>OW121785.1:48094822-48694822 GCA_933228815.1 Machimus atricapillus
TCAAAATGTTCAGCAAATTGGCAGATACAAGGTATATGCTGATGACACTGTATTAGTATACAGAAAAAGAACTGAAGAGGAGCTGAGAAAGAAGGTAAATGCGGATCTAGTAGAGCTCAATAAGTGGCTGCACTGCAGGGAAATAAGCTCACATTAAACGTTGAAAAAACAAAATACAAGATATTTAAAATGAAAAATAAGCAGGATATAAATCCATCCATTGAGATAGAAGGAAGGAAACTGTACAGAGTTGCGGGCATAATGTACCTGGGCCTCAGGCTGGATGAAAACCTAAATTGGAATTCGTATATTTCGACGTTGATAAAGAAAATTACGCCAATAATAGGAGCAATAGCCAGGTCTGTAACGTTAAATGGTTTTGTTTCCAGACTAGTGTACAGTGCTCACGTGTTGAGCCACATAAAGTACCAAATAAACGTATGGTCACAAACACCGCAGTACAATCTTGAACGTGTACAGAGGTTAATGAATAAGACTCTCAAAATACTGTATCGACTTCCATGGAACACACCAACAAAGAATCTGTACAGTATTACGAATAATTTCAACTTGGAGGAAGTAATATATGTATGTATATAGAAAAGGCAAAGTTCATGCACAAGGTAATAAACAGAAAAATTAAAAACAATATTGAGCTAAGCAGTGAGGTCCACAACTACAACACGAGAGAAAAAGAATTTATAAGAATGGAGAGGGCAAAAACGGTAAGGCAACGGTACAGGTCTCATTAACATCGCAAGTGACATCTAGAACAAACTTCCGGAAGAAATAAGAAGAATTGGGGATGTAAGTGGTATTAATGGGTCGTATGCAAAAAAAAGAGTTAAATCTCAGAGTTTGAGTTAACTAACTTTATCTCATCCTCTGAGATCGAGCAACAACGGTGAACTCACTTTTGTATGCAAAAAAAACTAGAAAATACTCACTTGGTCGAACTCATTTCTTTTTAGATCGATCTTAAAGCTCTTACACTTAATTTATATCACGTTTAGTTTAGACACGCGGTGCAAGGTGATACAATCATGTCTTCCGGTAGTGATAGTGAGGGTTCTGTTTTTCCAGAAGTGAAGAATATAAACATTTTCTTAGTCAATGAGCTAAAAAAGTATAAAATACTGATGGAAAAATCACAACTTCCATCTTTTAAGTTGAAAAAACGGGAGGCTCTGGGAAAAGTTGTTGAAGCTTATAAAACAACATTCGGGCGCGCAATTTCTGAAAAGCAAATTAATAAAAAAGTAGCCAATATGAAGTCGCGGTTAAAAAATAAAACGAATCTAAACAAAACAGGAAATAAGCAAATTATTTTGAAGGATTGAGAAAAGGATTTTCTTTCTTTAGTGGACAATGAGAACAATCCTAGTCTTAATAAAATTCCTGGTAAATTAGATTTTTCGCGTTAATATTTTAATTACAAATAATCGATGCAATACAATATTATAAAACTAGGTGGTTTATCTTTGGCGGACATGAAGAAGAAGCAAGCACATCGTTTTCAATTGCAGCAAATGCAGTAAAGCGATCAAGAGTTCGCCTTGATAAACCGTTGGACGAAGCACATGTAAAGAAACTCCGCTTGGTAATGATTTGTACGATATACAAACGAATAATTTTATCTATTGTTTCGCTTGTAGTCTTCAGGCACAACGGAAGAGAAGTCGGCTGTTAACAAATATGAAACTGATGAAACCAGGAACCTCAGATCATCACAATTGCAGCGGTTAATTTTGTTGAAACAAAATTTGGTGCTAAGCAAAAAATTGAAAAAATTGGAGGAAGAAATTATGAAAAGTACAGAGATGGAAAAAGTATTAAGCATAGACGAATTTTAATTTGAAATGTTATATTTATTGAACTATCGTTATTTTGAAACTTCATGAACGGAATTGAATAAAATTAATTTCTTAAAAAAAAAACCAAAATTTAGTTATAACTTATATGTTTAAACAAAGTTTAAATTTAGTAAGTTTATTTGCGAAGTAGATTCCTAATTTATTGCTATTAAGGGCGTGTGCCAATTCAACTTTTCGAATACTTTTCCTTTTCGAACATTTTTCGGTTATATTTAAAATTGAAAAAACAGCAGCTTTTTATTGCTCATTGTTCGTTTCCATTTAATTTCGTAAATGCTATATTTGAAATTGAAATGAAAAGTAAGTAATTGTCAACGAAAAGCGAATTTCAGAGCTGTTTTTTCCTAAGACCCAAACCTTCGAAAATCAATTAGTAAGCTGAAAAGCAATCTCCCATACAAATTTACTTTTGAATAGCTGAGTTGGCACACGCCCTAAAGCTGTGATTTCTCTACGTCGTTGCTGACCAGCATTTCGAACTCTGGAATCTGTCCGCATAATTCCATCTTCAATTATGTTATTTTCTTCTGCCGTATTTTTTGTCTTCGGGGTATCAAAGTTATCGTCTTGTAAATATTTCGCAAAATTATGTAAAATGAAGCAACTGGAAATTACATTCGGTAGAGTCCTTCCTTGTACACGAATCTTATATTGCAACAAAGGAAATCGTTGCTTCAATTGACCAAAGCACCTTTCAATTATCACTCTCTCTTTCGTTAACAATATATTAAATTTGCGCTCAGGTTCCGTTGATAGGTTTCTAAACGGAGTCATAAGCCAACGAGTTATACCATATCCTTCATCACCCAACAAAATTCCGCCTGAGTCATTCATCTTGGTATAAAGAAAATAATTCTTTAATATACGGGAATCATGAACAGAACCTGGCCAAGAAACATCAACACTAGTAAATAGTTCCTGTGCATTGCACGTAGCTTGAACATTTAAAGAGTAATAGCCCTTGCGATTGACATATTCATCGCTATGTAATGAAGGCTTTTTGACGCGGATGTGCGTACAGTCAATAGCTCCATTAGCGTCAGGAAAATTATATTTCTGTCTCCACATATTTTTTGCTTCCTGTATTTCATATCGATATTTTGGGAATACAATCCAGTCTTTGGCATGGCTTGCTAACTTGCTGGAAACTTCAGCAATTACCCGGGATACTGTACATTGATGTACTCCAATGTCCTCTGCTATTCCACTCTGAAAATCAGGATCTCCTACAAATCGCAAGAAAATTCTCATTTTTTCTTCATTTTGTAATGCTCCGCCACGTGTTTCAGTCGATTCTCCTAAGAAATGTTCTGTTAACAACTGGACACTATTTTCATTGAACCGATATAATTGACGAAAATCTTCAATATTAGCACATCTTCTACTATGAATCTTCTACCTGAATTAAGAATAGGAGAATATCAATTAAAGACTACATGCAATATTTTAGTTCATTTCAGGGCAGGGAATGGCATCCCCGACGAATTTTCTTTGGTTACTTAGCTCCTTTTAGTCGGGGGATTTTAAAATTTTGTTTAATCCTTTTTCTATTACGACGTTTACATCTGTCGTGGGTTTTTTCAAAATTTTCAATTTTGTTTTTTATTTGAAACTTTTTAGAGATTTCTACAAAATGTTATTTTTGTATCTGGCCGATGAATCACAAACCCTTTACAGAAAACCGTATCTAAATCGGTCAAACCGTTTTGGAGATACATACTTGGCAACATTGGAGTGCACACACAAACAACCTCTCACCCAAAACGCATATACCAGCTCAGTTCCGTCGTGGGTAAAAATCAGCGGCCCCGAAAACCCCTAAGAACCAAGTTTGTTACAAATAGCACAAACTTTGAAGAGTTGACAATCCGACATCTTGAATTCATAAATTTTGACAGTTGGTTTGAGATCGGCGACCCCAAAAAACCCCCAAATATCAAGTTTGGTCCAAATCGCATAAACTTTAAAATTTGACAGTCCGCCATCTTGAATTCGTATAGTCTGACAGCTGATTTGAAATCGGTGACACCGAAAACACCCAAATACCAAATTTAGTGCAAATCCTATAAACTTTAAAATTTGAGAATCCGCCATCTTGAATTCATAAATGTTCACAGTTGGTTTGAGATCGGCGACCCCAAAAACCCCCAAATATCAAATTTGGTCCAAATCGCATAACCTTTGAAATTTGACGGTCCGCCATCTTGAATTCGTAAATTCTGATAGCTGATCTGAAATTGGTGACCCCGAAAACACCCAAATACCAAATTTGGTGCAAATCGCATAAACTTTAAAATTTGACAGTCTGCCATCTTGAATTCGTAAATTTTGACAGTTGAATTGCAATCAGCGACCCCGAAAGCCCCCAAATACCAAGTTTGGTGCAAATCGCATAAACTTTAAAATTTGACAGTCCGGCATCTTGAATTTTGCAGCAAGTTAACACCGTAACACCTATCTAAGAACAATTGCCGATGAATCACAAACTTTTTACAAAAAACCCCATCTAAATCGGTCAAACCGTTTTGGAGAAAAATGGTAACATTCGTTTGCACACACAAACAAACAAACAAACAAACAACCAAACAAACAAACAAAATCTCACCCTAAACGCATATACCTTCTCCGTTCCGTCGTGGGTAAAAAATGAGTACTTTCTCAGTATTTTGCATACGTTTCATAGAAATTACTTGCTGTGAGCTTTTTAACCGAGCACATTCTCATACTTTGAGTTCAGTCTCACCACATGAGATCTGTCTTGCGAGTTCAATATTTTTTTTGCATATTACTTTAAGCAATTGCTCGATAATTTGAGAAAAGAGCAATTACTCTTATTTTTGCATACAACCCAATGGGTCGTATGCAAAAAAATGAGTTAAATCTCAGAGTTTGAGTTAACTAACTTTATCTCATCCTCTGAGACCGAGCAACAACGGTGAACTCGTACTCACTTTTGTATGCAAAAAAACTAGAAAATACTCACTTGGTCTAACTCATTTCTTTTTAGATCGATCTTAAAGCTCTTACACTTAATTTAGATCACGTTTAGCTTAGACACGGTGCAAGGTGATACAATCATGTCTTCCGGTAGTGATAGTGAGGGTTTTGTTTTTCCAGAAGCGAACAATATAAATATTTTTTTAGTAAATGAGCTAAAACAGTATAAAATACTGATAGAAAAATCACAACTTCCATCTTTTAAGTTGAAAAAACAGGACGCTCTGGGAAAAGTTATTGAAGCTTATAAAACAACATTCGGGCGCGTAATTTCTGGAAAGCAAATTAATAAAAAAGTAGCCAATATGAAGTCGCGGTTAAAAAATAAAACGAATCTAAACAAAACAGGAAATAAGAAAATTATTTTGAAGGATTGGGAAAATGTCCTTTGCTATTCCACTCTGAAAACCAGGATCTCCAACAAATCACAAGAAAATTCTCATTTTTTCTTCATTTTGTAATGCTCCCCCACGGGTTTCAGTCGATTCTCCTAAGAAATGTTCTGTTAACAACTGGACACTATTTTCTTTGAACCGATATAATTGACGAAAATCTTCACTATTAGTACCTACATCTTCTTATATATTCTTATCGAAAGTGCGAAAACAGGTAAAAAGTCTACCGTGTCGATGGTGTTTTATAAACTGAGTAACGTGAAACCCATGCTTACTTATTTTTAAGCCTAATCTCGAAAAAATGAGTACTTTCTCAGTATTTTGCATACGATTCATAGAAGTTACTCGCTGTGAGCTTTTTAACCGAGCACATTCTCATACTTTGAGTTCAGTCTCACCACATGAGATCTGTCTTGCGAGTTCAATATTTTTTTTGCATATTACTTTAAGCAATTGCTCGATAATTTGAGAAAAGAGCAATTACTTTTCTTTTTGCATACAACCCAATAAGTAGTGATTAAGTAGGGAGTATCATTAAGTTTTTTTTTCGGAAATCATTATATGTTCATAACTGCTCTTATACCAGGGCCCAGCTGTCTGAGCAGTTTTGGAGATATTTAATTTATTTTTTGAAGAGATCTAGGTAACTGCAACGAAGGATCCACACTCCACAGAGCCTAAATTCTAAACCGGAGAGGTATAGAATTGGGTGAATATTTCCAGCATCAAGCTGAGAAGTGCGCTATGAAAGCTATTATTATTATTATTATGAAACATTGATATTATGGATATTGAAATATTATTGTCTGTTTAGAATTTCTTCAAAAATCTTTAGTCTCTTTTCATCCAGTTTTAGTTTTTTTGTTTCAATATCCATAAATTATCGATGCCTCTCTTCCTCTTTTGCATCTAGTTCGCGTACATATGCAATAATTTCATTTTTCTTTCTTTTTTTTGGTTTGTGAACTTTTCGCTGTGACGGTGGTATTAATATTGGAGATGGACAAGGCGAGTTCTCAAAACTGCCAAAAATATTTTCGATCGGAGGGTTTACAGAATGTTTTGTTCCATAAACTTTGTCAAATTCATCGAAGTACTCCCAATTAGTCCGATTCCGTCCTGAAGACGCATTTCTTAGTTTTGTTCGCTTATACGTAGTGCATAAATTGTAAGATTTCGTTTTTAAATCGTGAGCTGCAAACGGAAATTCAGGATCGCATGTCTTGATCCGTTTTAAGAGAATATTCCGTAAAATTTCTTTTTTTTGTTTTTCCATTTTTAAACAAATCATGCCTTTTAAAGCGCTCTGTAAGTAGCAATTTTGACCAATGCTTATTCCACACTGAACAAGATGTAGAAGATCTAAGAAATAGAAGAAATTAAATAATAAAGAGGAAAAATTCCTGCTGACTTACGTGTCGTCGTGTTCTTCATCAAACTTTGATTTAAAATCTTCCATTTCCATTTTTTATTCGCTAAATTAAAACAACCTCTAGCTCCACTTGACTTTATGCTGAGAAAAGCGTTAGAACATTGACAGCTCTAAATCTTCTTCTTTTTAGTCAGCGAAGTCAGGTTCTCATTTTGGTTGCAAAGATATCTAAATCTTGCGTGTTCAGATTGCATTTGTGAACATGCAAGTTGAATTATTGAACACTATGCAAAGGCAAGTTCTACGCAACTATGCATTTATGAAAACGCCCAAACTTTAGAGCGTGTTCGGTTGTCGTTATAATCTCGTTTTAGTGAAAAATTAATTACAATATCCGCATTAAAGGTTCCCAATATTTGCATTGATGTGTTGCCAAAACCTATGTATAAGTGAGAACGTTAGATTTGCAAAATACACATCGCTTATGCTGGGAGAATCGGTACTGTTGATGAAAAAATAAACATTTTGATTGGCGCGGACTGGAAGGTTGTTTTGCCGGAATGTGAGCAAATTGACAACGGTCTTGTCGCAGTTAAAACGATATTTGGCTGGACACGGGCCCTCCTGTGAGCCATTCGGTGATAGTAATACGCTTTTTTCTGAATCGTCGTTACTTTGCTCCGGCGAATGTATTGAAGCGAAGGGTGAACGGTTTTGGGATCTTGATACGATCGGTATTTGTAATGAGCCTAATCTGGACATGGACATTAACTCAACGATTTTAATTAAAAGAGTGAACAATCGTTACGAATCCAAATTGTTGTGGAAAAACGAGCGTAATATTTTAAAAGATAATTATGTTGGTGCTCTTAAACGAATCGAACATCTTATAAATAATCTTGTAAGAGATCCGGCGAAATTCCTCCAGTATGACAGCGAAGTGCGTCAATTAATGAAGAATAATATATAGCTGAAAGGGTTGTAGAGAAGGAAGCTAGTGAATCCGTGTTTTACCTGCCTCACGGACCAGTTTATAGAGAAGAGACATACAAAATCAGAATCGTCTTCGATGCTTCAGCTAGGTCAGGTAAAGGTCCTTCGCTAAACGATATGCTGTTAGTAGGACCAAATCTTTTACTGAATATCCTAGCATTGGTGGCTGACATTGGTAAAGCCTTTTTACAGATATCGCTTGCTCCAGAAGGATTTCTCTGGTTCAATGAACCTGTGAGTAATTTTGATAAACTACCAAAATTGGTTCCCTATAGAATGACGCGTGTAACCTTCGGTGTCGCCTGCAATCCTTTCATTTTATGCGCCACGCTGCGAAAGCACTTCAATTCGAAGGCAAATCAATTTAACGATACTTGCAAGCTTTTGAGTAAATCCTTTTTCATGGACGATCTAGTCCTTAGCACGGATACTCAAGAAAAGCTCTAAGAATCTATAATGAAAGCCGTGAGATACTAAGAAGAGCCTCCATGGAGTTAAGGAAGTGGAATTCGAACGACCGTGGAGTGTGGGCAAAAATCTCTGAACGAGTGGAAGGCAATAACCAGAAGATACTAGGCCTAATTTGGAATGCTGTAACAGATGAGTTGAAGGTCGTTCTGGCCAATATATTGTTAACATCACAACACGCCACGAAGCGAAATATTTTAAGCATGCTTGCCAAAATATACGACCCTGTGGGTGTCCTAGTTCCCTTTATAGTTAAACTTAAACTGCTTTTTCAGGATGCTTGGCCAGAGAACTTTTCCTGGGATGAAGTACGTCCTTCTAACCACTTCTAACTACCAGAAGATTTATAATGAAGGCGCAAACACTCTGTTTTTGCTGGCTGATCTCTCCATTGCACGTCATTTATACCAAGTCTGAGAACGCCTGTATCACCAGCCGCACATTTTCTGCGATGTCAGTTTTTCCGCATATGGTACAGTGGCGTATATACGAAATACATACAACGAATATCACGTACATGTATCATATTGTTACAGAATTTGCCCCTCGGGAATATTATGAGGAGCAAATTCGGCCTGCGGTGGCTTTGATGAGAGGGAGACTTTTGCTGGTGGAAAAGAATTTGAAGAAACTCCCCAAAAACTTGGCCGGCCTGGCGATCTGGCAACCCTGCCCACTGGCACAATTTTTTCCCCTACGCGGCACACCCAGCCCGCGACTTCCCCAAGCTAGCTGAGCGGCGCGCGGTCTGTCTGTGTGGCTAGGGAATACGGCGGGGTAATCAGCTCGCTCGCTGAGAGGACAAATGGGTGGCAGGGGGCCCTGTCAGCGGAGCGCCCGGCACAGCTGATCGCAAATTGTGGATTTGCGAAATCCGCACAGCCGTTTTCGATTTTCGCTTCTCGCGGTACGACGAGGGGCGATGAAACTCTGGCACACTTCCCGCGATAAAATCAAACAGATTATAGGGTACGGTACGGCACTTACCTTCCGTTCCGTGGGATGGGCCAACACGGGCTTACCTCGCACTTGAGTCCTTGGCTCGCTGAAAAGTAAGTCAGCCCTGGGAAATTGTGCGTGCAGCACTCGGGAGGCGCAAATAAAACACCGGGTTCTGTGACTGCGAACACTTTATTGTCGCGACCACGGCTCGACAATTAAATGCCTAAAATTGCACTCGGTTGCAAGCACAATTGCACAATATTTCTGCAACGTTCACAATATTTCTGCAACGTTCACAATATTCCTTAGTTCAATCATCGTCAATTATAATCAATTTTCTAATCTTTAAGTACACCTTTTAGCCCAAAAAACGATCGCCTTAAAAACCACGGTCCGCTCAATTCTCCGGTCACCTCCAAGATCATGGAGGAGATCATCGACCGCGATGCTCTTCCGGCCTTGACCTTCAGTTTTTGCTCAATTCCGCCGCAAGCGCTAGGGGAAGGAAGGGAGAGTGCTAAAAATATCCCTGCAAGAGGTAAGTTCGATTAATAAACGAATAAAGCATTAAATTCATGTTTTCCACTGCAGGAACTGCAACAATACATTTGCTCAAGAAACTGTATCGCTCCACTTAAAACGAACAAAAGCAAGGAATTAACTTTACCGAAATTGGAATTAACCGCAGCCCTCCTCTGATCGAGACAAACCCTTTTGGCCGAATGTGTTAATGTGGCGTTTGATTCTATTTATCTTTGGACCGATTCTAGCATTGCATTTAACTGGATCTTGAACGACAAACGAAAATATTGACCATATGTAGCGCATCGAGCCCAAGAAATTCGTCAATTAACGAGTAATTTGGAGTGGAGATATTGTCCTGGAGTCTCAAACCTCGCGGACCTTCTTACCAGAGGGATGTCAGGAAGCAACTAATAAATGCAACAACACGGCTTAATGGCCCCACGTGGCTTTCAGAGTCTTCCGATAGTTGGCCTGCGTTGCCCATCTCGCTAGAGAATAATTCTATCTGCTTGCAGGCTGCGATTGCAGTCGAAGAGGGACATCACTGCACTTCAGATCCTACAATACTAAACGTTGAAGACTTTAGTCGGTACATACAGTTGCTTGTGACGGCTCGTTTTTTGGATTCCCTTAAAAGTAAACGTTCAGTTAATCGATACTTGATGTCCTTCGATCTTTCTAGAGCGGAAGAATACTGGATCAAAGAGTGTCAAGCAAATATTTATGGCCAGGAAGTCGCTTCTTCAAAGAATTCTCAATCGCTGCCAGCTGCATCGAAAATTGCACCCCTATACCCGAGACTAGATGAACATGGAATAATTCGCGCAACGACCCGTTTGCAGCATGCCAATTTTTCACATAATGAAATGAATCCGATAATTCTTCCTAAGAGATGAAATCTGACGAAACTAATCATCTCTGACGCTCATGAACGAACATTGCACGGCGGAACCAACGCCACGCTGAATAAAATACGAGAACGATTTTGGATTGGAAAGGCCGTTCTCCAATGCACAGACCACACAACCACGAACCAGCCAACGAAAATGCTGAATCTCGTGTAAAGTATAAGCCCTTGCCTATAGCAAAGACTATGGAACCTACGTTACAAAGACTGTTCACTTCTGCAATTTAGATTTTCAGTTTTTGTGACCTTGGTACCGTTATTCCTCCTAACCCCACAATTTTGCTAGAGGATGATGCACTGCTTAAGCACTTTGGTCGAAGAGAGAAGAAAAATTCAGAGGCGGGGCTTGGAATCTGAAGAAATCGGTACAGTGTTACAGGGTGTCAGGATTTGCAGAGGAAATATGAAATACCAACCAAAAGAACCACCCTGTCAAACCGATCGCAAGAGCGCCTCACCATACAAGCGCATTTGCTTCCTGTGCTGAGCAGGAGCGCCTAAGAAATCCTATGATGAAAAAGCCTATAGTCAAAGAATATTGAACCTTGTTACAAAGAATGTTCACTCTAATTCTGCGACGCAATTTACCCCCACCATGGACAATTTTCAGAAAATTACAACAACAAAATGCCCATTAGCCGAAAAGAAAAATTCGCCGTGTTTGTTCCAAGTCCGAATCCCCATTTAAAACGCCTAATAATGAACAAGGACGGCAATAGGGAGAAGTGCGGCAAACACCATGAAGCGAGAGTTCACCTATTACGGAGCGCTCCTGCTCAAACATTGCATTTTGTGAGACTGTGTTGGTGCGAGGGCGGTCGTGCTTTTCGAATAGGAACAGGCAAAACGAAACTGCAGGACCCACACATTGAAGGGGTACACGGATTCGGTTGTTTACGTTTTTTCATCATAGGATTTCTTAGGCGCTCCTGCTCAGCACGGGAAGCAAATGCAATTGTATCGTGAAGCGCTCTACCGCTCGGCTCGTATTAAAGAACAGGGTGATTCCTTTAAATTGAGTTTTGTTGTGAATTTCTTCCCAATTTGTGGCCTAAAATATTTTGAAATTTTTATATCAGAAAATTGTGGAGTGATATTTTCAGTGAATTAACACTTTGATTTTGAATTAAATAAAAATTATATTGGAGTTTTAGTGTGTCAAATTTTTAATTTGTGTGGAAAAAATGGGAAAACATAATTTTAAATTCATAGGGTGTAATGTAACAAAAATGATTTTCCTGAAGTGAATTTCTTTAAACTTCCACAAAACAATACCAGGTAAAATATATATAATACTTTAAATTATTTAATAGTTAAATTATTTTAATATAATATGGATATTTATTGTTTAATCATTACGTTTGTGTTGTTTTAAACAAATTAACATTGTTAGATATTTTAATATATATGTATATATATAGACAATGCTATAAAGTACCGTAAAACTATACTGTTTATATTTATTTAATATTGTTAATAATTAAAAATTCTAGTTGAATTATATTTGTGTTATGTAGATTATATGTTCCCCACCTAACATATAAATATTTGTATTTGAGTTACTTCTTTGATGATTTGAATCAGTTTTAAATTTAATTTTAATTAAATTATATCAGATTTACTAAACTCAAACTGTATAACCTATGATGTAATTCATTATAATAGATAAATTAATTATTTATTGTGTTATTACAATATCAAAATTAATAATATAAATTATTGTAATTTATCATTCTATTGCGATATCGTTTTTAGGAGAGAAGAATGGTTAAATTCCTTGGTAAGACGAGATTTGATTGCATTAAAAATTCCATGCGATTGGAAAGTGTGTAGTAAGCACTTTTCAAATAATATGATCAGTATAAACATTTTAAATAAAGTGACGCTTAAAAAGAATGCTATTCCTACTGAGCAACATCCATCAAAAAACATAAAAATCTTAGATGAAGAAATAATTTTTCCAAGAATTATTGAAGGTAAGATAATAAATTAATATTTTTTAAAGTGTGAGGTCAATGTCATACTCCGTACTATAAGCTGCATGTCCATTTTAATATTCGAATTTCCCAAGTGCAATTTATAGAAATTCTGGGTAGAAAACACAATTGTTACAATTTTAAATAAATAAGGAGGTTTTTTATGCCATGTGCTTTTTCCTGCTTGGAAAAAATTCACTTCTTTTTATTTTAATTTAAAAATTACAGGGGACTTAAGTATGTAGGTACCAATCATTGTGAGAACTGGTAAGTAGCAATTCGTAATAAATAAAACAATTTAAATATTTAATTATATATTTTAATTTTCAAGCACAGTAATGTAGCTGTGATTATCAAAATATATATATGTATATATCTTTAAACACTACTTATTATATTAATAACAGTTTTATTAACTAAATATTATAATCAATTTTTAATAAAATTGTACAATAAAAATAATCAATTCAATTTCATTGAATTTGTGAAATTCAAGAACACGCTTCTCATAAACCCAGTTTTTAATTCTTAGTGTCAGGTGTCAGCACCCTGTAGCTCTGTTCCAATTCCTTCAGATTCCAAGCCCCGCCTCTGCATTGTTTCTCTCGTTTCCACCACAATACTTGAGCATGCTATCGACTTCTAGCAAAATCGTGGGGTTGGGAGGAATAACGGTACCGAGGTCACAAAAACTGAAAATCTAAATTGCAGGAGTGAACAGTCTTTGTAACGAAGGTTCCATAGTCTTTGCTATAGTTGTGCCTGCCCACTATCAAAACATTCTCGGGCAAATGTTCAATCTGGAGTAATTTTTACCACTTTTGAGCCGAGGAATTGTTAAATATTACTTATAGTGCTGGGCTGCAAACAATTTTATAAATGATTTATGTTATAATTAGTGCAATGGTCTTTTGACAACCGGTAAGACAGCTGTGAAGCTGTCACTTGTTCTAGTACAAACAGCTGCTGAATGGGCGACTAGTACTATGTGGTTAAAACGCACACAAGAAAAAGTTAGCTAGGTCGACCAAAACACGAGCGAGAGGGAAGATGACGCCACATTCATGCGGGACGAGATGGCGCGATTTTGGTTCGTTCGTGGTTGGGTGGTCAGTGCATTGGAGAACGGCCTTAAAGGGTCGTCAGGCTGTCAAATCCTTGATTCAGCGATGCCACGTATGCAGACGTTTGCGGAGTGAACCTGTGGTTCAGCTCTTTGCTCAACTTCCGATAAATAGGCTTATAACGAGCAGACCATTTGAAACAACAGGTATAGATTTCGCTGGGCCACTTCACGTACAAATTTCGAAAGAAGATACCAAACTACCAAGGTATACGTAATGCACGTGCTCCGTGATAAGAGCTGTACATTTAGAGTTAGTTAAGAATCTTAGCACGGAATCATGCATTGCACTCTAAGGAGATTTTTCTGTCGCCGTGGATTTCCAAAAACGATCATCTCAGATAACGCTAAAATTTTTCGTCGGGCATCTAAGGAATTGAAGCAGGTTTATTGAATTGGAAAATCTACATGATTTGCTTTCTTCAAATCGAATCCAATGGAACTTCATAGCAGAATGGACAGGACACGCTTAAAATCTCGATTGGTCGTCTTACAGTAACTTACGATGAGCTCCAAATGTTTTTAGCTGAAGCAGAATACGTTATTATTATTATCTCAGAACTTTGACGTATCTAGGAGAAGACGTATAAGACCTGTCGCCTTAACGCCTGCTCATTTTTTGACCGGAGTTTGTACAAGTTTTTTGAAATCATCAGAGTTTGATGATTTTGAAATGAGAAGTATTTGGATGGCCAGACTCAAAACGTCTTATAAATTTTGTAAACGATTCAATAACGAATATTTAAAATTGCTTAGGTCCGCTCATCATAGGAAGCATCTACCCTGCATTGACGTTCGCGTTGGAGAAATCGTCCTTTTATATGACGAAGCTATTAAGCGTCATATGTGGAAGTTTGCGCTTATTAAGTAAGTATATCCACGGAGGGACGAAGGAGTTCGCACCTGTGAAATTCGATTACCTAGCGGCAGCAAGCTTAGAAGACCAGTCCAGCACATGTATCCTGTCGAATTATCCTCGTCATCGCCGCCGCCGCGGGAGGATGTTTAAAATATACGGCCGAAACAGAGTTAGAGAGCGAGATGGAGTCAAAGAGAGAGCGAAGTGAGTCGTCACCAACCCTCCTCGTATTATAGTTCGGTCGGCCTAATAAAGTAACAATTTAATAATTCAACGCGGTTTTGTTTAAAACAAAACCCCTTTCTCAATCTATTTGCATCCCACGGGTTATTTTCGACAGCCTGATAGGTGGGCAAAGGTTATAGCAGCCGAAGGATAATACTGTTATTGATGGTATATTTCATTTTGGTTTATTAATAAATGAGTTTTTCAAGTAAAAAAAAACGGCAGAAATGTTTGCATACTCCCAATATACATATGTATGTACATATATGCAGTGGTGGAAAAAATAATAGAAACAAATTCTGCAATGCTACGCCACTGCACATTGAACTTCTCAGTAGAGGTATTTCAAAAAATTGTTCAGTCTGAATTACTCATGGATAACGGTTCTTTTGAATGACTTTAAGTTTTGCTTTGTAGAGTGCTGATATTCGTTTAAAAGTGTAAGGAGATGCAAACGGTGCATTTTTAGCTGGAAAAAAATAATATTCGAGGTTTGTAAAAGCAAGTAAAAGCTGTGTGATTGGATTTTCAAATCGGTATTGATCGTTTATTGTTTAATTAGGCAATTAAGTGGAATTGGCTTAAAAAAATTTGAATATGGGTCGAGGACTTCATTGCACTGAGTCCGAGAGAAAATTAATAAAAATATTAAGAGAAGATGGAAAAAATATGGATGAAATTGCTTCGATAATCAAATCCTTTAAAAAAAAAGTTTTTAATCCCTTGCATCATGTGCCCAAAGCAGAAACGAGAGGTGGAAAACGAAAATCTTCCATACGTTCTGACAAATTATTGGTCCGACACTGCAAGCAAAGCCCATTTCTTTCATCTGTAGACCTAAAAAAGGAACTAAATGCAAACGTTACAAGCCGTACAATACGTTACAGGTTGAAGGAAGCGGGACTAATGGAAAGAAGTCCAAGAAAATTACCATATCTGAGCCCCAGAAATATCTATCAAAGATTGAATTTTGCCCATAAACATATTTTTCGCGAAAACTGGAAAAATGTACTATGGTGAGATGAAACAAAGGTAAATTTGTTTGGATCTGATAGCAAATCTTATGTGAGGCGGCCTAAGAATTGTGAATTCGATCCAAAATACAAAAAAAAAACCGTAAAGCATGGTGGAGGAAACATCAAAAATGATGAAATTTCCGTGTGTTTCTATTACTTTTTCCACCACTATATAAAAATGAATGTCTGTTTGTATTGCGACACTAAAACTCCTATACCAGGATGTAAAGTAACTATTTCCTATACGTTCCGTATTCCGCTTGAAACGAAATCTAAAAGAAACGCTCTCGAACGTAATTGGGACATGCCAAAACGACTATTTTCACTATCCGTCGCGCGCTGGTCATCAGTGCTGTTCGCACGTAAAGTAGTTCGACACGCATTTGACTGACTGCGACGACCTATGTCAGCTTGTTCAAGTAACTAATTTTTAGTCGGCACCAAACAAACAAGCAATTCTTCCTTTGGCGAAGACTTAAAATTTGTTACTTGTAGGGGAGCCCAAGCGGGGATTTTTGGATTTACTCGAGCGCGTCAGAATAACATAAGGGGGAAAGCTTGCACTCTGTTCAGTACCTCCACCATACATGAACCTTTGATATAGCGTCGAACGCCT
This sequence comes from Machimus atricapillus, assembly GCA_933228815.1. Classification (NCBI taxonomy): domain Eukaryota; kingdom Metazoa; phylum Arthropoda; class Insecta; order Diptera; family Asilidae; genus Machimus; species Machimus atricapillus. The sequence continues at coordinate 48,111,111 of OW121785.1, forward strand.
AGGGCAGCCGATCAGAATAGTAAAAAAAAATCGATCATTAGAAAAACTCGAGCGCGTCAGATTAAGGAATGGTGAGATCATCACATGCAGAAAAGTATGTATTTCAATAATCTGACGATTTAAGCGTGACGTAAGGAAATGGCAGAGTCACAAAGTTGCAAAAACAAACGTCACCTGGACATTCTCGAGCGCGGTTGATTTTTCTTCAGTTTGAACGTAAAACCTTCAAGGATCACGGGAATATAATAATCTGCCGTTTTCCACAAGCCGAAGTAGTTAAAATCATTAATAAAAAACTATGTATTTCCTACTCCGCGCCTCTCTTTCCTTCTCATTTTTTCTCTATCTCTTACTCTCTCGCACCGTCCCGCCACTAGTTTCCGTCCACTCTTTCTGACGCCATGATGCCATCACAGCTGATCACGAGGACACGTTCTTGTTTGTACGTGTACAACGCTAGGGTTAGTTTATTGTGCTCCAAAAAAAGTTTTATGAATTAATCGCAATAAGTTTTATATGTGCTATAACAATGGATGATAATAGTGCGAAATGTGTATTTCGTGAACAAAACAAATTTGAAAAAGCTATAAAATTTACGTCATAAACAATTAATTTTTTTTCAAATGGTCAGATTAAGAAATTTCTTCCACATAATTGTCAGATTATGGGTCAGCATGACAAGGACATCAAGCTGAACCGACTGTATGTTATGCTGCCTGCCTTAAGCGCGGCGCCCGATCGACTTCATCTGTTGGTCTCTCTACGTGCAATGAGTGCTCCGACATCAAGCCGTGTCACGTACTCCGTGCCCTGGCAACTATCTCCGACAACCTCTTAAGCGAGCAATCTCTCCTTGCCGCTAAGGTGCAGTCCTCGCTGGGTAATTGCTCGTGTTCCCAGACCATCCCTGATGAGATCTCGTCGATCAACGCGAGACTTGACAACATGGAAAGGAAAATTGAGACACTTCTGGAGAAGTCCCATACGACATTCACTAAAATATCTACCGCGGCGCGAACCCTGGACGACCTTGTTGTATAGTGACATTGGGCTTAAGGTTAGAACGTAGTGAATGCGCCCACTCTGGACTACACAACAGAATTCCTCAACTGCTGGGCCTCTCTGGTTCGGTGGGTTGCCTTCCTTCTTCTCCAGACGGCCAAGCTGTTAACATCGACTGTACCTTGGATTCATCTTGGAAATGGAATAAAGAAGTTACAACATTTTGGCGACGAGGACAACTTATGGACGCGAATTAATAAGTTATTCCTGCCTACATATTGCCGCAGTAATCTTTTCTGTAAAAGTCCTGGAGAGTGTCAAAATTGCTAAAAGTTAGCCCGGGAATTGTTAAAAAAACACGAGGCGTGAGGTGATAAGTGCGTACCGCTATAATTTGTGAGTAATGTCAGAAAGCAGCGGGAGCTCAAAAATAAGTGAAGAAAAGCATAAAGTAAGTAAGAAACAATATAAAATGAATTACATTGGAGTCACAGAATACTTCCTGCCAGGAGACGATATTACAGAATATATCGATCGTTTGGAGGAGTTTTTTAAATGTAATGACATTGAGGACCAAAAGAAAGCGTCACTACTAATTACCTTGATTGGTCCCGAAGCATACAAAACCTTAAAAACGGTCTTAGCGCCAAGTGCGCCCACATCAAAGTCTTACCAGGAGCTAGTTGCATCTCTCAAAAAGGTGTATGAGCCGAAAAAATTAGTCATTGCGGAACGATTTAAATTTTATCGCAGAAATCAAAAAGAGAATGAGACAATCACAGAGTATATTGTAAGCCTCAAATTACTATCAAAATTCTAAATGGCAACAAAGATTACTGGAGGACGAGTCAACAACATTCGAAGAAGTATGTAACAAAGCCTTAAATCTAGAAATTCTGGCAAAACAGTCATCGACGATGAAGCCGTCATCGTCTATCCATTTGGTACACAGCAACAAGCCAAAATCAACCAACAGTCACAGTCAGCCCAAAAGCTCCAGCGCAGCCATACCAGAAGCTAATCGTCAACAGTCCTATAAGAATTATAATAAAGGTAGCCGTAAAAGTCAAAATCAGCCGTCGGCACAACCAAGTCTGTCTAAATCATCATTCATATGTTATCGTTGTGGGAATAAGTCGCATAGAACCCAGTGTCCAGCGTTAGCAATCACGGTATACAGAATACAAGGTATGCTCACTTCAAAAACGGTTTTCGCCATCTTGCTTTTGATGACGTACTTTTGGACAATTTTGTATGAAAAATCGGGAAAATTAATTTTAATTATTTTTTGGTAATAGTACGATAAATTGCTATGGTCACAATCGGTAGTAATGAAAATTTGCAATTTTTTAAAATATAACTTAAATTCGTGAGACTAATGGTATTTAAGTAAAAAAAGATTTCTTCCGTGGGGAAAATGTAAACAAGTTAAAATATTTTGAAATATGAATTAAAAGTGCGATTATTTCCATCACATTAAATGGAATTAAGTAAAATAACAATCTTTTACAACTAATACGGTTTATTAAGCTAATCAGTCTTTCTCCCCAAGGCCATAAAGAATATTTTAAAATGGTTGTGAATTTTTCAAATAATGAGGATGATAATTTAAAATCCACGGATTCTTCTGCATGTAAATAAACTTAAAACATCTTATGAATGCATTTCAGAGGTTTTTTAATACGAGCCCCATATAAAATCCCTAATTCTACGCAATATATAACATAAAACGACCTCATCCTTTCTATCCTAGGAAAAGATTTAAGCGAAGACTTTTCCCCGAGTCGTTCGCTATGTTACCTGCGCAGGTAGCTGGTTTTATTTTATTGTAACCTGTGGAGGGAAATAAGAAAAGAAGCAATAATAAGTTTTATGATACAGTTTTATTTTCAGCTTAATAAACCGTATTAGTTGTTCAAGCTTTCTATTTTATCTAATTCCATTTAATGTGATGCAAATAATCGCACTTTTAATTCATATTTCAAAATATTTTAACTTGTTTACATTTTCCCCACGGAAGAAATCTTTTTTTACTTAAATACCATTAGTCTCACGAATTCAAGTTATATTTTAAAAAATTGCAAATTTTCATTACTACCGATTATGCCAATAGCAATTTATCGTACTATTACTAAAAAATGATTAAAATTAATTTTCCCGATTTTTCATACAGAATTGTCCAAAAGTACGTCACGACGAAGTGTCAAAGTCAACATGAGCATACCTTGTATTCTGTATACCGTGGTTAGCAGTGACCTGTCATATTTGCAAAACTAAAGGGCATTTTGCAAAGATGTGTCGTCGGGCTGGCTCGCAAGCATCCAACAAAGTCAACACCATTAATGAAGAAAAACCAGAAGGAGTCATCGAAGGCATCGGAGAAGGACCGTCAGAATGTGCAACAGAAGTATGCAATAACATCCATGATGACAGTCAACGTCTCATCATACCTGTGAAGATCGAGGATACCGTCATAGACATGGAAGTAGACAGTGGAGCCAGCCAGTCTATTATAAGCTATGTTCTTTTTTGTAGATATTTTAAGCATTTAGAGCTAAAAAATTGTACTAATACATTACAGGTAGTAACAGGCGAAAATTTGCCAATTGTGGGGGTTATACAAGTCAAAGTAAAGAGATTGAATGGTGGAGGATGTGGAACAACGCTAGTTTTAATTGTCGTGCAAACAGGAAAGAGTAGTGTAAATATGGGGATTCTGGCGCAATGCTCACCGAAAATGTATGGGGATTCTGGCGCAAGCAAACGTATGGGGATTCTGGCGCAAGCAAACGTATGGGGATTCTGGCGCAATGCTCACCGAAAAAATGTATGGGGATTCTGGCCCAATGGTCACCGAAAACGACTTGTGATAAGCGATTGAGTGGCGCTTAATGTTTTTTGTTGAGCTTGTTGATAATTTGGTTGATGATGATAAGGTTGTTCGTGACTTTGAAAATTAGGTGAGCTTGCTGATAATTCACAATTTGGTTGATGATAAGGTTGTACGTGACTTTGAAAATTAGGTGAGCTTGCTGATATTATCCAAACTGACAGATTCTGGCCCAAGAAAACTTATGGGGATTCTGGCCCAATGGTCACCGAAAACGACTTGTGATAAGCGATTGAGCGGCGCTTAATGTTTTTTTGTTGAGCTTGTTGATAAAGGAAACTGGGGTTTGTCTATTTGTTGATTATCCAAACTGAAAAAATTACGGAAACGTGCGTGTGGTTACCTTTCTGTTTTTTGACTTTGCAAATCGGTTTACATTGAGGTGAACTTGATATGAAATGTGATGATTGTCTACATATGTATATGTTGGGGGGAGTATTTTGATTAAAAATAGGAAATTGGGGTTTGTGAATGAATAAAAAACATGATAATTTGGTGTGAAATAGATATCAATGCTGTATAAATACTCGAAATTCAATTGGAACTTTTAATTGTTTAACAGAAAGTTCTACCGAGAGGTTTGAAAAAGTGAAAAAAAAAAACATGAAGCTGTTGTGTGAAATTTGCGGGAAGTTTTTACCAAGTGCACGACTACTGAAGGAACACTTATTTTATATACATAAAATAAAAAGTGATCAAATTAAAGTTGAAATCAATTTGAAGTGTCCAATTTGTGAAAAGTCGTTTGAGTCATTATGGGGATTCAGGAAACATAAAAAGAAAGCTCATTCTTCAATGTTGAACTATGGTAAGCTTGATGTATTTTTCTTGAACAACAAATAAAATAATGTTTACTGTAATTCAGATGATTCTAATAAAAATGCCGCATTGACATCCTCTACAACTGATGAGAACTTTTTGATGAATACTTCGGATTTAAGCTATGGTAAGTTATTTGCTTCTTTTTTGGTTGGAGATAATTTAAAACAATGATTGTTATAATTTTAGATGACTTTGCTTCATCGGCTAGATCTACTTCAACATCTAGGGCTATCGTTGATGCTAATTCGGCAGCACCTTCTACATCCAAGGCTATCGTTGATGATACTTCTGCAGCACCTTCTACATCCAAGGCTATCGTTGATGGTAATTCTGCAGCAGCACCTTCTACATCTTCTGATTCACAATCAAGGTTAGATAAAGTTGTTTGTGAAAAATGTAGCGTATTAGTTGATAAGAAAATGTTTGCTTATCATTTACGTACTAATGCTCATAAAAGGAATGCTTTAGAGCCTCTTAGTGAAAATGTAAAATGCATAAAGCAAAGTTTCAATGAGCGTGTAGAAACATTCGTAGTGGAAAATAAGAATGAAGCAATTTTGTCTCCTAGAGAATTCTTAGAGAAAGTTGCTGATCTAGTTAAATGTACTCTAAAAGATTCTTTAAGAAAACATCTAACTATAAAGGTTAATTTAGAATTATTTTGTGAATACATAAAATATACTAACTCAAACATAGAAGAAGAAGAAGAAGAAGAAGAAGAAGTAGATATGATAATATCAATCAAATCGTTTCAAACTAAAATGGAGTTATTGTATAACATATATGAAATCCCGGTTCTATTTACTAAACTCAGTGAAGATATTATTACTAAAACAGAGGAATTTCAAGAAAAAGATAGTGGTTGGGCACTATTAAAAATTGATCGTATTGAAATAAATGTAAATCAGTATCGACCCCTGGGAGGTTCGCGGTATATACCATTACCGAAATCCATTGAAGCGAAAAAAGCATGCGTAAATGTTAGAAATAATGATGAATACTGCTTCAAATGGGTAATAATATCTGCTCTCTATCCAGTAAAAAAGGACACACAAAGAACATTATCATATGGTATATCAAACATAGAATCAAGTGAAATTGTTTTATTGAATGGTATTATATTAAATTTTGGTGATTTACATTTTCCTCTTCAATTGTGTGATATTTCCGAATTTGAAGAACTTAATCCGGGCATTAGCATTAATGTTTTTGGTTTTGAAAAAAACTTAAACAAATATAATATAGTAGGTCCATTTTATAATACAAGAGAAGAAAAAGAGAAACATATAAATTTACTTTTAATAGAAGAGGATGGAAATTATCATTATGTGTGGATTAAAAATATTTCTCGACTAGTTCGAAAACAAGTCACTCATCATAAAAATCAATTGTTTTTATGTAATTCATGTTTACTCCATTTTTATAATGAAGAAGCGTTTGAGATTCACAAACATATATGTAAAAAAATTGTTACAAATATGCCTGAACCTGAAAAATCTATTTTAAAATTCGAACATTTTGAAAGGAAATTGGATGTACCTTTCGTGATATATGCTGATTTCGAAAGCATATTAAAAGAAATTGATACATGTACTCCAAACTCATCAAGTTCTTTTACAACTAATGTTCAGGAGCATATTCCTTGTGCTTTTGCATATTTTATTAAATGCTCTTTTGATAATCGTTTAAATAGATTCAGAGAATACCAAGGAAAAGACGCAGAAAAGGTTTTTGTGGAAAGTTTAATTCACGATACTAAAAACCTATATTACAATTATCTTCAGAAAGAAAAAGTAATGGAACCTTTAACTGATTTAGAATGGTTCGTTCAAACTAAGAGTACTGAATGTCATATTTGCGGCCAGGAATTAGGTAATAATAAAGTAGCAGATCATTGTCATTTAACTGGTAAATACAGGGGGCCTGCTCATAACGAATGCAATCTGAAATATAAGGTTCCAAAACATTTTCCAATTTTTTTCGATAATTTTTCTGGATATGATTGCCACCTCTTTGTTAAAGCACTTAACATTGTTGAAGGTTCAATTAATATTATTCCTTTAAATAAAGAAAATTATATATCTATATCCAAGAGAATTTTTGTATCAGAAGGAGAGACTATTGAATTACGATTTTTAGATTCTTATAGATTTATGTCAGCAAGTATAAACAACTTAGCGAATAATTTATCAAATGAGGATTTTATAATAATAAGGGAAGCTTTTAAAGATGATGAACTATTTGAATTGATTAGAACAAAAGGAGTATTTCCTTATGAGTACCTCAACTGTTGGGGTCGTCTAGAAGAAACTAATCTTCCACCGCAAAAAGCTTTTTTTAGCAGATTAACAAACACTGAATGTACTGATGAAGAATATCGTCATGCGATTACAGTTTGGGAAAAATTCCAATGTAGACATATTTCTGACTACATGAAATTATATTTAAAGTCAGACGTTTTATTGCTTGCTGATATTTTTGAAAATTTTCGCATATTATGTAAAAGAATTTATGCTTTAGATCCTTGTCACTACTTTACTACTCCCGGATTTTCTTGGGATGCTATGTTGAAGTATACAAGAATTAAGTTAGAATTATTAACAGATCTAGAAATGCATAGTTTTTTTATGTCAGGAATTAGAGGTGGTATCACCCAATGCTGTCTTCGTCATTCTACAGCAAATAATAAATACATGAAAAAATTTAACCCTGATCAAAATTCTAAATTTTTAATGTACCTTGACGTTAATAATTTATATGGATGGGCCATGTCATTATTTTTACCGTACGGAGGATTCAAATGGGTGGAAAAAACTGATATCGATATTATGTCTATCTCCGCGGAATCTGAAAAGGGATATATTTTCGAGGTAAGTCTGGAATATCCGTCATCTCTTCACGATGAACATAACGATTTACCGTTTTGTGTTGAAAACAAATGCTTACATCATATGAAAACCACTAAATTGATAGCTAGCTTATCAGATAAAACTAAATATATCATACATTATAGGAATCTTCAACAATGTTTAGCAAACGGATTAAAACTAATATGTATTCATAGAGTTTTAGAATTTAAACAATCGGATTGGTTAACAAAATACATTGATCTAAATACTCTCCATCGTTCAAAAGCGAAAACCAATTTTGAAAAAAATTTCTTTAAATTACTCAACAATGCAGTTTATGGAAAAACGATGGAGAATGTTGATAAAAGAAAGGATATTAGAATCGTAACACAGTGGGAAAGTCAACAAAGACGTTTAGGATTGCGAGCGCTTATAGCTAAACCAAATTTTCATAGTTTGGCTCAATTTACTTCTAATATGGCAGCCGTTCAATTGAATCGCGTAAGTGTAACATATAACAAACCCATTTATCTAGGATTTACGATACTAGAACTTTCGAAGTGGAAAATGTATGAGTTTCACTATGATTATATAAAAAATAAATACAAAAATAACGTAGTTTTGAATTACATGGATACTGATTCTTTCATATATACTATATATACAGATGATTTTTATAATGATATTATAAACGATATAGAAAACAGATATGATACCTCTGAATATGCTGAAAATAATTTATATAATATACCATTAAAAAATAAAAAAATACTGGGATTAATGAAAGATGAAAATTGTGGTAATATTATGTTAGAGTTTGTAGGATTGAGATCTAAAATGTATTCTTTGAGTATAGAAAATAAAAAAGATATAAAAAAAGCTAACGGTGTTAAAAGAAGTGTTGTGGAGAAACTAAGTTTAGATAATTATAAGGAAAGCTTATATAAAAAGAAATTATTTTATGAAGGAATGTTTACAATTAGATCAAAATTACATACTTTATATACCCAATACATTAATAAAATTGCTCTCAGTCCTTATGACGATAAGAGATTTATCCTTCCAGATGGAATAAATACTTACGCTTGGGGACACTATAGAATTAATCAATTTTTAAATGAATAATGTATCTAATATATATCTTGTAAATGTATCTAATATATCTATTACATATATTTTTTTTAATTAAACAATAAAAAACAAAAAAATGTTTTAATCAGTTATTCTTTCATTAGGGAACCTGTGGTTTGTCTATTTGTTGGATAATCAGCAAACTTAAAAAAATTACGGAAAAGTATGGTTTCCTTATATTTTTTTTTTTTTTTTTTGTTGATAAAAATTAGGGAAAGTGTGGTTTCCTTATATTCATTTTTTTTTTTTTTGGTTGATTATCTAAACTTAAAAAAGTGTGGTTTCCTTGCCTTTCTGTTTTTCGTTGATTAACACACAAAAAAGATAAAAAACCTGTATAAATACACAATAGCACACTTTCTGAGCTTAGTTTTCCTCAAATATTACAACTGTTAACACTTCAAATTATATAACCACCACCAAATGGAGTCAACATCAAATTTAAGTGAGGTATTCATCACCTTGGAGGAATTGAACGCCTGCAATTACAAGCCTCTTCTTAAAGTGAAAGATATGGAGCCTTTAAAAGCTTACGCTGTTTTAAGTTGTGGAAAGGTTTCCACAAGATTTGGTGAGCGGGTTGTCTTGGAACTGGAGGAAGCTCAGGTGTTTTTACCACAACGGTACAGTGGTATATCAACCAACGCAATAGCAAAGCTGAACGAGGGAGGTTTTCTCGTAACATCCACAAACTTATATAATTTAATCTTTTCAAAAGCCGCAGCAACACCTAATTTTTATACTGAGTTGTGAGTTAAGGAAAAAGAAAATAAAAAACACATTTTTCTTGAATTTTTTTCTCTTTTATTGGGTTTGCATAAATTTTTCTAACATAAAAACATTTTCTAAAGCACAAGCTTTTTGATGCATTAAACAACGATGTATATTGGGATATTGATATCTTAAAAATGATAGTTTGGGACACTGTAACTCTTCCTCCATGTTGTGTACGGTTAAGTCCTGACCAAATGTTTCCTTCAACCAATTTTGTTTTTCCCTTCCTTTCACATAAATGGTTGCATCCATCAACATCGGTAGAATTAAGGTTTTTAGTTTGTAGTATGGAATAAAACCAGAGTGCCAAGAAAGTCCGTGATGATTGCGCTCTATCCACTTCGCTTCATTAATTTTTTTTGTTGATAATAACTGAAGTTTATATGGCGGTTGAAACACAAAGTGTTGAATCTGATTTTCATTCGTTAGGAGAGCCATTTCTTTCACTATGAATTTATTATTGTCTTCTTTGAAACCTTGCACATCAACAATTACACACATTTTATTTCAGATGATTTTTCGTACTTCGCTTGTTAACGGGCTGTATTCAACTACTCGATCGTGAAGCAGCAAACAGTAGGCTGCGGTGTTGGCAGGAATGTTTTCAGCTGTCTTGAATTCCAACCTTATATCTACAGGTCCGCTTTTAAGAGTGTCATTTTGATGAGAACAATCAAGAACTATGATAGGGACGTCGCTTATAAACTTTCCCCTTGAAAGAAGTGGTTGAAACTGTCGTCCATAGTAGGAATGTTGAAACTTTATGTACATATCGTAAAGTAAAGCATAGGTATTCTTATCGAATTTCAGATTTAAATCATCATATGGAAATGATTCTGAGTTGAGGTGTACTTTTACATCTGTTAATTTACAATGATCAAATTTGCTGGCATCCTTTAATTTATTATTCTTGCGATCTGTTTGGAGGGCTAGAATAACGAATCTAGGTTTTTCTAGTTGTGAAGACGTTTTAACACACCATGTATGATGAGTTGTTAGGGATAGTGATGGATACTCATATAGATCCCAACTTCTAAATGGTACTTTTACTTGATGACCGCTTTCGATAACTTTTAATAAGTTTAGTTTTAAACTATCGGCAACATTGATATGTGGAATACGCCATTGAAATTTAAAAATTGTTAAGCTTACATCATCTGTTGGTGATACTACTGCGTTTTCATCTGTTCGACTTCGTATAAATATTAGTTCGTGTTTAGCGTTTACAATAATTTTCTTGTAATCTTCAGCAAAACCCAGTAATGATTTCAAAGGCACACAAAAATTGAAAAATCCCTTGGCAGGTGCAATCGAGCTATCAGGTGACCAACTAGCATTGAATAACGTTTGACTTTCATTTTGATTCAATGATATGTAATTTTTTAATGTTGTAGCGATTCCAAGATTTCGCGTTCTATCAATTTCCACACCATTAAGCTCATAACGAATTTCCTCAAAAAGATAGGCTATAGCATTATTTACTAACTTTGCAGTTGCTGATATTGTTCCACTTGTTGTAGTCAGCGCTCCTTCAATGTAAATAAAACTTTCACATGGTAAAACATAAATGTCTTGATGTTGTACAGCAATTCGAATCTCATCACTATTCTTGTAGGATGTGATGAATGGTGAATACGTATGATAATCCATCTTAGTTATGCTCTCATCATAGCCAATACCTCGAGTAATATCCAAAATGTCGTTCATTGTTTCAAAATGTATCCTAAAGATTTTAAAAATTCTTTATTCGTTAATGATAACTTTGATCTTCTCCTGTCTGAAGTTGTTGATTGACTGCTGGGTTGTGTATTTTCAATCTTATATTTATCATTAGATTCTTTATTATATATTATCAAGTTGAGGTTTCAAATGCAGTCGAATAGTAATTGTTTCTCCTGTAAAATTTATTAAGTCACCGTCTTGATCGATAAGTCTCAGGGTTAGTGAACTTATCTCACTAACATTCACAGGTAAATAAATAACATTCTTCGGAACTTCAATTATTTTATACCCGGGACCTACTTGAGGAGAAAACTCATGCAGCGAATGAACCTTTGTGTTATTTATGTATGAGCCTGATATAATATTGCACTCAATTCAAATTACATTCACTCTTATTATATTTACTGGTAAATCGGATTCATATAAAAGCTTAGGTTCAAGGATCCGTTTACTGAATCCTAACAAGGAGCCATTCGAATTTTTTTTATCAAAAAACACTTTTCCTGAACTTTTAGCTTCACTTCTGAGAGTATTATTATTTGCTTTAATAAATATAACCTCCTCACTATCTATTTTCTGTAATTCTCTATTAACACTTTCGGAAATGTCATTAATTTCGTAAGAACCTTCAGGAATTTTAATAATCGTGTTTTCAATATGAAGTAAATTGTTCTTGTTATCAACATTAGGGATTGAATTATACGTTTGAAAGTCAATTAAACCGCAAACATAATCAGTTTTATACTCCAAAGACGGAAAATACTCAGCTGTTAGTACAGATGAATTACCGCTTAAAGTTAATGTTAATGACATGGTTGTTGGAAATAAAATGAGGGTTTTTTGATTAAAAAAAATATATATATAGCTTTATTTATGGCTTACAACGATTAAACAAAAATTCTAAACATAAATGACCACAGTTAATTGTGTTATAATTTTGATATGTGTTGTAATTGTATACTAAATTATTATTTAAATATTTAATAACTTCCTTAGGTGGTTGCAAGTTTCCAAAGCTGTCAAAATATTCGCTTTTTGATCCATTTTTATAATATGCTACCCAATGAGTTCCTGGTCCAGAAATAGAGTCCAAATTTATAATACCACATTCATTCTTTCTTGCTTTTTTGGGAAGACTGTCGCGCATGAAAACTCCTCTGAAGTTTGGTAAATTCTTAGCAGCTCTACGTATGTCGAGTTCATTAAGTGGTCTTTTGGGTAGTATTTTTAATAGTTTTTTGATGGTGGATTTAAATAGAGTCCTAAACCCCTTCTATAAGGTTTAAGATACAATCCGCTACCAGTTTTGCCTATAGCGATCGCTTCCATTGTTTCATTATGTCTGTTGGCTTCCTTAAGTTGTTTTCGAGCATCAGCAGCATCACGAACTACTTTGGTTATTGCAGCTGCTCCTCCTGTTAATGCTCCTAAAGCAGAAAGCCCCGCAAATATTGGAATCAATGGTAGAATTCCTCCAATTTTTGGTATAGGAATAACACGAGGTGTTTTTATTTTTGATTTTTTATAACCGCGAAACATGGGTTTTGTAGCACGCAAAGCAAGATTTATTGCATCACTTATTGAGGTCGGTTTCTGTGATTTTAGAATATTTCTCGCTTCACGAATTCCATTTTGAAGTGATATTCTCGATTTTGTTGTCTTCTTCTTCTTCTTCTTTTGCTTTTTATTTAGACCCATTCCAAATTTCACTTTTGCTTTCATCGCGTTTGTGATGAGCCAAGAATTTAAACGTTCTCCAACTGCAGCGTCGCTAGATTTAAACCTTTGCCAAGCCTTCCCTGCTAGAATTCTATCAGCTATATGTCGATTTTCTCTATCTTTATGTTGTGAGTATACAATATCGTGTTCTTTACAGGCTGTGTCAAGTGGATTTATACCTGGATCACCACGTTCTAATCTGTTTTGTAGTTTTGTTCCGGGGCCACAGTATTGATAACCAGGGAGATGAAGTTCAAATGGTAAAGTGTTTATTGCTGTATTTAGTAATCCTTTTCCAATACACCTTTTATATTTATTGTGTTCCAACATTCATGAGTTTTAAATGCGCACCAAACCAAGGTTGTATTACAACTGATATATAAGAAGCGTGTTGCTGTAAAATTATATTAGTTGTTGTGAGTATCTTGAAGGTTCGACTACTGTTGCCATTGGTTTGTTCGAAATTGCTACGAAATTGTGATTCGCCTTTTAGATTCCCTACGTGAAACGTTTACTTGACAACTGAAGTAATAACTTTCTATGTTAGGGTTTATATACCTATATATGTATAATGAAATTTGTAAAACAACAGATGGAGTTACCTATAGTAAATATTGATTTTAAAAACGAAAACAACTTAAACAAAAAACATGGAGCGCTCTTACCCCACAGTATACGAGCTATAATTGTAGGACCATCAAATTGTGGGAAAACAAATCTTATGATTGGCCTTATAGAACATTCAAATGGGTTAAGATTCGAGAATATTTATATTTATTCAAAATCATTACATCAACCCAAGTACAAGCATTTAGAAGAATTAATTAAACCAATATCAGGAATGGGTTATTACGCATTCTCCGAAAACAACGATGTTATAGCACCAGAAAAAGCGAAACGAAATTCAATTTTCATCTTCGATGACGTTGCTTGCGATAAGCAAAATAATATTCGTGCATACTTCTGTATGGGTCGACATAATGATGTGGATAGCTTTTACCTTTGTCAAACATATACACGTATACCGAAACATTTAATACGTGATAATGCCAACTTCATTATTCTTTTTAAGCAAGATGATATGAATCTTAAACATGTTTATGAAGATCATGTCAATACGGATATGCCATTCAATGTTTTTAAACAAGCTTGCGCCGAGAGTTGTAAAGATAAATATGGTTTTCTAGTGATAGATAAAGACAATCCATTTATAAAGGTCGGTATCGAAAAGGATTTGATACATTCATCCATATATAAATACAGTTAAAGCAGTTCAGAGACCAGTTAAAGCAGTTCAGAGACCAGTTAAAGCAGTTCAGAGACCAGTTAAAGCAGTTCAGAGAGCAGTTCAGAGACCAGTTAAAGCAGTTCAGAGAGCAGTTCAGAGACCAGTTAAAGCAGTTCAGAGAGCAGTTAAAGCAGTTCCATAAAATGAAAACAAAAAGAGATAAAGAACGTCAAGAAGATACTATTAGGAATATAGTGAAAATAAGAAATTCTTTGAGGAAGAAATTTCAAATGTTGAAATCAGGGAAAATTCATACTGAGTCTCAGCTTGAAGAAACATTCAAACCTATAACAAACCCACTCCATAAACTTGTTACAAAAGCTGAGGAAAACTATAAGATTGATGTAAAAAATGTGCCAAAGAGTGAAAATGATGAGCTGTTGATGAGTCAGCTGAATCAAACATCTAAAAAAATAAAACACACCAGTACACCATTAATGAAAAAACAACGCTCTTCCACATTTGATGATGATGTATCTGTTATATCAACACCACCGACATCAGAAACATTTGTTGAAAAAGAATTAAGTTTTAAAGAAATGATAGTAGATAAATATATGAAATTATATTCAGACAATAGCCCTACCATTGATAATATATATGGTATATATTTTGATGATGATGATGATCAGTGGAAGATAGGAAATGCAGTCCTTGAAATCAAGAATGAGAATTTTATAATTGATGGAAAAGAATACAAGATAACACTTGGTTTATGTGAATTGCTTTTTATGAAAAGACCCGCAGCAAGCTTTTATTCTAAGGAAGACTTGGAAAATTATACAAATATTATTGTTAGCTCTAACGCTCATAGACGAAATTATAACCCTAATAATCAAATCAATGGAAATAGGGGGTATAAATTTACAAATATTATAAGCAAATTGAATTTACATGAAGGTAAAGGTTTAATGCAACTACCTAAAAGTAATATTGATTATATATATTGGAATGATGCTAATGAATTGGTAGAAAGATTGCAACTTTTAATCTCATCACAACAAGCAGGGCATAACAATCATAATAATGAGATCATAGCTATAATAGAAGAATTAAAAGAAGCTAACATTATTGAATAAATAGAATAGTTACTTCTCTTCTACGCTTACAATAACAATGAGTGTTGACAAGTTTGGACGTTCGAGCGCGAAATTTTTAAAACATGGTTTGTTGGGTCCGCGCGGTGAGAGGGGTCCACCAGGAGCTGATGGTGAAAGAGGTCCGCCTGGAGCTGGTGGTGAAAGAGGTCCACCTGGTTTATCAGGAAAGCCAGGAATAGGATTCGTCTTAACAACAAGTGGGGATTATAACATACAATTAAAAAATATTAAATATCTCGCGGACCCTATAGAAGATAAAGATGCTGCAAATAAAAGCTATGTTGATATCGCCACTAGATATCTTCAATCCGAAATTGTAAAAATTGTAAAAGAAAATAATGATCTAAGTGTTAAATTAGATATAACAAAAGAAGAATTGAGAAATCATATAGAAAAAGCTATTGATGATACAATGAAATATATTGATCTCAATGTTAGTAATATTAATTCAATTTTAGAGAAGTTTATAAATGTAGAATCACTTACAATTAAAACTCCTAAGAGTGAGCATAAGAATAATGAGTAAGAAAACAGTTGTCAATGAACTGCACAAGTCCGCTAGAAGGAATTTTAAAAGACGTCGCGTAATTATTAAAGGACTGGATGATCTGTGGCAAGCTGATTTGGTAGAAATGGGTACATATGCATCTCAAAATAATGGATACACCTTTCTACTAACTGTTATTGACACATTCTCTAAATATGCTTGGGCTATACCTGTTAAGAGAAAAACTGGAGCTGAAGTTACTCAGGCTATGAGAACGATATTAAAAGATGGAAGACATCCTAAAAACTTGCAAACAGATGATGGAAAGGAATTTTTTAATAAAAGTTTTGCAGAGCTTATGAAAAACTATAAAATCAATCATTATTCTACGTATAGTTCTCTTAAGGCGTCAATAGTTGAACGATTTAACAGAACCTTAAAGTCTATGATGTGGAAAGAATTTATCATTAGAGGATCATACCGATGGATTGATATTGTAAAGAAACTAATTTCAGCATATAATATGAAGAAACATCGTACTATAAAAATGCGTCCTTGTGAGGTTAATAGTCGCAAGAACAACAACTTATTTCAACAGCATATAACCACATAAAAATAGCCCCGAAACCTCGATATAAGATTGGAGATTTTGTTCGAATTAGTAAATACAAACATGTGTTTGAAAAGGGTTATACACCAAATTGGACAGCTGAAATTTTTAAAATCAACAAAATTCAACTAACAAATCCAGTTACATATCTCTTGGAAGATTATAAAGGTAATCCAATACAAGGCGGATTCTATGAACTCGAACTCCAAAAAAGTAAAAATCCTACTTTATTCTTAGTTGAAAAAATTATAAAACGAAAAGACGATAAAGTATATGTTAAATGGTTAGGATTTGATTCAAAACACAATTCTTGGATTAATAAAAATGATGTATTATAAAATTTCAAACAATAGCACGTAGAAGAACTTGGTGAAAAAACACATTGTATAACTAATCTATAAAATAAACATAAATATCAAAAACAAATTTTTATTTTTTATTTACCATTATTATTAAATCTAGAATTATATATATTTATTTTTGATGATATTCATTCAATATTAGCTCGTTGGTTCTCTGTTGGAAGCGGTGCCTTTCAATAGCATGTAATGTATCTCTGGTGGTGGTGATGATCCTTTTTTTCGGAAATCACTGTTGTTCTTTGTTTCTCTCTCCCTACTTTAACCAGCTTCCACAACAAGATAGACAATTTCTTTTCCTTAAGTTGCTATAGAAGTTCATCAAATATAACACTCTCTTTAAATATATATTCACATCATGACATTGACATGTATCGGGACCTTCAGTTGCATCATCTTTAGACCATGGGCAGCTTGTGTAGTGTTCACCATATTTTGATTTCACTTTATCTACATTTTGAAATAATTTCAAAAAATCTAAATGATGTTTTATTTCCTCTTTATGTTCATCGCACATTATATCAAAGCATTCACTTAAAAATTGTTCAATATTCATCTTTCTAAGACGGTAGTCGAATAAACACTAAATTTACTTTTTCTTATTTAAGATATATTCATTTGATATGTTTGTCTCATTTTACGTAGATCTAGTAAGTCTACATCAGTTTTATAGTTAGGATCATGTTGTTTTATTAACTCAATCTCGCCATTACTTAAAATTCTCTCCGTTTCAAATTCATGATACTCATAACAAGATATTTTTAATGAGCGAGCTTCATAATCACTATCGTATGTGCATCGAACTTTTATTGAAATATCATCATCAAATTCAAGCATGAAATGTCTATAAAAAATGTTATTGCTTTCAATATATCCAGCAATATCCAACTCCTTTTTAATTAATTCTTGCCTAAATCCTTCGATAGCTTCCTCAACAGTTGCGAATTTCTTAGAATTTCCAGGTTCAAAATCCTCTGGTGCTGTTGTTGGTGGTGATAATGGTGTTGATGATGATGAATTATTTATATCACTTCGATTAGTATATGTTAGTAATCGAAAAGTTAAACCAACTTGTACTTGATCATTATTTGGAAGATTTAATTTAAAATCTAAGTTGCTCACAGCATCATTCATAAGATTTACATCTAGCGGTACTGGTTGCGCATTCGCATAGAATACCAAGAGGGTTAAAAATAAAATACTGTTTGAAAGCATTTTGATTTATTGTCGTGTAGCGTGTGAATAGTCTGCGCTCTTAAAAGAAACTAATGGATATGTTCAGCTTCCATAGAATTTATACTCAGGGTTTTTAGCTGTTTCTCGAGCTTGAGCTTCATGGGATGACTCCATTTCCAATCATCTCCATCAGCAATAACACAATTATTTGGAAAATGATTTGCTGACTTGAACCTTATTGAACCGTCTGGAGATTCCCCAATTAATACGATAGTGCCTCCTAATAATAATACATTTTTAATTTTCTTCTTTTTTTTTTAAAAGTTCAATTAATTACCGCGAACTTCTAATTTAACATGTTGTGATGGTGTGAATTTGAAAGTATAATAAAGCACATCTGGAATAGGCTCTCCGCTTCTCATACGTAGTATTTGACACCTATTACCATCTTCTGGTGTCATATATAATTCAAAGATATTTTGAGAATCCACGGTTACATTAACAATTCTGAAGTTTTTCCATGCCCCCTCACAAATACAAAATTTGTTTCCAGGTCTTATTGTTTCACACCAAAACATTATTCCTTACTTAAATACAAATAGCGATATACTGAATCTTTTATTGAATGACATCCTTATATATATTGTTGTATTCTTAAATACTTCGCTGGTTTAATTAGTTAAACTCTTACGAAATGTTATGAAATCCTAACTCGAAATTAATCATGAATGATCATGAATCATACTTTTCCGTAATTTTTTGTCTTGTCTTGTGACGTCACAAATGTCTGGCCAACCGACCAAGATCCAACAACAACTGCGATAGTGAGACAAACAGAGACAGAGATGTCTGGCCAACCAACCGATAACAGACCAATACTTTTATTACGTCACAGACGAGTGAGAGAGACAGAGAGAAGAAAGAGATAGCGATGTCTGGCCAACCGACCAAACCATCCTACATTTCCCTATAATTTTTAATTTATAATCTAAAACCAAACAAATTTTCAAAGTCACGAACAACCTTATCATCAACCAAATTGTGAATTATCAGCAAGCTCACCTAATTTTCAAAGTCACGAACAACCTTATCATCATCAACCAAATTATCAACAAGCTCAACAAAAAACATTAAGCGCCACTCAATCGCTTATCACAAGTCGTTTTCGGTGACCATTGGACCAGAATCCCCATACGTTTGCTTGCGCCAGAATCCCCATACATTTTATCGGTGAGCATTGCGCCAGAATCCCCATACGTTTGCTTACGCCAGAATCCCCATACGTTTGCTTGCGCCAGAATCCCCATACATTTTCGGTGAGCATTGCGCCAGAATCCCCATATTTACACTACTGGAAAGCCCTTCATAAAATTGGAAGACCTTGGCTGGATGTATTGTTACCCAAGTGGAGACAGCTGTTAACGGAGCAATTAAATTTAAGTAAGTCGGCATATAGTAATACAAACTGTAAAATGGTAAATCAATGTAGCAGCAAAAATAACGTATTGAATGAATTGGTGAAGTGGCTAAAATCTAATTTTAAAGAGGCATGTTCAGAAAATTGAAATAGGCCAATTGAAGGTTATACGGCTGAAATTAACGTGAATAGTTCATACGTGCCAATATTTCACAAAAGCTATCCCCTGCCATTCCATTTACGTAAAAAAGTGGAGGAAGAGCTGGAACGGTTGTGCCAAGTCGGAATACTTTCCCCCATTAAATATGCAGAAAATGCAAGCCCCATAGTTGTAGTCCCGAAAAAGGACAATTCTATAAGGATATGTGTTGATTTAAAAAAAACGGTAAACAAATTTATTAAATTAGAACACTATCCGCTGCCAGTCTGCGAAGATCTGTTCGCAAATCTCAGTAACTGCCGGTGGTTTTGCGTCATTGACTTAACAGGCGCATATCAACAAGTAGGGATATCTGAAGGCACTAAAAAATACCTGGTAATAAACACACATAAGGGCCTCTTTGTGTTCAACCGCTTACCCTTCGGCATATCCAGTGCCCCCGCAGCATTTCAGGCCATTATTGACCGAATTCTGTTAGGAATTGATAAAGTCTTTGGCTATTTAGACGACATAATTGTTGGTGGAACCACTAAAGAAGAGTGTGAGAATAAATTGGTCGAAGTACTGACGAGGCTTAATAACCATAGGGTTAGAATAAACCTCGCAAAATGTAGGTTTTTCGAACAAGAGGTAGAATACCTTGGACATGTCATTTCTATGAACCAAATTCGCCCCAGTCCAAGGAAAACCGAAGCTATTGTTTCAGCACCGCCTAAAAAAAACCTTAATCAGCTTCAAGCATACCTAGGGTTACTTAATTATTATTCTCGATTCCTACCTAATTTGTCTACTCGTTTAAAGGATCTCTATCACTTATTACGCAAGGAGGTAAAATTTGTATGGTCTAATGAGTGCGAAAAAGCCTTTCAGCAAAGTAAAGATTTGATTCTAAACAACTCAATACTAGAGCTGTATAACCCAAACAAAACGATTATTATTTCGGCTGATGCTTCGCCTTATGGCTTAGCGGCCGTTATGTCTCATTTAGTCAATGGAGCGGAAAAGCCCGTTCTATTTGCATCTCGCACCCTATCCCTGTCTGAAAAAAACTATTCTCAGCTTCATAGAGAGGCTTTAGCCATAGTATTTGCCGTCAAGAAATTCCATAAATATATTTACGGGAAGGAAGTCATTATTTACAGCGACCACCAACCGCTTCGCGAAATTTTTAATCCTGCAAAGTCAACAGTAGATAACCTATGCCGGTTCTAGCGCAAAATCCCATAAGGTTTATACAGGGGGTCTAAATTCACATAAAACGGTAGCAAAAGCTCATCGTCCACGTCTAGGAGCAGTTTCCAAATGGTGACGTCATGAAAGATCATGTCTCGGACGTGTATGTGTGTGTGTGTGTGTCTCGAGGTATCAGCTGTTGGTGAAGGTCATGAAGTGAGGCCCCCAGGTCGCTGAAAGCTTTTACCCTGTCCATCTCTTGCTTCACGGTGAACATGAGTCATCTATGCGCAGGGGGCTTTGTTTATGTTAAGGGACTCTTATCTCCATGTGGAGTGTGGATAAGCGGGGCTTTGTTTATGTTATGTGGAATCTTATCAGCAGTTTATGCTGACGTGGCTCTTATCTCTAGAGATGATTCGAGCTCTGCAGTAGGATGAATTTTAAATATTAGAGGTATAATTAAAGTTAATAATACTATATATTTTGAGGGTTCTATGGATTCGAGAAGATGTTTCCAGTTAGGGTATTGGTACTGTTGGGGGAATAAATTTTATTTAAAAATCGTCTACGAGCAACGGTTTCCGAGATATTAGTATATTATTTTTATTATGTTTTTGTTAGATAAAAATTTTCCTTCAATATACTTCACACTTGGTATTTTCAAGGTATTTATACACATATTATGTAAATTATATTATTCAGTAGTTATCAAGCGACTGGTATACATCGAATTCAGTTCACCATAAATTTTAACCTTAGTGTTTGTGCGGGGTTATTTTATTAATGAAGTAAGGTCAAAGGTCAAAGCATAAAAAGGACTAAAAGGAGAAAAAGGATATTGTTAAAAAATTATCAGTTTGTAAAGGACTAAAAGGATATTGCGAAAATGGTGCAAGTTAATCATTTAGTAAAAAGTGCTAAACTAGCATTTGTGAATGCTCAAAATGATGTACAGGTAGTGGAACAAGATGTTAAAGAGTGTTCCAATAATTTAAGATCTCTACGACTAGCTCTAAAAAGAGCAAAGACTGTTGGTGAAAAACAGAAATTTATCAATGGTATAAACCTTTTGCAAGGTTATCGCACTCAATTGAAACAATTGAAATTGAGAACAGTTGCCGGTTTCTCAAAACGTAATATCTGGACCTCAACCCGAGTAAAGTGGGAAGATGTACAATCTGCCTTTAATGATCGGTAAATCAAACTTTAAAATATGATTAAGTTTTATACCGTTACATCATTATTTGTTTATTTACATTTATAGTATGAGGACAGGGGTCATAATAAACTTGTCTCATAAGGAACCGAAGGAGTTCCTGAACGATTGTGTAGGACTTTTCCGCCGTCGCATCAATAACGTCTTGAAGAAGGAAGCTGCTCTCAAGGTCAACGGAGTGTTCTGCGGGGAATTTAATGATTCTGAAAGCTGATGAGGTGTTCGAGTTCAAATACATGAGTACAAAGAATGCTCCCATCTACCGGAACACTGATATTAACAGCTGGTTCAAACAGAATGTTGATGAACCAATAATGAAGAAATTGGAAGAGTTCCAAGAGAAAGATAGTGGTTGGGCATTATCGGCCATTATCAATTTGTCAATTAACATCAATAAGTATACACCACAGCTAGGATCATCCTATATTGAACTACCACAAGAAATTAAGAAAAAAAAAGCTTGCATCAACGTTCAAAATAGTGACAATGCTTGTTTTGTCTGGGCGATAATATCGGCCTTACATCCGGAAGAGAAAGATCCACAACGTGTAACAAAATATCCTCACTATTCCACAGTCTTGAAACTAGACGGAATAACATTCCCAATGACAATTAAACAAATTCCTCGGTTTGAGAAAATGAATGATGTCAGTATAAACGTGTATATTTTGAGAAAGAATAAACAAAAGTACAAGCCAACGAAAAATTATCAAGAATATTTTGAGGTACTACCCACCCATTTGACCAAAGAAAAGAAGGATAGACACATGAACCTTCTGATGATTCAGAATATTTATTATGATGAGGATAGCGAGGAAGATGAAAAAGATGATGATGAGCCCGTGAGATATCATTACGTTTGGATTAAAAATCTCTCTCGACTCCTTTCATCACAGATGTCGAAAAATGCACACCAAAAATACTTTTGTGATAGATATCTTCACTACTTTTATTCATCCGCTGCGCTGGAGCATCACATAGAGGACTGCCGAAAGCTCAACGAATGTAAAATCCGGCTACCAACAGAGGACCAGAAAGAGCTTAGATTTAAGAATTATAGGAATAAGGTAGAAGCTCCGTTTGTTATTTATGCAGATTTAGAATGTTTATTAGTAGAATGTAGGGATAAAAATAAGTATCAAAATCATGTTCCGTGTAGTATAGCTTACTATGTTAAATGCTCATATGACCCCGCGCTATCAATTTTCAAATTCTATCGCGGTAAGGATTGTATCGAGTGGTTCGTGAGTGAGTTGAAGCAGTTTGCCGAGAACTTAGAATCAGTTTTTCTATGCCCTCTACCCATGGATCAGATGACTGTCGAAGAGATTGAGTTTTTTAACACCGCCACACTCTGTCATATATGCCAGAAACCATTTACAGCAGATGATAAAAAGGTGCGCGATCAATGCCACCTAACTGGTAAGTACAGAGGCCCAGCACATGAGGGATGCAATATTAATTTTCAGGATAGTCACACTGTTCCAATAATTGTTCACAACCTTAGCGGCTACGATTCCCATTTCATTATTAAAAATATAGCTTCCGATCTCCAAGGTCGTGTTTATCTACTCCCAATTAACAAAGAACGATATATCTCCTTCACTAAGCATTTAGATGAATATCCAATTAAATTCCGCTTCATTGATTCCTTTAAATTCATGGCAAGTAGCCTCGATAGTCTTGCCTCAAATCTTACACATTTTCCTATTTTAAAGTCCCAATTCCCAAATGTAACAGAATCCCAGTTTAATTTGCTCACACGTAAGGGTGTATATCCCTATGATTATTTTAATGATACATCAAAGTTCCTAGAGACATCACTTCCTAACATTCCCCAATTTTATAACAAATTAAATGATACCAACATTAGTCCAGAAGATTATGCACATGCATGGAAAGTTTGGAAAGAGTTCGATATTCACACCCTAGGTGAATATTCCGATCTGTCTTACTCTTGGCGGATGTTTTTGAACAATTCCGTGCAAGCTCTCACAAAACCGATGGATTAGATCCAGCTCACTACTATACGCTTCCAGGGTATACTTGGGATGCAATGCTCAAGCATACTAGCGTTGTTCTGGAGCTATTAACTGATGTGGATATGCTCTTATTTATAGAGCTAAGAATTCGAGGAGGTCTTAGTCAGTGCTCTAAACGATATTCAAAGGCTTATAATAAGTACATGCTCGATTATGAGCCCTCTCAGCCATCAAAATTTCTCATGTATAATGATATTAATAATCAATAAGGTTGGGCAATGTCTCAACTTCTACCCCACAGTGGTTTCAAGTGGATAGAAAATGTATACGATTTTAAGGCTGAAGATGTGGATGATAATTCACCTACAGGCTATATTTTAGAAGTGGATCTAGAGTACCCACAAGAAATTCACGACCTCCATAAAGACCTCCCATTTTGTCCAGAACATAGAGAACCTTCTGGATCGAAGCAGCGTAAACTTTTGGCTACGCTTTACGATAAAACCAAGTATGTTTTACATTACCGCAGTCTGAAACAAGCTCTCCTTCACGGATTAAAATTAAAGAAAATTCACCGGGTTCTCCAATTTAATCAGTCTGCGTGGCTAAAATCCTACATTGATCTCAATACAAGGCTTCGAACATTAGCTAAAAATGATTTTGATAAAAACCTCTTCAAGCTCAGGAATAATGCCGTTTTTGGTAAAACTATGGAGAACGTTCGGAAACATAGTATTGTTAAGCTGGTAACTAAGTGGTTGAGGCGATACGGAGCTGAAGCACTCATTTCCAAGCCCGAGTTCAAGGCCTCAACAATTTTTAATGAGAACCTGGTGGCCATAGAGCTTAATAAAACTGAATTTTTTTTTAATAAACCAATATATGTAGGCATGTGTATTCTCGACTTGGCAAAGACAACAATTTATGATTTCATTACGAGTATATGATTCCACAATTCAATTCCAACTGTACAGTATGTTATACTGATACTGATTCCCTCATTTATGAAATTACCTGCCCAGATTTATATGACATAATTAAACGCGACTGCTATACACATTTTGATACAAGTGACTATCCAGCCAATAACATCTGGAGCATCCCTCTAGTTAATAAAAAAGTGCTTGGTCTCATGAAGGATGAAAACAACGGAAGCAGAATGACAGAGTTTGTTGGACTAAGATCAAAGATGTATGCGGTCCGGGTAGATGGTCAAGACAAAATCAAAAAATCCAAAGGAGTTAAAAGAAATATAGTGAAAAATAGAATAACTTTTGATGATTATGTTGAATGTTTGAATAATAATACCGAAAAAGTAATTAATCAAAATTTAATTCAGAGTCAAAAACATCAGGTTAGTACCATCACTCAGTCGAAAATCGCGCTAAGTCCTCATGATGATAAGAGGTATTTAATTAATAATAAAAATGAAACGTTACCGTGGGGCCATTGCAGTATAATGAATGTAGATTAAGATATTATGTAAATTAATATATTATGTAAAATAAAAGAATATTTATAATGTTTTAATAAAGTGTTTTTTTAAAAACCTACATCAATGATGACCCTTGTTAGTCAGCAGAACTGAGAGATGCACACCGCGGTTATCACCCGTGCACTAATAAACTTAGTAAGAATTACGGTGTAAACTCCTTAAAACGTCTGCTGAGTCGTTTTTCATTTGACTACGCTGCGTTTTTGTTTATGTTCTCGGCTCGCGTTTATACTGCTTTTCATTCGTTCGTTACATATTTATTAAATTTAATTTTTCGGGCGTTAAATAAGTGAAGTTCTTCTTTTATATCAACAATCTGTACAATTAATTTAAAATTGTTGATATAAAGAAGAACTTCCTATACAACTGTTGTAAAAGTGTTCTTTTTAATTATAATAAATTTAAAAAGAACATTTTTACTTCATTTGTGTTTGTATTGAAGAAAATTTTCAATATGCCTTTCAATACTTATCCTTTATTATTATTTTCTTTCACAGATATGGATTCGTTTGAACAAGCAGTTACATCAATAATTAGGGAGCAGTTGCCTGCGTCCCTAATTGTAAGTTTTCTTTTATCATTATTTATTTAAGTTTTATTAAAAATATTTTGTATTTACAGGCTCTACCGTGCCTCATTTTATATGGGGAGTTTAGTACTCTCCCTCCGGCGAGCCCTCAAATGTCCACCCTATATGAGGGAATAATATCAGGACATTTTTGTAGGATTTCCTACAACATAATGAATAGCCCACTAACGCTGGTTGTCTGGGCCAACCGGGTGATTCATTGAAGCAGCTTGGTTATGTATATTTTTAATAAAAAAAAATGTAACACGAATTTCTTATTGTTATTATTATTATTATTTTAAATAGGAAGGGATCAAGGGATCAAGGGGTTGCTTTCAGGTATAGGAGTATAATTTAGTAGGTTATCTGACCAACAAGGGTCATCATTGATGTAGGTTTTTAAAAAAACACTTTATTAAAACATTATAAATATTCTTTTATTTTACATAATATATTAATTTACTTAATATCTTAATCTACATTCATTATACTGCAATGGCCCCACGGTAACGTTTCATTTTTATTAAATTAAATACCTCTTATCATCATGAGGACTTAGCGCGATTTTCGACTGAGTGATGGTACTAACCTGATGTTTTTGACTCTGAATTAAATTTTGATTAATTACTTTTTCGGTATTATTATTCAAACATTCAACATAATCATCAAAAGTTATTCTATTTTTCACTATATTTCTTTTAACTCCTTTGGATTTTTTGATTTTGTCTTGACCATCTACCCGGACCGCATACATCTTTGATCTTAGCCCAACAAACTCTGTCATTATGCTTCCGTTGTTTTCATCCTTCATGAGACCAAGCACTTTTTTATTAACTAGAGGGATGCTCCAGATGTTATTGGCTGGATAGTCACTTGTATCAAAATGTGTATAGCAGTCGCGTTTAATTATGTCATATAAATCTGGGCAGGTAATTTCATAAATGAGGGAATCAGTATCAGTATAACGTACTGTACAGTTGGAATTGAATTGTGGAATCATATACTCGTAATGGAAATCATAAATTGTTGTCTTTGCCAAGTCGAGAGTACACATGCCTACATATATTGGTTTATTGAAAAAAATTTCAGTTTTATTAAGCTCTATGGCCACCAGGTTCTCATTAAAAATTGTTGAGGCCTTGAACTCGGGCTTGGAAATGAGTGCTTCAGCTCCGTATCGCCCCAACCACTTAGTTACCAGCTTAACAATACTATGTTTCCGAACGTTCTCCATAGTTTTACCAAAAACGGCATTATTCCTGAGCTTGAAGAGGTCTTTATCAAAATCATTTTTAGCTAATGTTCGAAGCCTTGTATTGAGATCAATGTAGGATTTTAGCCACGCAGACTGATTAAATTGGAGAACCCGGTGAATTTTCTTGAATTTTAATACGTGAAGGAGAGCTTGTTTCAGACTGCGGTAATGTAAAACATACTTGGTTTTATCGTAAAGCGTAGCCAAAAGTTTACGCTGCTTCGATCCAGAAGGTTCTCTATGTTCTGGACAAAATGGGAGGTCTTTATGGAGGTCGTGAATTTCTTGTGGGTATTCTAGATCCACTTCTAAAATATAGCCTGTAGGTGAATTATCATCCACATCTTCAGCCTTAAAATCGTATACATTTTCTATCCACTTGAAACCACTGTGGGGTAGAAGTTGAGACATTGCCCAACCGTATTGATTATTAATATCATTATACATGAGAAATTTTGATGGCTGAGAGGGCTCATAATCGAGCATGTACTTATTATTAGCCTTTGAATATCGTTTAGAGCACTGACTAAGACCTCCTCGAATTCCTAGCTCTATAAATAAGAGCATATCCACATCAGTTAATAGCTCCAGAACAACGCTAGTATGCTTGAGCATTGCATCCCAAGTATACCCTGGAAGCGTATAGTAGTGAGCTGGATCTAATCCATCGGTTTTGTGAGAGCTTGCACGGAATTGTTCAAAAACATCCGCCAAGAGTAGGACATCTGTCTTCAAATACAGATCGGAATATTCACCTAGGGTGTGAATATCGAACTCTTTCCAAACTTTGCAATCTTTGCATGCATGTGCATAATCTTCTGGACTAATGTCGGTATCATTTAATTTGTTATAAAATTGGGGAATGTTAGGAAGTGATGTCTCTAGGAACTTTGATGTATCATTAAAATAATCATAGGGATATACACCCTTACGTGTGAGCAAATTAAACTGGGATTCTGTTACATTTGGGAATTGGGACTTTAAAATAGGAAAATGTGTAAAGGCCCCTCTACATGATGGGCCAGCACTGGTTTAGCGAGATGGTCATGGGATGGTTGAAACGCAACTACACGTGGCGACGTTCAGTTGTGATTTCGTCGTTTTTCGAGATCGCTGGCCCACTACCCTTGATGGCGGCTGAAAAATCCATACCGCTGCCATCTCGCGCCATCCCATCCCGCCATAAGCCATCGGACACCACTAGGCCCTCTACACGCTGGCCCATCCTAGTGGTCCAGCATGATGGCCCATCGTGTAGAGGGGCCTTAAGATTTGAGGCAAGACTATCGAGGCTACTTGCCATGAATTTAAAGGCATCAATGAAGCGGAATTTAATTGGATATTCATCTAAATGCTTAGTGAAGGAGATATATCGTTCTTAGTTAATTGGGAGTAGATAAACACGACCTTGGAGATCGGAAGCTATATTTTTAATAATGAAATGGGAATCGTAGCCGCTAAGGTTGTGAACAATTATTGGAACGGTGTGACTATCCTGAAAATTAATATTGCATCCCTCATGTGCTGGGCCTCTGTACTTACCAGTTAGGTGGCAGTGATCGCGCACCTTTTTATCATCTGCTGTAAATGGTTTCTGGCATATATGACAGAGTGTGGCGGTGTTAAAAAACTCAATCTCTTCGACAGTCATCTGATCCATGGGTAGAGGGCATAGAAAAACTGATTCTAAGTTCTCGGCAAACTGCTTCAACTCACTCACGAACCACTCGATACAATCCTTACCGCGATAGAATTTGAAAATTGATAGCGCGGGGTCATATGAGCATTTAACATAGTAAGCTATACTACACGGAACATGATTTTGATACTTATTTTTATCCCTACATTCTACTAATAAACATTCTAAATCTGCATAAATAACAAACGGAGCTTCTACCTTATTCCTATAATTCTTAAATCTAAGCTCTTTCTGGTCCTCTGTTGGTAGCCGGATTTTACATTCGTTGAGCTTTCGGCAGTCCTCTATGTGATGCTCCAGCGCAGCGGATGAATAAAAGTAGTGAAGATATCTATCACAAAAGTATTTTTGGTGTGCATTTTTCGACATCTGTGATGAAAGGAGTCGAGAGAGATTTTTAATCCAAACGTAATGATATCTCACGGGCTCATCATCATCTTTTTCATCTTCCTCGCTATCCTCGTCATAATAAATATTCTGAATCATCAGAAGGTTCATGTGTCTATCCTTCTTTTCTTTGGTCAAATGGGTGGGTAGTACCTCAAAATATTCTTGATAATTTTTCGTTGTCTTGTACTTTTGTTTATTCTTTCTCAAAATATATACATACGTTTATACTGACATCATTCATTTTCTCAAACCGAGGAATTTGTTTAATTGTCATTGGGAATGTTATTCCGTCTAGTTTCAAGACTGGAATAGTGAGGATATTTTGTTACACGTTGTGGATCTTTCTCTTCCGGATGTAAGGCCGATATTATCGCCCAGGCAAAACAAGCATTGTCACTATTTTGAACGTTGATGCAAGCTTTTTTTTTCTTAATTTCTTGTGGTAGTTCAATATAGGATGATCCTAGCTGTGGTGTATACTTATTGATGTTAATTGACAAATTGATAATGGCCGATAATGCCCAACCACTATCTTTCTCTTGGAACTCTTGCAATTTCTTCATTATTGGTTCATCAACATTCTGTTTGAACCAGCTGTTAATATCAGTGTTCCGGTAGATGGGAGCATTCTTTGTACTCATGTATTTGACTTCGAACACCTCCTCATCAGCTTTCAGAATCTTAAATTCCCCGCAGAACACTCCGTTGACCTTGAGAGCAGCTTCCTTCTTCAAGACGTTATTGATGCGACGGCGGAAAAGTCCTACACAATCGTTCAGGAACTCCTTCGGTTCCTTATGAGTCAAGTTTATTATGACCCCTGTCCTCATACTATAAATGTAAATAAACAAATAATGATGTAACGTTATAAAACTTAATCATATTTTAAAGTTTGATTTACCGATCATTAAAGGCAGATTGTACATCTTCCCACTTTACTCGGGTTGAGGTCCAGTTATTACGTTTTGAGAAACCGGCACCTGTTCTCAATTTCAATTGTTTCAATTGAGTGCGATAACCTTGCAAAAGGTTTATACCATTGATAAATTTATGTTTTTCACCAACAGTCTTTGCTCTTTTTAGAGCTAGTCGTAGAGCTCTTAAATTATTGGAACACTCTTTAACATCTTGTTCCACTACCTGTACATCATTTTGAGCATTCACAAATGCTAGTTTAGCACTTTTTAATAAATGATTAACTTGTACCATTTTCGCAATATCCTTTTAGTCCTTTACAAACTGATAATTTTTTAACAATATCCTTTTTCTCCTTTTAGTCCTTTTTATGCTTTGACCTTTGACCTTACTTCATTAATAAAAAAACCCCGCACAAACACTAAGGTTAAAATGTATGGTGAACTGAATTCGATGTATACCAGTCGCTTGATAACTACTGAATAATATAATTTTCATAATATCATCTATTTATACACACCTTGAAAATACCAAGTGTGAAGTATATTGAAGGAAAATTTTTATCTAACAAAAACATAATAAAAATAATATACTAATATCTCGGAAACCGTTGCTCGTAGACGATTTTTGAATAAAATTTATTCCCCCAACAGTACCAATACCCTAACTGGAAATATCTTCTCGAATCCATAGAACCCACAAAATATATAGTATTATTAACTTTAATTATACCTCTAATATTTAAAATTCATCCTACTGCAGAGCTCGAATCATCTCTAGAGATAAGAGCCACGTCAGCATAAACTGCTGATAAGATTCCACATAACATAAACAAAGCCCCGCTTATCCACACTCCACATGGAGATAAGAGTCCCTTAACATAAACAAAGCCCCCTGCGCATAGATGACTCATGTTCACCGTGAAGCAAGAGATGGACAGGGTAAAAGCTTTCAGCGACCTGGGGGCCTCACTTCATGACCTTCACCAACAGCTGATACCTCGAGACACACATACACACACACACACATACACGTCCGAGACATGATCTTTCATGACGTCACCATCTGGAAACTGCTCCTAGACGTGGACGATGAGCTTTTGCTACCGTTTTATGTGAATTTAGACCCCCTGTATAAACCTTATGGGATTTTGCGCTAGAACCGGCATAGGTTATCTACTGTCAACCCCGTCCATCGCAGCCGCGAGATTACAGCGCTGGGCTATAATTTTATCCGCCTACAATTATAAAATCATATACCGAAAGAAACCTCAAATGGTCCATGCCGATGCCCTGTCCCGTCTTCCTCTGACATCCGACTCAGAACATGAAGAATATAGTATTAACTCCTTTAACTTATCCGAGAATTTGTCTATACACTTAGACAAAATAAAGGAACTTTCGCAACAAGATCCGGTCCTTAAATGTATCATAGAATATGTAAAATTGGGTTGGCCAAGCAAGAATAAGGTACAAAGCAGTGATGTGCTTTTCTTTTTTAACAAAATGAATTCATTAGCAACTGAAAATGATATCTTATTCTATGGTAATCGTGTGATAATCCCGAAGAAACTGGAAAGGGAATTATTAGTTTTGATTCATTCCGATCACTTAGGAGTGAATAGAATGAAGTCAATCGCCAGGAAATATGTGTATTTTAAGAATTTGGATCAAAAGATTGAGGAATTTGTCCAAGGATGTCCAGTATGTCAGCAAACACGAAACTTTCCGAAGCCTGTAACAGTCAATTGGCCTAAAACACAATTAGCGTTTCAACGAGTTCATATGGATTTATTTTATTTTGGGAAATTTACTTTCCTTATTAGCGTAGACTCATTCAGCAAATAGATTGAAATTCATCAGTTAGCCAAGTCAAATGCCGATTCAGTAATAAAAAAACTGAAAATCATGTTTGCAACTTTTGGACTACCTAATGAAATTTGTACAGACAATGGTCCTCCATTTTTAACCGACGAAAAAACGGAGGAGGTTCTCAATATGACTGTGTTTTTTTTTTTTTTTTTGTATTGTCGTTACGCGATAATTCCGCTAATTATGAATTGATTTTGATGATTCTTTTTTTGTTTGGTAGGTCATACTTCAGAGGTGGTCCCATATAAATTTTATCGAAATTGATTCAGCGCTTTTTGACAAAATCAACAAAAAACAAAATATATACACAGATAAGGTTTTGGTACTTGGTTGTACATTCGGTGCCCGATTGCGAGGATTCAAAATGGGGGACCAAAAAAAATTTACTAAAACATATTACACTAAAAAGAATGAAATAAAAAAACTTTAAAAAAAAAATTGAACCGACTCCAAAAAATCCCAAGCTCTAAAAAGTATAAAATAATTATATTAAAAGTCCTCTGATATTACTTTCAACATTAAATACCACGACTTTCCTAGACTTTTGAAGTCGGTGTGAAAACCTGACTGATATTAATCCAATACTAAATAATGAATGCAATCAGTTTATCTGGATTAATTGGATTAATATCAGTCAGGTTTTCACACCGACTTCAAAAGTCTAGGAAAGTCTTGGTATTTAATGTTGAAAGTAGTATAAGAGGACTTTTAATATAATTATTTTATACTTTTTAGAGCTTGGGATTTTTTGGAGTCGGTTCTATTTTTTTTTTAAATTTTTTTCTTCGGAAAAATTTATCAATTTTTGCGCTATTAACGGAATAGAAACGTTGAAAGCTCCCCCATATCATCCCGAATCTAACGGATTAGCAGAGAGATATGTGGGCGAGCCCAAAAGATCGCTAACAAAATTTATGATTGATCGTAAATATGCCCATTTAGATATGAACGACACTTTTACAGTTTCTTTTTACGTACCGAAATACGCCGAACTCCTCCACCAGTCAATCGCCATCAGAAATGTTATTTAAAATAAAACCTAGAACTCCTACTGATTTAGTAAATCCGTTCGTAAGAAATCAACGAAATGTAAAGTTACCTTGTAAAGTTGGGAAATTAAAGCAAAAGGTTAGTAAAAACAAACAAACTGTTAGTAACGTAAAGCAGCCAGATGTAAAAAAATTTGAGAGGGGAGAAAGGATACTGTATGCAAGTCATGCGCCAAATTATGTAAAGTGGATACCGGCGGTTGTCTCAAATGTTATTAGTCCTTGTATTTACGAGGTTTTAGTTAATGGATCTAGGCGAATTGTCCAATTCTCTCGAATTCGTAGATCACATTTGGAAGATCAGTATCATCCAGCTATCACGAACGGAAGTCAATTGGCAGAAAAAAAATTGGTTGATAAAACTCATGTAAAACCCGCCAGGAAAAAATATGTAAAGACAAGAACTTCAGCTAGAATACAGGCCGAACGCCGATATAAATACAAATGTAACTGTCTGCTGCTGCACAGAATCCCTGCTCTGCCACCGCCGACATCATCAAAGCCGGGCCTCACCCTCTTCCCTCTACTTCTGCCGTTTCGGTTCAAACTTCCGCATCAGATTTGGTCACCCCAGTGTCTAAATTCGGCACTCTCTGGACCGAAAAGGAATGGAGTTGTAGGCTGGAGAAACTCCACCGCGTCAACGTCGCTGCCTCCGGGACTTCCTCATTGCTCCTAGTGGCTGGTGCCCCCGCCCCCCCTCGCAGATGTGACCTGGATCTCTAAACGGATATCCTCCACCTCTGACCCCCGTCTGCTTCAAGAGGATCTCGATAATTTTTGCATTTGGTGCACTAAAAACTCTCTTGAGCTCAATATCTTCAAATGTCAATCCATCCCCTACTCCCGGAAGCGCCCCTCTTCCCCCCAAAAGTCTATCGGATGTCTGGCGAACCTATCCCCTCCGTTTCCTCTCTCCGCGATCTAGGCGTCATCTGCGATAGTGAACTCAACTTTCGCGAACACATTGACAGCGTGATTGCTAGAGTCAACTCCGCGCTAGGCTTCGTTAAGCGTTGGTCTAAGGAGTTACTCAACCCATACGTCGCCAAATCCCTCTTTGTCACCTTCGTTAGGCCTGTCCTGGAATACGCTAGCCAAGTTTGGTATCCTTACCAATCTGGTCTAACCCAACCTGGTCTGACCCTCAAAACCTTCCGCCCTACGAAAACCGCCTTCTGCTTATCAACTTGCAGCCTCTATGGAAGCGGCGGGACCTTGCCGATCTCACATTCATCCACCAACTGCTAATCGACGAGATTGACTGTCCCTCTCTACTTGAGCGGATCCCTATCTATACCAATCCCCGTAACCTCCGCTCGGCCCCTCTCTTTCGCCCTCCTTACCATCGTACCAACTGCGGTCTCTCTGAACCCCTCACCCGAATGCTTCGAAGAGCCAACTCCCTCCCTTCCTTCGACTTTCACCTGAGCAGAACATCTCTCAGGTACCACCTTAATAGTCCCCCCTAATCTGCCTTGCCCTTTCCCTCGACACCTCTGTCCCCGACAAATATTGCAATACTTCCCTGTTCAAAACACAATATTTAGTAAAGAGCCATTTTGTAAAATGAAACTATTTAGTCAATAGACTTTATGTAAAAATAAAATATTTAGTTAATGGGTATGTTTAAAATATTTAGCCAATAAGCATATTGTAATATTAAGAAATTTAGTTGTTGTCGGGCAATCCGTGGCGGACAACTGGACGGATTTGATTTACAGTCCGGCAAATGGTCGGTTACTATAACAAAATATTGTGACGTGTTTCGCTTCTTCATGTCAGGATTCAAATTATTAATGATCTATATTATATAAATAAAAAAGTTTCAAATAAAAAACAAAATTAAAAATTTTGAAAAAACCCACGACAAATGTAAACGTCGTAATAGAAAAAGGATTAAATAAAATTTTAAAATCCCCCGACTAAAAGGAGCTAAGTAACCAAAGAAAATTCGTCGGGGATGCCATTCCCTGCCCTGAATTAGGAATAGATGAATATCAATTAAAGACTACATGCAATATTTTAGTTCATTTCAGGGCAGGGAATGGCATTCCCGACGAATTTTGTTTGGTTACTTAGGTCCTTTTAGTCGGGGGATTTTAAAATTTTATTTAATCCTTTTTCTATTACGACGTTTACATCTGTCGTGGGTTTTTTCAAAATTTTCAATTTTGTTTTTTATTTGAAACTTTTTAGAGATTTCTACAAAATGTTATTTTTGTATCTGGCCGATGAATCACAAACCCTTTACAGAAAACCGTATCTAAATCGGTCAAACCGTTTTGGAGATACATACTTGGCAACATTGGAGTGCACACACAAACAACCTCTCACCCAAAACGCATATACCAGCTCAGTTCCGTCGTGGGTAAAAATCAGCGGCCCCGAAAACCCCTAAGAACCAAGTTTGTTGCAAGAAGCACAAACTTTGAACAGTTGACAATCCGACATCTTGAATTCATAAATTTTGACAGTTGGTTTGAGATCGGCGACCCCAAAAAGCCCCCAAATATCAAGTTTGGTCCAAATCGCATAAACTTTAAAATTTGACAGTCCGCCATCTTGAATTCGTAAAGTCTGACAGCTGATTTGAAATCGGTGACCCCGAAAACACCCAAATACCAAATCTAGTGCAAATCGCATAAACTTTAAAATTTGACAGTCCGCCATCTTGAATTCGTAAATTTTGACAGTTGAATTGCAATCAGCGACCCTGAAAGCCCCCAAATACCAAGTTTGGTGCAAATCGCATAAACTTTAAAATTTGACAGTCCGCCATCTTGAATTTTGCAGCAAGTTAGCACCGTAACACCTATCTAAGAACAATTGCCGATGAATCACAAACTTTTTACAAAAAAACCCATCTAAATCGGTCAAACCGTTTTGGAGAAAAATGGTAACATTCGTTTGCACACACAAAAAAACAAACAAACAAACAAACAAACAAACAACCTCTCACCCTCTAAACGCACATACCTTCTCCGTTCCGTCGTGGGTGAAAAAATGAATCGCCAAATGTGTTGCTAAGCGCAAAACTCGAGAACGGCTCGACCAATTCAGCTAATTTTTTTTTCATATTTTCCTTAAGGCACAAGGAAGGTTCTTATGGAGAGAAAAAACATAAAAATTGCCCGGAAAATAGTAAAAACAACACTTTTCTTTTCCCGCCAAAATCACAGAGAAAATTAAAACAACTGTGCAAAAAATTTAAGTCAAAGTAACACTTTCCATGCAAAAAATGTATGTCAAAGTTTACTGAGATGATTTTACGACAGAAGTTTTACACGGAATTTCAATTCAAAAGAGTAGTTTTAGAGTATGTGGACCCATAATTTAAAATTGATTTTCATAAAATATAGTAGATTTTGAGGAGAGATTTGATGAAAGCGAAATTTTGCAAACAATTACATTTATCAGTCATTGGTTTTTAGCGATACTCGATTAGTTTTGATTTGATACACGAGGATTTCAAGATTGTAAAATTCTCAGTGTAGAATAACAAGGTAATTTCGATAGATTTCGTTCGTCGTCTAATTTCAACATTTTTAAAGGTATATAAAATCTTTTTAACCAAAAATTAAATCGACAAAAAAAGAACTGAAAAATGAAAAATAAAATAAACCCTTTTAGTCTGAATAACTGAGCACCTAAACTAATGTAACTAATTTTTAATCGGCGCCAAACAAACAAAAAATTTTTCCTTTGACGCCAACTCAAAATTAGTTGTATACATTAGTTTAGGGTTCAGTTATTCAGACTAAAATGGTTTACTTTATTTTTCACTTTTCAGTTTTTTTTGTCGGTTTAATTTTTTGTTACAAAGCTTTTATTTTTCACTTTTCAGTTTCTTTGTTCGTCGGTTTAATTTTTTGTTAAAAGGTTTTTATTTACCTCTAGGGGTAGAATTTTGCTTTCAAATTTATTTTAATGGGACCAACTTAGAGGTATACCTTATGTAATAAAAAAAGAGACATCAAAATCGGACTACTCTGTAAAGCCCGCTCTACACTTAGCCCGCGGATCGCGCGCGAAAGCCGCGACGGGCGCGAACGTTAAGAGTGAAACCGTTTCGCATATCCTTCGCGGACTCGCGTTTTGTTCCCCGATTTTGGAACAAGAGTCAGTATGTTTCATACGTAAAAGTGGACCGCTTGGCAAACTTTTACAAGATGCATCATTGATCAAATAGGATGAACGTACTATGAGTAATAGAGCTCATGTTGACGTAGTAAATCGAACGCTCCAAGACCTCAGAAACTCAGGTCCTGTCATGGGTGGTGCTACTTTTGTGTTAGCGGGAGATTTTCGACAAACACTGCCTGTAATAACAAAAGGAACACGCGCCGATGTCATCAGAGCATGCTTAAAACCATCTTCCATATGAAGTTCCGTTAAAACTCTCAATTTACGAACAAATATGAGAGCCCATTTGAGCGACAACTACAACAACGAGTTTTCGCGACGACTGCTCAAACTTGGGGAAGGAAAATTACCTCTCCTAACACTAAAAGTAGTAGCGCTGAAATTGAACTTGACGATAGATTGGGCCACATAGTCCATAAATTAGAACATCTAAAAGACGCAATATATCCCGGTCTTGAAAATTGATTGGAAAGAAATTATCACTGGCTTTGTTCAAAGGCAATAGTGTCACCCCAGAAACGATACAGTGAATGAAATAAATACACTGATTTTACAGAAAATTCCCGGTCAAGTCAAACAGTATATGTAAGTCAGTTGACACGGTGTGTAATATTGAGGATGGATACAGTGCACTATCCTCAAGAATTTTCAAATTCGTTGAGCCCTTCTGGCCTACCACCTCACGACCTTATGTTAAAAGTCGGCATTCCTATTATGCTGTTAAGAAACTTGAGCCCTCCCAACATGTGTAATGGCACAAGGCTACTGTGGGCAGCAGTGGGACAACTTGCTTATATTCCGCGGAACCCATGATTCCGACGGATTTGCCAATATCGTTCAAAAGGCTGCAGTTTCCAGTCAAAGTTTCATTTGCCCTCACGATAAATAAGTCCTCGGGTCAAACATTCTCTATAGTGGGCATTGACTTGAAAAAGGAGTGTTTTTCCCATGGGCAGTTATTGTTGGCTTATCTCGAGTTGGAACTCCAGAAAACCAATACAATTTGCTACCATACAATAGCACAACATCAAACATAGTATTCAGAGAAGTCTTAAACAATTAACATACTCGCCCAATACATACTAGCAGCCAACAAGAAATAAAATAAACATAAAATAAATCCTAAATACTCAGTAGGTACTAAGAACCACACAAGATAATTTCATCACAAGTAAAAATGTTTGACACCCTGCGAAGTGGGCACGGGTCAGCTAGTTAAGGAGTAAAACAATGCTTTGGACTACAAATTGGTTGTAATATGAAATAAAAAATTTCAAATCTAATGTGCCATTGCATGTTCACTGTACAGCTATTGAGAGTTTGCAAAATCACTGATTTTCAATATGAAACCTAAAATATTGATTAATTTATGAATTGTGGATATTTGTTACATCATTGAGAATTTACAGAAAGGTCACACCTACCTTAATCAATCAATTTAAAAAATCCAGGATTTTGACACATTTATTTCAATTTAAGAGCGCTAAAACCTACTTTATTAATCCTACTTTAGTTGCAAGGGGTTTAAAGCGAATTTATGAATAATGCATTTAAAACCCCCATTAGTCTTAAAGAGCGTTTTAAGTAAGCAATGCTTAAAACCAATTTTAAGATATTTTTATCAAAATGGCTGGAAACCTCCTAGAAATTCTCAACTGGTAATTTTCATTACCCACAGCTACCCCAGTGAGCTATTATAGTAAAATTAAATAATATGTATCCGTTGTTCACTTATAAAGTTAACTTTTCAAGGAAAAACTTTATATGTATCTACTTCTGTGTCTTCAAAGCTATGTAAATACCGAACGTCAAGGCATTGCGCGAAATTACTTTTTCCAACGCAAGTCCTGGATAAAATTCAAAAGGGGGAAGGCAATGTCAGTCGCGGGCGCTATTTTTCATTTTATTTTTATCAAATATTTATTGTATACTTCTCAGAGTGCAGATAGTATAAGAGTTATATTTGTATATAATAGCCGATGATACGTTGATGACTACGAAAGATTATTAATTATAATTTTTGCTAGTACTTATCACCGAGTACTTACCTATATTACGTCCCCTAGCAGTATGAACGCGTGCAGATATTGCTCTACTTACAGAGTTACTTGTTGCTACACAATCAACCTACTTTCGATACTGTTTGCATATTGGGATATACTTCTTCGTTTTATTAGATATTGATTGTCCAATTTATATTAAATAGCATTATGGCGTATACAACCTATCGAAACATTTTTGCTCTCCTTGAATTTTCGAAAAAAATAGACAAATGCAAAAACAACAAATTATTGAAATTATAATAAAATTTACCTGGGAGTAATTTGAAATAAAAAAGTCCAGCCTGCCGTTGACTACACCGAAGAATAGAAAAATACTATTCCCTTATATTAGCTCGAAGATAGTTCCCTCAACTTGCTTTCTATTAGAAGACAAATAAGTATTTTTCTTCAGCATGCACCACTCACTACCTACCATATGCTTCGTTCAATATTACTTCCTATTTTTATTTATTATATTTCTTACTTTACAGGATTTGTCGGATTTGCTTCTATGTGAAACCTGCATGGATTAATTAGATATCTTACTTGTATGATATAGTTTTGTCATTCTTCGGTTGAAGCAGTTTTCCTTCTTGAAGTATTTGTGCTGGTCTAACCATTCTTATTGTTCGAAAAAGCTCTCTCTAGCACTAAGCGAAGCGAAGGCCTGATTATTATAGGAGAAAAGCATTTGATTTGGTAGCTGTAATTTTTTAAATATTTTTTAACTTTATCTCATCTGTCATTCTTTTCTGCAACTCAATAAAAAGAAAATATGAAGAATATTACATTTTCTGTTTTGACTGTTTAACATAACTTTTTTCTGTGATTTCTCAAAATAAATTTTAGATTGCTTAATTTATCCTATATTTATCGCATTTCTCAACGCTTTGTGGCTTTGATGTTACAAAACTTATCATTTTATATATTAAATTATTCTCACCCTCTTTGGTAATGATAACTTTTAACAAAGTAAACTTTACGAACGTGCTGAGTACCTGCTCCGTCAATTCTGTTTTGAATCGAAATAGCTATCAAAAAAGTTATTGTATGACAACATACACACATTTTTTTAGAGGAACACCACTTGGACAGGTAAAAACATTAGATTTTTTACATGTTTTGAAGCAAATGATACAAAAACGAAATTTTGTTTAAATTCTTGCTATAAAAGAAATTGTTTAAAGGGTAGCAACAACCAAAGCTACATTTATACATATAGAATAGATATTGTTTATTTTCATATTGAAAAAAAAACCATTTTCAAAATAGAAACTCGACAGTTTAACATTGCGCTTACATAATTCTTATTAAGTTGTTTAATTTTTAATACTATTGATTAAAAATTTATTATAGGGCATTCTGCTAAAATCTGAAGATCTGAACGTTTGTTCAGAGAGCTCCCATAAAAGCCCTAAAATCGCAATTGAAAATTTGGAGGGGGTTAACCTAGAAAATGCTTTATAAGTTCTTTTAGAAACATCGTATGATATTGGTTGATACCTTGTTGAAACTTGACCTTGGTCATTCATTCTGTCGATTTTTTGTATGGGAAGATCGACATTTTTTTCGGAGAAAAAGCTTCCCTGTTTTGTGTTTCAGAAAAAAACCGCGATAGAATCTGACGTCACGTGCCGAAATTTTTAGTAGCTCAGCATTACGGATCAAATGAAAAAAAAACGAGTGTGCTTTAGACCACACGACTGAAGTAAAACTTCTTTAGCTCCATCTATATGTATGTATATATATATATATATGTTTATATATGTATATATGAATTCTCCCGCGTGCAAAAATTAACTGTTCGTTTGCTGCCGCCGCCGCTGATTGTGGCGAATCGAGTTAAGTTCCCGAACCAGCGTCAGCAGCACCAGCATCAGCAGCAGCAGCAGCGGAGCGTCCCACGGGCCTCCACTCCACAGACACAGGCACCGCGCCGCGCCGCAGAGCGCGTCACCGAAATGGGGCCGCCCGCTGCTGTCGCTCGGCCCGATGGATACAGCCAGATACGCCAAGCCTCGCCGCGCGACCGTCGAGCCCTCTATGTCCTCTGTGCGGGAGTGTGCGACGGTATGGTACCAACCAGGCCACAGTGTCACTTTAAATCGTAACACTTTTCCTAGGGCATTCACCAGTTTACTCCCCAAGTCAAGCGTGCGTAAAGAAGTTTTACTTCAAAAAAAAAATTAACAATTCACACGAAATCTTCTAAGCCAACTTCAGGAATCGAATTTCACATTAAAACTGAGGAATTTGTGTTAATAATGTACTTAGTCAACCCAAAGTAGCTACATATGTACATACATATATATGTCAAGCCTCCAATAACCCACCTAGTCTATGGTGCTGAAACACACTTGCACGAATAACTACAGAATGCGACGTCGGATTGGAGTGTGTTTACTTTTTCTGAGAAAGGTCACAAGTCAGGGAAGCTTTTTCTCAGAAAAAATGTAAATATATTGTACAATAAAACAGTTCCGTAACTAACTGACAGCATAGATGGCATAGGAACTAGATGTCGTACGCCATACAAAGTCGTGTATAAAGTTTTGAAATGGCTGGGACAACAAATAAGAGCATTTTTTGATACATTTGGTCCACGTCCCCAACACGGCAGATGCGGGAAAATGTTAGCCAGCGAACGACTGTACTGCTCAGTGGATGTCCCTAGCATCATTTCTCTTTTCGTGTGTAGGTTATTAAGGTAGAATCGCGCGCTGCACAACGGGACGGGTGGGTGGGGAGAGAGGCGTAAAAGAGCTCGAATCGACGATGCCCCTGATCTGCTCGCGTCTCACCCAATTCAACGAAATATAGGACAACAATTTATTTGTCTTCCTCACAGCCAAGATTTTTGAAGTGAAAACTTCTTTAGCGGCGTTGTGCACTTTTTTGGGAGGGGTAAAAAATGTAAAACTCGCGTCAGGACACGTGACTGACCGAAAATTCGTAAGAGGGACAGGGTGCTTGCGCGAGTGTGCGTGTGTGTTTGTACACAGCCTGCTACGCGCCCAACGAAATACAAAACTACTATTGATGCGGTCTTTATTAGACATTTAAATAGATTCGAATCAGAATTGTTCGTTTCTTACTTCAGCTACCACAAACCTATTGTATCAGTTTTAGAGATTGGCGATGATGATGCTGGTAATGATGATGGTGAAAGAGTCGTTGAAATTATGGATGAAAGTTGATTTTTCTGAGAGATAAACTTTTTAATGTAAAATAATTGTAATAGTTCTGAAGTGTTAAATTTTTTATGTAATATAAATTGTCATGTTTGTGTACGATAGCGCAATAAATGAATATTGTATTTTACCACATAAATGATAGTAATTTTATACTGATGATAAAGAGTCGTTGAAATTATGGATGAAAGTTGATTTTTCTGAGAGATAAACTTTTTAATGTAAAATAATTGTAATAGTTCTGAAGTGTTAAATTTTTTATGTAATATAAATTGTCATGTTTGTGTACGATAGCGCAATAAATGAATATTGTATTTTACCACATAAATGATAGTACTTTTATACTGATAAATAAAGCAATTCGTGCGAAATTATTCCCTAACCATTCCAAAATATTTAAAAATGCACAACGTTAATGTTCAAGTTTTCACTTCTGCCGGCACTCCCGGAGTACCACCCGTTGTTTTTTTGTTTAAAGAATATAGTTAGAGTGATAACTTGGCCTTATGTTACAACCTCATTTTGGGCAGGCTGAGACACACATGGCGTAACGAGAAAAGGTGACAGGGTACACGCGCCTTGTCGCATAATGAGCCCC
Source organism: Machimus atricapillus (assembly GCA_933228815.1). Classification (NCBI taxonomy): domain Eukaryota; kingdom Metazoa; phylum Arthropoda; class Insecta; order Diptera; family Asilidae; genus Machimus; species Machimus atricapillus. The sequence goes on from OW121785.1 coordinate 48,154,210, forward strand.
AGATTTTTTGACTCCCCGTGTTTGTCGAGTATATATGTATGAAGTGAGCTATCCTAATGCAGAGATCTATTTTGTTTCAGAGCAATTGAACGAAGCGAAGGCAATTTAGCCGAAGGAGGAGCCACGCAGAGCCATGCCTATGAAAGAGTAGTGACAGTAGAGGGTATGTGGGCGGAGCGGTGACGCGGTGACGTCGCGCCAGAGCCGGACAGGTGGCGCTAATCAGCCGAAGAAATTAGCGAAATTGGGGGTCAATTACTTCCTTGCTGGACCTGGAAGACTGGAGAAGTTAAAGAGCATAACAGGAAAAGGATCACACGGGGAAAAATTCTATTTCGTGCCCCGAGTGCGACTGATTGTCATCTTCAGCGACTGTGTGGGCTATGGGGGAATATATCTAGTCCCGTCTTCTTCTTCAATGGACCTATCGACACATCTCAAACAACGGAAACCGGTGTGGAGAGTGTTAGCATTAGTTATACTTTTGAATTTGGCGGGATGAGGTAGACGTTGAAGTCTAGGCTTTGATAAGATCTAAGAAAAGGATAGTTTAGGCGCGTTAAATTTGCTTTATTGCCTTCACAAATATGAATTCTTCAGAAGGTTAAAATTTGATTAAAATTGATTTTGCTGGGATATCAAAACCGCTTATAATTAAGAATAAGAGTAAATAAATTGTAAAGTAACTTGTAAGCCAGGGAAAAGGGGACTCGAGGCCCACCTACAGCAAAAAATCCGCGACAAAAAAAAGTCTAAAGTCTGACCTCTCAGCTAATTACCGGTCCCAGCTTCCTCAAAAGGAGATCGTATTTTCGTTCCAACCATCAGCTGCCACAACCGCTCAACATCGCCCAACATCCTCTACAACATCGTATTAACTCACCGTCTGCATAAAGGCCAACCGCAACCCGGGATCATTAGCAAATGTCCTATATATTGCCCGAGATTAATGGAGCCGCAACGTAAAGCTGCAGCTGAAAACATCACATCATATTTATGTATATCATCATAACTACCGATCTGGCCGAATGGATCCAAGCGGGAGAGTGGAGACTACGAATGCAGCAGCCGGAAGCGCAGGATTGGGTGGACGAAAAATAACAACCGCTAAGTGAAGTGAGCGGCCATTATGAACAGTCAGCCTGGAGCAAGCGATCAAACAGTGTAGACGTCTGAACAAGAGTGGAGTAATTTTTAGAGAAAAAAAGTAGTCCTAAAGGAAGAAAAAGTAAATTAGGAGGCAGAGAAGGAAAAATAAGGAGCATCGCGGGACATCAGGCTGAAAAACAAGGAAAAAGAAGAGGACATAAAGAAGGAAAGCGGAAGGAACCCGGAAAAGGAAGGCAGAAAGCGAGAGGAGGCTGGGACACGACGGAAAGCTTTTTGGAGTCGGCGGATATTTCTCCGACGAATCGGGAATTATTAGTTATGTAGTTTCGGAGAGTATGACAAAACTTAGCTCCGTGAAAATGAGTGAAGAAAGTGTTGTTTGTTTTATTTGTGGCGAAAAAGTTCTGAATAAAGTTCGTTGACATGCGTCCCGCACGCGTTGAAGATAACAAGGATGTTCAGACATTGGACTGCTGGTTTGCTACGCACAATCCATTTCCACATACCGTGGAACCGTATTATTGGAATTTTCATAATATTGCGAGCTCCAGCTTCAAAACGGTAAGTTGTATGAAAAATTTGTTTAAATAAAAGTTTTTGATAATAATGTAAGAAACAAGTTTCGTATTTACATTTTTGCGATAAAATAATATTTTTACGGCAAAAAAATGGAAAAACCCTTTTTTGGAAATTTCAGCGCCACCTACCGTGCGTATTTTTTGCTGTACAGCATTGCTTCACGGACATTAATTGTAGATCGCAACGTCCTCTACATTTTTTGTTTGAAAAATTTTCCTGTAAAATGCATACATTTGGAGAAAAATGCATTCCAAAATTCCAAAAATTTTTTTGGCACTTTTTTTGAGTTTTCAAAAAGACGCACCAAAGTAGCACGTGCCCATCGCGAAGGTAGCTTAAGTACATCATTCTTCAACCAATAAAACAAGATTTTCCCATATTGTAATTTTTTCATTTAAACTATTTATTTTTCAACAGATTGACTGTACTACCCGGAGATCCGCAGCTAAGTATTTTTGTGCATTATTTGAGTACAGTCAAACCTGGATAAGCGAGAACTGGATAAGTGAGAAAACTCTATAAGTGAGAGTAATAGCCAGGACCCGTCATTTTAAGCTCCCAAAACCTCTATTAGCGAGAAACAGAAACCTCTGTAAGAGAGAGTCGTTTTTCCCTCATAGACCTCCGTAAGTGAGACTGCTACTTATCTATACCTCTATAAGCGACAGTCGAGCTAGCTTTAAATGCGTTGGAGACGGTCCATCAGTACTTTGAATACGCGGCGGTTGTTGATCAAGCAATATTCGACAAAATTTATGAGTTAGAGAAAAACATTCAAAATACAAAAACAGAAACCCAAACGAAATTGACGCTTAAGTGTAAATAAGTTCTAAATAAAATAAAAGTACATAGTGCATGAATTTTTGTTTTGTTTTCGTAAGCATTTAAAAATACATATGTACATAATATATGTTGTGCATATCATGCACATAATTTTATCATATTACATATTCGTACTTGCTGTGACTTGTTATTGCTGCGTACCCCTATAAGAGAGAAACGCTACCCATGTATACCTGCATTAGCGAGAAACTCGGGTTAGTGAGAAACCTCTATAAGCGAGAATGAGATTGTGGTCCCTTGAACTCTCGCTTATCCAGGTTTGACTGTATTTGGGAAAGGTTTCGCGGGGTTCGATTTGGGGCTCGCGGCGTACCTATTCGAGAATGTTCGGTCGGTGTTAACCGTGTGGTTCGAGACGCCTTTCCGGGCCGCGATCAGGTCGCCGAAATAATCAGGTATTATCGGCATTGTAATTTTTTTTTTTTATTCTTACGAGGAAGTTTCCTTAGTAATCTAAGGTTTGTTCCCAACCTCTGTACAATTTCCCGGTAGGTTTAATATCATGCAATTTCATGCAATTTCATTTGTGGGTAGAATTCTTTTGATATCCTAATGTACTCCTTGGAATGAACTATTATTATGTACTATAACAGAATGTTTTTGATTCTTGGTCTAATATAGTGATTATCATTATTATTATCAAGTTTTTGCCTTATTGGTCTTCTGGTTCTCGGTTAGCCAGGGGAAAACCGAGTGGCGCCCATATAAATCGTTTTCGTTTCCCCCTGTTCACCCCAAAATGTGCATCACCTAAACTGATACCCAGCCCTTTCTCCTGAGCTAGTGGGGCGCTTGCATGCGCCATAAAATTTGCGTGTAACATTTTGGCGCCCAACGTGGGGCCATTGGGGCAAGAACATATCCAAAAAAGAAAAAATTTTCATATGCACGTCGTGAATAGGGAAGTGGATAATTTTGCTTTGGGGGCATGCATCCTAGTTTATTTTTTTTATTTATTTTTTTTGCAAACCGCTCCAGAGTAGTCATTCCGAGTTTCAGGGAAGCTGAAATAAAATACACGCACATGTGTTTCATGGTGAAATTTTGATCGGAGATTTTTTTTATTTTGCTCTTTTTGGCGTAAGCCGCTGGAAAGGAAAAGAGAGGGGAATATTCATATTGAGACTTCGCTCGCGTTCGGCGCGGGTAGCGGAACTCATGGGTAATCTCTCGCTGATTGAGACCTGGTACACACTAGGCGTTTGGCGTTGCGTTCAACGCGCATTGGTAGCGTACACACATCGCGCTCAGTACACCGCGTTCGACGCGCATTAGTAGGGCAAGTATACCGGCTGGACGTCGAAGTGATTGCTTGTGTGTGGCTTCTTTACCACCATTCTCACAAAATATGTGCAGCCTAACACGGAAGCGCGCGATCGAATGTGTACGGCGGTGCATATATCTCAAAGCGCGCAGCTGACCCTAACCAAACGTGCGATCGAACAAAAATCCGAGAGCGCGGGTCTGACGCGTACTTGAGCACAAACGCGCGTTTGAGTGTGTACGGATGCATTGGACCCTTTGGTTCGTGGAACGCGCGTTAGCGAAGCGCGCGCTCAAGAACGCCTAGTGTGTACTAGCTCTGATCGGCAACGAATCAGTTGGGTGCGGTATTTTTGCTTTGTTAATTTTTTTCTCTCCCGATTATATTTTTTTTCCTCCGCAAGAGAGTATTTGGAGCTTTTATGTTCTCAGCTTTGGGACTCGAATTGTGACTCCCAGGAGAAAGTTTTTGTTCGGGTCGTTGGGATTCTCGGCGCGGGCTTTCCACCGAATTTAATTAGGCCTAAGCTCCGAAATCATTTAGACGAAGTTTTCCTGAATTTCGCTCAATGGAGCTTAACCGGAGATAGCTCACCATCGTCATCGGCGGCGGAATCGCCTTAAAACAAATCAAAGCCTTATCTGCGTGTAGCCACACTTTTTCTACCACAGTTGTTCAGTACAGTTACAGTAGTTAGCCGTAGTCAGAAATCAGTAGTCAGTCTTTTCAGCAGTAGTCGGTCGGAGTTAGCACTCAGTAGTCGTCAGTAGTGGTCAGTAGTCAGTCGTCAGTAGTTTTCAGTTGCAGTTTAGCTGCAGTTTTCAGTAATCAGTGGTCAGTAGAAAAACTCAATTGTGGAAAATTATAGCACAATACAACTGTTTTTATAAACTCATTCGAAATTAAATTGAATTATTGAACTAACGAAGCATTTTAATCCTACATCCATTATATCCATTAACCATGGAGATAAACCGGCTGAATCAAGAAGAGCTCAATTATGAGCTCACAATAAGAGGCCTCCCGCTCGGGAAAGTAGATGATATGAGGGTGGCTTTGAGAGCAGCCTTGAAAACGGAAAAGGAAGGGAGAAACCTTGTTGTTGAACCCTACCCTTTCTCGTTCACCCAGGACATGGAGGCTCTCAAGGCTAAACTCGAAGAAATCAACGCTTTGGTCTTCACCCTTGACGGGGATACCGAATCCCCCGATTATCGGAAGGTCCTCACCAAAATTGAGTGTGCTTTTGCGCTTCTCGAGCGAGCAAAGGCGGCCGACGAGAATCAGACAAAAGAAAAGGCACAGGCCCAGGTTGGCTTAGTAATAGCATCGGCAAATTTAAAGTTGAAAGGCGGGGAAGAACCAGTTGAAAGTGATAATTCCGAAAACATTGAGGACACAACTTTGCAAACGTCTTTCGCTAGTATTATACATAATGCTTCGCGCATAAATCTTCATAAATGAGATGTGAAATTAAGTGGCGAAAGAGGACAATCGTTGAATTCGTTTTTGGATAGGGTGCAAGAGTTGGCCGATGCGAGGGGCTTTAGCCACCAGCAGCTGTACAAATCTACATTAGATCTTTTCAAAGGACCGCCGTTATTTGATACCGAGCTAACAGGGTTAAGGTGAATTCGTGAGTTAGTCTGGTAAAGGAGCTTAAAAAGGAATTTCTGCCTGCAGATTATAAGGATAATCTGCTGGAGGAAATTAAGAGGCGAACACAAGGAAAAGATGAGTCAATGGGCATGTACAGTCTGTTTGGTAAGAGCGTATCGATGGTAATTCAGAAAGAGAGAGAAAGAGATAAAAAAATCTATAGTGGGAGGGATGGATGTTATGTGGAGTTATGCGCGTCATGATTAGTCTAATTCAGTATTGGACTTTTAGCGAGTAAAAGCGATTTTCAATATGAGTGCCTTGTACTTATAAACGTTTTGAAGACGTGTTTCTTTGTCATCATCCGAAAGGATCTAAATGGACTTACGCTCAGGCAGCCAGATACATGAAGAAGGATGTATCCTTTGTAAAGAAGTGGTGTAAGAAGTTTTCGGAGCAAAAAAATGTTGACGACTTGCCAGGGAGGGGCAGGACAAGGAAAACTTCAAAAAGAGAGGATATGGCCATTTTGAAGCTTTTCGAGAAGAATCCACAGTTGACCTTGAGGAAAAAGGTATCAACGTGTCTGTCTACACAATATGCCAAAGGATGAAGGAAAATTCCATCAAACACTGCAGTACTACAACCAAACCACTCCTATCGGAAAGACACATTGAAAATCGTTAAAAATGGTGAAATTAATGGAAAGAGAAGAAAGACATCAATGTAACGGAGTGGCCCTCACAAAGTCCTGACGCCAATCCAATTGAATACGTCTGGGCTCTTATGAAGGCAAGGCTTCAGGAAAAAAACGCATGTACTTTACGACAACTTAAATCATCGGTTAAAAAAGCCTGGAAGCATTCAGCCGCGAATTATGCCGAAAAATTATTTCAAAATATGGACAATAGATGTAATTTTATTATAGAAAATAATGGTGATTCACCATGTATTAAATATATTGCGTGAGAGAGAATAAATAAAATAAGTTTTATTAATTTGGTATTACGCCATTGAATTCTGATCGATACGCTCTTACCAAACAGACTGTATATAGCCATCATGTCCAACATGTTTTCGCGGTTGACTGATTCGCTGACTGTGGCTCAACAGATGCGAATTCTTAAGAAAAATATTAGTCCCTTCTACCAGACCCAACTGGGATTAACGGATATAAAATCCGTCGAGGAGTTGATAGAATTTGGCCGTAGGCTGGAATAAGTTAGAACCTCGGTTGAAGCTTTCGCACCACCCCCCTCAAAAAAGAATAGTCAACTCCTGGAACCCGACCTAGCCTATGTGTCTGTAGAACGACCTACAGTATCCGCTGTGTACAATTCGGGCGATCGGTGCCTTGGTAATGTTAATAAGAAATGTTTTAGATGTGGGAAACCGGGGCATACATTTATCGCGATTTTGTCAATCGGAATTGAAATGCATTGGCTGTGGGAAGCAAGGGGTAATACTGCAATAACTGTCGAAATCGGAGCAGCACTACTCGAGGTAATAGTGGCGAATCATCTCGTGAATCGGGAAACGCGAGTGGGGCTCGGGTTTGAGCGGCAAATCGAGCCAATTAACCAGAGCCGCCGCGAGAAAAATTGAAAGAAGAGCTGACCGCCAGGACGAGTGTAACACATTAGTGGATTACGTTTTCACACGGGTGAAAAACGATACTCGTCCTTACGTAGAGGTAACAATATTAGGGTCAAAATTTGCGAATTACTCGATTCCGGTGCTACTAGGACCGTAATGGGTGGAAAAGGGTGGAAAATTCTGGAAAGCACGAAGCTGAAGCTAAGGGCTTCGGAGGCGCGACAAGTAAGCGTCGCAGATTGCGGAGTAGTGGATATTCTTGGCGAAGTCAGTATCCCAATAGAATTGAGCAATAAAGTAAAAGTATTAGACGTGTTAGTTATTCCAGATGTTCCCCATCTCATTATTTTTGGTATAGATTTTTGGCGTGTTAAGGTGGGTCCACACTGAGCAAACGAAAGCGAACGCATGGGTACACATGTTTGCAATCCAAGTTTTCTAGTGTGTACGCTAAAGAAACATAAAAAAACCCGAACGAACATAAGAGAATTTTTTTAAAGTGTGGACGTCTCAACACAACCGAACGAAGGCATTTGCAAGGGTTCGCCCAGGTACCGTCACAAAATAAAACGAAAGGATTTGCTTTAGTGTGAACGTGTAGTCAAACAAACATGGGCGTTCGCTGTTTGCTACTGTTCGCTTTCATGACCACATGTGCTGCACAGGCGTTCGTAGATATGCAAGCAACACGAGCGAACTTTTTTAAGTGTGCACGCCCTTTCAATCAGGTTCGCTTGCATTTGCATTTGTTTTCCATTCAAGTTGGAAAATTGAGCAAATGTATAGAAAATATGGCGAATATTTCGTGTTTTCTACCAATTTTCTATACAAACTTCGGTAAATTTTGAATTTGAACCCTCATTTAACTCGTACATGTCCAAGGAATCGATTGGTACAGCGTTTCCTAGATATCGGTACACCCTTTATTCTTTTATTTTGTTGATTTATTAATGAATCACAGCATGCATATAAGTAAAGCCTCAGCAATTGCAATTATAACTTCATTGTCCGATATATTGAGCAAAACTGACAAAAATGCATATGCTGGAGTCGCTATAATTTCAGAATCGAAATGAAACACAAGCACAGGGTATAGAACACATTCGTTCTCATATGCTTGACGTACACACTCGGCAAACTTGTTTGTTTTTTTATGGTTTTTTAATTAGCTTCGCTAAAGATTCGTGAGGCGTCCACACTGCTTTTCGTAGAAATTTATGTTCGTTCACAACTTGTTCGTTCTTGCTTGCAAGGACATTCGTTCGTTCACAACTTGTTCGTTCTTGCTTGCAAGGACATTCGTTCGTTACGATTTGGTTGCGGTGGAACGAATAGCTTCCACATTCGGCAGCAGCACGGAACAAGAGCACAGGGTATAGAACACATTCGTTCGCGTTTGCAACGCGTACACATTAATCGAAAACTTGGATTCGAACACATGTGTTCGCTTTCGTTTGCTCAGTGTGGACCCACCTTTAGGTTATGAGCAAAGAAGTGCCGCAATGACGTAGCTAGGTAGGTAGGTCGTTAGAATCGATGAAGTTAGGAAACAATGATGCCGCAACGCCATCTGTGGGGTTGAGTCTGCAATGCATTATCTGGTCCTTCTCAGGAATACCATCCAATGCGCAAACCCAAAGTCACGATCTCTCCAAGAGAATAATTTACACCACGCTATATAATATAATATTCACCTCGTAAAGTGTGTTAAGGTAAGGGATGCAACGCGGAGGACAGTGGAATTTTGACGGCTTTATGATGATCCTAGAAATAAAGGCAAATAAAATATGCAATCTGAATGGTTTCAAAGAAGCTAATTGGGAGACAGCCTTACACTCGGCACCCACTTGACATGGCCACCCGTAGCTTCCGGCTCCTTCCTACGTTCTTTTTGGAAGGAGCCGCCGAATAGTAAAGACGTAATCTGAGGAAACTAAAGTAAAAGAATAAAAAAACAAGAACAAAAAGAATAGGTCGTGAGTTTAAAAGTCAAAGAAATGACAGCAATTGTAGAGAGGAGGGAAGGTGAGTGATCTGATACAGAGGTGCAGAATTAATAATTTAATTACCCAAAAACTAAAGAGGAATTTATTGAAGGGAGGGGCCTACAACTTCCCCTAGACAGCCGAGTTATCAACATGGGATCTTACAGGCAACACTTCTGCCAAACAACGTTTCCTTCACAGCCATGGGCCAGGCAGCATAGCAGCATAGACAACATTTCAACCCCTACACAACATATACCCATCCCCAGCAAACATTTGGGAGAAAAATCGCCACGGCGAAATCTGGATGATATTGCCAAACTATCCTCAGGTAGAAATGTAGGCGAAAAGGCTGAAATGGTTTCTTCTTTGGTTAGCCAAGGCGAACAATAGATGAAATCATACGAAACTTTTCGTTTATTTTTAATCCGGAAGAAAAGAAGGCAATAGCTGTTTTGCATTTATCACTTAGAAGATATCAATGCGAAATCATTCCGGAGAAAAATCCATGATATATGATTAATATTGATGCGGAAGAAAATAAGGCAATAGCTGTGATGCTTTTTTCACTTGGAAGATATCAATGCGAAATCATTCCGGTGAAAAATTCAGGACACATGAATGATGTTGCGAAAAGGGTGAGATAATTCCATCTTTGTTCTGCGTTGAAGTTGAAGTTGAGTGCCAAAATTATGTGTAACTGAACTAAAGTGAGTGCAATTGGACACTAAGTAAATATATTCGTGTACGAAGTTTTAAAAAGTGAAAAACATTAGAGTTTAAAGTGAGTGCAATTGGACACTCAGAATACATATATCGGAAAGCTGAACAACTGTGGAAAACTCAGGATCAGAAGGATATTGTAAATTTAATATATCTATATAATTTTCCAATGCGACCAATGCCAGTATAAGTTCAATTATACAAAGGAACTTTCTACACGCCAGTGATCGCGTTAAGAAGCGCGAGAGGAGACTCCAGGGCGACACCTCAACATAAAATTAAGGATTTGTTTTAAATTAGTTCATAAGTTAATATTAGTTATATATTAAATTTAAGTAGTGATAACTTTTTGTATTACTAAAATATTTTTAAGAACAAATAAAATAAATATTATGTGCAAAAATTTGTATTTAATTCATTAACAGGAATACATATGTAGAAGGTATTTCCTGAAGGGTAACCTACGGGGAGAGTTGCTGAAATGAATTTTCTATTATTTTTGAATGAATGCAGGTAAATGTGAAATTGTTTTTAATAAAAGAACATTGAGTATAAAAGTTTTATATGAAGAAAAACAATCTGTAAATCGATTAAATAAAATACAATTTTACATTTACCTGCCTGCATCACAAAATAATAGGTAATTTGTTTCAGCAACTCTCCGTAGGTTACCCTTCAGAAAATACCTTCTTTTCCCTTAATCGCAAATATTTCATTTGGATGATTCTTGGGCAATGCCTCGGGAGGATAAGAAGAAGAAACATCCGGATGAAACACTTTCTTTTCTTCCATTCGATACGACAAAGAATCGTCAGGAAGAAACGATGGCAAATTGCTCTTACTCATCTTCTTCGTATCGCCAGGAAGAAACGCATTCATTTCGTCAAGATGTATCGCCTTCAGGGTAACAGTTTCTCCCGGCAGAAGTTAGGAATGCGATACGTAGGCAAAGACTATGGAACCTTCGTTACAAAGACTGTTCACCCCTGCAATTTAGATTTTCAGTTTTTGTGACCTTGGTACCGTTATTCCTCCCAACCCCACGATTTTGCTAGAGGATGATACACTGCTTAAGCACTTTGGTCGAAGAGAGAAGAAAAATTCAGAGGCGGGGCTTGGAATCTGAAGAAATCGGTACAGTGTTACAGGGTGTCAGGACTTGCAGAGGAAATATGAAAATCCAACCAAAAGAAGCACCCTGTCAAACCGATCGCAAGAGCGCCTCACCATACAAGCGCATTTGCTTCCTGTACTGAGCAGGAGCGCCTAAGAAATCCTATGGTGAAAAAACGTAAACAACCGAATCCGTGTACCCCTTCAATGTGTGGGTCCTGCAGTTTCGTTTTGCCTGTTCCTATTCGAAAAGCACGGGCGCCCTCGCACCTGCACAGCATAACACAACGAAGGCATCACGGCATACAATCATACACACAGCTACACATAACACAACATAACACATCTACACAAACACAGCGCAAGCAACACGGCAGAGAACCCTGCACACATCACACATAATTCAACATACTCCAGCAGACAACCCTGCACACATCACATATAATTCCACATACACACATCTGTACAACACAACGCAACATCGGCATCGTGGGAGCATTAAGATAAGTGGTAGCCTTTTTTAGCCTTTTTCTGAAATCTTAGTTATAGGATAAGTGTTAGCATTTTGGTTCTTAATTAGTAAGAGGTTAGGGAGGCCTCCAATCGATGATTTGTCATACAGGCTTAAGGCAATATAAGCCGGTCAGGCATCAATGAAATGCTTTGACGTTCTTTTTAGTTATTGTGAGTCCCGGGAACACATTACATAATATCCGTTAAATTGGCTTTGTTTGAAAGATAGTTTGTTGGCATTAATGTTTGAATATTATTTGCTTCCTCCATACAAAGACCGCTGTATGTTGCTTGACTACATCCGCTACAAGAACGTCGTGTCGTGGCGGATGTTACATTTATCCATCAGCTACTTTTAGGCTTTTTAGATTCTGCTTCTTTGCGAAACTTGGTAATCCCTAGTCCTCCTAACCCCCATAACCTAAGAAATGTGCCCCTGTTTCCTATTTGTAAATCTAGGACTAACTATGGCTATTTCAAACCGGTAAAACGCATGTGTTTAAATATTAATAAACTTGCTGAATTGTTTGGTACTCGTTGTACTAAACAAATAATAAAAAAACCTTTTTTTAATTATTGTGCATGTGGTTCGGTGAATGGTCATACTAACACTGAACCAGATGATGATCAGTTTCATGCAAAAAATTAATTTCCTCTTTAGCTTGAACTAAACTTATGGTTCTATTATAAATTTATGTTGGCCAAGATATCATCCTGACCGTAATTTTAGAAAAATCAGAAAAAAAACTAGAATACTAACACTGAAATTACTTTTAAAAATAACAAGTCTTATTATAGCCGAATAGTTTACGAGTTATCCCTATATATGTACATATGTATATAAAATCGAAAGTTTGTTTGTTTGTTTGTTTGTTTGTTGCTCAATCACGCCTAAACCATCGGCCCGATCATTTTCATTTTTTGAGTGAAGACACTGCATATTCCGGCCACCATAAAGGCTATTTTTTATTCGCGGGTTTCAAAATGGCGGATCCAATATGGCAGCCAAAAACTGTAAATATCAAGGGATTGCCATGAAAAGTAGTATTTGGAAGTTTTCTGAGCTCCTGATTGCGAATCTATGCTCAAAATTTGGAAATTAAAGATGGCGGATCCAATATGGCATCCCACAATTTTCGGACTTCAACGAATTTAATTGAAAATTGGTACTGTAGGTATCTTGAGGCCACTAATTTCGAATCTACTAAAGAAATTTGGAAATTCAAAATGGCGGACCCAATATGTTTGTTACACAATCACGCCTTAAATCTTAGTCCAACTGTTTTCAGTTTCTAAGTGCAGGCACTATACATCCCGACTTAACATTTGGGCTACTTTTTATTCGCAGGTTTCAAAATGGCGGACCCAAGATGGCTGCCAAAAATTGTAAATATTAAGGGACTGCCATGAAAAGTAGTATTTGGGGGTTTTTGGAGGTGCTAATTGCGAATCCTAAGCTCGAAATTTGGAAATTCAAGATGGCGAATCCAACGTGTCCAACAATTTTCGAACTTCAACGAATTTAAATGAAATTTAATACTATGGATATTTTGATACCACTAATTTTGAATCTACTATTAAAATTTGGAAATTCAAAATGGCGGACCCAATATGAGGAACATGAGTCATAAATTTTTTTACGAAAGTCGAGCATTTCAAGGATCTTTAATTAAGTAGTACTTATAATATACCGGGTGAAACCGGGTAACTCAGCTAGTGTACTATATGGTAGCCGACCAATTTATGCGTATTTAGATTTAAACAACAGCCTGTCGGGAAAAACCACACGCGTTTGAATGTGTGTGCGTGTCCTTTTATGCATGCACATATTTGCGGATAACTGAGCATGTGTATTTTTTTATTAAGAATTTTATTATTCGTATTCTATCATTTGTAGCAGCGGAGCCCTATACAAGCATGTTCCGACATTGCTCGAACCCGTTTCTTGAATTTGAAGTATTGCTTTGAAGTTGCACTTACTTAAGCCATCCTGTTAAGGACGTAGCAGTATTGGAAAATTAGGGTTATTCGAAATTCACCCTATCGAACAATATCCCACATAACTTAATCCGTTTGCTAGTTAGGATTAAAGTTAAAATTTTAACATTCCCTTTCTTATCCATTCTTACGAAATTTTAAAAGTACTAATCACACTCCTTAATGGTCTTCCAAGCAGATAACATTTAATGTCAGTATAAAATCATGAAACTTAACTGACATATAAATGTGAAATCATAATAGTAGCCATTACATTGCATTTGTGAAATTGGTATAGTCCAATTACTGAAAACTTCTCACAGAAATCGTTAAAGGCGAATTCGTTTTTGGGAATAGATTGAGTTTGTGGTCACTAGTACACTGAAAAAAAAGTCCATAAGCTTTGTACTCACGGACTATGAGCTGAAAATTCTAGCCTTTCAAAATATAACTTCTAAATTTTCCGCTTATAGCAACGACTTTTGTCCACATGCCCCGTGGTTTTTTAGGTGATATAAATTTCCATGTACCGCTAAGATATGGTCTGTAAATACCTTGCACATATACATTTCGTAATTGATTACATATAAAAAGGCTCATAGTATTATTTTCTTGCCTATATACTGTATTTTCAATGATTACATTGATGTAATTTCTTCTGTTATACTTAAGAGCGCTCAAACTATAAAATGTAGTTCTCTAAAATATCTCAAATATTTCGAATAAATATTAAGAAGTGTCTCGAAAAAACATTTATATAAGTGTGTAAAATATTTATATATGATGCAAAATTAGCTAAAAGTAAAGTTCGCAATTATATATATAATGGCAGCACTCATAAAAATTTCTCTAAAACTCATTGTCACTTGGCAGCACGGATATCTGTTTCTACTCATGCTGAAGTGAAAAAAAACAAATGGGGGAAACACATTAGCAAAAATCAGCGCCGATCGTTGATGCTGTGTGTCGGATAGCAACACACACATAGATAGCAGCTTGGGGCTGAGTCAGAGCCTCTGACTCCATATTCTCCATTCGTGGATACAAATTGAACAGGCCGGTCAGTCTCTCTTATCGTTCTTTCCAGTTCGGAGTATGGTGAAGGTTATATTTCCTTTCAACTGAAATCGAACAGTACAGGTGCAGTGCACCAGTTTTTGTGTAGTTTAGTGAGTGCAGTGCGCAAAGTTTTTATACGAAAGTTTTTATTACGAAATATAAGTACAGTGCAATGGCCGAACAATTTCTAATCTCGGCGCTGACTCAATTAGGATTCCTTGATTACATTAAATCGTTTCTCGGTAAGTATTTCATATTTATTTATTTTGCAATGATAGCATGTGTGTGGGCCTTATTCTCGTTGTCACGTTGAACGAGAAAATTAATTAAAGTCAAAGGTAACTGAGATGAATTTACTAAAAACCTAAAACTTTTATTTTTCCTTTTTGATCTTGCTTGATCTTGCATCAACAACCTTGTGCTTTAGAAATAATTTCGCAGCCTATATATATGTCCTTGAGAGACACATTTATAGTTTACGGAACTTTGGCTTATAGTCCGTATAGCTATTTTCGATAACTTTAGGGTTCATGAAATTGATTCCCATGCTCATTTCCATAAGCCGATGGGTAATACAACGTGTGTTTATGAGTTTTAATATTACATTCCGAAATATGGAAAATTGAATTAACTTAGGAGAAAAGGATTAGAAACTGTTAAGTTTGTGAGTAAAAGATGGGTTTATCTATGATAACAATTATATTATAAATTAAACTACAAAAAATAAAAGGAGAGAGAGAGCTCGAGTGTGAAGTGACCCGCTCCAGAGTTCAAATCGGAAAGAAGGATGACGGGCCATATCCTGCTGTTGACGTTTTAGATTAGCAGGTCTGCCAACATTTAAAATAACTTGTGTGAGGCCGCGTTCAGATCCTACATCTCCTTCAACCCTATTTTGTTATAGGTACGCTGATGGGTTGTAACGGTCGACAGGTCTTCGGCGTCGTTCTGATCGACGTAGTGTCTCTTGATTGTACTCGCCATCTACATCTGGTTGGTTGCCCTCCAAGCTTGATGTCGGTTCCTGCGTGCTGAGTTCAGGACTCAATGAACTTCCTGGGGTACCTGTTGACTTCCCCGATTGATGTGTGTGCTGGGTATTATCCTCGCTGGGCAACACATAGGGACTAGACTCGGTTTCTAAAAAATGAGAAGAGGCGTTACGAATTTGATTTTGATGCCTCTTCAACATCTGATGCTCGGTTTTAATCACAAACATTTTCGACCCTAAGGTTTGAATGATTTTACCTAGGATCCACCTTGGACCTCTTGAGAAATTCCTTACATAAACAGGATCATTTATAAGGAACTTCGGACTGCTGCCTGTATTACGGTTCGCTCTGTTTCTATCTTTCCGGGGTACTATTAAGGAAAGACGGTTTCTAGGCTGACGACCATGCAATAACTCAGCTGGTGATTTTCCACTAATTGGCGTAGGAGATGATCTGTATGTGAACAGATACTGTCGCAAAGCGTCGTCTTTATCCACATTTCCGCTGCATATTTTCCTTAGCGAAGTTTTAAATGAACGTACAAACCTCTCTGCTTCCCCGTTGGATGCTGGATGAAAAGGTGCTGTGGTAAGATGTGTAATTCCATTAGATTCACAGAACTTGTGGAATTCGACGCTGGTAAATTGTGGCCCATTATCGCTGACCACCGCTACTGGAAGGCCTTCTATCACAAATATGCTTTGTAAAGCCTGTATGGTAGCTTCTGTAGTAGTAGAACTCATTTTGACAATGAAAGGGAATCTTGAGAAGGCATCGACGCAAACTAAATAGGTTGATCCCATGAAAGGCCCTGCAAAATCGATGTGAATCCTTTCCCACGGTCCGTCGGGTTCAGGCCAACTTTTGAAGGTTCTCTTTGGATGCGAACTGTTTTCCTGACATAACTTGCAACTTGCCACTAGTTGCTCTATGTCCTTATCCACTCCAGGCCACCAACAATAACGTCTCGCAAGCTGCTTCATCCTTACGACACCCCAATGACCTTCGTGCAACATTTTCAGGATCCGCTGCCTAAATCTCGTTGGAATTATAACTCTGTTATACTCCGATTGCAACATGAGCACTCCTTTATGTGTGGAAATTGCTAATCTCCGCCTAAAATATTTACTTAATTCTCCCGTCAGCTTTGCTCCCTCATCAGGCCAACCTGCTTGCACAAATGTTAAAATAGATTTTAGTACCTTGTCTTCCCGCGTAGCCTTCGATATTTCAGTATAAAGAATGGGTAGATTTCCAAGGTCCTCATCGAGTAAGCACACAACCTCAGATCCATCCTTTTCGCGTTCATCAAATTCCGCATCTGGACCATGTGGCAGTCTAGATAGACCGTCGGCATTTCCATGTTTAGCCGTAGGTTTATATTTGATAGTATAGTTGTATGCCATGAGTACAATAGCCCACCTTTGCAGCCTTTGTGCTGTCTGGACTGGTAACTGACGATGAGGATGAAAAATCGAAACTAAGGGCTTATGGTCAGTGATCAGCTCAAAACTCCTCCCATATACAAACTGGTGAAATTTTCTCACTGCAAAGATAATAGCAAGAGCTTCCTTCTCAAGCTGGCTATAGTTAATTTGTGCTTTTGTAAGGGTTTTCGATGCATGGGCGATTGGACGTTCAGTATTATCCGGATATCTATGCAGTAGCACGGCACTAATCCCATATGGTGATGCATCAGTTGCCAATAGTAGCGGATAATCCTCTCGAAAATGGACTAAGTAAGTTGCTTTGACAATTTCTTGTTTTAAAGATTGGAAACTCTTTTCACAGTCTTTGTTCCATGAAAATTTGACTCCTTTTTTCCGTAAATCATTTAGCGGCTTACATAGAACTGAAAAGTTTTGAAGGAACTTACTGTAATAATTAACTTTTCCAAGAAATGCCTGAGTTTCCTTTAGATTTTTTGGATGCGGCATTTGTTCGATAGCTTTGACCTTTGAGGCAGTTGGCTTAATTCCGTTCGAAGAAATTATATGGCCCAGATATTCTACTTGGTTCTCAAAAAATTTGCTCTTTTTTAGATTACATCGTAACCCACTTTGGTTCAACTGCTTCAAAACCTCCTCTACATTCTGTAAGTGCTCCTCTTTAGTTGAGCTTGCAATAATTATATCATCAAGGTAAACAGCCGTATTTTCAATTCCCGACGTAACTTGCTCCATTAAGCGCTGAAATATACCAGGTGCGGAAGAAACTCCAAAAGGCATTCTTTGATACTCGAATAGACCGAACGGTGTATTGATTACCAACAACTTCTTTGATTCGTCATCTAGTTCGATTTGGAAATACGCGTCAGTCAAATCTAATTTAGAGAAATATTGTCCACCTTTCAGCTTATTGGTTAGCTCCTCTATACGCGGAAGAGGGTAACGATCAGTCTCTATTTGACTATTTACTGTAACTTTGAAATCGCCGCATATTCGCACTTTTCCGTTGGGCTTATTAACAACAACTATGGGCGCGGCCCATTGACTGAAATTTACTGGCTTTAAAATGTTCTCACTGACTAGTCTTTCAATTTCCCTTTTAACCGAGTCCATTTGCGCGAATGGAATTGGGCGCGGCTTAAAAAATTTTGGTTGCGCGTTTGGCTTTAAATATAGCTTTGCTTGCAAACTATTGCAACATCCTAATTTACCCTCAAAAACATTTTTATGCGCACTCAATATTTTATCAACAAGTTTTTTAATATTGTGATCACTTCTCTGCAGGGAACAATCACCTACCTGGTTAACATTATGATGAATCTGATAACCAAGCTTATCGAACCAGTCCATCCCTAGAATGTTACCTCCCGACTTAGAATTCGTGACCAGCAATGGCAGATTTAGCTGTTGCGCCTTCCAATCCACACGAACTGTAAGGACTCCTTTAACAGGAACCTGATGATTTCCATAGCCTCTTAGGTCCCTCGAAGTTGATTTGCACGTTGGTCTTCCGATTGCATTGTAGCCCGATAGTCCTATCATAGAACAGGTAGCCCCTGTATCTATTTGGAAATCCAAGAAGTTACTGTTTACTTTAAGGGATAAGAAGTACTTATTTCCGATACGCCGCACAGTGGGCCAAAACGACTTGGCAGCTATCAAAAATCTGTAACTTTTGTTGTGTTAAAGATATCGTAATGAAACTTTGGGAAATATATTTTGACATTATGACCCTCTATGTGACAAAAAAGAAATTCAATTGGTTCACAGGGTGCCTCAAAATAAATCAACAAAATTTGAATTTGTCAATAAATGAACTATTTATGTTCTTTAAAAAGTTTTAACAACATTTTGAATTTAGTATTTAATTATTTTATTATCTCCATAAAAATATTTAATTAAAAAAAAATAAATTTTACAAATATGTATGTACATATGTACAAAAAAATTTTTTTTTTTATTACTCAAATACGAATCGGCATATTATCTATTTTATCATATGTCTAGTAATTTTATTTCTTTAGCACTTGTTTCCATTACTGTATTTAACCACGACTCATTGTGTTGTTCAAGCTTTTGTGCATTTCTAGTGCTAAGTTGCCCCGTTTTCTTTGAAAGTGCGAAAGAAAGAATCGCAGAACTCTTTCTTCGTCCAAAATTTTAACATTATACGTATTTGAAAGAACACACACAAACTATTGGTATCTCATAACATCGTTATGACGGGCTATTTTATAAAGTTCGCAATACGAAATCTGCATATTTCTTCGTATCACTCTTATATCAAACAAGCACAAATCAAATACGTATAATACACTTTAAAGTTCTCCTGGCTCAAAATACTATTATTATTTAATTTGAATTTGCCAATTATTCGAAGCAGTGTTGTGTTTTCTGCTTTAAATTAAGATAGAGAATGTTCAATATGCAAAATATTTCCCTTTTAAGTAGCTAAGATTTCCGCTACTTACATCTTGCAACTTATGTTTTTAAACGCAAACAATTAAAATTTAAAATTCTCCCTTATCTCAGGTAATTATACAATAATAAATACTAATTAGGTGTCATGAAAAGCAAAGTCAATAGTCATCATACATACATATGTATGTATTTACTCAATGTCATATTATGTATAGTACTAAACACATACTGAATACTCTGTATATGTAAGCCAAAATCAGTTAAAAATGTCATAAAACGTTATAATATAACTTCTTTAAATATTAATGATATCATTAATCCTAAAAGTTTAATAAGGAAACAGTAATTTTTTTCCAAAACAACCATTATTCAGCCTTAAAATTCATAAAATTCCTGCATAAGTGGAAAATTTGTATGAAAATACGAAGAAGACAAGAAGGTAGACTTTACTTCAAATTCAATTTTCTCCTAAGATCGCAGGTCTTAGCAGCCAATTTTTGTTGTAAACGATGCAGGAGGATCTCTAGTTTAATTTGATACCAATAAAAGTACAAGCAAGTACGAGCATTTTTTTTAAAGTTAAAAAGAAATTCAAATTTTAGCGAAAAATCCCCCTTTTTAATTAAAATGCTATTATTAAAAATCTATTTCACTTTTATCATAAGTTATTGGCCTAATAATAGCTCCTCCTATTTAGTAAGTGATTTCATTAATAACAATATACCCCCCCATACAAATATTTTCACAATATAACTTTGAAATCATAGAAAATTCGAACATTTTTTTAAAAAAGGGGCTGTTCAAATTTTTCTCTGACTTTAGCTATTCCAAACACAAAGAGGGGGGGTAAAATTTAAAAAAAATTATTGCCACAAGATAGTACATTTTGTTTACTATCGAATGGCATTAAAATTTTTAAAATCTATGACATGACCAAAATTGATTTTTGGTCACCTAAAAATCATTCTGGCCCACTGTGCGCCGTATCGTGCTTTGAGTATTACCGTCCTCCATGGTGAATACGGATTCCACCCACTGCACCTTTTCGCTGCTTTCCGACCTACACACCCGAGCAATATGCCCAATTTTACCGCAACTCCTGCATTTGGCTTTTTTATACCAGCAATCTTTTCGAGCATGAATTTTCCCGCAACCTTGGCACTTTGCTTCTGACTCCGAAGTTGCCTTTTTATTTCTGTGAGGAGCACGTTTCAAATACTGAGGGCACGACCCATTTTGTATTGCACTTTTACCACGAGGACCACTTCCGTCTACTTTTTTAGAGCTGGGCTTACTCTTAAGCTGCTGAACTTGAACTGGAGGAGTATCGGTAACTCCCGTTATGGTGCGTACTGCTACTTTCGTTGTTTCGAATGTTGCGGCTATTGTTTGCACATCGTGTAAAGATGGGTTGGCTTTTTGAAGCCCTGCTGCACGCACCTGCTCGTGAGGTGTGTTTAATATTAGCACATCTCGTATTAAATCGTCGACGAAAGAACTATTGCAACCTGGCTGGTTACGCTTGAAGTTACAGCTCCTCGCAATGCCCCGCAATTCTGCAATCCAATCTGAGTATTTCTGACCTTCCTGGAGTTTACTTTGAAAGAATTGATATCTCGAGGCCAATATGTGGGTGCTCTCTTTAAAATGCTCCGATAGTTTAGACGTCATCGAGTCGTACGTTTGCTCGTTTAATGTTTTTCCATCGAACAGTTTCTGCAGTAGCTCACATAATTCGTGGCCCACCCATGACAGAAAAAACGCTTTTTTGTCTTCCGGCTGGGTAACGTTATACGCTCTAAAATGTTGATCGAGCTGGATCTTAAACGTGTCCCATGAATGCTTTGATTTATCAAACTGCGCGAAGACCGGCACATGATTCAAGATGGCTGGTTTGCCACTTGCTGCATCCTTTAGCATTCGTTCCTGGGTGGAGACGACTGCTTCGATGAGTTTTTGCTGCTGAGTTAGCATAGTCCCGAAATTCCTCATGAGCTCCTCCATGATCCCATCCTCGTCGCCAGTTGTTAAGTTTGTGAGTAAAAGATGGTTTTATCTATGATAACAATTATATTATAAATTAAACTACAAAAAATAAAAGGAGAGAGAGAGCTCGAGTGTGAAGTGACCCGCTCCAGAGTTCAAATCGGAAAGAAGGATGACGGGCCATATCCTGCTGTTGACGTTTTAGATTAGCAGGTCTGCCAACATTTAAAATAACTTGTGTGAGGCCGCGTTCAGATCCTACAGAAACATTTTAGAGTATTTTGTTCTGAAATTTGTCCGAAATTCCGGGCTTCTTCATTTGGTATTTCAAGTAAATTGATTTTTAATCGACTTGATCGACGGAATAATTTTATAAACTTTTCTACTGTTGTTTGAAATAGATGAAGAATTTGACGAAACATCGTTTAAAAATTTGACTTTCGAAACCTTGAAGGACGTAATTCCCAAGGCAGGACCTCGACAAAATTTTTGGCAAAAATATTTAACGGTTTATCGATCTGAGGTACTCATTAAAAATAAGGGAGCATCAGTTCTTATACAATTCATTGAAGTATAAATTACTAAGAGATTAATTTTTTAAGGTTTTAATATACATTTTTAAGACATTTTGGTCCAATTATGGAAGAATTTTCAATCTAATATACCATTAATTGTTTGTTTAAATTGATAATTTTGTTTTTTAATTCAGCATATTTGATGCTTTGTTTTTTACTAACAATTAATTTTATTTTTTAAACTAACCTAACAATTTTTCAATTGAAGTAAAAAAGAGTTACCATTGTGAATTTCTTTAACCGCATTAATATAAAAACGTTGCTGCTTTATACTTAATTTTATTTAAAGCTTCCTTGCTTAGGATATTACTAAATTTGTTCTGTTCATTTTCATGCTATTCTAGTTTGTCTACCCTAGCAGTCCAAGTCCCAGCACTGCGACAACAGTTTCATCATTTACTTCCGATTGCAATACCTTTGACAGCGACGCAACTTTGGGAAATATAACGGAGGTAATATCCAGCAGTACATTAACGCATGAGGCTAAAGAATCTTGTTCACTGGAAGTAAAAGACATTTCTCTATGCTCTAATATTGAAGAAGTGAGATTTCCGTTTTTGTTCGTATTATTTACTGACATTTTTAATTTTAGTTATTGTTTCCTTCCGTAAAGCATACATTTGAATTGGCATTACAGACCGCTAACGGTCAAATTGTGCAATCCTTTTATAATAAAAATAATTTTTTAAAAGATTATCACAGAAATTTGTTATCAAATGCCATAATTCAAAAAGAATTTGAATTAAAAAAAAATGAATTCTCCATTGCAACAAAACGTTTCCTTGAACTAACAGAGGATATAAAAAGAAAATTTCCGTCGGAGATTGAAGGCATTTATTATATACCATATAATAAATTCACTAATAGCGTAGCTTCTGGTAAACTCTGGACATGCTATAACAGATTAAAAAAGCGTTTGAAGCAATCTTGTTCTAATAAAGAACATGTTCGTCTTAATACAACTATTCACTCAGCAGATATTAATGAAAAAATTGCATTTCTAAAAATTTCATTGGAACCATTCGAAAAAATTGAAAAATTCTGGGTTGAGACGTTCACTTACAGATTAGAAGAAACAAAATCTGAACATTTTACCATACAAAACTACATGAATACATACTCCGTATTAAAAGGCCCGAAAGGACATGAACTTTTAGCAAAGGATTCCAAATAATTCGAACAACTTATTTTTAAATTGGCCGGTATATAATTCAAAACTTATTAAACTCATCAAAAGTAGGAGCATCCGGGAAGAAAATAAGGAACTAAAAAGGATTCTGTCAGCAGTAAATGAGACAACAGGCTTTTTCTTGCTGCCATATTTTTTTCGAAATCTACATACAAAAAAGTTGAAACAAAACGAATGAAATTAAGCGGAGAGGAAATATTAAGAAGATTTATAGTACAAATAAAGGTAATTTTTTGTTATTTAAAAAGATTATAAATTAATTAATCCAAATTCATAGGATGCAAATCTGGTGACAGAAGAGCTACACTCAATCCGGAAGCAACTAATAAAACAAAAACAAACACTTCAACCCATCATAATAATTGCTGGTGATGCCCTGGGTAAGAAATAGAGTAAATCTTGTTAACTGTTTCTAATAAAATGATCCTTAGACATATCAGCTATATACCTAGCAATAGATGATTCTTTGTACACAATCAACAGCCTAGTTAACGCTATAGATTACTGCTTCAAGAGTTTCTTTGCGCTCGACGCGAAATACCCAGACTGTGCTTCTGGTATTTGGACATTTCTTCAAAGAGAGATATATGGAATTAAAACGGAGGAAGACAGACTCACAACATCATTGAGCAATTTAATTGCTGATTTGCAAGTGGTATCGTAAGTTTCTGTTTATTCTGTGCTTATTGTTAAGTGTGATTATATGGTGTTTGGCATCAGAGCTCTTCAGTTTTATCTTGCTAAACTTAATACTTCATTTTCTTTCAAAACTTAGCAAATACTTTGTAAAATATCATATCGCTACTATAACAGGTCTTTAAATCATGCCTTTTGAATCTTATTACTCTGCATATATTATAATCGTTCTACAGCAAATCTTTATACCTCATATAATAATCAGAATTATCCCTCTTTACTTAACACTAAAAAAAATGAAGTGCTTCAAGTGTAAAAAGCTCTGCAATACTGCTAAATCATACATAAAACATGTCCAAACTTTTCATAAGCTAGAAGTTATTTTAGAATGTCATGATTGCCCCGAAGTACGATTGTTTAGTAATCGAAATTCATTTAGGAAACACATTATGAAACATTTCAGCATTCAGCATTCGACTAAAAGCTTTTCTGAACCTGAAGCGAGAAGTCCAAATGCACTTGGTTCTGAAGTGCTTCGTAATATTATTCCACCAAACACGCCGGATAGAAGTGGGGATAAAGACATGAATGAGGTTTTCTTAAAAGTGACTGAGGATGTTAATAATAATCTGATAAATTTAATTACATCTTTGTATGCAATTCAAAGTATTAATCGAAAAACAGTGCAAGAACTTTTAAACGTTTTCAAAAAACATTTAACTGATATTTTACATATATGCAAAACTTCTTTATTGCACAATGTGTCTGATAACATCTCTTATAATATCGACTACATCGTGCGTATCTTCGAAAATGTTGAAAATTTGCTGCCCTTGATTAATTCCGAACATAAAAGAATAAATATTTTGCGTTCTAATAATTTAATTATGGAAACGTCCTCTCCGAAAATTGGTATAAGAACAGGTGTTTAAAAATTTCAAGGGAATTTGGTAGTTACAAGTTCATTAGTTACAGCGAACGTGGTTTATTTGAAAGACATCTTGACAACATTATTAAACAAAGAAAAATTAAAAGAAGAGATATTTTCGTATTTGAAACAACTTCAGTGTGATACAACAGTTATAAGTAATTTGATGCAAACAAATTTTTGGCAAAATATAGCAGGGCAGGTAGACGAACATAGTATTTCTCTTCCATTAGTTTTATACTGCGACGAATTCGAAGTAAATAATCCATTAGGATCCCGGTCTGGTTTGCAAAACCTAGGAGCTGTTTATATTTCATTACCGTTTCTTCCTTCACATATAAGATTAAAGCAAGAGTACATATTTCCCTTAATGTTAGTTAATTCCTTAGACAAAAAACAATTTGGTAATAAAGTATTTCAACCTTTGATTGATCAACTTCTTGACTTAGCTGAAAAAGGTATAAGAATTGGTACAATGGATTATTTTTTTTATATTGCATTGTGTACTGGTGACAATAAAGGAATTAATTCTATTTTAGGTTTCACTGAGGGGTTCAATTCGCATTATTTTTGTAGATTTTGCAAAATGCATAAATTAGAGACTCAGAAAAAAACCACAATAAATAATGAATTACTCAGGACAGAAGAAAATTATCTTGAAGCCATTAACAAATTAAGTCAAAAAAAGACAGATTGTAGATAAATGTTTGTTTGCAAATTTGCCATATTTCAATGTTACCAAAAACTATGCCGTGGATCTAATGCACGACTTTTTAGAAGGAATTCTGAATTTTGAAATCTGCTTAATATTGAAGGATTTTATCTTCAAAGAACACTTTTTCACTCTAGATGAGTTAAATAATAGAATAAAGTATTTTAACTATGGAGATAACGACGAACGCATCAATAAACCTCAGGAAATTGCTAGAGTTAACTTAAGTAATAACAAACTAAGATATTCTACTTCGGAAATGTTATGCTTTTCAAATATTTTAGGTATTTTGATTGGTGATTGGGTGCCTGATAATAACGAAATTTGGGAAATTTATTTACTTCTAATGCAAATTTTAGATATAGTCTTGCTTGAAGATATTGAAAGCTCTATAATCGACAGATTGGAATCACTTATAGAAATTCATCACAAATTATATATAAAGTATTTTAAAATGCCTCTTAAACCCAAACACAATATAATCACACATTACCCTTCCATAATGAGATACATTGGACCTGTTAAACCTTTATGGTGTATGCCTTTTGAGTCAAAACACAAAGAATTAAAACGAATAGCTTTATCTACAGTATCTCGAAAAAACATTTGTAAAACAATCGCTAAAAGATTAATGTTAAATACAAGAAAGCTTTGCTACGATTTTGTAATTCTGTCTTTTGGAACGGAAATGAAAACTTGTTCTCTTGAAATTTTAAATTTTACTAAAAACATAACTTCATCAAACACTAAATTTTTCTCATGGATTGAGTACTATAACATTAAAATTAAAATTAAAAACGTTATTCTAATAGGTGTCAATGAATATCCGCTTTTTGCACAAATTGAATGTATTTGCGTTAAGAATGAGAAAGATGTCTTACTGATAACCACATTATTTGATACTTTATATTATGACGTCCATAGGAAGGCTCATGTTGTTACAATAACAAATAAATTAAAAGAAATCGTATTGGACATAAGTTGTCTTAAATTTTTTAAATTGATTAAATTTCAGGACGAAATGTATATTATTTAGGATGTACTGAGCCGTTCAGTGCACAAATCGATTAACTCCATAAAACAAAAAATTTAGATTGCGATGAAACAATGTACATTATCTTTTAAAATTCCCTTTATAATATAAATTCAAATATATATTTTAGAAGGTATAAATGCAGGTATAGCTTTCATCTAATGATATATAAAATTAATAAGAAAGAATAGCCAAAAAACATCGTCAATAATGTTACAATTTGTATATGTGACTGGTGGAGTTAATCGATTTGTGCACTGAACGGCTCCAAAGTCGATTAATTTCTTTTTTAGATTTTAGCTCTTTTATATTACATAGAGACAAGGGCTCATTACTCATGTGAACTTGGAAAAATAAAGCTTATTATAGAGACAAAGGCTCATTACTCATGTGAACTTGGTAAAATAAAGCTTATAACTGTTATTAAAATGTGTTTTCTACTTATTTACAACTTTCCTATTTAATTTTCAGAGCAGTTAATGATGGTTATTCAGCTATTACATACCTGTAGCTGAATAGCCGTGATTTACGCAACAAGTTATGGCATATATAGTCATTTATATCATCCTATAGCCTATGGAGATATAATTTACATGGCTTCCAAAACCATTTATTTTTAGTCGAAACACCAACAATTTTGGAAAAAAAGCCACAGGGTATATCTACCGGCACCATATGTATTGGGACCTTGAATAAGTTCTCGCTGTTTTTTTTTGAAATTGATTATGTATTTAAAGTATGTGGAAAATAACATTTCACTCAAAGTATTGTCCATCTTTTGCCACTACTTGCTCCCATCTTTCTGGCAGCATATGAATTCCACGCCGGAAAAATTATACGTCTTTTGATGCTATCCAAGAATCGACCCATTTTTTAGTATCTTCGTAAGAATGGAAGCGCTGCTCAGTCAGGCCATGTGCCATCGAACGGAATAGGTGATAATCAGAAGGGGCTATGTCAGGTGAATACGGCGGGTGGGATAGAACTTCCCATTTAAGCGTTTCTAAGTAAGTTTTCACCGGTTTTGCAATATGTGGTCGAGCGTTGTCATGTAACAAAATCATGTCTCTGCTCGTATAGTGGCCGTTTTTCCTTTAGGGCTCGGCTCAAACGCATTAATTGTCGTCGATAGCGATCTCCCGTGATAGTTTCGTTCGGTTCGAGCAGCTCATAAAAAATTACACCCTGTTGATCCCACCAAATGCAGAGGAGAAGTTTCGAAGTATGAATATCTGGCTTTACGGACGATGTTGATGCATGGCCGGGCTTACCCCACGATTTTTGACGCTTAGGGTTATTTTTGAAGCGTCGAAACCAGTCTCTGCATGTCGTTTCCGACAAAGCATATTCATCGTAAGTCTCAACAAGAATTTTGTGTGCTTCAGCTGCAGATTTCTTTTGAATAAAATAGTGCAAAAAAATTCCCCGCAAATACTCTTTACTTGGCACAAAACTCGACATTTTGAGAACTAAGAAAAAACAACCTTGTTTACACTGTGACAAACTAACATACTGGAGTTGAAGCTTACCGACAGTACTGTCTTGAGGATACGTTACCATCTGAAATTGGCTGCATTCCATTGGGCCTGGCCAAGTACTCGCAAGTACTTCCAAGTGTCACGAACTACACATGCTCTTGGCTGGAGGTAGTTGAGTAGAAACTTCACAAGTACTTACGCGATTTTTTCCGCCAGGGGGTTTTCATATTTTCATAATGCTGTGTTCCATAGTAGTAAGTATCCCACCTCCGAACACTTTTGTATTATGCGCGCAAGGGTGACCCACCAGGGTGTTGTATGGAGTTGCTACCATGGGTTTTTCTGCTAAGCGGTACCCACCGGCTGGTATCTGGTACCTTAGGCTGCTGCGGGAAAGACTAGTCCTTGTTCGAAGCATTGGGAGGTAAAAGATAAAAATAAAGTCGCCGTCGATCTGTGCTATTGCAGGTGACTGGCTGGAAGGAGAGAGCTGGTGTTGTGTGTGGGGGGGACGGGGGGTAAGAACCGGTTTTGGAAAGAGCCAGTCGATAGGATGGCTAAGCCTAGTGCGGGGAAGCAGGTATGCTCTACCGGGTTTTTGATAGCAAGAGCAAAAAATCGCGGGGCCGAGCAGAGCCAGTCGATAGGATGGCCGAGCCTAGTGCGGGGAAGCAGGTATGCTCTAGCGGGTTTTTTGATAACAAGACAAAAAAATCGCGGGGCCGAACAAGCCGCCTGCAAATAAGTACAAAGAAGAAAAAAAGCTGCTGGCGTTTGAGGAAGAATCAGGTTCTGATGCTGTTATGTCGACACACACGTGGCTCTCTTGGGGGCACGGCCGATGCATTTGCGGGTAAGCAAAATGCGTAAGCTAGAAATAAAGGTAAAAGGTCCGTGAAGCTGTCTAGTGCGGGGAAGCAGGTATGCTCTACCGGGTTTTTTGATAGCAAGAGCGAAAAAATCGCGATGCCGAACAAGCCGCCTGCAAATAAGTGCAAAAAAGCTGCTGGCGCGAAGAATCAGGTTCTGATGCTGTTATGCCGGCACACACGTGGCCCTCTTGGGGCCACGACCGATGCATCTGCGGGTAAACAAAATGCGAAATAAAGGTAAAAGATCCGTGAAGCTGTCTCGGGGAGAAGGTAAACAAGACGCCTGAAAATAAAGGTGAAAAAGCAAAAGCTGTTGGCCGGAGCAGCTCGATGAAGAGCCAGGTTCTATAATCTTATGTCATCATCATGATACACACGTGGTCCCTTGGGCCACGGCCGATGCATTTGCGGGTAAGCAAAATGCGAAAGCTAGAAATCAAGGTAAAATGGTCCGTGAAGCTGCCTCGGGGAGAAGGTAAACAAGACGCCTGAAAATAGAGGTGAAAAACAAAAAGACTGCTGGTCGGAGCAGCTCGATGAAGAACCAGGTTCTATAATCTTATGTCATCATCATGATGCACACGTGGTCCCGTGTCCCGCTCAATAAGCACATGGCAGCGTGTGATAAAGAAAAAACAAAGATTATGTGAAGATGATCGGCCGCAGTCAGTGAGCCTGACGTTGTGGATGACACGAAATGTGGGTGAAGGTAAGAGAATAGAAACGGGTTACATGTGAATAAAAAACGAATTCGGTTGGGTTAAAATATGTTTATTGCAAGTAAAATCGTTCAGCAGAGATAGTATGTCTGTGCGACGGGTGTAGAATGGGGGTCAAAACTATGCTACATTGATAAATACGCGTCTTAAATCTGTATCGGTCCAGCGCATCAATTTCCCATGACCCTTTCCGGGCGTTTCGGTAGGCATAACTCCAGACATATAGATATTTAATTTCCGGCAGTTTTTGGAAGCTCACTTGCTTTTTCATTTTCGTGTAAATTGTTCGTAAAAATAATACATCTCACAACCTAGGCCGAACAAAATGAACGATCCTCCTAGAACTTTAAAAGTGTTTAGGAGCCAGCTCGCGAATTTTGATGGCGTCTTTCGATTTTTGTACGGTCCACACACATCCCTACCGTTTGCATAGATACAGTTAGGTGAACGTAGAAGGTGTTCTGCCTCAACATCGTCAGGTGAGTTTAAGGCAGTCATTTCCATACAGCAAAAGTAGCATTTTACTATATCTTTCAGGTTGGTGTAAAAGAATCCACTTCTTGCTAGCTTGTATGATTTCCTGTCATCCAAAGGTAGATTCTTAAATGTTTTTATTCGGTCAGATTCACGCTTTAAGATCAGCATTGTGACTGTAATAAAAACTACTTACAAAACGTCTTTTATATTGATCCATGCGTTGTGCTTTTGTGGAAATCCGAGCCATTTAACATAAACTTTATCCCCTCGGCGTTTTAAAATTTTCTCTACAAGGTAGACGTTGGGATATTTGACGGGGCTTAGTTCAAGCTGGTAAAAAGCACCTTGTATTATATTTCCTTGATAGTCTTCAAGAATGTAAGTTACCGGATGAGTGTCTTTTACCTCTTTTATTTTAAAAATTTCAGTAGACCAGTTTGGGGTGTAGCCTTTTTCAAAAACATGTTTAAATCTACTTATCCGAACAAAATCTCCTACTTTGTACTTTGGACTTGGTCTTGTTTTTGGCTTTTTATACACCGTTAGCAACAAACGAACCTCATTAGCGGGACCTACGTCTATAGGTCTCATCTTAATAGTTCGATGTTTTGTTCTGTTATATTTTTCTGTTAACTTGTCCAGCATACTTAGCCAATGATAATTACCATTCATACTAAATTCCTTCCACATAATGTTTTTTAACGTTCTATTAAATCTTTCTACAATTGACGCCTTTAAAGAACTGTAAGTTGAATAATGATTAACATCATATTTTTCCATCAAGCATTTGAACGACTTGTTATAGAACTCTTTTCCATCATCTGTTTGCAAGTTTCTTGGAATACGACCCTGATTGAAAATTAGTTGCATTGCTTTAGTGACTTCCATCCCGCTTTTGTCTTTAATTGGTAAAGCCCATGCATATTTAGAAAATGTATCAATGACAGTTAGCAAAAAACGAAAGTGCTGATTTTCTGTCGCATATGAACTCATATCAACTAAGTCGGCTTGCCACAGGTCATCTTTACCTTTAATCGTTACACGACGGCGCTTAAAGTTTTTGCGGGCAGGTCTGTGTAGTTCGTTAATAATTTGTCTTCTGCTCATTCTTGAAAAAGTATATAAGTACTTTTTGCAAGATGTGAGGTTTATATACAAAAAGGTTGTCAAGAGTTTTTTGTTTTTGTGGTAAAAATGATTGCGTTCAAACATCCATTTACAATGATCGTGACAGGTCCTTCTGGATGCGGAAAGACTACGTTTATTAAAAATCTTATAAATGATCCCTCGTTAATACAGCCGAAAATTACTAGGATTATATGGTGTAATGCGGAACGTGAAGCTCTGCCAGTAGATATTGTGTCCACAAACATAGAATATATAGATAGTGTACCCGATGAGTTTATAAATTACACAAATGAACCCACACTAATTGTTATAGATGATATGATGTTAAATGCCTTCAGTAAGCAAGTCTGTGAGCTTTTTACTAAAGGATCACATCATCGTAATTTTTCAGTGATTCTTGTAACGCAAAACGTGTTTCATCAGGGAAAGTTCTGCAGAGATATATCGCTAAACTGTAAGTACCTTGTCGTTTTTAAAAATCCCCGAGATAAAAGTCAATTCGTGCATTTAGCGAGACAAATTTATCCGGAAGATAGTTTAGAGCTTCTAAAAATATATAAAGAGACCACTCAGGAGCCTTACGGGTGCTTACTGATAGATCTTACTCCGGAGATTAACGACACGTTAAGATTCCGAACGGATATATTTAACAAAGATTTCGCAACTTGTTTTTGTCCACATAGTTCTCTGAATAGTAAAAATGGTGTCAAGAGTGAAACGATTAAAGGACAACAAGCATATGCTCTATGTGCTTCAAAAATCTAAACCAAACTTAAGAAATGCCATCATTAAAAATGCAGATCCCGAGGTTATAAAAACACTTTGTGAAATCACGCTTAACACTCTAAAAGGAAATCATATGCCTCATGACAAAATATATAATTCGCTGTGCAGGTATAAAAAGGATATGCGAAAATTAGTTGACGCAAAAGGCTCTGTAGCAAGACAGCGCAAATTACTAGTACAACGCGGAGGATTTTTACCAGTTTTATTAGGAAGTGTACTATCGGGTGTAATAGGTTCGTTAATTGAAAGATAAGCATAAAGCTAACAGCCTTAACAAAATGCTGCTTCTTTCACCAGAAGTGTATAATACTTTAAAGAATAACATTGAGCAATCTGCAAATCTATCATTATTTGATAAATCAATGGATAAGATATTAAAAAGTAAAGATCTGTCTGACAAAGAGAAATGGTATAATTACAGGAATGAATTAATAAAGTTTTTCAATGTAAAACGTAAAAAGACACAAGTTTTCGAAAGAAGGAAAACTGAAATCCCCGTTCAAGAAAATTTGCCAGTTAAACATAAGAGTTTGAGAGATAGTTCTACTCAAACAAAAATTATTTTTAAAAAAGATGAATCAACACAAGCCTCACCGGTAAAGGAAAATATATTTGAAAAGACACCTTTCGAGATAGAAGAATTTATTTTTGAGGAGCCGCGTGAAAAAACACCGCCAAGGAGGTCTTTATCAGACTTTATTTTTGAGGAGCCGCGCGAAAAAACACCGCCAAGGAGGTCTTTATCTCCAGCTGCTAAGCGACGTTTATCGGCTAGTGGGATAGCAAAAAGTCTTAAGCCTCCTGCAAAAGTACCAAAAGTTCAAGATAAAGACTATAGAGTAATAACTGGCACTGACGGTATAACACAGTATACTGTACCTACGGATATGAGTGTTGACGAAGTTGCTAGTTTTATAGAGGAGTTAGAACAAGACGCTCCCAAAGAGAAGCCCCCGACTAAACAGCCTATATTAAGGCCATCGCCACTAGATCCCGGCCAATACGAGCTTGCATTCCCAGTGAAAAAAGGACTGCGGCAAAGTGAGCGCTTAAAAGGTAAAAAAGAGCGAAGTTCGAGCGTACCAGACGTACCTTGGGTTAGGTTTTAAAATATAAAAATGCCTGTGGATATAGTAAATAACGACTTTTACGTATGTCTTTTAAGCAACAATTCTATGCAATTTTATCCTGAAAACACTCTGTCAGCTTTTACAAATGCACTTGCTAGCCCATGCAAGTTTTCTAATAGCTGGTGCGTTGGAGTAACTGAAATTTCATTACCAAATTATGACATAAATGAAGAGAAGAAGATGAAGCGCAATGTAGCTGATGCAATAAATGATAACAGCTTTAAAAGAGTGAGGCGCGAAACACCTAACAACCAGTTAAAAGAAATAAGAGAGCAACAAAAAACAGAACTGAAATCATTGACAGTGAAAATAAATGACAATGTTAAACTTGAGTGGACAAAAGAAAGTCTTGAACAAGCTAGCTATAGAGCTGGGCAGGTGAATTTTTCAGCATTTCTACTAACATTTTACCATGCAGTCAGCCCTTCTTGGTATACTATGTTTTTGGACGACGTTAAAAAAGCAATGTGGGATCGACTGGAAGCTGACTTTTTGGATAATGTGATACCTGAAATAAGCTACACACAAGAGCCGGAAGAGTTTATACTACACATTTATCAAGGGAAAAAAACTTCGGAAAATGTCGTTTTAAAGTATAAGGACTATGAGTCAGTTGAGGCATTTGTTGACGACTTTATTGGGCAGATTCCTAGAAGGAAAAGAAAGCATATTGTCATACAGAATGCAATCGATAATTACACACATCCTGCTCTTAGCATTAAAAAGGCCCGAGAAAAAGCAATAAAAGGTACCGCTAAAAAGGTGCATGACATGTTTGAACTACGGTTAGAAGACTTGGAAGTGACAATAAGGATAAAAAAACCATTACCATCACACCTTAATGTTAAAGATCTTGTCACGCTTTTAATATCAAATGTGCATTTTGACGATCCGACAATTAGCGAACAAGAAAAGCAGAAAAAGATTATTCAGATTAAAGATACAATTTTCGGTATTCTAAATAGGCTAAAAAAAGATTCAATAACTGCAAAAGCAACCGATCAGCGACAAATTACTAAAGATAGTGATGTTTTGGATGTACCATACGAAAAGCAAAGTTCAGGAGAATACTTGACAACGCCAGTGCCTATTAATACAAATATAAACAATTTGTCGGATTTCTTTACGGATATATTTCTTCAGACGCCTGAAGAAAAGCGTAAACCTGATGCAATACTTTCGGAAATAAAAGAATCATTCAACACTGCGGGACTACGTCAAGAGCATATGACAATCATTGACAAAATTAATGGTCTGGAGAGTACTGTCAATGAATTAATACAAAGATTCCCCCGAGAATCTATGGAAATATCAAAAAGATGTCATGATAAAAATTTGATTTTCATCTACACCGACATTATTAAACCGAGAATTATTGGCGATAAATTAGCTCGATACTTACGACTGATGCCGACACAATCGTGTGAGGGTGTACTAAGATTTGAACATGTAGAATACTGTCCTATCGAGAAAACATTTATAGAAGGTATTTCTATAAAAATAACTGACAGCCAGGGCGAATTGATTAATTTTAAACCAAGCTATATCCCGACTTATGTGATGCTCCATTTTAAAACACAATAAACTATAAATATATGTGCATCCCCAGACAGTTTTCAATTTGATAGCACTTTGCCTGACTTTAAGCCCTTAAGAAAAATGAATTCGTATTATACGCGATACTACTTACTGCAAAGTGGTGGTAACTTGTCGGATATAGGTGAGCTGTACCGAGCGCCGCTTACTTATCAGCAAGGAAGAGGTATTGGCAGTTTCTTCAGCGGACTATTTCGCTATTTACAGCCATTAGTTGCTTCAGGCGCTAAAGTTATAAAACAGCAAGCACTGAAAACTGGGAAGACAATACTGCAAGAAATTGGCAGTAAGCCGGTTAAGGAAATTTTAAAAGACCAGGGAAAAGCTGCTGTACAAGACCTAGCCCAAAAAGGTATAAATAAACTCTTCGATAGCATGGGCGGCGCAGGTATAAATAATCGCACAATTATTAAAAGAGCTAATCCATTTACGACATTACGCTTAACCAAGTCTCCTAAACGAAAAACACCTTCAGAACAAACAAAACGGGATACGAAAAAAACAGCAAGCAAGAAGAAAAAGTCTATAAAAGGCAAACGAGGTTTTTGTAAACGAGCATTGGATATTTTTGATAAATAAACAAAATGTCTACGTATAACGAGTGCATGAAATCTGAGCTAGATCTTTTCTCTACACCAGTTATTCAAAGTAATATTTTAAAAACCGAAGAAGTAGCATACAAACCTATAGCCTCATTAGATAACTCATCAGTTTTGGAATTTGTCTCGCTGGGACATGGAGATACATATCGTGACTTGTCAAGTATATACCTACGTTTAAAAGTGCAACTGATTAAAATTAAGGATGGAAAAGAAGAACTTTATACCGGAAGAGATAGTAACGTAACTGCCGCAGATGGTTCCATAAAGACTGTGACTGATGATGGTCCTGGCGTTGTCAACAACGTGCTTCACTCGCTCTTTCGCCAGTGCACTATTTACCTAAACGGGAGACCGGTTGTTCAAACTGACAATAATTACAATTATAGGGCATATATTGAAAACTTGTTAAATTATGGTAAAGATGCGGCTTCGACACATTTAGAATCTGTTGGCTGGTATATCGATGAAAACAGTGTGGAAATTGTTCAAGATGGTGGCCAAAATACAGGTTACACGGTAAGAAAAAGACTTTTCGATAGGAGCAACGTTGTCGAGCTAATGGGAAAAATACATGCTGATATGTTTAACCAAGATAAATTATTAATGAACGGTGTAGATCTACGCATTGTGTTATCACTTGAAAAACCCGAATTTTACCTTTTGTCAAAAGATGATGGCAATTCTCCACGAATTAAGATTGTAGAGGCCACAATGTACATGAATCACGCATCTATTAACCCCAGCATCATGCTGGCTCATGAAACCGTTTTACAACGAACCAATGCTGTATACCCATACAAACGAGTCGAGGTTAAAACATATACTATACCTGCAAACACATTCACATTATCCTTAGATAATATTGTCATAGGACAGTTACCAAACTTGTTGGTGTTTGGTATGGTTGATAGCGACGCATATACAGGAAACCAAACAAAAAATTCCTATAATTTTAAACATAATAACATCACAAGATTTAATTTATCAGCAAATGGTGTCCAGATACCGAATCAGCCTATAGAATTTGATTATTCAAAGGAGCAACCTATTAGTACAAGAGGATACATCTCCTTGTTCAAAGGAACTGGAATACATTATTTCGATAAAGGACATCAAATTTCAAAAAAATTCTTTGACAACGGTTGTTTTCTTCTTGCTTTTGATTTAACTTCTGACCGTTCATATAATTCAACCTGTGGGAATCTATTAAACCAAGGTACGGTTAGAATTGAAGGAAGATTTAAGGAGGCTCTGAAGACAACAGTGACCTGTGTCGTCTATGCCGAATATGACGGGAGTGTGGAAATCGACAAAGATAGGAACGTATACACTAGCTTCTAAAAACCTATATAAGATGATGCAATTTAGAATTAATCACAGTGCATAGACAGTGAAGCCAGCTATCATGAGTTGCCTGATAAATGTCGAATACTTTTCTGGAGGTTGCTTGACCTTCTTGAAAAAGGTTTCTTTTGCGGGATTCACTGCACAAAGTAAATTATTTACAAAGGAAATTATCTTCAAATACCCTACATCAACTCCAGGATGTATCGAGCAGTCAAATAAGTTGGGAAACATTGAACTTAGACGTTTAGATGAAGACTTAATAAAAACATTAGCAAAATTTACTACAATACTTGTTTGTGACGCATCAACCAAGGAGTTTATAAATAACTATGTTACATCCTATACCAAGGTTATTGACGTAGGGACAGCGACCCTGGATTCGGAACAAGAATGAACACGATCGATCTTACAAAGTTACTAGCAAATAACCCTATTACAAAAAGGTTTTTTAGAGGTGTATTTGCTTGTGACCGTCTGCCAAAAGAAATAAAAAAACCCGCATGCGTCATAGCTAATACGGACCCTGCACGAAAGAGCGGCACTCACTGGGTTGCGTTTTTCATTCCAGAAAAAGGCCCTGCAGAATACTTTGACTCGTATGGTAAACCCCCCAGTAACAGGCTTTTTCGCAACTTCTTACATACAAATTCAGATGTGTTTGTAAATAGTAAAAAACGATTACAAGGTGCACTTTCATCTACCTGTGGTCATTATTGCTGTGTGTATCTGTATTTTCGGTGTAAAGGAAAAAGTTTAAAGCATTTTCTGCAACAATTTTCCTTCAATGATTTTAGACTAAATGATAATAAAGTCGTGAATTTATATCGCAAAATATACTTGAGAAAATTTTTAAAATATGGCGGGGGTAAATATAACCAGTTATGTATACCGGAAAATAAGAGTATAAATACGAAACGCCGGTGATGTACATTTAATGTTGAGGTATAAGCCTCCGCTTCAAGATGGAGCCAGCATCTAAAGCTAAAAAACCTAAACAATTAAGTGCAAAAAATGTGTGTGCAGAAGAGTTTAAAGTGATGGAAACAAAATCCAAAAAACAAAAACTTCGTCCGATACGGAAAAGAGGTAAAAATCAATCAGAGATCCCGGGCGAAAATCTTTTGCTAAACTATACGTATCATCTGGACCATCACCATAATCAGAAAGTTGTCCTCGGATTTGATCCGATCTCGTTTGAGGCAAAGATAGTCTTTCACCGTCATGGCTCAGCGCCTGTCTCAACATTTTACTC
This sequence comes from Machimus atricapillus, assembly GCA_933228815.1. NCBI lineage: Eukaryota > Metazoa > Arthropoda > Insecta > Diptera > Asilidae > Machimus > Machimus atricapillus. The sequence continues at coordinate 48,191,878 of OW121785.1, forward strand.
TGGATGGCTGGAAGTTTTCAAACATCTAACCAAACTAAAAGACGAGGTTATCCCAGACATGTTCCCGCCAAACCAAGAGGAGCTTCAGACGAAATACACAATCCCTGTTGGTACAGGAAATATTGAGCTGACCCTTAATGAACTCTACAGATTTATTGATATGCAGGATTTCTTCAAGATTGTAATGTTCCACAATAACAATGCTGCCGAAAGTGCGAAGGAGTACTATAGGAAATATTGCGAAAAGTGTAGAAGTAAAAATTTAATTTTGCTACCTGAAGAAGACTTTTTTATACCGTCTAGAACCTCTTATGTACATCTGAATTATTCTAGACTCTTCTTTGAGATACCTTTGTATTGCAGTACCAACATTATGTTTGATATAATAAACATTTAATAAATTTTTAAATAAAATACATGAGGTTTTTTACTTCAATTTATAATTTTATTGATTAACATATACAGGTACATATTTACACAGTTTTGCCGAGCGCAACGAATAAAAGATACATTATTGTGGTTTTTACAAGGAAATTGATAATTTGTAAGTTCACTTAGTCTAGGTATTTCACCAAGCTCGATGATTTCTGAAGTCGGTGTGTATTTCCTGACAAATGAAGCCTTGATTTCGCCTTTACATACACTCTTGTATCTTTAAATCTTGAAAACACTTCGGGTAAATTGTTGTAGCTGATGTCTCCGTCATTCCAACGTAGACCATTTATATTCTGCACGTCATGCTGGACTTGTCGTCTTGCCTTCGATGACAGCTCCTGGTATGGGTAGGGAGGCAGGAAATGATAAGCATCTGGGATGATTTTTCCAACAGCAAGGACGGCAAGTTCTTTAACAAAATACTGGCCATTGTTTCCGCACACAAACTGGATGTCCAAAATAAATTTGTCCATATTATCGGTTGGAACATAAATTCGGTATGAGCTAGAATCAAACGCGCATGATTATATATGTTTTTTCACTCAGGCGTCTTGTTTACCTTCTCCCCGAGGCAGCTTCACGGACCATTTTACCTTGATTTCTAGCTTTCGCATTTTGCTTACCCGCAAATGCATCGGCCGTGGCCCAAGGGACCACGTGTGTATCATGATGATGACATAAGATTATAGAACCTGGCTCTTCATCGAGCTGCTCCGGCCAACAGCTTTTGCTTTTTCACCTTTATTTTCAGGCGTCTTGTTTACCTTCTCCCCGAGACAGCTTCACGGATCTTTTACCTTTATTTCGCATTTTGTTTACCCGCAGATACATCGGTCGTGGCCCCAAGAGGGCCACGTGTGTGCCGGCATAACAGCATCAGAATCTGATTCTTCGCGCCAGCAGCTTTTTTGCACTTATTTGCAGGCGGCTTGTTCGGCATCGCGATTTTTTCGCTCTTGCTATCAAAAAACCCGGTAGAGCATACCTGCTTCCCCGCACTAGACAGCTTCACGGACCTTTTACCTTTATTTCTAGCTTACGCATTTTGCTTACCCGCAAATGCATCGGCCGTGCCCCCAAGAGAGCCACGTGTGTGTCGACATAACAGCATCAGAACCTGATTCTTCCTCAAACGCCAGCAGCTTTTTTTCTTCTTTGTACTTATTTGCAGGCGGCTTGTTCGGCCCCGCGATTTTTTTGTCTTGTTATCAAAAAACCCGCTAGAGCATACCTGCTTCCCCGCACTAGGCTCGGCCATCCTATCGACTGGCTCTGCTCGGCCCCGCGATTTTTTTGCTCTTGCTATCAAAAACCCGGTAGAGCATACCTGCTTCCCCGCACTAGGCTTAGCCATCCTATCGACTGGCTCTTTCCAAAACCGGTTCTTACCCCCCGTCCCCCCCACACACAACACCAGCTCTCTCCTTCCAGCCAGTCACCTGCAATAGCACAGATCGACGGCGACTTTATTTTTATCTTTTACCTCCCAATGCTTCGAACAAGGACTAGTCTTTCCCGCACCAGCCTAAGGTACCAGATACCAGCCGGTGGGTACCGCTTAGCAGAAAAACCCATGGTAGCAACTCCATACAACACCCTGGTGGGTCACCCTTGCGCGCATAATACAAAAGTGTTCGGAGGTGGGATACTTACTACTTTCCATTGAACATCTACTCGCAAGTACTTTCGAGTACTTTGCCAATTTAATTATATGCATTCAGCAACTCGAATTGTTGTTGAGAATGCATTTGGGTTGCTGAAAGGCCGATTTCGGAGACTAAAATTCTTTTAAAGTCCGAATATTGGCTTTATTGCAAACTGCTTCTGGTTATTCATTTTCGCGTTTACCGCACTAAAGGCACAAATAACACCGCACCAAAAAGACAAATAACACCGCACCAAAGAGGCCAAAACACAAACAGATGAAACCTGTTGACATTTCAGTTTGAGGTTACGATCTGCCTCCTGTGATAAAAGCTGTGTTCCATTGAACATCTACTCGCAAGTACTTCCGAGTACTTGGCCAGGCCCAATGGAACGCAGCAATTATATGCATGTAGTCCTAGTAATGCTATCTATTAGAAAACAGCGAGAACTTATTCAAGGTCCCAATATATAGCGATTTCAGATATTGTTATGATTTGTCTCATCATAGAAATGTAAGCCAGAGCATTATAAGATTAACTCTCATAGCGATTTATTGTTTCTTGAAACATCATTATATATGGGGAAAGAACTTATAAGGATTTTAGCTCGGAACGAAGTTTCTAATTTTACTCACCATATAAAAGGTCCGAAAACACACAGGGTGTATGATACGAAGTCACAGGTTATAACGTTTGTTATCCAATAATATAGTTGTGAATGTCATACACATTATCATAGCAATACTATTATATTGTCTCAAAAGTGAAACATATTGTTTTCAGAGCTGAATATTAAACCACTATCAGCTATAAATTTTGGCATTATTAGCTAATTGTGTTATTTCTGGCAAAATATCCTAATTGAATTCACATTTTATGTTTTCTTTGGGGTTATAAAAATATGTCACCGTGTCTCATATATGCAAAATTTCTGAAGCTTTCAAGGCTTTACTGAATGATTTACTCAGTTATAGTACATATATAGAAAGGAAATAAATATGTCTCTAGAAATATGTATCTCCAACGCTCATAAAGTGTTGCTATCCCGAAATCGACTACAATTGTGAGCCGTGGGACCTAGAAAAAAAAAGCCCAGGGCTCATAATTTCTTTCAGTGTACTAGTTGTCGGTCACCATGTAGTATTTTCTGAGATATTTAACTTTAAAATTTCGAAAATTGACATTATACCCACTGTCACGATTTTGTACATATTCCAACTAAATTTTGTTGCAAATGATATAAATGTCATAAATTAGGGACATTTCTTCCTGTTCAATCAAAAGATCTTCAAAAGTCTTTGAAATTAACCAATTAAAGGAAAATCCATTTTTCGACTTATCCACAGTGACGAGCACGGATTTGTCATATGAAAGATAAATGGAAGTAAAGTAAAATTTCCCTTCAACACTCGTGCGGACTTTTTTGACCACATTTCGGTGGAAACATTTTAACTTAAAATTTTTCCATAATTTTCACGAAAATATTGTAGGAGCATGGAAAAATTGTGGCGAAAACTATCAGTTTTCAAAATTTTAAAGAAGGTACCTACCTATCTTATAAAATGTAAGCAACAGACAAATATTTTTTTTTATATCCGTGACTTTTAGCCCTAAATGGATATTACTGCAGAGCTTCTTAAAAATCCGTCAATAGACCTCAAATTCAATTTATATGTATATGCCCGTCGTACTTAACACATTCACTTCGTAACACTGTCGAACGAATTTATTCCTATGGTGGCTAAAAATGTTTCACTCAAAAACGCCTAGGCATGCCAAACTTAATTAAAAGTTCTAACGGCATAAATAAACAAGTTCTTTCATTTTAAAATGATCGCTGTTATTAAAATTCTCTTTTGGATTTACAAATGTTTTATCAGACCATTTGGAAAATTGAAATATTTTCCTAGCAACCATTAATAAAACACAATCAGAAGCATAGACAACATCACTTTTTACAAAGAAGTGGAAATAACTGGTATTTTTCAATTTTGAAATTACAGAAGCTGTGTAGAACACTATAGTAGGAATAGCGGAAACATATAAATGTACTATGTACCAAAACGTTGTGCGTGGTGATGATCTCTTTCGATTCTTGTAGGTACGCTTTTCAACATTTAGCTTTTTCAAAAAAAAGCGGTATATCCTGACCATTATTATTCTCAACTGGTTTTAATTTGAAGCAAAGAAACACAAGCTGAGAAACTTAATATGATTTACTGGCTATAATAAAAAGTTAGCTTGGCTTTTTTATTCTCGAGCCAAAACTAACCAATTTTGAACCTGGTTATTTGTTTCTAGCAAAAGTAAAACGCCACATCGCCTTTTTTTTCACGCTTGAGCTATAAAGTTAGAACGATTTAAATTCAATTTTTCTCAGCTGTTTACAGTTAAAAATAAAATGTTTTTTTTTTCTTAAGGAAAAAAGACTATAAATGAAGGTTTTCCATTTTTTTGTCGATAATGTAAAAATTATACCTTTTTTCAGCAAATAGATAAATAGGTTTTATTTTAAGTACATATATACAACTTAATAAATTTACGGCAGAAGCTTCAAAACATGTTAAGTAGCTTAGGTAGCTTTTAAAACCTTGGCGCGGAAGAACAGCGATCTCAAAATATGTCAATCGTCACGAAAAATTGCAAGTCTTTGAATTTGAAAAGAGAAGAGTTAATAATCGATTCAGCTTGAAGCTAGAATAGCATTTTACCGTGTAATAATATATTTATCAATGAACTTAACAGGATAAGATTTCCAAAAATCTTCTGAATTTTGGGAAAACTGTCTGAAATAAATTAAAGTTCCAAATAAAGGAGGGAAAATAAAGAAAAAACAATAAAATAATTCATACACGGGTCTTTTTGATATCTTACAAAATTTAAATAGGTATTATTAACAAAATGTTCCGAAAAGTTACGTTAAAAAAATTCTATTTTGAGCGGACACGGGAGGCCTCAGCACGTTACATAAAGGCAAAGTAAACCTATCAGACTGTACACATATTAAGTAATATCAGAATACTTCGTTATTTTACAAAACAGAAAAATATTTACAGTTAGGCTTACAGCTACAACTAGCAACAATAGTTACTCAAATACATCTCTTTTTCACTAATTAACTATGTACACAGGGTTTCTTAGCTAGATATGCTAGTTATAAAAATTATCCAGTTTGTAACACGCACATTTCTGGCTTAAAATCATCACAAGTTTCTTGTTAATCATTTCGACCTATCTTGCGTTCACTGCAATGCCCTTGCGGGAGCTTAGCCTAATATTGCTAATTAATTGCTATAAAAGTACCTATGATTTCGTTCTTCTATCGCTTGCTAATTTTCAGGAACCTAATCATTTTGAGTGAATGTAAGCTTTTTCGCTTCATTGCTTGTGAGTATTAACACCCAAATAGGGCTAAACGGAACTCAGATTGTTTCTCTTGTCCAAATTTATCGCGGTTAAACGATAAATGAAAAGAGAAAATGCACAACCACCATTTTATAGGAATACAAACAGAAAACGCGCGTCCACTATAATTATTTAATAAATATAGTTATTGGCATCATATCTTAATCCAGAAATGATTCATTAAGGGAAAAGTCACGCATTTTATTGCCATTTAACGCCCTGTTAGATTTACGGGTACACTACTACATTAAAGGGATACTTAGAGGAGTTGTGCGGTTTCCCAAAAAATCGTCGTGTCCATTGGCGAGACCTGTTTCAACGAAATATTTACAAACAAAAAGGCCGGACACGATTTAATCTGATGCTAATATTTACCAACATAAATATAGTAGGGATTGGAAATATGATACTTAAAAATAATAATAATAACAATAAAAGGTGAGTAGTACAATATTTACAACCGCGCAGCACCCGTCGTATAAAGGAGAACTAAATTTACGCATATTAAAATAATTACTTTCCGAAGACTTAAATACTAAGCAATCCTTACGACAGAAGGAAGAGAACCCGGCGCAGTATTGTAAATGCGAAGGTATACCAGAAGGCCCGTTGCAGCACGTCATAGTTGCTGTTACTGCTTCGGGCTCCACTAAGTCCCATCGTTTCAGTCGCTGAACTTCGTGAAACTTTGCTTCGGGCTGCACCCTCGATTACATTAATTCGTTCGTCCTCTTCCAAAACGGGCAACTCTATTTCGCCTATTGTCTCGGTCGCATACAAATGTCTCGGCTTACACCGCCGCGGGGGTTGCCATGACTTCGTGATGTTAATGCTATAACTCTCCAATGATTGGGTATTCTGCAATGAAAACGAATAGTAACGAAATATAAGATACATTTGTAAACACAAAAATTAATTAATATATGCACAGTAAAAAATTTTTACTACTTTAAAAGTAGGCAACAAAATATCTACTCATAAAGTAGTAATTTTCAACCAGTTGAAAAAAATAACAAATTGACTGTAATTTTAACTGTAAACGAAGTCCGCATGAATTCGTCAAATTACAAACTGGCTTTTGTAAGTGAATTCAATCAATGTTTTTTGGATATATTGACCTGTTTGTTATGAAAGTGGAATCATACCCCAATTTAGTTTAAGATGTTCGAGCCAGGCTCGAACCAGGGTCCTACGGGATGATGTTCGAAGCAGGTTCGAGCCCGGATTTTACAGAGTCTCTTTTTTTTTTTATTTGCATTTATTTACATTATTTTATTACATTATCATACTTATATATAAAATGCCTTAAATTCTATATTCTTATAATCTTAAGCTAACCTATAAATCCTGAGCGACGCGATGCGGTGGGAAAAGTACCGCAAGCGCATGCTTGCGGTGCAACGCCGCGCGGCGCTCCGCATCGCGTGTTCCTACCGCACGGTCTCGGAGCCGGCGGTGCTGGTGGTCGCGGGGGTCATTCCAATTGACCTCCTAGCCAGGGAGCGGCAGTCCGTCCACCGGGAGAAGTCTGCCCTGGGGAGGAGAGAGGCCGCGAGGGTGGCCCGTGCCAGGACAATGGCGTCCTGGCAGGATAGGTGGGATGGGGAGTCGCGGGGCCGGTGGACAGCTCGGTTGATCCCCCAGCTGGACACCTGGCTGAACCGTCAGCATGGTGAGGTGGCTGAACCGTCAGCATGGTGAGGTGGATTACTACCTCACCCAAATGCTGACGGGGCACGGGCATTTCCGGGCCTTTCTCCACCGTTTGGGAAAGGTGCCGAGCCCGGGCTGCTCGTACTGCGACTCCTCATCGGACTCCGCTCTCCACACATTCTTCGAATGCGCCCGCTGGGGAGCGGAGAGGGCCGATCTGGAGGCGGCGACGGGCAGCGTAACCCCGGACAATACAGTCGGGGTTATGCTGCAAAGTGACGATTTCTGGCGGAGGGTTACCTCTTTCGTGAGAGGGATCCTTCGTCAGAAAGAGCAGGACAACAACAGGAGTTCCTAGGGGAGCTCCTGTTGGCTGGGGGACGGTAGACGGGTGGTGATCGGCCGGCGCGGCGGGCGGAGGGTGCCTCGTGGAGGCAGCAACACAGGACTCCACCCTGAAGTAATGTCCACAAGACGGTGGAGCTCCTGGAGACGGGGAGTGGGGTTTTAGCCGATAGGCCTGGTCATTCGACCAGGGAGTCCGGCACACGGGTGGCCACGGTCACCTAGGTGCGCAACTGCATTTCCCCACTCCAACAAAACAAAAAAAAAAAAAAAATCCTGAGCGGATGTCCAGGGTTACACATTATTATACTTAACGTTTTTCAACTTCCCTTTCTATCTACTTTAAATTGTTTATTTTTATTTGTTGCTTTTTTACCAAGAAAAACTCAAAAAACTTTGTTATAATGTCTTCCTTTTTTGTAAAAGTCTTAGCCTAAAGTCTTAGCCTAATTCTACTCTACTTAATCTACCTAACTTAAAAATGCTCCAGAAGATAATCCAGCGCTCTACCATTTGGGCTATTGCTGTGATGTAATACAAGTTGCGTTTTTTTCGTGTCTCCAGAATAAAAGGCGATTTTGCTCAGATGTGAATTTAAATATGAATAACCTACAGGAAAAAATTAATGTTTTCTAATAAAAAAAAACATCAAAATGCAATGACTTCTATCCACTTTTAAGTCAAAAATTAATCTGAAATTCGTTCAGTTCAAGATTTTAAGTATTGCTGAACAAAAATCATGGCAATTTGATGCATTGTTGATGCAAATTGATAATCCTTAAGACCCCGTTTACACTAGCGCAAGCATGCCTCAGTGGCATGTTCTCTTGCTTTCCTGAAAATGAGCGTCGCATTTACACTAGTCATGTGCATTAGTCAATTCTGAGCTGCCTGCTCAGTTGAAAAGCGAACACTATCATGACCCGTTTACACCTTACACACACACACACTCTCAATTTCCGGCCGGGCATGCATCAGGCAGCCTCAGAGACGGTTTGCTTCATGACTGCCTCGTCCCCTGCCTCTCCTTCGTTTCTTCCGCAAATTGTGACGTCATCGGCATGCCACTGCAGCATGCTTGCGCTAGTGTAAACGGGGTCTAAGACCCCGTTTACACTAGCGCAAGCATGCGTCAGTGGCATGCATGTGACTTCACAATTTGTGGAAGAAACGAAGGAGAGGCAGGGGACGAGGCAGTCATGAACCAAACCGTCTCTGAGGCTGCCTGATGCATGCCCGGACGAAAATTGAGAGTGTGTGTGTGTGTAAGGTGTAAATGAGTCATGATAGTGTTCGCTTTTCAACCGAGCAGGCAGCTCAGAATTGACTAATGCACATGACTAGTGTAAATGCGACGCTCATTTTCATTAAAGGATTAAAGCAAGCGAACATGCCACTGACGCATGCTTGCGCTAGTGTAAACGGGGTCTAAGGCCTGCGCCCATGCGATGCAGCGGCTTGCGTTCATGCATCAAGCTTTAAGCTCTTGATGCATGAAAATATTGAACTCCATGCTTTCTTATGGAGCTTCGCCCATAAGCGATGCATGGAAATGTTAAACATTTCTCAATATTTTCATCCGTCGGGACGCATCAGCCGGTTTGAACCTAGGGTGGACTTTGAAACTTGCAAGTTCAAAGTTGTGCATTCACAGCTGGCTGTTTACATCCCGGCAAAGTGTACCTGAAACATTGGACGCTCCTAATAGCAGAATTCCTATTAAAAGAAATTTAATTAATATAGTAAGATACATTTTTATCTTTTTAATTTTCAAAATTGCTCCTTCAATAAAATTCCCGCGCTGTGCTGTGGCTGTGCTGCGGCTGTGCTCTGACTATTGACAATTTGTGGCATTGTGAGATGACGGATCTTATGGGCGAACCTCTGAATTGCCATGCAGCGGCATGCATCGAGATCCATCAACAGCTTAAAGCTTGATGCATGAACGTAGGCCGCTGCATCGCATGGGCGCAGGCCTTTACTCTGACGAACTACATAAGCTGCGTTCGACTGGGCACTGCCTCAGTGAGCCAACTCAGTTACTCAGTTGCTCACTGAGATGGACCGTTTTCTGGCCCCTAATGTCTCCTTTTTTCCGCATGGCGTCGCTAGTGTTTTCTGAGCCAGAACTGAGTTTTCTGAGCCACTTCATTCTGTACTCACTTGCTCAGCTCAGTTCGTTTCACAAGTGACATTTCGAGTTTTATATGTTTATTAAAGGTGAATAAAACTTGAGTTGAGTGACATTTCGAGTAGTAAAAATTTCATACGATTATTTTATTACCAACTCACCATTTTGACAGCACAATTGAAAATTGACAATCCACCTCTCACTGTCCGTTTTTCTGGGCCAGACGCGCTCACTGAGCCACAACTGAGCTAGTCAATTTGACAGCTGGTTTAATGTGAGCTGGCTCACTGAGACTGTGCCCAGTCGAACGCAGCTATATTAAACAATTTCAGTTCAATATAAACTTTCGTATTGTTCTGGAGACACCAAAAAGAACGCAGCTACAGTGACAATTCCGGTGAATAACATACATTACATATCCGGATTGTGGGCCTAAATGTGGGTGTTTGAATTTTATTTCACTGAATATGCAAATATTAAAGTAAAGAACAAAATTTTAGTTTTTATGAAAGAAGTTTTACAAAACAAAATGTAAATTTGTACACATTGTGTGTAATTTTTGATAGTTCGCTTGTGTTAAATCGTGGAAGATTTAATCAAGAATATAAATGTAAGAAAAATACGTTATACTTAATTTAATTTAGCAAATAAGTAAAGATTGTAAGCGACTCGGATTGATGTGTCAGTAAGACAATAAGCGCTTACGCAGCATTGTCCGACGAACTAACCCGGCGGTTACACGAGTCAGTAGAGCTGACAATGACACTGACACTGACTCGTGTAAACGCGCACTGTCTGTCATTTTTTGCTGACCCGTCATTTGTGATCGGAAAATAATCTGGTCACTACTGACTAGACATTATCTGTCACCGGCACACATTATCTGTCACCGACGACATTTTTAACATGAACTGACGGTCAGTTGATCGAACACAACGAAATCGCTGTCAACAGATTTGACATTTTGAAATCAGTACTTTCCGTCAGCACTACTGACTCGTGTAACCGCCGGGTAAGCCACGGAGTGCACAAGCAGTGTCAGTAAGACAATAAGCGCTTACGCAGCATTGTCCGACGAACTAAGCCACGGAGTGCACAAGTAGTGTCAGTATAACCTCGGAGGAATGAACGAACATGGAGTGGATGAACCGTGTAAAATCCCTGTACGTGAGTGAAGCCAAAAAACCTGGTTTTTGATTGTCAAAAATGGTTTTTAATTGTCAAACTCGGAGGAATGCTGTCAAATGATGAACGAGTGGGAAACTTCGGTTTGTCAAGTGTAGTCAGCAAGCGAGCTAAGTGGTAATTTTGTGCTTGTTTTGTGTTTTATTTTCAGTAAAAGTGGGTTACAAGGTGTAATTTTTATGTTTTAATTTGTGGAACGTGATAATTACATCTATTGTGGGTTATTTTATAGAAACAACTGAGAAAAAATGCCTAAAAAATGTTTTGTGCCTGGCTGCAAAAATGCGAGGATTTGCGGGAACTCTGGGATTTCTTTTCACAAGTACGTATTTAAGAAAATTACACTTAGTAATTTCATTTCATAAAAATTGTGAAAATGATTGGATTTTATCGAAAAATTCATTCTTAACTGAAGTGGTTTTCCCTCCAGAAGAACTGTCAGATTTGTGCAAATGAATGACAAAGTTGTCACCGTAAAAAATTTTTTTTGGGGGTCAAAGCATAAATTAATATAATGATAGAAATATTATTTTACTTAATACTTTCTTTTTATTGGGTTTTAGGTCCCCGAGCGATGTCCACATGCAGAACAGGTGGCTACAACAAATTAAATCGCCTGCAAAAGTTAGCCCCTCCGGAGTGCCAGCAAAAATTTTACGCCTGTACTGAGTGATGTCTATGTGTGAGTGTTTCTACTCACACATCTTTGAAATGGCTTCACTTTTTTCGGCTCGTTTCCACTCCATGTTCGTTCATTCCTCCGAGAGTATAACGATGTAAGCCACGAAGTGCACACGTATATCTCAAATCATCAAGGAAAGTAACTGTATAAAAAGAAAGTTATTCAAACCTCCAGATAACAACAGAGTGTAAATAATAACATTGAATGTTGTTTCTTTGTTATTACAGGTATGATGATTGATAATGTTAAGTTATTTTAATTAAAATTTGGAAGAAGAATGTGAGCAACAAGAAAATGTCAAAGAATCTACAGAACAATCATTGAAATGTTTATTAGAAAAATTTCTCGAGAAAAGTCAAAAACCTGAAGAAATCAATATTGGTAAAATTGCAAAAGAATTTACAATAGAAAAATTTAATGGAAAAAATTCAAATGCAGAACAATGGATGACTAGCTTTGAAAAAGAATGTGAACGATTTAATATTGTCAAACATGAAAAAAAGTCGAACTTTTGAAATCATTCATGGAAAAAGGTGCTACAGACTGGTACAGTTGCACACTTTTGAAACTAACTATTCAAGCATATTGGGAAGATTGGAAAAACAAATTTTGTGACACGTTTGGAAATAAAGGATGGTCTTCAATAAGATACGCATTGCAATTTAAGTATCAATTTAAGTATCAAATAGGCCCTCTAATAGAATATGCATTAAAAAAGGAAAAATTGTTATTAGAAGTAAGAAAATCTATTGATTCAGGAACATTGATTGATTTAATTGCTATTGGCCTACCGAATTTTGTAGCTGATAGAATTGATAGAGGATAATTGGAAAAGACAGAAGACTTGTATAATGAATTAGGAAAATTGGAACATTTAGTTCACAAGAAAAATATGGAGATAAAAAAGAATAAGAATTATGTTAATAGAGAAAAAGTAGAAAAGGTAGCATGTGAAATCTGTAAAAATAAAGGTAAGGGTACACGTTTCCACCCTGAAACTGAGTGTTGGTTTAAAAATAAAGATGACGGAACAAAGCATGTTAACAGCTCAATATTGGAAGCAGAATTAAGTGATAGCGACCCAAAAAACTAATAACCCCACCATTAATTAGACTCAAAGTAACATTGAGTGACACTTTAGAAGTATTGGCTATTTATGATTCAGGGTCAAATGTTTCATTGATAAATTCAAAATTAGTTCAATTGAAAAGAGAAAAAACTGATTCAAGAATGAAAGTTAACTTGAGAACAATTAATGGTGTATACAGATCAGAAAATTTGATAAAAATCAAAGCGAGAATTATGAATATAGAAAAATACATAGATGTATTTATGATTGATAATGAAAATTTCAAATATGACTTTCTAATAGGATTAGATTGCATAAAGAATTTCAAATTAATGCAAAATGAAAGATTAGAAATAGAACAGAAAGATTCTAATCTCACAGAAAAACAAGAATATCAAATAAAGTTCAATGAACACGTGAACTTAGACAATTTTAAAGTCTGAACTAATCACTTGAGTCAAAATGAAGAAAATATAATAAAGAATCTAGTAGACAAATATAAAAATATATTTGCAAAAGATAAATATGATATAGGCACAGTAAAAGACTACGAAGCTAGAATTGATCTTATAGTAGACAAATATTGTAGCAAAAGGCCTTATCGATGCACAATTGAAGATAAAAAAGAAATAGAGGAGCAAATTTCACAATTGCTTAAGAGAAATTTAATAGAAGAGTCATATAGTCCTTTTGCTGCTCCAGTTACATTAGCATATAAAAGAGATGAAGATAAAAGATCAAGACTATGCATAGATTTCAGAGATTTAAATAAAATTGTAGTTCCCCAATCACAACCCTTTCCACTCATTGAAGATTTAGTAGTAAAAACAAGAAATTGCAAATACTTTTCAAAACTCGATATAAATTCAGCATTTTGGTCCATTCCATTGAGAATCGAAGATAGGAGAAAAACGGCATTTGTAACTCAAGAAGGACAATTTCAATGGACTTGTCTACCATTTGGGTTAAAAACATCACCGGCTATTTTTCAAAGAGTATTAAGCAATATAACAAGAAAACATAAACTATCAGATTTTTTTCAAAATCTTTCAAAGAACATATAGATCATCTGTCACGACTACTAGAAGCAATATTGAAAGAAGGATTTAGATTAAAGTTTTCAAAATGTACATTTGCATTGGATTCTGTACAATATTTAGGTCATATTATAAAATACAATGAAATTTCTCCAATAAAAGACAACTTAATTTCAATAAAAAATTTTCCATTACCGAAAAATCAAAAGAACATTAGACAATTTTTAGTAAAAATTAATTTTTACAATCAATACGTACCAAAAATTTCAATAATTCTTGAACCTTTACATAATTTATTAAGAAAAGGTCAAAAGTTCATTTGGTCTGATGAATGTCAAAAAAGTTTTGAATACATGAAAAATTTTCTTTGCACACAACCGGTACTAGCTATATTTAATCCAGACTTACCAATACATATATATACTGATGCAAGTTTGCAAGGAATAGGCGCTGTGTTGAAACAACCACAACCAAATGAAAAAGTTGAAAAACCAGTTGCATATTTTTCAAAGAAATTAAATGAATCTCAAAAAAGGAAAAAAGCTATCTATTTAGAATGTTTAGCAATTAAAGAATCTGTAAAATACTGGCAACATTGGCTCATAAATAGACCATTCAAAGTATTTTCAGATCACAAACCACTAGAAAAAATGAATATTAAAGCCAGAACAGATGAAGAATTAGGTGACCTCACTTATTATTTATCACAATATGACTGTGAAATAATATACCATCCAGGTGAAGATAATGTAGAAGCAGATTGTTTAAGTAGAAATCCGGTTTTAGAGTCTGAAGAAGATGAAAATGATCTATTGAAAATTGTTAATTTAATAAAAATAGTAGATATTTGTGATGATCAAAAGAAAAATCAAGATATAGTACATAAAAAAGACAATCTAATTGTAAAGAATAATATTTATTATAAAAAAATGCAAGGAAAAGAAAAAATCATTTTTTATTTATTTATTTATTAGTGGGGCCGCCCAAGCGGAGGGCACTGCGACCAGACGGTCTTTTGTGCCGGAACCCCGTTAGTGGAGTAGACGATCCGCTACCCTAAGGAAAGCCAGAAGGTCATCCTCAGAAGAATTACGGACCTCAGCCGGGCTTAGAAACCCTTTTCCAAAGGTCCTACTTCTAATCCGAGCCAGTGCCGGACAGTCACACAGTATGTGAGCTGTGGTTTCTTCGTGCTCTAGACAAAGTCTACATTCTGTCTCAATTGACATACCTAACTTGTTGAGGTGATGTCTGACCCCATAATGGCCAGATAAGTAACCCACCAGCAGCCTGAGATCCGATTTGCTCAGGTCAGTGGCGTTGGTATACGCATAGGGTTTGATAAACTTCTTAGTCTGTCGTAACCCTGAAGCATCGTTCCAGTATGAGACTTGAACTGATTTTGCCCATTTATCCACCACAGTTTTGGCTGAAGACCAGCCAATATTGCAGTAGGGTTCTGGGCCTTGGTACCTAGTTGTGGATCCCTCTCTGGCCAAATTGTCAGCGATCTCATTGCCATCAACGCCAGAGTGCCCCGGTACCCAGACGAGTGTAACTCTGTTTGTGGCAGCCAGGCGTTGAAGGCAATCAAAGCACTCTTTGACGAGACTTGAGCGAAAGCTCCACGAGGAGAGCGCCCTAATCGCTGCTTGGCTGTCAGAGAGTATATTAATTGTTGAGCCCTTAAGTCCTTTATTAAGGTTTATCTGGGCGCAGGTTTTGATGGCCTGGACTTCGGCCTGAAATACACTGGGCCATTCGCCCATTGCGATCGAGACCATGGTATTGGGTCCATAGACACCTGCTCCAGTACCAAGCTCGGTTTTCGAGCCATCGGTGTACCAATTAAGGCTATCCCGACCTAGATTGGGACCTACGCCAATCCAATCCGTCCATTCAGGGATGAAGATCTTAAATCTCCTACCGAAGCAAAGCTCCTTTGTCATGTGGTCCGAATTGAGACAGACCCTGATGTCTGGAATCTGCTTCAGAATGCTCATATGGCCTTCGTCGGCCAAAGGCATGTTTGAAGTAACCTGCACCTTCAGAGCACTAATTGCAGCTGTTTTCAGAATGAAAATGTGCAGGGGGGCAAGACCTACTATTGCCTCTAAGGCAAGTGTGGGGCAGGTCCGCATGGCTCCAGTTATGGAGAGGCATGCCAGCCGTTGCAACTTATTGCATTTTGCAATTGCTGTCTTCTGCCGAATCTTAGGCCACCATACTAGGGCGGCATAGGTGATTATTGGTTTAACAACAGTGTTGTATAACCAGAGGATCATCTTTGGATTGAGACCCCAGGTTCTACCAAAGAGCCTCCTGCACGCCCACAAGGCTCTCGTAGCCTTGTTTAGGGTGTTGTTGAGATGGGCACTCCAGTTGAGTCGTTTATCGAGTATAGCACCCAGATATTTGACTTCATCCGAGTACCCAATAACTGTGCCTTGAACGGAGATTGGATCAAGATCCAGTCGATACCGTTTGGTAAAAGGCACAAGGACAGCCTTGGAAGGATTATAGAGAGGTCCTCACTGGCACACCAGTCGATGACTGTTTGAAGTGCGGACCTCATTAAATCCGAAACCGTGGAGTCGAATTTACCTGCGACTATGATTGCCAGGTCATCCGCGTAACCAACAGCCTCATAACCGAGCTCATGTAGCTTGATTAGCAGACCGTCCACAACCAGAGACCATAGCAATGGCGACAGGACCCCGCCTTGAGGGCACCCCTTAATTGCTTTGATGCATACCGAGGTATCACCCAACGAGGACGAAATATCACGCTCTTTTAACATGGCATCCACCCATGCAACCGTATAGGAATCAATGCCCCTGTTCACGAGAGCCCTAGAGATTGATTCATATCCGGTGTTGTCGAAAGCCCCTTCAATATCCAGAAATGCGCCCAGAGACACATCTTTGGATTGGAAAGCTTTTTCGATTTTGCCAACGAGGCTGTGTAGGGCAGCCTCTGTGGATTTGCCCTTAGAGTAGGCAAACTGTGTCCTATGGAGGGGTGTGGACATCTCCAAACAATGCCTGATGTGGAGGTCCAGCAATCTCTCCATAGTTTTTAGGAGGAAAGAAGTTAGACTAATTGGTCTATAAGATTTAGGGGGCTCTAGCGGCCTGTTGCCTTGCTTGGGGATAAAAACTACCACTACTTTCCTCCACGAGCGTGGTATATATCCCCATCTGTAGCTGGCCCTAAATAAGGCTACCAAAGAGTCTAGGATTATTTCCAGACTATTCTGTAGCAGTGCTGGAAAGATCCCATCGCCCCCAGGAGCTTTAAAGGGTTGAAAGGAGGCCACAGCCCACCTAACCTTGTCCTTGTCAAAAATGACACCGGACCTACTGAGGGCTCTGCGGTCGAATTCGACCCTATGATCGAGGACCGCAGGAGTGGGCTCATTTGTCCCTAAAATAGAACTGGGAAAATGCACCTGTAGCAGGTATTCCAGGGTTTCCCGTTGTGAATTGGTGAAGGTGCCATCCTGTATTTTCAGGAGCCCAACACCGTTTGTGGCGTCCTTAGCCAGTGCTTTCTGAAGGCGAGCTGCAGCCGGTAAGGATTCTATACCTTCACAGCACTTCCTCCAGGGCTCGCGTTTAGAACGTCTCAGTTCTTTATTGTATTCAGTGAGAGCAGACCTGTATCCGTCCCACTGCTTGGTGCGCTTAGCAATGTTAAATAGCCTCCTGACCTGCCTCCGCATAGCAGATAGCCGCTCGTTCCACCAGGGCACCTTGCGTACCGCTTGGATTGGAACGGCCACATTGCTATCGTGGTAGGAGGTAATTAAAACTTCATTGAGCTGGTTCGCAGCCAGTTCCAGTTCACTAGTAGAACTGATATTGGTGACCAGCATGTCAGCTTTGGAGCTTACTAATGCTCTAAAGGCATTCCAATCGGTTTTCTTTGGATTGCGGGTGCTTCTTATGAGTTCTGAGCGCCCGGGGATGTCGAATCTTATGTGCTGATGATCCGACAGGGACGCTTCATCAGAAACTCGCTAGTTCACTATGAACTCGGAAAGAGCTCTGCTGGCCAGAGTGAGGTCCAACACCTCTTCTCTGGCTGCAGTGATGAAAGTAGGTTTGCACCCTCTGTTCACTATATCTATACTACAGCTAGAAAGATAATTCAGAAGGGACTCACCTCTTTCGTTGATGCCGCTGCTACCCCACACTGAGTGGTGTGCATTGGCGTCGCAGCCTATAATCAGCTGGCGATTGGCGTGCTGGCAAGAAAAAATCATACTATCGGAACAATTCCGTAAACAATTTATATACAACCTTCATAAAAATTTCTGTCATATTGGCATAAATCAAATGCAAAGCAAAATATTGCCATATTATACAGCGAAAAATATTTCAAAACTTATAAAAAAAACATGCAGAAATTGTGAGATTTGTATAAAAAATAAGTCAAGAGGACAAGATAAAATTGGGTTAATGTCTCATCTTGGTCCTGCAAAAAGACCATTTGAAATAGTTTCTATAGATACAATAGGTGGATTCGGAGGTTCACGATCCACAAAGAAATATCTGCATCTTCTTGTTGATCATTTTACAAGATTTGCCTATATATTAACATCAAAAACACAAAATGCAAATGATTTCATCAAATTAACAGAAAAAGTGCTTAAAGATCATGATATAGAAATAGTTTTAACAGATCAATACCCAGGTATCAATTCTAAGGAATTCAAAAATTACTTAGAACAAAAGAACATAACGATGATTTTTACAGCAGTAAATGCACCATTTTCTAATGGCTTAAATGAAAGACTTAACCAAACTTTAGTGAATAAAATTAGATGTGCAAGGAATGAAGAAAACAAAAAATTAGCATGGACTACTATTGCGCATAATTGTGTAAACAAATATAATGAAACAGAACATACAGTCACAAAATTCAGCCCAAAATATTTATTGCAAGGTGAAGATACTGCAATATTACCAATGGAATTAAGAACAAAGAAAAATGATAACACTCTAGAAATTGATAGAATAAGAGCTTTCGAAAATAGCATACAAAATCACAATTACAATAAAAGCTTGTATGAAATAGAATAAATAATAATTTTGATATAGGAGACTTAGTATATGTTGAAAATGGAAATCGATTGAATCGCAACAAATTAGATGAATTAAAAATTGGTCCATATAAAATTACGAAGAAAATATCAAATACAATGTATGAAATTGACACGGGACATAAAAAATCAGAATCAAATTTATTTCATGTATCTAAACTCACTCCGATCCCAAGCTTTTTATAAAGCAGATATGTAAATGATTATAGCGTTGTATATTTCTGTATTAAAATTTTGTACCAAAATTTATATTCTTAGGGGGGGGAGATGTAAGAAAAATACCTTATACTTAATTTAATTTAGCACATAAGTAAAGATTGTAAGCGACTCGGATTGATGTGTCAGTAAGACAATAAGCGCTTACGCAGCATTGTCCGACGAACTAAGCCACGGAGTGCACAAGCAGTGTCAGTATAACGATGTAAGCCACGAAGTGCACACGTATATCTCAAATCATCAAGGAAAGTAACTGTATAAAAAGAAAGTTATTCATACCTCCAGATAACAACAGAGTGTAAATAATAACATTGAATGTTGTTTCTTTGTTATTACAGGTATGATGATTGCTAATGTTAAGTTATTTTAATTAAAATTAGATTAATTTTATACAAAATAATAAAATATCTTTGTTATTACAGAGAAACACATCCATTATTATTTACCAAAACCAATCATCTTATATAAATAATAGGGTTGGATCCTTAGAATATGGTGCCAATTCAAACTCGTGATTTTAGAATAAAATTTGCCTTTATTCATAAAATAATTCACATATAACGATCAAATCCAAAGCTTAAAATTCTAGTTAGGTTAAATTGCTGTAAAAATATAAGTAATTAAATGGGAAAAAAATAATAAATAATTCAATGAAAAGAAGAAAAAGAAATGATTTCATGGAAGAAAAGAAATGATTTCATGGAAGAAAAGAAATATGATGGCTAGAACCCAAACGACGTTTTAACGGCTGGTGTCTCCCGGAGGTATGTTTGAAACTGTGGGAAATGTTGTAATTTAGAGTCTGTGAGATTGGTGTAAGCCCAACACCTGAACAATCCCTTGAGCGTACTCATAATTACAAGACGATACTCGAACAAACAAACACAGCTCAAATTAACAATGGGTTAGTAATGGCAAATTCAGCCTTTGGGATATATTGTGTGAGTTGGGAGTTAGGAGAATAAACAATCTCAGCTTAATGGGACTTAGAATATTTCGGGTGGAACAGGACTTTGAATTCTTAGCAATCTAAGCCAAGTTAGGACTTAGGAAAATTAAGCAAACTAAGCTTAATGGACTTAGAATATGTCGGGTAGATTAGGACTTAGAATTCTTAGCAATCTCAGCCAAGTTAGGACTTAGGGAAAATAAGCAAACTCAGCTTATTTGGACTTAGAATATTTTGGGAGATCAGGACTTAGAATTCTTAGCAAACTCAGCCTAGATAGGACTAAGGAAAAATAAGCAAACTCAGCTGATTTGGAGGAAGGGAATGTTAGCAAACTCAGCTAAGTACTTACCAAGCTCAGGCAAGTGAAGCAGTCAAACTCAGACACAATTTAACTTCTTTCTCGGCGAGCACGGGCTTATAAAGGGCAAAAGCTTCGATCAGCGTGAAAAAGCTTCTACTTGGACTTGCGCCCATCGAAGTATTTACTGTGGATAGAGTTAGCGTGAAAGTTTTCGATCAGCGTAGCCCATTATTTTGTGCTGCGGAGAATTGCCAGTACTGACATTTCTGATCGTCATTGTGACAATAGTTTGTAAGGTGAGGCTTAAACAGCTTGAAATTCACTGATGATAATTAGTAGAATTCAGAATTTCTTTAACTTTACGCATGTATTTTTAAGTTTCAATCTGAATTTGCAAATCTACTACTCAGATGTGTAGATTTATATTACTATTTTATAAGTAAAAACCAAAATATTTCTACTGTGTAGTTAAAAAAAAAGCAAAGCTTTTATGGAACATTCTACTCGTCGAACCCATGTTGAATTTAGAACAACGTCCGTAGCTTATCGCGTTCTATTCGTAATCCTTTCACTTGATACCACTGAAATATAAGTACTGGACTGCTGGTCCCGTACAAAAACTCATTTTAAAAGTGAGATCAAATTTGCGGCGAAATGGGGGAATGAAGAAACACCGAGATATTTCTTCATTCCCCCATGCAAATGCATATGTTAGACAAAGTAGGACATGTTTTTTTATATCTGACTCTTTCTTTCTTCCGGCCCCGGGCTGCTCGGTGTCGGAAGTATTTTTGATAAATACTCAAAATGTAGGGCAAAATGAAAGGAGCTGTTTTGTGACAACTTATATTTATTTATTTTCTTCATTTTAATATAATATTGCAAAGAATTTAATGTGTTTTTATCACAAGGGCTTGCATCTCCACTCCACACAAGGGTTTGCATCTCCACTCAAAATGGTCTCACTTTTTATCCACCGTTCCAGTATCTATATATCAGTGCTTGATACCCATTTCAAGGGGGTTGTGAATAAAAAGGTAAGCCATCATCTCGAGGTTTCCGCTATATCGCATACATACATATATAAATATACTATATTGCATTGTCACCGAGTTTCATTTATAAGTGTATCAAATGTCATCACTAGAGGGGTAACATGAAAATGTGAAATGCAAGCTATCATGGTGGAATAGGATCCTATACTGAAAAGTAAACTACAAAAATAATAAAAATTTTTAATATTTTCAGATAATTTTATGGATAAATACAGGAGTTAATGGATTAATAATTGATTTAAAAGTGCTATATGTGAATTGAGTTAGTGGTAGTAGTGAAATGACGTAGGCATTTGTGTGGACATATGCATAAAATTTTTAAATTTAGATACCTATCTCGGAAAGTATAGCTTTCCAACAAACATTTTCTGCATATTCGCACGTTTGGGCGTAGCGTCGTGAAAAAACTCTTCAAAGTTAAGCCAAGAAGTGATTAAAGAGTCGGTCGGGACTTGGACTTAAGTATATAAACATTTGAACCCAAACTCCAAGTCTCTTTTTTAGGAATTAGTTCATATTGGTTGTATTGTTAGGCTATCACCGTTAATAGTTCTGTATAGCGTGAACTAGGCAGTAGTCTGACTTTCGCAATAAGTCAGTCTCATTCGAGCCGGCTTAGCAAAGAGATGTAACAAGTCCCGTGCTGTTAATAAATTACTATATAGATCAGTCCTGTGTTTTAATTGAATCGCCCTACAGATCTCAGAAGTGGGATACGTCAGCGTGTCACGTCCACTTCAAAGGTACCAAAGCTGGTATCATATCGATATCATCAAGGGGCCATTAACCTCCCCATAGATTGGACTCAATAAAGTCGTCGATCCCAGCGACCTAAAAAAAACTGCAGACGCTAAATCGGCAATTTCCAGTCACTAAACACCCCTGTTAGCCAACTCCGCCAACGTGACTGCAACCTTGCACTTTTGACACCTGGACACCTGAAATAAATGACCGGAGGTCAGAGCGAGGCCAGTTCTTCGAGGACTTGATAGGACCGAGGCAAAGATTAAAAATCGCCTTGTCGAAGAAGCATACCACAACCCTATGCCAAAAGAAAGAAAGTTGAGATTAAGAGTTTTAAAGCCTTACTCGATACCTTCGCTACTTGCACTAACAACAGACATGAATGCTCAACCGGACGCAACTCCACCCGTAACAACACCAATGGCTCAACCGACCATCCCCGTGACCGAACTTCTGAAGGAAGCCTCCAGGATCAAGGAGTATACCGGCAGAGGAGACTATGACCTGTCATCATTCATCAGGGAGGTAGAGATGTTCCTTCCACTCTTCGACGAGAACCCACAGATGAAGGCTTACGTGTTCCAACGGAATGTTATCAATAAAATCCAAAGACCGGCACTTCAAGTTGTAAGGACTTGGGCCACACCCAACGTGGGAACAGATAAAAAGGGAACTCATCAGGAGCTTTGCAGTACGAGAGACATACCACCAACGCTATCATCAAGCAGCAACGCTCAGAAATCACTTCAATGTGAGTGAATACTTTAATAACCTTAAGAATATAAGTTAAACGCCAAATTCGAATTCGATGAAAGTAAGCATCGATCCAAATTGTGCTAGTGTCATCATAAGCAGAAATATCAACAGCCTAAGAGAAGCATACTACATATTAGAAGAATCCGGTTTAATACGGCAAGGTAAAGAGAGAAATTTTAAAAATGAAAAACCAAATCAGAACAGACAAAATAGTTATTCGCCGAAAGCTAATCGAAATTTTAATAATACTGTCGATAGAAATGGTCGATTAGTTAGGCCAGATTCGAACCAATATTACAGTAAACAACCGCAAAAGTATCAAAATTCTAATAGACAGCCTCAACAAAATCAAAATTTTATTAGACAACCACAAACAAATCAAAACACTAACAGGCAACCACAACAGAATCAAAATTTTAATAGGCAACCGCAACAGAATCGAAATTTAGCGCGAAACTCGGGACAGGTTAGAAATCAAAACAGGCAGACAACACCTCAGAGTCAAACAGAACCAACGGAAGTAGACCATTTAGAAATCAATAATAGCCAGGATAGGGATGAAGAACAGATAAATTTTCAATAACTTCCGTCCTATCAGATTTACCGGTAGTAGAATTAACAGTAGGTAAAAGTAATAAAAATGTTTAATAGATACAGGGTCAGCGATGACATTACTAGACGAAACAAAATTAAAAGAGTACAAAAGAATACTATTGGACAAAGAACTACAATTTAAAACACTTAACGGACATACTACAGTAAATTACGAAATTATTACAGAATTACCGAAAGAATTCAACCAAAATAAATGGATGAGTTGGAAACTCACCACGTTTAAAGACAAACAATTTGATGGATTAATTGGCCAGAATTTATTGAAACCTTTACAAGCAATCTTTAATCTAGGGGAGGAATATTTGGAAGTTCATGGAATAAGAACAAGGTTTCTTAATGCATGTCCTTACCAATACCACGAGGTACATTCTCTTGAACCAAGTTCTATACATCAAGGTGTCTTAGAAAAACTTCAACGGGAAGATATGAATGAAGCGGAACTAGAAAAGCTTAGGTTTTTAATAAAAGGAAATAAAGATTCAAGGGGTTGGGGATAGGGGAGCGGTGTTGACCTTTTTGGAAAGGGCTTCGAAATAGTGATTTTTTGAGGTCGGATTGGGGTCGCTGCGATTCGTAGATAAAAAGATAAAAATACAAGAGCAAGGAAACATCCTGATTTACGAATCACCCTGTAACTGCCGAACGGTGCGAGATACCCCCCACCCATACGATTTTTTGCTTGTCTCGGTCTGACCGTTCACCTCCTGCAATATTTCCCTCCCACCTCCGAACACCCTGTATATATGGGGAAGGGATAGGGATAGGGATTACGCGAAAATAGCTCACGGTATGACTAAATATTTAAAGAAAAATTCTAAAATTAATGTAAACGATACAAATTACATATACGGTTTTGAGAAATTAAAAAAGATACTAACTTACCGAAATATCCGAACTTTGAAAAATGATTTAAGCTTATTACGGATGCAAGTGATTACGCCTTAGGAGCAGTCCTAACGCAAGAGGGACACCCTATTTGTTATGCAAGTAGGTCCCTAAACTACCATGAAAAGAACTACTCCACAACGGAAAAGGAATTATGCACTTGCAATCGTATGGGCAGTGAAATGGCTCCAAGCGAAGCATAAGGGAAAGGATATAAACCCCAGACTGCAACGCTGGTTGTTAAAACTTGGAGAATACAATTTTAGCATTGGCTATATCAAAGGCAAAGTGAATAAGGCAGCATACTTCATGAGTAGGGTGAATACTGAAACTGGTGAAATTAATTTAGTTGCGACTAATGAACTAAAGGAGGGAGATAATACCTGTCAAGAAACAGAAATAATAGAATCCAAATTACAAGACAATTGTAAGCATCGTTAATAAAGTACATTCACAAAAAGAGGAGCTAAACTACCATATTCCGATATTAGAAAATACGGTAGTAAACAGGTTTCGCACTCAAATAATTTTAACCAATAATAAAATTCAGGATAGCGAAATCCCTATATTCCCTATATACATATGTATGTATGTATTTAAAATATATAAAATAGAAAGTTTGTTTGTTTGTCTGTTTGTTGCTCAATGACGCCTAAACGATCGGCCCGATCATTTTCATTTTTTGAGTGAAGACACTACATATTCCGGGCCACCATATAGGCTATATTTTATTCGCGGGTTTCAAAATGGCGGACACAAGATGGCGGCCAAAAATTGTAAATATCAAGGGATTGCCATGAAAATTAGTATTTGGGGGTTCTCGGAGCTCCTGATTGCGAATCTATGCTTGAAATTTGGAAATTCAAGATGGCGGATCCAATACGGCGACCAACAATTTTCGAATTTCAACGAATTTACATAATTGAAAATTGGTACTATAGGTATCTTGAGGCCACAAATTTCGAATCTACTAACAAAATTTGGAAATTCAAAATGGCGGACCCAATATGTTTGTTAATCAATCACGCCTTAAATCTTGGTCCGATTATTTTCAGTTTTTAAGTGAAGACACTATACATCCCGACTTAACATTTAGGCTACTTTTTATTCGCGGGTTTCAAAATTGGCGGACCCAAGATGGCGGCCAAACATAGTAAATATGAAGGGATTGGCATGAAGATTAGTATTTGGGGGTTTCTGGAGGTGCTAGTTGCGAATCCTAAGCTCGAAATTTGGAAATTTAACATGGTGAATCCAATATGGCGTCCAACAATTTTCGAACTTCAACGAATTTATGGAATTTTAGCACTATGGGTATTTTGATACCATTAATTTCGAATCTACTATTAAAATTTGGAAATTCAAAATGGCGGACCCAATATGGCGATTGGTGACCATAAGTCATAAATTTTTTTACGAAAGTCGAGCATTTCAAGGATCTTTTATTAATTAGTACTTATAATATACCGGGTGAAACCGGGTAACCCAGCTAGTAATTAGTAATAAAACGAAAATTTTTTTTGCTCACAAGATATCAAAAATAATTACATGACGGACTTGCTTGTTCCGAAGACTTCTAGGAAAAGGTAAGATCGGAATTTTTTCGGAATTAACTGAACACGAAAATAACCTGGTCCAACTTAAATTGATTGAACTATTCGGTATCGCCCTTAAATTTTATAAATGTCAGTATAACGTTAAAGATATACAGATTGAAGAGGAAGCTTATAGGTACATAGGTTAATATAACAAAAAGGAAACAGGCCATGCAGGTATAAACGAAAACTATGAAGGTCTTAAAAAAATAATTTACTTAAAGAATCTAAAGGAAATAATTCAGAAATATATAAATAATTGTGATGTTTGTAATAGAGCCAAGTACGATCGCAAACCAATTAAACCGAAATTCAATTTAACTGCTACTCCTACAGATATTAATCAGATAATTCACATAGTCAGATACACAAATAAAAAGCACAACTTCATTACCTTCATTGATAAATTCTCAAAACATGCCGTAGTAGGTAGTTCGTTTAGAAAATAAAAATAGTCTGACTCTAGTAGAAAAAATACGATTGTACCTATGACCTATCAATAAAAGGAACGCCTAAACATATAACAATGGACAACGAATTCAACAACACAAATGTAAAAGACTTTTCAAGTAAAGAAAAAACAGAAATGCATTTCACGAAACCCAATAGTCATACAGGCAATGCCGATATCGAGCGGTTTCATAATACTATTAGCGAAAAATTAAGAACCCCAGAAGCTGAAAAAAGTGATCCTTTCGGTCCAGGAAAGAATGTTCAAGTGCACCGAATGGTACGATAAATCTATCCATTCAACGACAAAAGCAAGGCCAATCGATATTTTAGAAGGTAGGGTTGATAAAGTAAAAATTGCCGAGTTAATCACAAATTCCAAAATTAGTAAAATTCACAAAGCAAATAGAAATAGGGAAGATTTTACTCCAATCGGGACCGAAGGCTACGTTAAAAATTACAAACTTCTGAGACACAAACACGAACCTAGATACCGAAAGCTGAAACTCGGCAATATTCATCCAATTAACATTAAAAGACCAAATAAATTTTCAGGCCAACTTAATACTGACAATTTTGACGCTGCTACTGATGACAATGACGATGACGAATAGCGGATGTACCGACATTAAATTAGGAGAAGTCCAATTTATTCAAAATTATGACATAGTTTTGCACATTATAGACACCAAAGAAAGTGAAAATATCATTATAGCTTTAGAGTCCAATTTAGCGAATCTTGAGTCAGAAGACGACAAATAAATAATAGTTTAAAAAACTAAAAAACACGTTTTTTATTTAGATCGAACTAAAAAGTAAAAAAATAAATGTTATCCCTACAGCTACAGCGAAAGGTAGTCAAATAACTTGATAATTTCAAATAGTTTTCAGCGAGTTTAAAATAATAGTAAAGATATGAACAAATAACATTTTCTTATACAAAAAGCGTGGGGTGCTGGACAACAATTGTTATTTGAGTTAGTATAAAAAAAAAAAATTGAAAAAAAAATTTTTTTAGGAAACGCTTTTCTTTACCTTATTGTGAATCAAATTAAACAAAAATCAACTAAAAAGTAAAAAACATAAAAAATAAAACAAACTTAAACAAACTTAAACAAAATTTTAAAAAAAACTGTTACAAACAAATTTTTAAAAAATCGAGAAAATCTCACACATTCGTTAAAGAAAAGCGTGGGGCGCTCATTTCGCCTCGCTCTGACCTTTGGGGAGGTTAATGGTGATATGATACCAGCGTGGGGTGCTTTGTTATATTATATATTAAATGTTTTTCTTTACTTCACACTTTTGGGTCAAAACTTTAGACGTTAATTTGACTGCCTTTCCTTCAATGAAAATGAATGAAATTTTGCAGACATACGTATTTCCCGAGATAATTCACGAATATGCAATAATATCAGACTAAAAAGTAAAAATAACAAAATTACTTCACACTTTTGGGTCAAAACTTTGAACGTTAATTTGACTGCCTTTCCTTCAATGAAAATTAATGAAATATTGCAGACATACGTATTTCCCGAGATAATTCACGAATATGCAATAATATCAGACTAAAAAGTAAAAAATGAAAAAAAATTAAAAAAAAAAATTTTTTAGGAAACGCTTTTCTTTACCTTATTGTGAATCAAATTAAACAAAAATCAACTAAAAAGTAAAAAAAATTAAAAATAAAACAAACTTAAACAAACTTAAACAAAATTTAAAAAAAAACTGTTACAAACAAATTTTTAAAAAATCGAGAAAATCTCACACATTCGTTAAAGAAAGCGTGGGGCGCTCATTTCGAATGTAATTATAATTCTTTATCCGTTTAAAACGTTTAAAACGTTTAAAACGTTTAAAACGGATAAAGAATTATAATTACATTCGAAATGAGCGCCCAACGCTCTTCTTTAACGAATGTGTGAGATTTTCTCGATTTTTTAAAAATTTGTTTGTAACAGTTTTTTTTAAAATTTTGTTTAAGTTTGTTTAAGTTTGTTTTATTTTTTATTTTTTTTACTTTTTAGTTGATTTTTGTTTAATTTGATTCACAATAAGGTAAAGAAAAGCGTTTCCTAAAAATTTTTTTTTTTCAATTTTTTTTTATTTTTTACTTTTTAGTCTGATATTATTGCATATTCGTGAATTATCTCGGGAAATACGTATGTCTGCAAAATTTCATTCATTTTCATTGAAGGAAAGGCAGTCAAATTAAAGTCTAAAGTTTTGACCCAAAAGTGTGAAGTAAAGAAAAACATTTAATATATAATATAACAAAGCACCCCACGCTGGTATCATATCACCATTAACCTCCCCAAAGGTCAGAGCGAGGCTAGTTCTTGGAGATCATTCAGCAAAGCAACATCGCGGATTTTTTTTAAGTTGTACGGATTTTTCTTGAAGAGTTGTTTTTATTTTAAGGTTGCAATAAAAACTTGTCTGCGGAAGTTAGTTTTTCTCTTACCTTAAACTCGAAAGTTTTGTCTAACAAAAAAGAACTTAACGTTTGTCGCGCGCAAAAGTTATTCCGAGATTAAATTTTTATTTTTCGTAAAGAACATTTTTCTCCTTAAATCCATGTCGATCTTATAATCTCAAACTCTCACTAATTGGTTTCGGTGGAAGTTTCTGGAGACTAATTAAATCACGTGGTGCATAGGTGCAATTTTACCTGTGATATTGCAGAAAAGGAGTGATCATAAGTGATCTAGCATAAACGATAAACAATTAACTTTAACGTGTTTTAACTTAACTAATATAGAAATGCATTTGAAGGAAATTAATCTACTTTCTAAAATTACGGGACACAGTTTGGTAAACCGTTACGCGTCATCAGTGAGTTAAGCCGAGCTGAAAGCATGGATCGATTAAAACAATTTTTGAAGAAAGCTACGGTTCCTCAGCTGAAAAAAAACTCGAACTCCTGCAACAACCTACTACGGGAATAAAAGCAAATTTAATTCTCAGACTAGAGGAGCATGCTAAGGTTTTAGATCCGGGACAAATAGCCGAAATTTTTTCACCAATCGGATGTCCAGATGAAATTCTGGAAAATTGGACTAATCAGAACGAGACTCCACAAATTCAAAGTCATGCCACGGAAGATATAGGAAACATATTCCATGGGGGAAATGGACTGTCTGT
Source organism: Machimus atricapillus (assembly GCA_933228815.1). Lineage (NCBI taxonomy): Eukaryota > Metazoa > Arthropoda > Insecta > Diptera > Asilidae > Machimus > Machimus atricapillus. Next base: position 48,221,286 of record OW121785.1, read on the forward strand.
TGGATAATACTGACAACGAGGAAAATTTGGATATCGAGCTAGAGCAACTAAGGCGGAAACTAAAAGAGAAAGAAGAAATTTTGAACCTGAAGCGGAGGTTAACGGAACTTGAAGCGGGAGGTGAGTCAAATTTTTCCAGAGCGAGTCACAGCTTTAAAGATGTCGAGGAGTCCGTCTGTACACTTAATGGTGATGATAATTATTCTATTCACACATGGCTTCTACAGCTCCAAAAATCGGCCCAAATTTTGCGCTGGGACGACAAGGCCTGCTATATATAATATACATATACGCAAGTTGGTTGTTAAGTGGGACAGCAAAAATGTTTTTAAGGACCATTTCAATAAAATCTTACGTTGAACTCAAAAGATGCCTCATCAAGGAATTCAATCAAAAAACATCAAGCGCTGAGGTTCATAATAAACTTCGAAATCGCAAAAAGAAAGCTACGGAAACATGGCTACAATATGTTTTTGCCATGCTGGAAATTGGTGCACTCTGCAAGGTAGACGAGGCTGATCTTATGATATGTATAATTGATGGCATCCCAGAATCACCATATAATAAGTCTATGTTATACGGAGCTAATACTATCGACGAATTGAAGCAGGCATTGAAATAGTTTGTCCAAATCAAAATTTCTAGTAGTGTTCAGAGTACTGAGCGGCGTAATCAGATTCAACAACAGCCGAGTGCGGGTAAAATTTCATCGAGGATTAAATGCTTTAACTGAAATAATCTGGGACATATCACTACAAATTGCCCTCAGTCAAAAAGAAGCAAAGGCTCGTGTTTTATATGCGGAAAAATGGGCCACCGGTACCAGGATTGCAAGGAAAAGAAACCAGTCATGGTAGTACGACACAACCAGGAACAGCATCGAGATGCAGGTACGCCTATCGAACCTAAAACATGCATCTTTGGATTTCCAGAAAATAACTTTAAGTTTACCATCAGGACAATCAGGTGAAATTCGTCTGTGAGTTATTGACGCTCTTGGATTCTGGCAGCCCGGTGAGCTTCATCAAGGAGAAATTTATTCCCCCATGCTTGATTCAACCAGCGGACCTTAGCAAGTAGAAGTATTCAGGTATTAATGACAGTATTTTGCAGGTAATAGGTTTAGTTAGCGCTAAAAGAAATTTTAACAATTCTGACGTGAATGTAACTCTCATTGTAGTTAAAAATAATTCGATGAAATATCCATCAATCCTTGGCAGAGATTTTATAACAATGAACAATTTGGAATTAAGACAAAAGAGGCCTGTTGACACGGCAAATAAGGTAGCAGTAAATCAAAGTCATGCTAATAAAAATAATATTGTGACTTCATGTATTCCTATAAATAAATCAGGTACGTTGAACGAGTCGATTAATGAATTCGAAAATAATTTTGAAATACAAATTTTAAATATCAATATTAATGACGATTGTTTGGAAAAACTTTATAAAATTAATGATAAATTGCCCTATGAAGTCCAGAATTGTTTAAGAGATATTTTAAAATCGGCTTGCTTCTTTGAAAATGCTCAGGCAAATCATCCGAAAACTGAATTTGAAATGGAGATAAAATTATCAAACGAAAAACCTTTTTATTATATTATTTATTGAACGACCTATTGGATAGGAATAGGAATATAATTCGAGAAAGTGATTCCCCTTTCGCATCTGCTATAGTTTTAGTCCCAAAAAGAACAAAGAGCTTAAATTATGCATAGACTACAGAGAACTGAATAAAGTTACTATTAGAGACAATTTCCCTTTACCTCTGATAGAAGATCACCTGGATATGTTAAAAGACAAAAAATACTTTTCTCTTCTGGATTTAAAAAATGGCTTCCACCACGTCAAGGTGGCAGAAAATTCAGTAACATATACTTCGTTCATAACACCTTTGGCGCAGAATGCATACCTACGCATGCCTTTTGGCCTTAAAAATGCGCCCGGCTTATTTGAGAGGTATATGAAAAAAATCTTTAGACCTTTGTTGTCAACTGGAAAGTTTTGTCCTATATCGATGACATTTTTCGCAACAAAAACAATTGATGAACATCTAGAGATATTGAAAAAAGTTATCGATATTGCTCTGGAAAACTGTTTGCAATTGAGGGCAGATAAATGTTCTTTCCTCCAGGAAGAAATTATGTACCTAGGGTATTAGACTGATGAGCGAGGTATTCAGCCCAATGAAGGGAATATTAAAGCCATAAAAAATTTTCCGTTTCCGTCTTGTGTAAAAAATGAGGGTTTTGGGACTGTCTTCCTATTTCAGGAAATTCATCCAGGGTTTCGCAGCACCGGCCAAGCCGCTGTATGAGCTGCTTAAAAAGTATGTGATTTTCAGGTTTGGTCCTGAGGAAGTTCTAGCCTTTGACTTATTAAAGCAGAAGCTTCTGGAGTCGCCAGTACTCTCAATTTATAACCCACATAATGAGACTGAATTGCATTGTGACGCTAGCGGGTTGGGGTATGGTGCAGTCTTTCTACATAAACAAGCTGATAGCAAATTTCACCCAGTAGCATATTTTTCGAAACGTATCTCAGAAGCTGAAAGTAAATATCATAGTTTTGAGCTCGAGACACTTTCTATTATTTAGGCCCTGAGACGTTTTAAAGTCTACCTGATCGGTCTCAAATTTAAAATAGTCACAGACTGCCAATCACTTGCGTTGACACTTAGCAAAAAATCAATTAATACTAGAATATCTCGGTGGGCTCTCGAACTGCAAAGTTTTGATTATGTTGTGGAACATCGCAACAATGAACGAATGACTCAAGCCGACGCGCTTAGCAGATCGGTTAATGTTTTGATCATTACTGATGAATTTTTTGAGTTTGTATTGGCGGCTTCACAAAGGCAAGATCCGAAAATCGCAAAAATCGCGGCGGATTTGGAAAATGCTGAAAGCCCTATGGGGATCAGATCCGTTTTTATGTACCCAAGAAAATGGAAAACCGCGTTATTCAGACCCACCACGAAACGCTGTGTCATCTGGGAGTAGAGAAATGTTATGAATACCTCGCTAAGTTGTACTTGTTCCCTGAAATGTAACGCAAAATCCGGGAGTATATTAACAGCTGCCTTAAATGCAGTGGCGGCTCGTGGAAGTTTTCTTTGGTGGGGCCAACTACTGAAAAGGAGGTTATTTAATGAACTCATGAAGGTTTCCCCTGTATCCAAGAGGTACCACAATCAGAGCGTTAACTGAATTGAAGTGTTCGGTTTCCCTAAAAGGAATTTTACGTTTCACGGCCGTAACATCCTTTTCTCGAAGCCATTCAAGCCATTTTCGACCCCCTGTTACTTCGTTGCGTACAAAACTAGAAGCCTAAATTTTCAGTGACCAAGAGGGCATTACATAGCTAGATATATTTCCAAATTACATTAAATTTGAACCAGTAGTTTACGAATTATCGCTGGTCAAAATTCTTTAATTTTGTCACGGACTCACCGATCATCAAAATTCTAAAGGTACTTCTAGCAGACCCACAAGCTCCAAATTTTGAACACAGTTATTGTTTAGCCTACACAGGAAGGAAAAAATGAAAAATCCCGACATTTCATTATATTTAATGAAAAATAATGATTTTATTAAAAATTACGTTCATTCAAAAAATGACGCACGCGCTTGTACTCATGCTTGCCACTGGCCGCGATTGAATTTTGAAAGGATGAATGTAGTAGGCTATGAATCGTTCTGGGAGCACGGTAGTTTGTTCAAATTTTGAATTTTAGTTAGCGTTAAGCCCATAGAGGAAGCAAAAGAAGAAAAATCCTGAAATTTAATTATAGTAAATGAAAAATAAATCAAAGCATCTGAGAAAAATCAATAGAGACAGGGAGTGAGCCAGTATTTTAATTAGTAGAATATGTTACCGTGCAATTGCCCATTAATTATAATTATTATAGAAATAAAGATGTCTAATATTGATACGGTCACTGTAAATGTTGATAGGTAATTGATTAGATAACAATTTATAACAAAGTTGTTGAATAGCTACTTCCATAGACACTAACTAATATAACTGACTTGGTTTTACGATCTCACAACTTTTTACGGCAGAAGAACTGCGTTGCGAGACTTGGCATTTTTTTACATTTAATGTTTTTGATGGGATTTTAACTATCGTCACATGTCACATTCACATCGGTTTTTCAACAGCAGAAAACTCAAGTTCACCGATGGAATTCTCAAATGATGTTTCAACATTTCATAATTCTCTCACCACACATTCTCCTTTTGTCCGTTTTTATCGTTTTCTCACGATAACTGGGGAGGAAGCGGTGTGGCGACTCCTATTAGTAGGCCGCAAGTGATTTTTGGTCGTAGTAACTTTTTTAAAAATTAATTGTTTTGTTTTTGAGTGAAAAATATTAGTTTCGGAAATGACTTTGTTGCTTAAAGTTGTAATTTAAAAATAAATAAATCTCAAATTATCAAAAGTGAATGAACGTGAAAATTATTAAAATGAAAATAATTGGAGTTTAATCAATCAGCTAGTCAAAATGTGGTGCATCAGCTCGTCCAACAACCATATCAAAACATGCCAACAATGCAACTTCAGCGAACAGCCGTTCATGTCATTCAACAGGCTGTAGAACAAGCGAGTGGTCATATAATTCAACAACCAGTTCGGCAACTTCTTCAAATCGTTCCCCACCGCAACAACCACAGCAAGCAGTATTTCATCAACAAGTATTAGTCCAGTCATTACGTCGGGAAAAACGGGTTAGACATGCATGTGAACCGAGAAGGCTAAATTTTGGATATTACGTGGGGGTGGCCTAGAAAAGCTTAACGTCAAAAACTCGACCAAGGTAACCTACATATGTGCATTTTCCGCCATCTTGAAAAAAGGGTTATATTCAGTTTTTTTACAATAACTCGGTTCTCCGTTGAGATACGAAAATGTTGATGCAATAATTTTGTTGCTTTTTTTACGATATACAATTAAGGTCATCTACATTTTTCACCTATCGTTCATCGTTATCGAGATATCGATCGAAAAAACCATAAATTTAGGTAGTGAAATTTATTTTTTGCTATTTTCTTTCTTCTCGTCATAGATATCGAAAAAATGTCTATTATCAAACTTGTAGAGCGTGTTCAGACCTACAATTTCGTTGTTTTATTTTTTATTTTCGACAAAAATTATGACTAGTAGCGCTCCAGTTAGTTGTCTTGAGTCTTTTGAAGCGAGCGTACGTGTTTGAAAAATTTTGTGAAAATGGGCGATTGTTTCGCCGTTATTTTACAAAAACCGGAATAAAAGTACAGCAGGCTTTTCGGGACACTGATTTGCACTACAGCCGCACCCGTTCCACCTGAACTTTTAAAACTCATTTCGTGCAAATATAAAGGAATGTGTGAGGCTGCAGTATCGATCGAAAAAACTATAAATTTAGGTAGTGTAATTTCGTCGTTTTGATGGTCCTGGCTGAAGAAGTTCCTCCACGGTAGACTCTTCGAGTCGTGAAGACTCTTGAACCGCATGAAATGATGCTGTGATGGTCGAAATTGGTTCAAGCCCATAATTAGTCTGTCGCCAACGCCATTCCTGAGGATCTTTGAAAAATCCGTTTGTACCTGGAGATATGACCGGAAAATGTGTTGGCGGACTGCGCTTTTCGTTGTTGGTAGTAGTGAAAGGTGATTCAACTTATTTGTCGTCATTGACTTAGCGAAGCGGTGGAATCGCAAAATATTAATCGATTTCTCCTGTTTATCACCACCATATAGAGCGATGAGGAATCGCTCTCCAGCGCAAGTTAGAACCTCCGGATCGACCTTTTCTTGCTTAAATAATTCTACCGATGACTGTAGGTCCGGATTCTTCTCGAGGATGTTGATAAATTTCGACTTTCCAATTGTTAACACAATAGATTTTGTGTTAAGGCGAGGCGATAAATGAAACGACTCAATATTCGATAACGAGGTTTATTAGGGATCCGACTGATCTCCTATCTGGTGTAACAACGATTGGCGAGAATTTTCGACTGATCTTTAGAACAATTAATTGATAACCGTTTCTTGACTAATGCATTGAACTAGCTAGCAAGTGTACAATAAGTACAAAAATTGTGATGATACTAATTAGAAAATGATCTATATGAATTTCAAAAACTCTAAATTGAAATTTGAATTATTACGAGCGTTAACTAATTACTATTGTTGAAGTCTCTAACATGCCGGGGGCCTTGAAGGTATCCAGGTATACCTTCAATCATCTAGTGGTAAAGGTGCCAATTTATGAATGGCGCGACGAACGACTTTCCCCTTTGTCTTCACCTCAGCGACGCGGATGTGACCATCAGAACCAGCAAACGTCTTCACAATTCGCCCGAGTAGCTAATTTTGAGTGGGTTGTTGATCATCAGCGATTAAGACTAGTGTATTTTCCTTAACATCAGGTCATGACGTAGACCATTTGTGACGTATTGGTACGTATTGGTACGTACTCATGAGACCAGCGGCGCCAAAAATGCTGCTGAAAACTGCGTAGACGCTCCCAACGTTTGGTGGATGATAAGGGCTTATTTGACACGTCTGGCTCTGCAATGGCCACTAATGGATGCCCAATTAAAAAATGACCGGGTGTCAGAGCTTGTTCGGATCCGAAGATAAGGCCGTAATGGGCCGAGTTTTTAATATGGCTTCGATTTGAGTTACTATATAGAGAGCTCTTCAAAGGACAACGATGCTTGAGGAATAGTTCGATACAAGTGGTGTTTGGCTGTCTTCACGGCGGCCTCCCACAGCCCACCGAAATGAGGCGATCTAGGTGGAATAAATTCGAAGGTAATCCCTTGCCTCATACACGCTTCACCAATTTCTCTCGTTGATTGTTCGGAGCAGAACAATTGATAGAGTTCATTGAGTTTTGACTTGGCTCCAACGAAGTTTGTTGCGTTATCGCATATTAATTTTGAGCATATTCCGCGACGAGCGACAAATCTCTTTAGCGCAGCAATGAATGCATCTGACGATAAATCTGATACAGCCTCAAGATGCACCGCCTTGGTTGCGAAGCACACAAAAACTACTATGGGCCTGTCCGAATCCATGTCTATGTCTATGTCTTCGTCTCGTTATAACAGTTCGTGACGTCACACCGAGCTAAGCTCTGTCCGAATTCATGTCTATGGCTGTGAGCTTAGCTACGTAGTATAACAATTAAGTCAATTGCTTAGCTTGATGAGCGAGTCAAGGCTCGCGTTGACTTCGTGAAGTAGACAACGGGCAATTGGTTGTGAAATAGGACTTTTTTAAGAAAAATTAAAAATGTCAGGTACAAAATGTAAGTAAAATGAATTGCAATTGTTATAGACATGTTCTGAAGAACAATGTTTTTATTGCAGGGACTAAAGAAAATGTATTAAAATTAATAATGTTTGCATTCATATTTTCTTGTACTCTTCCTTCCATTATTAATTTATTATATTTTGAACACTACACTTTTGTCCTCCTCTAAGGCACAGACAAATAACTTACGTTAGGTTTACTTCCAACGTCAAATTTCAAGCTAAGCAAACCAATTCGGACAGGTTAGCTTTGCCTTCGTCTTAATTGTTAAAATAGCTCAGCTTGTTCGCTGACGTCACGAACTGTTATAACTAGACGAAGACGTAGACATAGACTTGGATTCGGACAGGCCCTATGTATGACTTTACCAGGGGTTTTCCTCTTAACTGAAGCGATATCCAAACTGGTCCGCAAAAATCAACGCCGGTAATGAGAAATGGCCGAGATGTTTCTACACGATTTGCAGGTAAATTTCCCATAATTTGGTTGAAGGTTTTTGGACGATAGCGAAAGCAATGTATGCACTGACGCAGGACTTGAGTGCAAAGAACCTTTCCACCAAGAATCCAGAAACGCTGGCGAACTATCGACAATAAAACTTGACTTCCAGCGTGAAGGTGCTGACGATGCAACTCTGTTACGTATCTCTTTACGAATGGATGATTCCGTGTCAGAAGTGTGGGGTATTTCGCGTCGTTTGGTATGTTTGCCTTTTGTAGGCGCCCACCTACTCTCAGAAGAGATGCCGACGAATTATCTATGAATGGCGACAGGCTAATGATGCGACTTTTTGAATCAAATGATACTTCATTCTCGAGGCATTTTATGTCTGAGCTGAATGCTGACCGTTGGATGTCATGGATAATTCTCATGAACGCTTCATCTATCTCAGCATGAGAGAGGGCGTCTTCTATGGGAGTCGAGATATTTAGCGTTAGATTTTTTAAAGTATACCCCTTGCATTTTAGTCGTAATGCAAGTCGCTTAATGAATCGGAGTGCAAAGGCAAAGATACGACAACATTTCGAAGCATTGTTAATGTATTTTTGTTCAGATATAAAATCTGACGACTGACTTTGGCGATGCAAAGTCAACACAGACTTTTGTGGTCGTTTTTCTGGTAAATTCTCCACATACGGTTGAAATTTTTCATTACAGGGCCAGTTCTGATTAGGTTGTGATAAAAAGGACGGTCCAAAAAACCATATGGAATCAATTAGGTAGTCTATTGTTGCTCCTCTGGAAACTATGTCAGCAGGATTTAATTTAGATTCTACATGTCTCCAATGATTAATATCTGCAACGGCTTGTATGCTTGTATCTTAGATACCCGATTCGCTACGAAGCTATTCCAAACAGATGACTCTCCAGCAATCCAATGCAACACAATCTCTGAATCTGTCCACAATGTAATTTTTGGGAATGGTTCAATAATGCTTTTTAAACGCTCTACTAAAGTAGAAAGTAATAGCGCGGCACACAACTCTAATCTGGGTAGAGATATGACCCTGTTCGCTGACACTCGTGATTTGGAAGTAATTAGTTTAACAGTTATATCTCCTGACGTTGCAACGCTTCGCATGTACATAGATGCAGCAACCATAAGCAACTTCAGACGCATCTGCAAATCCATGCAACTCAATCGTTCCGCAATTGTGAGGATATATTGGACGAGAAATTCGAATTTTTTTAACATCATTTAGCTGAGATCGGTAATGTATCCAACGAGTATGATATTCTATAGGAAGAGATTCATCCGAATTTAATTTCAGCCGCCAAAGTTCCTTCATGAATATTTTTGCAGTTACGAAGATTGGATTTATTAACCCAAGAGGATCAATTAATTTCGACAAATCCGAAAGAACTGTTCGTTTTGTTATGCGTGATGATTCCGAAGCGAAAGGCCACGTAAATTGAAACTCATCAGACGTCGGACTCCAAATCAATCCCAGAGCCTTTACTAAATTTGAATAATGTAGTGTCGCTGTAGTTTCGTGATCTTCTACAGGAATAAGATCCATAAATGCAACACAATTCGAAGACCATTTTCTCAATTCAAATCCTCCGGAAAGCAAAATAGATACAATCTGATGTTTGAGTTCTATCAATTGCTCTAAACTATCAGCTCCACTGAGTAAATCGTCAACATACATATCTCTTCTGATTGCATGAGACCCGATAGGCAAAGTTTCCGCGAATTCATTTGCCAGTTCAACAAGGCATCTCGTAGTTTGATAGGGCGCCGACGATGTCCCGTAAGTAACAGTAGCTAAGATATATTCCTTCAAAGGAATTGTAGGTGATGGCCTCCATAAAATTCCCAAGAATTGTCTGTCTCGAGTATCTATAAGAATTTGCCGATATATTTTTGAGATGTCAGCGGTAATAGCGTACCTACTTTCGGCATCGGAATCGTATAGCAACATTAAAAAGATCTTCTTGAACAGTTGGTCCGACCATCAAGATATCATTCAATGATAGTAGTGGGACAGGACGCATTGAAAACAACTCTTAATTTTGTACTCGAGCTATCAGGCTCGCAGTGATGTGGAATAAAATACTTAATGCTTGAGGCATGACCAATCCATTGTTGCATATGATTAAGCTGTTCGTATTCATTCATAAATTCGATGTACTGATTTTTTAAATCTGGGTCCCTCTCTAATCTGCGTTCTAATCTAGTGAAATTCTTTAATGCAAGCACACTTGGAACCTTTTTGAATGGCAAGTGAACTATAAAGCGACCAGACTCATTACGCTTAACTGTGCTGACAAAGAATTTTTCAAATTCTCGCTGTTCCTTGCTCCAATTGACCACCTGGTCATTAATATGTTCTATTTCCCAAAACCTTTCTACAAGCTCCATCAGCTTGTTATCTCCAAGCTCTACATCATTGTCGACTGCGATGTTACAGATGCGACGGCAAGTATTTGCTGCTTTAAAACGACCAGCAACTATCCATCCAAATAAAGTCTTTTGTAGCATTGGAAGATTTTCACCTAAGCGAATGTGACCAACCGATAATAGTTGATAGAACACGTCTGCACCTAATAGCATATCAACCTTGTGGGGAATATTGAACCCAGGATCAGCTAGCGATATGTTTCGAGGAATGTTCCAATCACTAATGTCGATTCGTGCTTCGGGCTGGACACTAGTAATAGTAGGAATAATCCAAACCTCAAGATGCGCCTGAAATTCATTGACGCGTGGCATTATAGTGGCATTTGTAGCATAAGCTACTGCAGAATTAGTATCGCCAATTCCAGAAATGTGGCCTTGAATTCCTTTGCAAGAAAGCTGCAATTGTTTCGTTAACGATTGAGTCATAAGATTCAATTGTGATGCTGAATCAAGCAATACTCGAACCGGAATAAATTGTCCCGATTTGTTTCGTACGTTAACAATAGCAGTCGCAAGGATCACCTGATCTGCATGAGACTGGGCAACGGAGGCATGTAATGAAGCAGGTGTAGAAGATGTTTCCGGTTTGTTCAAGGCAGAAGAGGGTTGATTAGTGTTATAACTGACTAATTGATTATTATTGGAGGATGGGCTTGAGCTTGGTTTGGCTGCAGAATTATAGCGATGCAACAACGAGTGATGAGGTAGACTGCAGACGCGACATTTCGATGATGAGTAAGATTTCACCGCATGACCCTTATTTAAGCAATTTATACATAAATTTAATTGCTTAGCCTCCTTGAATCGGTACATTACTGGTAAGTTCAAAAATTTTGAGCATTTATGGATTGTGTGGTAAGTCCTCTCCGTAGCGGGAACGGATGGAGACCCTGCTCGTAGTATAATCCAAATGGTTAGGGGCAGCTCTTCAGAGCTCCAACCTACTGTTTTGCAGAAGCTGCTCGGAGAGCAGTTACTTCTGTTTTCCAGATGAGTTATTTGGCAGCTTAAGTAAGCACGGCCAATAGTGGTATGTTTTGGGCAGCTTGTAAAGCACGGTCCCGTACGGAAAGACGTTCTAAGTATCAATCCTGTTTATTTGTCCGATACCCAGCTTATTTATACCAAGTCTTTAACGACTACATACATTATAATTCTTATAATAATGCCTACTACTAATTTATTGATTAACCCTAAATATTGCTTACATCGCTATTTACTGCCCTTAGCACCTGACGGTGGAAAGCTGCGTGGTCAGCAAACTCGGCGTGGTTTGTTGCCCAGCCGCGCGCACGCCCGGTGGGGCCCGGTGCGTATCATATGACCCCTAACTGGGTCGCGCGAATAATTTGCACAGCTTTGCGTCTTTTTTATGACTCACCATCGAGGCGCATGGAAGCAGGGGTGATGACCGCTTGTTTACGAAATTTGACTCCCGTTCAGAACTTTGTTTATGAGTTCGCGGGAGTGAGATTCTAAGCTGGTCATATGTTAAATGCATCACACCCTCCCCTTTAAGGGGAAAAAAAAAGAAATTTTTTTTTTTTTGCGTTTACAAACTGCTTATGTATTATTATTGCTACTTTGAATTAATTTATTTATTTATTATTATTGAAGTAAAACTTCTTTACGCACGCTTGACTTGGGGAGTAAACTGGTGAATGCCTTAGGAAAAGTGTTACGATTTAAAGTGACACTGTGGCCTGGTTGGTACTATACCGTCGCACACTCCCGCACAGAGGACATAGAGGGCTCGACGGTCGCGCGGCGAGGCTCGGCGTATCTGGCTGTATCCATCGGGCCGAGCGACAGCAGCGGGCGGCCCCATTTCGGTGACGCGCTCTGCGGCGCGGCGCGGTGCCTGTGTCTGTGGAGTGGAGGCCCGTGGGGCGCTCCGCTGCTGCTGCTGCTGACGCTGGTTCGGGAACTTAACTCGATTCGCCACAATCAGCGGCGGCGGCAGCAAACGAACAGTTAATTTTTGCACGCGGGAGAATTCATATATACATATATAAACATATATATATATATATATACATACATATAGATGGAGCTAAAGAAGTTTTACTTCAGTCGTGTGGTCTAAAGCACACTCGTTTTTTATGGATAATTTTATTCTATTTTCATCAACAAATGTTATTTATAGGACTTGTCTACTTCTATTCTCCTTAGTCTATTCTTATGTACCTTCATAGTTTTATTGTTATTTTCTATTATACAATTTACCTTATCTATTTCTTTTACTACATAGGGTCCCTTATACAATGAATCTAACTTTTTCCTATCTTGAACATCTAATAATACTTTATCACCTACTTTTATAGTTAGTGGGTTATACTTTAAATTATTCGTTTCTTGAGAACGCAGTTTAGATATTTCTAGATATTGTTTGGCTTTTCTTAGAGATTCTTGTTGCCTAAATTTCATTTCCTTGCAGTATAAGTCATGATTATAAATGGGGTCTGGTTTAGTAGTTAGCACTTCTGTAGGTAAATTTACTTTTTTTCCGAATACCAGTTCGAATGGTGTAAAGCTGTGTACAGTGTTTGGTGTAGTCAGTGCCCGATTAGCCCATAAGCAAATTAAGCAATTGCTTAGGGCATCACGTCTCGGGGGGCACCATAAACAGCACCGAAAAAATATTTGCCAGCACATGAAAGGCAACTCTGTTTGAAAATCCGCGCGTTTAAATTGACTAGAGCAATGAACGGACTAGAAATTTAGGTTCGTTTTTCATAAACTTCTAACTAGGACAACCGAGTTCTGAACTCGGTCCTAATAAGAACTGAATGCGATAACCCTATAAGATCCTAGTTAGAAAGGTAACGGCGTAACGCACATTCAACTTCATTCCTTACGAGGACAGCCTAATTTATGGCACTAATAGGGGCCTTACTCGAAGTAAATCAGGACCTATAGGTTGTAAAAAAAATGAGTTTTAATTATTTATATTAGCTGTGTTTTGTTCACATTTGTTCCGGTTGTAGGTTTAAAGCCGAGATCCCAATGTATCCGCAACGTTCCGATCCATCCGATCCGCACCGCTCCGTTAAGAAGCCTGGTTCCAATGCTTCCGAAATTTGACAATTTTGTTAGTGTCAAAATGGAAAGAAGTAAGGTGTTGAAATATTTTGAATTGTTTTGTGAGCTATACAAGATATAACAAGAATATAAAAAACTAAAAAGGCAAAGAAGCATGAAGTTAGCATTCATATAATTTTTATTTTTTTTGTCATACAATTCTGGATGTCTTCGGATATCCTTCTAAATTCATTTTTTTTTACTTAATCGTCCTGCGTCCACTCGGAGCACTACAAATCATTAAATTGTGACAATTTAAATTTTTTTTGAGGTTATGCTTTCCGTAGCATTCCGAAAAAGTTGAAAGTTAACCAACTCTTCCGTTCCAATCCGATCCGTAAGTGCCATTGGCACCACCTTTCCGAGCTGCCATATAAGTTGAAGTTCTAAGCAACCATCGAATTTTAACTTTAACAGCTTAGCGGATACATTGGGATCCCGGCTTTACGGGAAATTTTGCATTGAATTGAAATTTTAAAGACTGTCACGTATATGTATAAAGATTTTAAAAATTGCGAGAGCGCGTCAAATTGCCATGATATTTACGCATACAACCTTCAAACCCTTAACCAGATAAATTTTTGGGTTGCTATTTGACGTAAAATGGGTATAAAATCCAGGCAACTTGATTTTATTTTTGCCAAGCCAACATTTTTTGATATGTATAACTACTCATAAATTTCAATTCAGAGCAAAATTTCCTGTTAAACCTAGAACCGGAACATATGTGAAAAAAACACAGCTATTATATACTAGCTGGGTAACCCGGTTTCACCCGGTGTAAAAAATTTTTGTGTGGCCATATTGGATCCGCTATCTTGAATTTTCAGATTGCGGACGTAGATTCACAATAAGGACATCCAAAAACCCCCAAATACCAATTTTCATGCCAATTCCTTGATATTTTTAACTTTTGGCTGCCATCTTCGGTAAGCCATTTGAAACCCGCGAATAAAAAGTAGCCTATATGTTGGGCCGAAAAATGTAGTACCTTCACCCAAAAAATGAAAATGATCGGATCCAGCGTTTAGACGTGAAGGGTTACCTGGTTTCAACCGGTGTACATAAATTTTGGTGGCCATATTGGATCCGCCATCTTAAATTTCTAAACTTTGAATAAAGATTTGCACAAAGGACATCCAAAAACCCCCAAATACCAATTGTCAAGCCAATCCCTTGCTATTTTCAATTTTTAACCCAAAAAATGAAAATAATCGGATCCAGCGTTTAAGCGTGATTGAGCGACAAACAAACAAACAAACAAACTTACGATTTTATATGTATACATACATATGTAATACAAGTTATGGATAAATTTTTAACTTACTTAAATACCCGTCGCCGATAAAATTATGTGCCCCGATCAAACATCAGAATACAGTCAGTATTGAGAAATTTAGTAGACACATATGCACAAAACCTTAATAACGATTTAGAAACCTAAATTCAGCAGTTTCATTCATACATATGTCATAAATAAAATAAGTTCCAGTGATTTGCCTCGCACAACTTCACATCAAACTCACGCATAATTGTAAAAAACAATACACGATGATAAAATTGAATCAGCGTTTCCTAATGTGGACACAGCCCTGCGTATATTTTTATGCCTGATGGTATCGAACTGCACAGAGGAACGATATTTTTCGAAATTTAAAATAATAAAAAAATAATAATCTCGTTGCAATAAATACGTTAAAAAATTTTTAAAGACCGATACTAGTTTACTAGTGGATAGGGGGGCCCACAGGTGTGGATTGCTTAGGGCATCAAGTAGTCTTAATCCGGCACTGGGTGTAGTATTGTAACAAAACGAATAGTATGGGATCCACGTCCACCTGTCCCAATCATCCCTATTTTCATTCACAAAACATCTCAAGTATTCGTTTAGACACTTGTGGTTTCTTTCTAACGCCCCTATAGTTTCAGGATGTGCAGCAGTGGCAAAGAGTTGTTTAATTTTTAGTATATTGCAAATTTCGCTGAAAATCTTGTTCTTGTATTCCGTTCCAAGATCAGATTTAATCCTACTCATGGGTCCATACGTGAGTATGAATCCGTTGACCATAGCATTTGCTATTGTGTTTGCCTCTTTGTCTTTAGTTGGTATTATTATTATATATTTACTGAGATCGCATTGCATTGTTACTGCATACCTGTTATCGTTTTCCGTTTTGGTAAACGGTCCCACTGTGTCTATAGATATTGTATCGAAAACCTTTTGAGGTGTTGTTGTGATTTCTAATGGTTCTTTATTGTGCTTTTGATATTTGTTTTTGGCACATAGTTCACACTTACCTACATATTTTGCTATACTCTTCCTCATATTTTCCCATTTGTATATTTCCTTTAATTTATTATACATCCTCGTCTGGCCTAAATGTCCGCCAGTAGGTGTCGCATGAAAATTGTAGAGTATTTCTTTAATTTTGTTTTTGTCTTTAATGAATGTCTGTGGTTTATATATTTTTATATTTACTTTGTTTAATTTATCATTTCCCCAGATTTTAAATGCGGTTTGACTAATAAACTTGAAAATTTCACTTTCGGCCGAAAGTTTCAGAGTCTTGGTCTGAAAATTATTATTTATATATTCTTCCAACATTTCAAATGCCTGCACTAATGCTGGTTCTACTAGTTGGAATTTTATGTACCGCTTAAATTCTTCTTTGCAATTGCAATTACTTCTAATTCAGCTTTGTTTTGCCTTTCCTTGTTAACTTTCAAGAGTAGTTCCGGTAGCCGGTTTACCTCGGACGGGGATGGCGTTTCCATAACTCGTAGTTGATCAGGCTGCGATTCAATGTAGCCATCTTCCGTTTGGGTTGATTGTTTTTCTTGTTGTTTCATAGCACGTGTCTGTACCTGTAGTACCCTAACTCCCTTCAGATCGTCACTGTCGAGCTGTATTCTAGATAATGCGTCTGGCCCGACGTTCTTTTTCCCTTCTACATACTGGATTTCGAAGTCGAACTCCTCCAGGTCTAATCTCATTCGCGTGAGTTTAGATGAAGGGTCTTTCATGCTGAATAGGTATGCTAAAGGTCGGTGATCCGATTTCACTACAAATTTTCTACCGTATACATAAGGCTTAAAGTATGTTATTGCCCAATGTATAGCTGTTAATTCCTTTTCTATAGAAGATATGTTTCTTCCTCCAGGAGTAAATGTCTTACTTGCATAAGCAATTGGTAACTCTACTCCATCGTTATCTTTTGCTAGTACGGCACCGCATGCTACGTTAGATGCGTCTGTTGAGATTATAAATTGTTTTTGAAAATTAGGGTATTGCAAAATTGTGGGTGACATTAAAATGGATTTCAATGTATTGAACGCTTTTTGATGAATGTCCGACCATTCAAATTTAGTATTTTTCTTGAGCAGTTTGTTTAATGGCTGTGCGACGTCCGCAAAATTTGGTACGAAACGGCGGTAATAGTTGCAAAACGCAACAAATCGTCTCACATCGTCTGAGTTTTTAGGCACAGGATAGTTTTTGATAGCTTCATATTTTGAAGTATCGGGCTTTATACCCTGTGCTGAAATCTGATGTCCCAAATATGTAACTTCTGTTTGAAAGAATCTACATTTTTCGGGATTTAATTTAAGGTTTCTTTCTCTTAGCCTGCTAAACACTGTTGCTAGATTCTTAAGATGGTGAGACTGAGAGCATCCTATTACTATAATATCATCAATGTACAGGAACGCAACTTCCGGCGTTAACCCTGCCATTGATATTGATATCATTCTCTGGAAACTGTTGGGACTTATACTAAGTCCAAAAGGTAATCTGGTATATTGATAATGTCCCTGGTTTGTGGAAAAAGCTGTCAGTCTTCTTGAGTTTCGTTCCAGGGAAATTTGGTGAAATCCGGACATAAGATCTAAAGTAGTGAAGTACTTTGCCCGCCCCAGCTGGTCGAGTATATCCTCTATCCTAGGTAGAGGGAATTTGTCACCTAATACCTTTTTATTTAAATTCCTAAAATCTAAAACTAAACGCCATTTTTTTTTTGTTATTTTCGGCGGATTTTTTCGGTACTAGCAATATTGGTGAATTAAATTGGGAAACAGAATTTTCAATGATTCCGTCGGCTAGCATTTTTTCAACTTGCCGGTTGATTTCTTGCCTATGTGCCTCGGGAATCCTATAATTTTTCGTGTAAACTGGTCGATTATCTGTGAGTTCTATATCTTGTTGGTAGAAGTTATTTGTTGATAGTGGCTCATCCTCGAGTGCGAAAATATCTTGATAATCTTGACACAAATTTCTAAACTGAGATCGTGCATACTCGGGGATTGTATTGAGTTTTAATTTATCGAACATTTGTTCTACCCTTTTTGCCCTAACCGCGTTTGTCTTGAGTACACTGAAATCTGTTAGTGGCATTGTTTCAATATTTATTTCGTTTATGGTGCAAGACTCGCTTGTCGTATTTAGGATTTTTACAAGTGGTTTACTTGTAGAAGTTATTGTCCCCGCAATAAATATGCCTGGTTTGATCTCCCCTCCTGAGATCACTATATATTCGTGAATGTCGGTCTGTGGGAGCTTTATTTCCCGAATGATTTCGCACCGTGGTGGTATGACTAATGACCCATTTGTAGGGCCACTAAAAATTGGTATTTGCACCGAGTTACCTGCATTATTTAGAGAGAGAGTCCACGTATCATAATCGATGACGGCCTTAAATTCTTAGAAAATCCAGACCAAGAATTGCGTCGGCTTCAATAGCGAAATCATCATCCACTATTTGGAATACGTGCTCGACTATAAATTCTTCGTTTAGGTGCAATTTTGCATAGGTTGCTCCTATCGATTTCTTCTTTGTGTCCGTTATGCCCTGTATCATACAGGTGTTTTTAGGGTATATGAGCTGGTCGCTGTCAATTCTTTTCGAAATATAGATATATCTGCCCCGGTATCCACGATGAACGTGCATACCGTGCCACACATATCCACATATGCCTTGACAAAATTTGACAGTGATAAGCTCAATTGGAACACCCTGTGTTCTGTTGTGTCGCCCTCAACCTTACTGCTTCCGCTGTGGGCTGGGGGTCTTGGGCTTCCCCCGACTCGCAGTAATTCACCCTTCTATTGTTAGGCCCTCTATTGTTTTGGTTATTCCTCTGGTTGCCTACTTGGTTGTTACCGTTGTTGTTAGTATTATTATTGTTACTTTACTACTATTATTAAATCGATTGTTAGTATTGTTTGTATTCCAACGATTCTGTCTCCATTGATTGTTTTGTTGATATCGTCCGTTGCCTCTGTTATTGTTCCTATTCCAGTTATTATTTCTGCCTTGATAGTGGTTTCTTTGTAAACCTCTTCCTTGCCATGCATTATAGTGCAGGACTTTGCTTGTTTGCGGTTCGTCCACTGTCATTGCCTTCGTAGTAGCCTCCGAAACCGTCGAGAAGTTTCCTGCTCTTAATATTAGGGATGTCTCCGGATTTGAGAGATTTTTGGCAAACGTTTGTACCGCAGCTTTTTCTGCTAGCTTTTCAGCTGCCTCCCCTGTTGCGATTTCCTCGTAGATATATGCTCTGGTTAACTGTCTCGTCAGGTTTTCTATTTGACTTGAATATTCTTCCAGCTTTCTTGTTCCTTGGCGGCAATTTTTCAGCTGCGCTAAGATTGCTTCTGATGAGACCTTTGGCGTAAATTTTTGTATTAATTTTGCCTTTATTAGGCTTACGGAGTTCATTTCCTCCGTTATTACGTATCTTAATCATTGTCCCTTTTTGCTCAGCTGGAGTTAACTCATCTAGTAACTCCAGTGACGCGATGAACGCTTCCGTTTCATCATAGTTTCCATCGTATGGCTTTAGTAAAGCCGTTGCGGTTTTTATGTCGAACATTGTTGTATAGCTTAGCTGAGTGTCTATTATATCCAGAATAGATTCAGCTATTTGTTTTATACGGCGGTAACTTTCCCTAAATTCTATAATTGTTTTAGCATCTGCTGGAGTTGTTACTATTTTTACTGCTTTGCTTAGCGCGTTCTTGACTGTTTCTTTCTTATCTTGAAGTGTTTTACTTGTATACTGCCTATTCCTACTTTTATTAAAATTTGCTAAATTTCTTTTTAACTCTTTCTCTATCTCATTTAATTCGTCCATTCGAACTTTATTGTGTACCTACTAGTTTTTCCATGGGTCATCAATCCTATACTGACCAAAAGTGCGACTAATGTTAGTATCAGATCTCGTATTATAACAAAAAATTATATATATACAGTGTAAACTCTATATAGCGAACTTTTATTTAACGAAAAACTCCTTAAAACGTAGAAATTGCTAAGGTTCGTTTGGTTTACATTGTTAGCCTTATATTGAAACACTCTTTATAGCGTTGCAACCACTCTCAATAGCGAAACAATACATCATTCTATAGACCCCAATAAACATTAATTTCACTGACCTTCAAACACAATACTGACTGATATAGAATGGTAAATATTTCGTACGTACAAGAAATGTGTTCATTTGTTTGTTGTTGCCTAGCACTTGTTTACTTACTGCACTTCCTACTATTGTCCTGTTACTATGGGTTGTCCCTATGTTATCTTAGTCTTAGTTGCTTTAAAATTATTGAACTATGTACATATAAACATGACGAGTAAAAGGAAGACTTTGTGTATTGACGAAAAAGTGTCATTAATTCGCGCAATAGAAAAGGGAGAAAAAAAAAGTGATGTTGCAAAACGTTTTGGAATCAGTCCTTCTACAATCTACTGTGTCTACCATTTGGAAGAACAAGGTAAAATTTCTTTTACTTAAAATTAAAACCACTTATTCGTAAAATTATATTGTTTTCTTTTACTCTCCGCTTAACGAAAACTCTTTATAACGCAATGAAATACCCGGTCCCTTCAATTTCGCTATATACAGTAGGTGTTCAAAAAATTAGACGCACTGGGAAAATAAATGGGAAATGAAACAAATTTATAAATTTCGATAAATCTATACAAGTTTTTTTTTTTTAAACGGTCTATATTACATTAAGGTATATTAGTGACAATTTGTGAACATAGAGACTAAAATTTAGTTACTCCGCCTTTTTGTTTTACAACTTCGGCAACTCTTCTCGGCATACTCGCAATACACGATTTTATCATGTCTTTCAGACCTTCGTCATTTCTCCAAATATCTTCAATGTTTTCCTTAAGAATAGATACCGTTGGGTTTGCGCGACTATATACTTTAGATTTTAAATAGGCCCAGCAATTTTCTATTGGGTTTAGATCAACAGAATTGCCAGGCCAAGGAAGAACTTCAATTTCCTCTTCATTTAGGGAACTTTGCTTGATTTCGAGGTATGGCAAGATGCTCCATCTTGCATAAATATGTAAATCGATCGTGTATGCATGAATGAATTAATATGGGGTAAAAGAACGTTTGTTAATATGTTCTTGTACTAATCAGAACGCAAGGTTCCATTCACAAAATAAATGGGACCCGGACCTTCTCCACCTATGCAGCTCCATATCATAATAGCTGGAGGGTGTTTGACTGTTCTTTGAACGCAGTCCCCATTGTAACGTTCCCCTGGACGCCTCCGTACGAAATCGAACGATTCCGTCACCGCTTCTAGACGACATTCGTCGCTGAATATAACCTAAGAAATTTGAAATTTAGGGTAATTTTGAATGCTCCATAAACCTCAATAAAATAATAATTTGCGAAATTATTTTGACATGTTTATCTTTTCCCAGTAATCAAGGGTAAAGCTCTGATGGTATCTAGCCCATTGTAACCTTCTGGATCTCATTTTTTCTGTCAACTTTGGCTTTTTTGTTGGTCGTCTACATTTAAGATTTGCCTCATATAATCGTCGGCGAAGTGTCATCTTTAATATTTCCACCCCATGGTCTCTAATTTGTCTGTGTAAGGTCCTGGCGGGTGCTCGTCTTTGTTGTATTGCCATATGCACAATTTTCCTGTCGGTCCTGTTAGATGTTTTCCTTTTTCTTCCACAATTTTTCCTCTTACTTCCCGATTGAGAAGTTGAAGGATTCAGAGTGCGGGCAATTCGATCCACCGTAGATGCCGAAATTTTTTTTTGGCCCGCGATTTCCCGATGGGTAAACTCTCTGGAGTTCAACAAACTTGCTATTACACTTCTTTTATCACTGGCGATATCTTTAACTCGTCCCATTTTGAAGTCACTTTTTACTTTTAACTACTTCAGAAAACTCCTTTCTTGTATGTCACGTTCACTGAATTTTCACTTCAAAAAACACAATAAATTGAAGGGGGCCTACTGGGTATCAATATCAATCAATATCAATATCAATGCACTCTTTAAAATCCGCTTGCATACAAAATTGTCAACTGTTTCTCCAAAAATATTTTTTCCAAATGAAGCCAAAACGAAATCGCTTTCATTTATATAATTCCCAGCCCTAACCCGGTAGATCTGGGATTTCCCTAATTACCCAAATATCCTGCACTCATTACCTGCATGACCGTAATCATTGAAAAATTTACTTGAAAAGGATTTTATTGCAGGAAATATCAAATTTGCACCAAATTTCATAGAATTGCTGGCTGCGTCTAATTTTTTGAACACCTACTGTAGAGTTTACACTGTATATATATATATTTTTTTACTTCTTTTTTGATACAAAGTGGTAGATAGCTAATAATAATAAAATTATTACAGAAATTGCTCCTAGCCTAAGCATAAAATATATAATTTGTTCATTAAGCTGCTTCACAGCTAAACCAGCCCTTCGCTGAAGAAAAAAGTCCGTGTACATTGTAAATATGTATGTATGTCTAAATTGTTTGTGCTTTACAATCATATATATATTATTATTTTTTTTTTTTGGTTGTGTTTAGCTATATTATTATTATTATTATTATTATTTTTTTTTTTTTCGAACAAAACAAAAACAATTTAGAGTGCTGCGTTACTTTAAACCTTCAGGACCGCTGGCTCGCTGAGGTATTTCTTTTTCAAACTTTTCTTGTGTTCCTTATACATCAAGTAAATGAATTCCAAGAGTTTTACGATCGCGATAATTAATAAGACGATTATTATTTGCCTATTCTCTATCTGAACTGCGTTTTCTATTATCAGGTTGTTTACAATTTCTCCATTATTGTCCGCATTTTTTGATTGCGTTTTACCCATTGTTTTACAAATGCTTTTGTTATACTTCTCTATTTAATTTTATTAATTCTAAATATTTTACATATTGTTCCTATGGAACTTAGCTTATTTGGTATGACAATTCTAATCTAACATTATTTTTGTATTATTAATATACTATTTACTTTTTCTTCTTATTTTCTTTTTATTCTAAAGTTGCGCCTTCGTTTCCGCTGCCAGTTGTAGGTAATTCTGTTGTTCTACTTCTGATGTAGCTAGACTGGCCGCTAGACTGGAAGCTTGAAGTATTGGAGGTTCCTTGCTGCTTTCTTCCTCCTGCCTCCACGTTTTGGTTTGTTGTTCTGCGTTGGGCTGCCTTCCTTCTTTGCTCCGCGTGCTCTATACTCTTCTATCGTCAATTTTTTGGGTCCCGGGGTGTATTCGGGGATTTCGCTGTCTCCGTTTGTCGACCTTGGCTCTGGGATGTAAGGTTGTACGACTACGCCCGCTGGATACAATGTGAGGTTGCTGATATTTCTTTCCACCTGTTTTTCCAGCTTCCTGAAGATGTTCTCGAAAGCCTTGTCCAAATCGCTCATGCCTCTGGGTCTTTTCTTCCGTCTTGGATGTATTCTGCCTGCTTTTGTTCTTCCTGTCCTGTCACGGTCGCCATGTGGTAAGTCCTCTCCGTAGCGGGAACGGATGGAGACCCTGCTCGTAGTATAATCCAAATGGTTAGGGGCAGCTCTTCAGAGCTCCAACCTACTGTTTTGCAGAAGCTGCTCGGAGAGCAGTTACTTCTGTTTTCCAGATGAGTTATTTGGCAGCTTAAGTAAGCACGGCCAATAGTGGTATGTTTTGGGCAGCTTGTAAAGCACGGTCCCGTACGGAAAGACGTTCTAAGTATCAATCCTGTTTATTTGTTCGATACCCAGCTTATTTATACCAAGTCTTTAACCACTACATACATTATAATTCTTATAGTAATGCCTACTACTAATTTATTGATTAACCCTAAATATTGCTTACATCGCTATTTACTGCCCTTAGCACCTGACGGTGGAAAGCTGCGTGGTCAGCAAACTCGGCGTGGTTTGTTGCCCAGCCGCGCGCACGCCCGTTGGGGCCCGGTGCGTATCATATGACCCCTAACTGGGTCGCGCGAATAATTTGCACAGCTTTGCGTCTTTTTTATGACTCACCATCGAGGCGCATGGAAGCAGGGGTGATGACCGCTTGTTTACGAAATTTGACTCCCGTTCAGAACTTTGTTTATGAGTTCGCGGGAGTGAGATTCTAAGCTGGTCATATGTTAAATGCATCACAATTGTATGATTATTTTGATTGCATTTAGCGCATGACTGTTTAGAGACCGCAAGAGATGTTTTCGACGAGACGCGGGCTGACGATATTGGATGTGACTTAGGATGTTCTCTGACTTCATTGCCCTCAATTACATGGCAGCGCCTTTGAAGAAAGTCCGAAAAATTATCCCATGTAGGCAATGTATCAACGTTAAGCGACTCTTCTCATTTAGACTTTGATTGTGATCTAATTTGCCCTTTACTACGTGAATAATAACCGCATTCAGAATATCGTTATCTGAACCCAACGATTGCATCGCTTTCAAGTGAACGTTCACATGATCAAGGACCTTCCTAATGCTTCTGGCAGCCGCCTTTGTAGTTGCAGGAATATTAAACAAATGACTGAGATGAGACTCAAATATTAGATACTTATTGTTGTATCTACTATCTAATAATTTAAGCGCCTTAGTGTAATTTTCTGCATTTATTTCTAGTGCCTGAATTGTAACAAGAGCTTCACCTTTCAGACAAGATCGCAAATGAACGAGCCTTTCGATGCTATTTAAATTGTTGTTGGAATCCACTATCAGCTTGAATGTATTTATAAAATTCGTATAGTCGATATACTGACCGGAAAATTGAGGTAATTGCAATTTTGGTAGATTTGATTTGAGCGCGATGGATGAGGGTGTTGGGGATACTATTGTTCGATTTGCGTCATCTACCGATATTGAAAGCGACTCGCGTTTTTTCTGTTCTCCGAGGAGACTTAAAAGTGTGGCCTTTATCGAACAATAACTGTCCTCGATTTCACACATTACGGTATCGCCTGCTTCTTCAGAATCTATGTTTCCGATTTTATCTTGAATCGCGAGGAATTGCTTGAAATATGCTTCAAGTAAGCCAAGCCTGCATTCTAATTCTCCTAGAAGCAAATCTCCTTGCTTTTGATCGATAAACGTTTTAATACGCGTGATCGCTGCCTTAGTAAGTGACTTTTTGGTCTTTAAGGCATTTAAGCATTTTTGTTGCTCTTCCGTTAGGCTCATTTTAAATTGTTGTATGTTGTAATCGATAAATAATTAGAGCGAAAATATTAACGGGAGAAAATAAATGCGGTACTTGCGGTACTTCCCGAATGTTCGATGATCCTGAAGATGTAAGGTGTAACGGTCCGGTTAGCTGAAAGGTCCCACTAATTACACTAATTAACCGCCAAATCACAAATTGATCAGTCACACCGAGTTATAGGAAATGTTGTGATTAGTTCACTTCACTAAATATGCGTAAGTCCACGAACGAGTTCTAATAAATTGTCCACGAGAAATGATCTGTAGAATGTTCACGAGAAACGGTACAGTAAATTACATATATCCAACACTTCAATTAATTTCACTGCCGCGATCACGTCGGGGTCACCAAATTAAATGTTAACACAATAGTTTTTGTGTTAAGGCGAAGCGATAAATGAAACGACTCAATTTTCGATAACGAGGTTTATTAGGGATCCGACTGATCTCCTCTCTGGTACAACAACGACTGGCGAGAATTTTCGACTGATCTTTAGAACAATTAATGGATAACCGTCTCTTGACTAATGCATTTGATTGGGGAGGAGATTATTTAATGCGATGAATAGTGAAAACCTCTGGGTAAAACTTCTTACTGACTGCGTTTATTATTCTAAATCAAAAACCTTTTATACAAAAGATCTTGCTTACTCTTAACTAAATATTAACTAGGTTATTGGTTCATTGGTTCATCGGAACATTCTGTGCAATCAGTGCGCGGAATGCGCACATGTACCTGAATGCCGGTGGTTGCTGAGGCAATTGCACCTTCAATTGCTGACAGTGCTTTGTGCGTATGTTGCTTAAATCAAATGTAGGTGACGGCTGGGGAAATTGAGTTATCAATTGCTGACAATGTTTTTATTTTGTTGTACTTCTTGTACATCCTGCCGGCGGGAGGAAGAACGGAATGATTAAAGCTGTAGTTCTGAAGAAGAGAGTCTCCTGTCCCGTTAGTGTTGCTCTGTAGCAGCTCTATTAGCTGCTTGCTTACGCGATGACCAATATTTCCAAGTGATAAACGCGCCTGCAGATACTACCGCTGCAACTATCAGGTAGTTGACGGTGTAGTGATGGATGTCATGGGTTGTTAGTCCCACTGGTAGTTGTTCTTTTCGCTGTAGTTCCGATATAGTTTTCCTTATATCGGAGTAAGCATGTTGGTCATACTGCCAATGTTGTTCCGGTGGTGTAGGCTTAGCACGGCTCTTTCTGATATGAATGAAGCTTGTGAGCCTTGGTCTATTAATGCCTTAAATCCTTGTTGGCTGCCATCTCGTGCCTTGATATTTATAATGGCTGTCGCTAACAGTACCTGAGTGGTGTCTTGTAGCTTGGTGGAGTTAAGTGTTATTACTTCCGGGGTTTGGGGGCCTTTTCTGGAGTCCTGCGGTTGTCGTTGATCATCATGCAACAATGTGTTGTGCTTAAGATGACATTTAAGGCATGTGTTTTTGCTCGGGCATCTTTCTGAATTATGTCCCTTCCTTAAGCAGTTCAAGCAGAGATTATTTTTCCTGGCTGCGTCGATCCTTTGTTTTGCTGTCATGCTTTGCTGTTTGGGGCACTTAAACATGCTGTGATTTCCCGCACAGAATGTGCATTTCGATGAGACCGTTGTTTGATACGTCTGAAGTGGTCTTTGTGGTATGAGTCTTCTTTCGGGTTCCCTTTTCCTCGCATTTTCCATGGACTCTAGAGATTGGAATCTCGTTTCTATGAAGGAGAGTAAATCGTCGAAATTAGTAACATCCTTGGGGTCAGTCAAGTGTTGTTAAAAAAGCTTGTACGTCTCCCTATCGAGCTTCCTTGTCAATATATGGGCTAGCAACGGACCCCAACTACTAATTTCAATGCCTATGCTTTTTATGCCTTGTAAGGCTTCCTTCATTTGGTCGTGGATCCTTTTTAGATCTTGCGCTGATTCTCTGGTTAGAGCAGGTTGATTTAGAAGGTTGTCAAGATGTGAGCTTAGCTGCAACCTTTTATTATTATATGTAACTGTCACACAAGAGAGTCCAAGCTGCTTCGTAATTGCTATCTGAAATTGCTAAATGTTGAATCAATCCGCTAGGTTCCGCTTTAACATAGCATTTCAGATACTGCATTTTTGCTGCGTTGCTCAGCTTGTCTTGATTGTGAATCATTTTCACGTATATATCATGGAATGATATCCATGACTTATCATTGCCGTCAAATGTTGGGATAGTGATTCTTGGCAGTTTAACTCCCCAATCTTGATAATTAATAAGCGTAATAAGCCCAATTGTGCTCTACCTGTTCCGCGTTATTCTCGTGAATAAGAACCTCCTCGTGCAGAGAGGTTATTTTTTTCCCAGAGATCTAGGAGTATACGTTCTTTATACTCCCTGTATGCCTTACTGAAACTGCTGGCGGTACTCTCCTGGATTTCCTTCAGGTGTTGCTCCAGGGCGCTGTACATCACTTGTAATCTTCTGTATTGTAGAGTGTCTACCGTGTTTTCCGCCTGTTTGTCCGCGCTGGTGTCGGGAGTATTCCCGCTCGTTGCTGTGGCTTAACCGAGTTATCGTAAAAAAACTGAATGTAACCCTTTTTTCAAGATGGCCGAAAATGCACATAGGTTACCTTGGTCGAGTTTTTGAAGTTAAGCTTTTCTAGGCCACCCCCACGTAATATCCAAAATTTCGCCTTCTCGGTTCACATGTATTTCCAAATGTACATATATAATGACTGGACTATACATATATAAAGTTAAACAAAAAGATTCATCCCAACTACAACATCAGCAGCGTTCATCTCATCAGGCGATTTAAAGCCTCATCAATTCGGCGATTCAAAGCCTCTTTCCTATTCTTTGGCGATTCAAAGCCAATTCTCAACCCTCAACTCTAAACTCTCTTGCCGATTCAAAGCCAATTCTTTAAACTCTCAACTCTCTTATCAATTCTCCTTTTTCCTTTTTAACCGACTTCCAAAAAACGAGAGGTTATGAATTCGACCCGTGTGTATTTTTTTGTTTAATGTCTGTTCGCACATAACTTTTGAACGCGTGAACCGATTTTGATGATTCTTTTTTTTTGGATAGTCTAAAATTGTCCAGAGGTACAATGATATATATGAAAACCCTGAGGGGTCAGGGGGCGCCTCAACAGAGACGTAAATCGATATAAAAATGATAAATGTCCTGGGACTCGTATACAAAATGACTAGGTGTGTGATTTGAGGGTCATAGATTGTACATGCATGGGTCATTGATTGTACCTTCCTAGGATTCCAAATGGCGGACCAAACATGGCGGCTTTTTGTTACAATATCTTTGAAATTATGTGAAAATAGCTTTACAGGTATAAGTTTTGAACACGTGAATCGATTTTGATGATTATTTTTTTGTTGCATAGTCCAAGATTCTCCGGGGGTACAATGATATGTATGTATGAAAACCCTGAGGGACAAAAGGACGCCACAACAGAGAGGTAAATCGAAATAAAAATGATAAATGTCTGGAACTCATAAACAAAATGAATATGTGACTATTTGAGGGTATGTGGTTGTTAATTCGGTGCCCGATTGCTAGGATTCAAAATGGCGGAGCAACCAAAATTTACTAAAAAATATTACACTAAAAAGAATGAAAAAAAAAAAATTAAAAAAAAATATATATAACCGACTCCAAATAATCCCAAGCCCTAAAAAGTATAAAATAATTATATTAAAAGTCCTCTGTTACTACTTTTAACATTAAATACCAAGACTTCCCCAGACTTTTGAAGGCGGTGTGAAAACCTGTCTGATATTAATCCAATACTAAATGTAAATAATTAATGCAATCAGTTTGTCTGTATTAATTGAATTAATATCAGTCAGGTTTTCACACCGACTTCAAAAGTGTAGGAAAGTCTTGGTATTTAATGTTGAAAGTAGTAGCAGAGGACTTTTAATATAATTATTTTATACTTTTTAGGGCTTGGTATTATTTCGAGTCGGTTCTATTTTTTTTTTAAATTTTTTTTATTTGTATCGTTACCATGCGATAACTGGGAGGGGAGCAGTGTGGCGGTTGTATGATAGCAAGCTGTGATTGTTTTGTGGAAATCGTAGCAGGTTATGAAGTGAAGTTTTTCGTTTCATAAAAAGAAAAAGTTCAGTTTCGGGAATGACTTCGGTCCTTAAAGTTGCAATTTAAAAATAAAGAAATTTCAAATTGTAAAAAGTGAAAATTAAATATAAAGTAAACTAATTAAAATAAATTATTTTAATTTAAATAATTTTCACGTGTATTCACTTTTGATAATTTGGCTTTATTTATTTTTAAATTACAACTTTAAGCAACAACGTTATTTCCGCAACTGATATTTTTCACTCAAAAACAAATCAATTAATTTTTAAAAAACTTACTACGACCAAAAATCACTTGCGGCCTACTAATAGGAGTTGCCACAGTATTACCTTTTAACGCAAAAAATTTAATGCGGCGATTGCCAAATTGTTAGGATTCTATTTTTTGGAAAATATTTGTTGGATTTTAAGGTATTATACTGCCGTCGTATTCTCTGATGAGAAAAAATTCATTTTGGTGGGTTCCGATGAATACCGCTATTATTTCCACGATTTGCAAACAACATAGCTCACTGGCAGCTGTTATGTTTTGGGGAGTCATTTCTTGTAGAGGAATTGTAGATTTGGTCGTAATAGATGGTAGACAGGATTCCAGGACGTACATCCAATTACTTGCGGAAGAAAAGACCAAAGTCGATACGTCCTTCGAAGGAGACACCTGAATTTTCGAACATGATAATGCAGGTTTTCATTGAGCAAGAGCCGTCAAACAGTGACTTCAAGCACAGACAAATAATAATACAGATCTCGTATGCCATGCCAAAAAGTTTCCACATTGCAACATTTCCAATAGCCAAGTAAATTGGTCTCGTAGCCAAGTTTGTAGCTAGATTCATAACCAAGTATGTTGCGCAGAAATCGCAGCCTAGTAAGTTGCTGGGTATTATTGAAACTTATGTCACTTGATCTAAAGGAGCGAAAGATATGGAAATATACAGATATAGCAACGTTAGAGTAGTTAAAGAACCTATCAGGGAGCTCATAATTTATATACAACCTTTTTTAATACCGCGTAAGAAGAAGAAGAATAGTTTCGGGTGTAGTGTGCTTGCTTATTGCGCAAGGTCCTCGAGTTCAATCCCGCCTCGCTACCTACATTTCGGTGCAACTTTTTTATTTTTCTATATATTTTTCAGCTTTTTGTGAAGTTTTGAAACCAGCTAGGCACCTTGTAAAATAAGCAAATTTCCAAGTCAATTATAAATATCGCAAATCAAAAATGCTCCAACAATAAAATCTCGCAAGTCGAAGTCCAAGAAAGGAAAAAATCTAGTTCTGCGCGGATTAATCAAATACCAGCGAGCCATTATATTTTCTCCTCGCTAATTTCTCTATGTATGCGTGAATAATCGCCATTTGCCCCGCTCGCTTCGCTATTTCCTTATAGGAGCGTGAATAGTCGATCCCTTTGCGCATTCTCTTTTCCTTTTCCTGCATCAGTGGTATTGATGCAGAATATGATGGAACCATTGCAACATTGAAATTCCCTCACGCCTCACTTTCATTCAAGCCGGCGCCCACGAACACCTCGCTGCTCTCGTGTCCTGACGCTCGACCAAGTGGGCAAGTCCAGCTTCGATTCATATTGCTGAAACATTTTCACTCGAACTTGTTTAAAACTGCAAAAATAGAAATGCGTTCTCGTTTTCCTATGCCGAGGCGACATCTGTATAGTTATTTGTCTGTGCTTATACTGTTTGACTTGACCGGGAATTTTCTGTAAAATCAGTTTATTTATTTCATTCACTCTATCGTTTCTGGGTGACAATATTGCCTTTGAACAAAGCCAGTGATAATTTCTTTCCAATCAATTTTCATGACCGGGATATATTGCGTCTATTAGATGTTCTAATTTATAGACTAGGTGGCCCAATCTACCGTCAAGTTCAATTTCAGCGCTACTACTGTTAGTGCTAGGAGAGGTAATTTTTCCTTCTCCAAGTTTGAGTAGTCGTTGCGAAAAGTCGTTGTTGTAGTTGTCGCTCAAATGGGCTCTCATATTTGTTCGTAAATTGAGATTTTCAACGGAACTCCATGTGGGAGATGATTTAGAGCACTCTCTGATGACTTCAGCGCGTGTTCCTTTTATTATTACAGGCAGTGTTTGCCCAAAATAGCCCGCAAACACAAAAACAGCACCCATGACAGAATCTGAGTTGCTGAGCTCTTGGAGCGTTCGATTTACTGCTTTAACATGACCTCTGACTCATGGTGGATTCATCCCATATGATCAATTATGCATCTTGTAAAGGTTTGCTAAGCGGTCCATTTTTACGTATGGAGCATACTGACTGTTGTTCGAATATCGGGGAACAAAGCGCGAGCCCGCGAAGGATATGCGAAACGGCTTCACTCTTAACGTTCGCACCCGTCGCGGCTTTCGCGCGCGATACGCGGGCTAAGTGTAGAGCGGGCTTTACAGAGTAGTCCGATTTTGATGACTCTTTTTTTATTACATATAGCGTATACCTCTAAGCTGGTCCCATTAAAATAAATTTGAAAACAAAGTTGTACCCCTAGGGGTAAATAAAATCCTTTTAACAAAAAATTGTTAGATATAGTCAAATTCTACTTGTCCTTGATTTTGTGTATGACTCTTTTAGAGTCAAGTAGTCTTTTGGTTTTATAAAAAGCAAAGCAACCGGCATTGCAACTTTTGTTTTTAGATTTTTCCTGATTTCAAATAGAGCGGTTGCGGTTCTACAAAATAAAAGATATTATTAATACATAATCTGCTACCAGTTTTTATTAACGGATCTTAACAGGTTATGGGCCCAGGTACGTAGAAGCCCTGACACGAAAAGTTTAAAATCGCGAAAAAGCGTTGAAAAAAAAAATAAATAAAATAAAACGCGCAGGAAAAGTCTCGAAAAATCGAGTAATAAAATAAAATCGCTTGAGCCGATTTCAAAATGGCGTCAACATTTAATATAAAACCGCTTACCAAAGACAACTATGATAGTTGGTCAGTGCAGATGGAAGCTGTGGCTGTGAAAAACGGTACTTGGAAGCATGTGTGCGGCAAGATACCGAGGCCAAAGCTGAGTGCAGTAGCGGAAGAAGAAGAAAATTCCAGGATAGCGCTAGAAAAATGGGATGACGAGGACGCCAAAGCAAGGGCAGACTTGATAATCACAATTGACCCGAGCTTATTGCGATTGGTCAAAGGTTTGAGCACAGCAGCAGAAGTATGGTGCAGATTAAAGTCAGAATTTGCATCAACGGGGCCCGTCAAGAAGGCTTGCTGAAACGCATATCAACGTTCAAGATGTCCGAGGGCGACGATCTCCGAACACAGCTAATGGAATTCTTCGACGTCACGTTGCAGTTGGAAACGATGGGCATTCCAATAAATACAGAATTATTGTCGTATATGCTGCTTAACAGCTTACCACCGAGCTTCAATCTGCTAAAATGCTCGATGGAGTCACGAGATACAGTGCCGAGTCCTGAAATAATTCGACAGAAAGTTCTGGAAGAATTTGACTCGAGAAAACAACAGCGAAGCGATGAAGCAGCGGAAGCGATGTGGGCACAAAGAGGCAGGGGAAAGTCACAAAATGGCCGAGGCGGTAGGAAGAATGGAAATACCCGCCAATTGACAGAAAATAAAGCGAAGGAAAATAAAAATTTCCGATATAAGTGCTTTAGGTGTCATGGTATCGGTCACAAGGCTGCTGAGTGTCCTGAAAAAGGTTCTCAAGACAATTCGAGACGTGAATCGTCATCAAAAGCCGAGGTGATTGAAACAGCGTTTCAAAGTGTATCGCCAGAAGAGTTGCTAGGTGCAAAAGACAGTGCTGGTGTAAGACGCTGGTGTTTGGATAGTGGCTGTACATCACATATGTGTAACGACGAAAACATCCTTAGAGAACATACAAGTTCGAGAAAGGAGAAGTTGTTGTTAGCCAGCGATATTCAAATTGACATTGATGCACGGGGAACCGTTAATGTTGTGACAACGGATGGTAAACAAAAAGAATCCATGAAACTCAATGATGTGTTGCTAGTAAAAGAATTTCGCACGAATCTACTGTCAGTGGCGAAAATCACAGACCATGGACACACTGTACTATTCGATAAAGATAGAGCAACAGTGCGCGGAAAAGACGGAAAGTCTAAGCTTGTAGCTAAGCGCGAAGGAAATCTCTATTATTTCTGTGAGAAACAAGAGCAAGTGAACCTTGTGAATAATAGCGCTGTAAGTGTAGATGTGTGGCATCGAAGACTTGGCCATTTGAATGTGCGGGATGTCCTTAAGCTATCGAAGAGAGGACTAGCTACGGGAATAAACATTGAGAGTGAGAGACTATCACAGCCGTGTGACGTCTGTATGCGCGGGAAATTGACAGCGTTACCGTTTCCGAAGAGATCCCAGAGAAGTTCAGATGTGTTGAATATAGTGCACTCTGATCTGTGGGGACCTGCAAGGACCGAGTCATTTAAGCGCTCGAAATACTTTGTCACATTTATTGAGGATCATAGTCGATGGTGTGAGGTCGTGTTCCTGAGAAATAAAAGCGATGTGTTTCAAGCATTCAAAGAATACAAAGCGCGAGTAGAAAATCAGACTGGCAAACGAATAAAATGTCTGATGTCGGACAATGGACGAGAGTATCGTAGTCGCGAGTTCGATGAATTTCTGAAAGAAAGCGGCATCTCTAGACGGATCTTAACAGGTTATGGGTTGACAGTGGCTCACACACCACAACAAAACGGTGTTGCTGAGCGTATGAACCGAACTCTCGTGGAAATGGCAAGGTGTTTACTGCTGCAAACAGGATTGAGAAATGCCTTCTGGGCTGAAGCCCTTACCGCGTCGAACAATTTGCGAAACAGGTGTCCGACAGCGAGTTTGGGAGGTCATACTCCGTATGAGTATTGGTACAAACACATACCGGACCTGAGCAATCTCAGAGCGTACGGAGCAAAGGCGTACGTGCTGCAGAAGGAGCCTGGTAGGGGTAAATTTGAACCCAAGGCGAAAGAAGGCGTCCTGGTGGGATACTCTGAGGAATGAAAAGGGTATCGAGTGTACGTTCCTGAAGACAAGAAAGTTGTGATAACCAGGGACGTAAGATTCGTCGAAGAAGGGGTGACGGAAAAGTTGGCTGACAGAGGTGTCAACGAGTCAACCAAGAGGTCCGACGAAGACAAAGAAGAGAGCAGAGTTGAGATAGAAATAAAATCCAACGAAGACAGTGAGGTACTTGCGGCGCCGCAGATTGTCATAGACTCACCAACGAGGTCATCGGTGACGTCAACTGCTATGCGAGGACCGGGCCGACCAAGATTAATGCGCTTAGGCGGTAGAGGAAGACCGAGAAAAGTATGTAAGAAAGGGTTTGTTTTGCATGCGTAGAAAATTAGATTTCGTTTCTGCCTGCGGAGATTACGTAGGTTAGTGAAACGCATTTAAGTTTCGGGGCACCTGAGTAAACAACTCAGCCTAGCGGCGTGCGCAGCCCTTTTTGAGAGTTCGGGTTGAGGCTTTATGGGGGTGCCATAAAATTGCATGCGAAGCATCAAGCGTGTTTATGCATGAACATTTCTTAGGTAGTTGTCTGGATATTTTCCAAGGGCAGCTCATTTTACGTTGAGCTGGCAGAGAAGAGCTATCGTGTGAATTAAAAGTAAAAGTGTGGTTATTTCATTAGTTTTAAAAAAAAAGAGTAGTGCAAAAAAAACTTGAGTAATTTAATTAGTTGATAAAGAATAGTGTAAAAACTCAGTAATTTAATTAGTTGATAAAGAGTGTAGTGCTAAGAAACTTTGAGTCATTTGGACGGATTGCTGCTAAAAAAAAAACTGAGTGATTGGCGTGGCGCAATATTTTGGGAACTAGGGTGAGTAATCACTGAGCTACTCTGCTTGTGGTGTTTTGTGTGAATGTGTCCTTCTTGGAGTAGTTTTGTATGGCATGATTAGTTTGAAATGCCTAGAAAAATGTAGTTATTAAATCTGCGCAGTAGTAGCGACGAGATCGTTGAGGTTTAAATTTAAATTGGTTATTTTTGAAGTTAAAATCGTGAGGCCCCATACGACATCTGAAAGGCTGGTTTAAGCCGGGCCGGATCGAGGAACCTGTGGGTGGTGTAACCCAAAATTGGTTCTTCATTTTCCGGGAGATGTTGGGGAGCGTGAGAGTCCCATTGTGACATTTGAAAGGCTGGTTTAAGCCGGGCCGGATCGAGGAACATGCGGGTGGTGTAACCCAGATTGTTCCTCATTTTCCGGGAGATGTCAGGGAGTCCCAATATGGCATTCGAAAGGTTGGTGTAAACCGGGCCAGATCGAAGAACTTGCGGGTGGTGTAACCCAAAATGGTTCTTCATTTTCTGGGGGATGCCGGGATTAAATGAGGTGGGTGAGTCCCCTCAGTTCTCTCATCACGCTGGATACCTCGTATTCATTTAATTTATTCCAAAAAAATTATTTGTATCATTTTACAACGATCTCGACGCTAAATAGGAGTTCTCCAGGCGAGAGTGCTCACAGTGTGTTTTTATTTTATTTTTCAGATCGATTGATTGTGTGTTTGCGGCGGCCCGTGAGTCGAGATACGCCCAACGGAAGAGGCCAGTGTTTTAAAAAAAAAATATATTATGACTATTTATGACAATTATTTACCTAGAAAAATAGATACATATGTTTGAAATGGTTTTCATTATTTTAATCTTGTTTCTCCCAGTACTACTCTTATAAGTATATCAAACGAGATCGGTTTTAACGGAATCAAGAGCGCGAGACGAAGAGCCTGATGATGAAGTTAACGAAGATGAGTCCGGAGATGAAGTGGTCACATATGCTGCAGACGATGATATTCAAGTGATAGAGATGGCAAACCAAGTCGATCTGTCATTAAAAAGTGCGATGAGTAGCCACGAGTCTCAAGAATGGTTAGAGGCCATCGCCGAAGAAATAAAAGCGCTGATCAAGCACGATACATGGACATTGGTGAAGCGACCCAAGGACAGGAAGGTCATTACGTGTAAAATTGTTCTACGGAATAAAATGAAGCCAGATGGGAGCTTAGAGCGCAGAAAAGCAAGAGTTGTAGCACGTGGATTCACTCAGCGTGAAGGAATTGACTTTGCTGAAACGTTCGCGCCTGTAGCTCACTTAGACTCAGTAAGATTACTGATGGCTTTGGCAGCAAGAGAAAATCTTCAAGTCTTCCAACTAGACGTGGTTGCTGCGTACCTGAACGGGGAGCTGGATGAAGAGATATTTATGGAGACACCAGAGTACATCGAGGAGGCACTAAGTCATATAGTGCGAAAAGATGGTAAAAGTGAAGTCGGTGTCAAAGCTCGTAAAATGATTTGTGAATTACGAGAAGGTAAAAACGTGTGTCGGTTGAACAAGTCAAGCTGGTCGCCAGTGGAATAAAAGGCTGGACAAAGTGATCAGAAATTTAAATTTAAAATCAACGGCGAGCGAATCATGTCTGTATTATAAAACGAATGGAGGAGAGCGCACCTTTGTAGTTGTGTATGTTGATCAAATCAACACGATCAAAAATCATCGGTTCCGTGTCCTGGATCTGGTATTGACCCTTTGCCCTGGGAACTTTCGTCTTCATCGCTGTGACCAACCATTTGTTCCTGAAGATTCTCATCACCCTGCCCTGACTTTTAGTTTTATTCTTGATGACAATGTATTAGAATTAATAGCCAAGTATTCTTTTAATTTCGCGAAAGCAGATTTTGTGCTCCTGCAAAAATTATTAGATTCTTGTGATTGGTCTGAAGTCATTGATTGCGATGATCTGAATAACGCTGTGATATCCTTTTATTGTATTATTTTCGATTGTTTTGTAAATTCTGTTCCTTTTACGCCGAGAAGAAATATATCCAATTCACCGCCATGGTTCGATAAAGAATTAAGACATCTCAAGAGTAGGAAATCCAAAGCTTGGAAGAAATACGTCCGTAATGGCTCGTTAACTGATCATGTTTATTACATTACATTAAGGCGACAGTTCAATGCTCGCTTGGCAATAGCTTATCGTGAATATGTTGACTCGATTAAGCTTAAGTTGCGCGAATCTCCAAGCGAATTCTGGACATATGTCAAATCCAGGCGGAAATGTCAGAACGTACCCGAAATTATGACGAATGACTCAGTGTCATCGGATGACTCTGTCGTTATCTAAAATATGTTTGCTGACTTTTTCAGCACTTCTTTTATTAGTCATGACGAGGCATGCAGTCCGATTAATTGTCGTGTTCCTGTTAATTCTGTCATTGATTTTAATATTGTCCAGATTGATGCGTCCACCGTGATGTCCTATTTAAACAATTTGAAGGAGAATTTGTCCCCCGGACCGGATGGTGTCCCTGCTTCCGTACTCAAGAAATGCTCTCATTCTCTTGCACTCCCCCTGTCAAATCTTTTCAGCCTTTCTCTCAAATCCACTGTGTTTCCTGACTTATGGAAGCTGTCATTTATAACACCCTTACATAAAAAAGGTAGGCGTGATGTTGTGTCAAATTATCGACCTGTCGCTAAGCTGTCTAGTATTCCTAAGGCTTTCGAATCTATTGTTTGTGATCGTTTCTGCTACCACTGTAGGTCCATAATTTCTAATAAACAGCACGGCTTTGTAAAGGGTAGATCCACGATAACTAACTTGGTGGCCCTAGTTTCGCGTGTCTTGAAATGCATGGAAAAAGGTAACAGAGTCGACTGCGTTTATACTGATTTTAGTAAAGCCTTCGACAGGATCTCCCACAAGGTTCTCTTGTCCAAGCTTTCATCTTTAGGCATTTCTCCGGGCTTCCTGAACTGGATTAATTCATATCTGACCGATCGGTCAGAACAAGTAATCTTTAAGTCTTCTTTATCCAGACCCTTTATAGTGACGAGCGGCGTCCCTCAAGGGAGCCACTTGGGACCGTTGTTGTTTATCCTTTTTATCAATGATGTTCAGGATGTCGTGTCTAATTCCGAGCTCCTTATCTATGCGGACGACGTTAAGATATTTAAAGAGATCTCTTGTTTTGACGATTGTCTTTTACTGCAGGACGATCTTAATCGTTTTGTGGATTGGTGTGTGCGCAATCGTCTGAAATTAAATGTTGATAAATATTTTGTCATGTCTTTTTCTCGAAGTGTTCCGTCTAGTGGTTTTGATTATATGTTGGGTGTAACCAATCTAAAACGTGTATGTCAGATTACGGACCTGGGTATTGTACTCGACCAGAAACTGGATTTCAGGCAGCATTTCGATTTCATTGTTGGTAAAAGTAACTCCGTATTAGGCTTCATACGGCGATGGTCTAAGGAAGTCAGAGATCCTTATGTTCTCAAATCGTTGTATGTGGGACTGGTCAGACCGATTCTTGAATATGGTAGTGTGGTATGGTCTCCATATTACTCTGTTCATATATCAAGAATTGAGTCAGTTCAAAAGAGATTTCTCCGCTTGGCTTTGAACGACTTACGCTGGCAGAATCGCTTGGAACTACCTCGCTATGAAGATAGATTAAAATTAATAAACCTGCAAACACTGGAATGTCGCCGTGAGCATTCCAGTGCCATTTTTGTGCACTTAGCATTGTGCGGGGAATTGGACTGTCCTGAGCTGTTGTCAATGCTCAATATTAATGTACCGACGAGAAACCTCCGAACTTGCGATTTCTTAAAGCTTGAGCACTGTCGAACCTCGTACGTGATGTTTGGTCCAACCGAATCGCTTAAAGCTTCCTACAATAAGTATTTTGATATGATAGATTTTAATTGCAGCAAATACGAGGTAAAATGTAGGCTTAAGAACAATTAATTGTAGTTTATATAAGTATTGTTTTATTGTTTTACTGTTTTAGAATTTTAATTTTAATGTAATTATCCTTAGTTAAGTTTTTGTTAATTTTGTTCAGTCAGGGCAGTTTCTGTTGGCTAAATAAATAAATAAATAAATAAATAGACATTTTGTACGCATCAAACAGCGAAGAAAGATTGCAAGAGATTCGAGCGGGACTGAGCAAAGTGTTCGATATAAAAGATTTGGGTCTTGCAAGTTGTTGTCTCGGCATTGAAATCAAACAGGAGGCAGGTGAAATTAAACTATGTCAAGCGGGATATGTGAGAGATCTGTTGAAAAAGTTTGGCATGGATGAATCGAATCCCGTGAATATACCGAGCGAGCCGCGAGCAAATCTGCCAATAGGAGTACCGCAAAAGAATGAGAACCAAAAGCAAATACCATATAGACAGCTAATTGGTTCGTTGATGTACTTGGCCGTCGCTACGAGACCAGACATCGCATTTAGTGTAAATAGATTAGCGCAATTCAATATAAAGTATGGTGAAGAACATTGGGCAGCAGCAAAACGTGTGTTGCGATATCTGAAAGGTACACACAATCAAGCGTTTGTGTACAAAAGAAACAAATTTGCAATAACTGGTTACTCAGACGCGGATCATGTAGCAGATGTAAGAGACAGAATATCGTATACGGGATATTTGTTTGTATTGAGTGGTGCAGCAATTACTTGGCGGTCATGTAAACAGAAAACTGTCGCGATTTCGACAACAGAAGCCGAGTACGTAGCGCTGTCAGAGGCATCTCGAGAAGCGATATATTTAAGAAACCTAATGCTTGACATGAAAATGCCAGAGTTGTCGTGTGTAACGATTGGAACTGATAATCGTGGGGCTAAAGCAATAGCTGAAAACGCGGTGTATCATTCAAGGACGAAACACATTGCAACGAGGTATCATTTTGTTCGTCAAGCACTTCGAGAGAAGAAACTCAAGTTGGTACACACACCGACGGAAGAAATGCCGGCTGACATGCTGACGAAACCGTTGCCGGGGCCAGCGCACTTCAAACACATGATGAGTATGGGAATGAACGTTTATTGAGAATATATGAACGTCGAATTTGAAGAAGGCGTGTTAGATATAGTCAAATTCTACTTGTTGTTACATATAGTCAAATTCTACTTGTCCTTGATTTTGTGTATGACTCTTTTAGAGTCAAGTAGTCTTTTGGTTTTATAAAAAGCAAAGCAACCGGCATTGCAACTTTTGTTTTTAGATTTTTCCTGATTTCAAATAGAGCGGTTGCGGTTCTACAAAATAAAAGATATTATTAATACATAATCTGCTACCAGTTTTTATTAACGGATCTTAACAAATATTAAACCGACAAAAAAAGAAACTGAAAATTGAGAAATTAAAGCTTTTTAACAAAAAATTAAACCGACAAAAAAAAACTGAAAAGTGAAAAATAAATTAAACCTTTTTAGTCTGAATAACTGAGCCTTAAACCATAGACAAACTAGAATACTAGATGTCCAGTTGCATATAAAATTTTGTGCCAAAGAAAATCAAAATCACACGTCTGAAGTAAAGATGTACACGTTCGAAATAAAGCTCTTCACGCGAGCGAGGCGAGCTAGCGCCTTACGCTCTTTGTTTATGCCACTCACAGTCTCACACGCAGCCGCATGCAAACGAAATGCCGTGCCTGATGTGATGCTCTGTGTGACTTGGTGGCAGGGTGTGAGTGGGACGTGGGGGACAGGCGCAGAGCAGTGAATTAGGTAGAATATATAGTTTTCAAGATTTTTATACATATTTAGGTATGTTCATATTGCATTTATTTAACAAGCAAAAATGAATATGTACTCAGAAAAATTGAATTATTTAAAAAATTCAAAATATCACAAAGATACGAATAGTACGAAATTTCTCAGAACAAGTAAATAAAGTAAAAATCTGGATCATAATTATTTTATTTATTTATTAGCAAAAATAGCAGTACATAAGATCATATCTTTTCCGTACCTCAGTGTAACGGCCACTTATGTAAAATGAATATAAATGTAAGAAATTAAAAATTAAATTAATATTAAAATTAAGATTACAAATTTAAAAATTAAGGGGCTAACAAAAAACAGCAAGGAACATAGAATAAATATATGAGAATTGAATAGAAAGAGAAAAAAAAAGAAAAAGAAAATCAAAATTTGGAAAGTAAAAAAGTAGAAAAGTCGACATGCTCTAAGATCCTTGTGTTATTAAAAGAGTTTGAAGTGCTCAAGTAGTTGGCTCTTAAACGTGCGCGGGCTTCTCGTCACCCTAATGCTGTTCGGCAATGCATTCTACAACCTGACTGCACGAATGAAGAAAGTTCGCTCGCTGCTTAGGCAGCGATAGCGTGGTATTAGGAGGTGCGAGGTACGGGCGGCGCGCCGACAGAAAACTGATGCAGGAGTTCAGATAGGTTGGGGACCTCTCCCAAATGATCCTGTGTAGACAGGTTAGTGTGAAAATTTATGTAGGAATTTATGCAGAAGCCAAGGAACTTTTGTACCTACACCGAAACATGGTCACATTTTTTGAGTCCATACACATACCTAACTATCGAATTTATCGCCGATGTCAATCGATTCATGGATTTGCGGTCAAGTCCACCAATAATAGGAATGTATCACGTGATGTGCGGCAAAAGCAGAGCCTTCGCAAGTCTCATGCGAACACTTAAAGGTGTGAAATAGGCAGAGTGCCATACTGAACGAAGTCCGCAATGTATTACAAAATAACTATAAAATATTAATCGACCTACACAGTACGGCCAATATTGCTGATCTAAGTGAATTGGAGCTGGAAGGTTGATTGGGATTCATAATCTCTTATGAAGAGTTACAATCAAATCAATTGTAGGTGGTGCGAAGTTCACCGGGTCAGCTAGTAACCCGTTAAAATTAGTTGACAATAAGCATTGAAGCGTAAAAGATGCTGGCTTAAATTGATATTAGTGGGTTTATCCCCGAATTGGATGAAATTTTGCAAGTGGCTTCCGTTGAGGCTAGAACGGAAGAATATGCAAAAATTTTGCGGCGCACGCCCATAGTTTTTAAAATATTTAACTTTTAATTTTGACGTTTTGTCAAAGTTGAAAGTTAAATATTTCGCCGCAAAATTTTTCTCACTTGCACAATTTCTTCACAATTGTTAATTTAAAATTACTCACTCACACTGTTAACTTCCACTCCATTGCACAGCACTTCCTATTACCCTATTCCTATTTAGCTTTATCTGAAAGAAAATAAATATTTAGTAAATAAAAAGCGACATGACAGTACTTACCATCTTCTCCGTGGAGGCGCCATCACTGATTAGGTTCAGTGCAATTCTTTTTGATTAAGATGGCTACAATGGCTCCGTTCGGCAAATTGAAATTTCATAAATGTACAAAATAAAAATTTGCATACAATTATAATAATATTTTTAATATTTTTTAAAATATATGTTTCTTTAATCATATTGTATAAATTTGTTTTATTATACCATTTTCTTTACAAATATTTTATAACTTATAAAAAAACCAATATATGTATATAATTATATAATATATAATATATATATATATATATATATATATATATTATATATATATGTATATATTTTACTAAATGTCTACTGGAGTGATTTTCCTTTTACAAAATGCCTACCGGAGTGATTTTCCTTTTAGAAAATGCCTACGGGAATGATTTTTCTTTTACAAAAAATTCCTACCGGAGTGATTTTC
This sequence comes from Machimus atricapillus, assembly GCA_933228815.1. Lineage (NCBI taxonomy): Eukaryota > Metazoa > Arthropoda > Insecta > Diptera > Asilidae > Machimus > Machimus atricapillus. The sequence continues at coordinate 48,263,703 of OW121785.1, forward strand.
CTTTTACAAAAAATGCCTACCGGAGTGATTTTTGTTTTACAAAAAATTCCTCCCGGAGTGATTTTCCTTTTACAAAAAATGCCTACCGGAGTGATTTTCCTTTTGCAATAAAATCCTACCGGAGTGATTTTCCTTGTACAAAAAATGCCTACCGGAGTGATTTTCCTTTTACAAAAAATTCCTACCGGAGTGATTTTCCTTTTACAAAAAATTCCTATCGGAGTGATTTTCCTTTTACAAAAAATGCCTACCGGAGTGATTTTCCTTTTAAAAAAAATTCCTACCGGAGTGATTTTCCTTTTACAAAAAATTCCTACCGGAGTGATTTTCCTTTTACAAAAAATTCCTACCGGAGTGATTTCCCTTTTACAAAAAATTCCTACCGGAGTGACTTCCCTTTTACAAAATGCACACTTACTGAATATTTCCCTTTTACAAAATTCACACTTACTGAATATTTCCCTTTTACAAAATGAACACTAACTCAATATTTCCCTTTTACAAAATGCATTATAAGTAAATATTTCTCTTTTACGAAATAAAAATGATTTTCTTTCAAACGACAAGAGTGAAGTTATAAAATATTTGTAAAGAAAATGGTATAAATAAACAAATTGATGCAATATAATTAAAGAAACGTATATTTTAAAAAATATTAAAAATATTATTATAATTGTATGCAAATTTTTATTTTGTACATTTGTGAACTTTCAATTTTCCGAACGAAGCCATTGTAGCTCATCTTAATGAAAAAGAATTACACTGAACCTAATCAGTGATGGCGCCTCCACGGAGAAGGTGGTAAGTACTGTCATGTCACTTTTTATTTACTAAATATTTATTTTCTTTCAGATAAAGCTAAATAGGAATAGGGAAATAGGAAGTGCTGTGCAGTGGAGTGGAAGTTAAGAGTGTGAGTGAGTAATTTTAAATTAACAATTGTGAAGAAATTGTGCAAGTGAGAAAAATTTTGCGGCGAAATATTTAACTTTCAACTTTGACAAAACGTCAAAATTAAAAGTTAAATATTTTAAAAACTATAGGCGCGCGCCGCAAAATTTTTGCATATTCTTCCGTTCTAGCCTCAACGGAAGCCATTTGCAAAATTTCATCCAATTCGGGGATAAACCCACTAATATCAATTTGTTCCAAGATGCTTAAGTATAGAATCATATTTTATATCATACTTTATAAAAAATATTTTAGTCTTTCAAAATATTTAACGGGTGTTAACGAAGTCTTCATTGTCTTTAGCACATTTTATGTTATTCATTTTCCAATGATACAAGAAGCAATAATTCAAGTATTTTAATTCGATGTGAATAGCAATGGTGGTCGCAATGATAACAATTTTCTAATTTATTCCAACAAATTTTGACAAGAGTTTTAATTATATTTTCATGGTGCACTATGTTCAAAAAATTCTTTAAAGATTTGTACTTGAGTTTTTAATTTTACAGACTTGGAAAAATTCTTCTGTAGGAATAATTAAAGCTCCAAAATCCGAAGTGTTGGAAATTTTTTTATAATAAACCAGCCATTCTGAGGATCGCGATAGGTCAGTAGTATATGAAATCATATGTACATGATTTACAAATTTCACAGTTATCAAATGGGCTTTTTTTGAAATTTTGTGATTAGACATAGCCAGCGAAGTACATTGTTGCGTTATCTGAAATTGAAATGCTATTTTCAAATGAAGTACTTGCTAACTCTGAATTTTCTTCCGTTAAAGGAAGAGTTTCCAAATTAGGTTCCATTTCCGACTGTTCATGTGTTTCATTATTTTCTTGAAAATTGGTCACTTGCTCTTTAACAGGACAGGATTAACAACAGCATTCCAGTCTAATAGAAGATTGTCGGTATCATCTTCTTCACAGTTTCCGAACTTAGACGAATAAATTAATTTAACCGACACAATTCTGCTGATAATTTCGTTAAACTCACCGACTGTGGGATTTTTCTTTTTATAACGTACCACGGTGAATAAATTTTCTAATCTATCTAGATTCAATTAATTGCTACATACGAAGAATATTTCATCAGAATTCAAAAATATTTCGTCCGATATTTTCAAAATTGCTTCAATTGATTTTGACAAACCATTAAGGCAGTTTATTTTCACTTTATTAGATCCTGTTTCAAAATAAAATTGTTTGACATAATCCTTCGTTTCTTTTAAATAATTCGTCGAAATATTATTTTCCATTAACGCAGATTTGTAAGGACTCTTAGCTATTAGCGATTTGATGTTACAGAAATCGAAAACGTTATTTAATTTCTCTAAACAGTTTGCAGTTGAAAGAGCGCGTTCGTTTGTATTGTCACTAAATCTCCCCAATTGTAAAGTGGGCCTTATGGCTGCTACTGTACTAGCACTAACAGCTTGCACGGCTAATTTAACACTCATTTTTTCAAATCTATTTGGATGAATATGTTTACTAGTAAGTTTTGGACACATCTTTGTATTAGAGGCCTTTTCAATATTATATAGTTCCCTTAAAACATTCCATGAAGCTTTTTCACCTTGTGCAGTTACCAAACTGTATTTCATAAGATTGTTCCTGATAGATTTAAATAAATGTGGTATGTCGAACAAACAAAATACTTTTTTATTACCATGTTTAAAATATGGCTCTTCTATTGTCACACCCAGATTTTTATATGTTTTTTGATTTGCTGTGGCTTGATCGCATACAACTGCTCTAACATTAAGTCCAATCAAATCACATATATTAATAATTTCGAACAATTTTTCTTTGAGAATCTTTGTAGGTGCATTTTTTTCCTACAATTATATAATAAATAACCTGTTTCCAATTTCCAAAAAGTGAACTCAATATAAACACACCAATAGATATACCAATTTCAAGTTTGCGACCATCGCCTCCTTTTCCAAAGTCTACAAAACCGTCGATTCTATCATTATTTTTATTATATCTTAGATCCCGTTTTATGCTAATTTCATCAAACATTAAAACAACTTGTCTCGATTTATCGTCAAGTATACTTATGGACTCTTTGACCACTTCAAATAGTTGAACATTAGGTCCAGGTGATAGTTCTTTAATAGGAAGCCATGTATATATGGAGCTCAATGACGGCAAACGCAATTTCAATTTTTCTCTTAAGAAATTGTACACAGCGCTGGATTTTAAAAAAATACCTTGAGAGAGGATTTTTTCCTCGCTACTGTATTACCTTTTTAAACCTAATAGCATTTTACAAAATGTTTTTGTGTTAGAATTAACTTCTAAGGAATCCATTTCGTTCATAATATTTTGGAAATTTCCTTTAGTAGATCCTCCAGTAGTTTTCATTTTTATCCTTTTTATTTTACACTAGCTGGGTTACCCGGTTTCACCCGGTATATTATAAGTATTACTTAATTAAAGATCCTTGAAATGCTCGACTTTCGTAAAAAATTTAATGAATTATGGTCACCATATTGGGTTCGCCATTTTGAATTTCCAAATTTTAATAGTAGATTCGAAATTACATAGTTGTATCAAAATACCCATAGGCCATAGTACTAAATTTCACTTAAATTCGTTGACGTTCGAAAATTGTTGGACGCCATATTGGATCCCCCATCTTGAATTTCCAAATTTCGAGCATACATTCGCAATCAGGAGCACCGAAAACCCCCAAATACTAATTTTCATGGCAATCCTTTGATATTTGCAGTTTTTGGCCGCCATCTTGTGTCCGCCATTTTGAAACCCGCGAATAAAATATAGCCTATATGGTGGCCCGGAATATGTAGTGTCTTCACTCAAAAAATAAAAATGATCGGGCCGATGGTTTAGGCGTGATTGAGCAACAAACAAACAAACAAACAAACAAACTTTCGATTTTATATATACATACATACATACATACATACATAACTATATAGGTGTGGCGTCAGAAGTTAGCCACAGTTGGCCTGCTACTGTGATTTCCCTACTCGGTTGAATTCAGCAACCGGAGTAGTAGCAGTGGAAATCACAGTAGCCTGGCTGAAAAAGCATTGCCGTAATGGCCATTTACTTTTAGTATTCTCGGAAAAGGCTTGTAAGCAGGACGTAGCTAGCAAAAATAAAATCAAGATTCCCAAATAAAGTCTGTGTTTTAATTCACTAAATTGGTGACCCCGACGAAGGCGAACAATTTTAAATAGTTTTCAGTGTTTTAATTTTAACTAAATAAAAAACAATTTTCGCCGTGTTGTTAAAAAATAAAAAAAGTGATAAATAAATGTGGCCGACACAAAATAAAATTAATTTTCCGGTCGTGAATTAGTTTAATATAGTTCATTTAAGAGAAAAAGTTTTTTGAAGTGAAAACTTCGGCGTTGAGCACTTTTTTGGGATGGGTAAAAAATGTAAATTTCGCGTCAGGACACGTGACACTGATCGAAAAACCGTAAGACGGACAGGGCGCTTGCGCGAGTGAGCGTGTGTGTTTGTACACAGCCTGCTACACGCCCAACGAAATACAAAACTACTATTGATGCGGTCTTTATTAGGCATTTAAATAGATTCGAATCAAAATTGTTCGTTTCTTACTTCAGCTACCATAAACCTATTGTATCAGTTTTAGAGATTGGCGATGATGATGCTGGTAATGATGATGGTGAAAGAGTCGTTGAAATTATGGATGAAAGTTGATTTTTCTGAGAGATAAACTATTTAATGTAAAATAATTGTAATAGTTCTGAAGTGTTAAATTTTTTATGTAATATAAATTGTCATGTTTGTGTACGATAGCGCAATAAATGAATATTGTATTTTACCACATAAATGATAGTACTTTTATACTGATAAATAAAGCAATTCGTGCGAAATTATTCTCTAACCTTTCCAAAATATTCAAAAATGCACAACGTTAATGTTCAAGTTTTCACTTCGGCCGGCACTCCCGGAGTACCACCCGTTGTTTTTTTTTCCGGCGCGAATAATTATTTAAATAATAATTAATAAATAATTTATTATAATTTTTTTTTTTCCAAAAATTTCCCGGCGCCCGATTTGCCAATCAATCGTTATTTAATTAGTGAATAACCACAGCAAAATTTTTTTTTGCCAACCTCACCTTTCCTCACGAAGCAGAACAGGTTTAAAAAGAACAATTTTAATTAAATTTTAAATATGGCCGAAGAGTCTGCAGCTGATTTGAAGGCGCAGCTAGAGTCTGCAGCTGATTTGAAGGCGCAGCTAGACCTGCTCAAGACGCAGTATGATGCCCTTCTCCAGCAGCATCAGCAAAGCCGAGAACATTCGCAGCCCCAGCAATACCAGCAACCCAGTCAACAACCTCAACAGTCCCAGCAACATTTACAGACTTTTGAAGAAAGTCCTGCTGTTTTCCGTGCAGCAATTCGTCTTCCTCCATTTTGGCCGGACAAACCCGAAGTGTGGTTCGCACAGGTGGAGGCCCAGTTCACCATCAGCGGCATCACACAGGAGGCAACGAAGTATAATTACGTCGTTGCTCAGCTGGACCTGCGTTGGACTAATGAGGTATTCGACATCATTGCTAACCCTCCACCACAGACTGAGCGTTATTCCAAGCTCAAAGCAGAGCTAATCCGTCGTCTGTCGCTTTCGGAGGAGCAAAGAGTGCGGCAGCTGCTAAGTTCTGAGGAGTTGGGAGACAGAAAGCCCTCCCAGTTTCTTAGGCACCTCCGTTCTCTAGCCGGTACCTCTCCGGTTAGCGAGAACATCCTGCGCACACTTTGGCTGCAACGTTTGCCGTCTAACGTGCAACAGATTCTGAAGGTGAAGCCGAATCTGCCCTTAGATGATACTGCAGATATTGCGGACAGTATCATGCAGGTGAATCCCCCCCCGACTTCATCGTTTGCTGTCAGTGCGCCGTCAGCACTACCGGCTCAGCCAGTCAATAATGGTGAACAACTGGTGCAGAAGATCGAGGAGCTCATCCATATGGTCGCAGCGCTCCACACCGGTCGCCGAGATTCTTCAATTAATCGAAGAGTTCGGGAGCGCTCACGATCTCGGGGTAAACGAGAGTTTTCTCATCGCGGCGCATCCTGTGAGCGTGTATGCTGGTATCATCGCCGTTTTGGTACCAATGCTCGGAACTGCATTGCTCCATGCTCATACAAGTCGGAAAACCCATCCGGCAGCCATTAACAGCGGCGACTGGCTGCCGATCTGGAGGGAGCCGCCTTCTCGTGACAGATCGCTCTTCCAAAAGGCAATTTCTTGTTGTACCGGCTCCGATCTATCGTGTTTTCCCCGATCTCTTCTGAAGGACCGTCGTGCAGCCACGGACTTTGAACTCAGCGCTGCCAACAAATCAACCATCAAAACTTACGGCGAACTTCCCTTAAGCCTTAATTTAGGGCTTCGTCGTGACTTTACCTGGCGTTTTGTTGTCGCTGATGTGGCCCTGCCCATCCTAGGATCCGATTTTTTGGCGCATTACAACTTGCTTCCGGACTGCCGCCACCGCCGCCTAGTTGATGGCGTAACTGGCCTTTTGGCGCCCGGACAGTCGTTTAATACGGCACATGACAGTGTCAGGGTACTTACTGTTCCTCAGTCTACCTTCACTGACATCCTCAGCAAGTTCCCGCAGCTAATTCGGCCAGCTGGAGTCCCACGCGAAGTGCGTCACTCCACCGAGCATTTTATTCGGACGACTCCGGGACCGCCACTATCGTATCGTGCAAGACGACTCGCACCAGACCGGTTAAACATAGCCAAAGAGGTGTTCGACGCCATGCTCAGAGAGGGCACGGCTCGCCGTTCGGAGAGTGCTTGGTCCTCGCCGTTGCACATGGTGCCCAAGAAGAACGACGGCTGGCGTCCATGCGGCGATTACCGCGCCTTGAATGCGCGTACGGTTCCAGATCGCTACCCGGTACGTCACATTCAAGACTTCAACCACAGGATTCATGGTTGTACAATCTTCTCAGTGATTGACCTTGTGAAGGCCTACAACCAAATTCCTGTTAACCCTGAGGACGTCCAGAAGACAGCAATCATTACACCATTCGGGTTGTTCGAGTTCCCGTTCATGGGTTTTGGTCTTCGCAATGCCGGACAGACCTTCCAACGTTTCATTGACGAAGTCTTACATGGTTTGGATTTCTGCTATGCCTACATAGACGACATTTTGATTTTTTCAAAGTCGGAAGAGCAACACAAGGAACACTTGCATCAATTGTTCCGGCGACTGTCTGATTACGGCTTGCTGATAAACTCCTCCAAGAGTGTTTTTGGCCAGTCAAGCGTAACATTCCTTGGGTATGAACTGTCAGCCGATGGTGTACGCCCATTACCAGACCGTATCGCCGCTCTGCAGTCCTTCCCGTTGCCTAAAACCGCTAAGGCCCTTCGTCGATTTTTGGGCATGATAAATTTTTATCGCCGTTTTCTGCCCGCAGCTGCTGAACATCAAGCTCCCTTAGATGGTGCCGTCGCTGGTCTTCGTGGATCACAGCCCATTCACTGGACACCATCTCTCGAGCGCACTTTCGTCGCCTGCAAGGAGGCTCTGTCTAGAGTCACTCTTCTTCACCATCCAGTTTCAGATGCTCCGATTGGTCTTTTTACCGATGCTTCTAGCCATTCCGTTGGTGCCTGTCTCCAGCAGTTTGTCGACGGTTCCTGGCAGCCCATCGCGTTCTTTTCAAAGAAACTTTCAAAAGAACATTCAAAGCGGCTATCGAATGCTCTCACCAAGACAGCAGCAATCCTGGGTGTAGAAAACACTGAAGAAGACCAGACCGTATGGCCAGCTTACTACCGTGAGCTGCTCGCCATATACGAAGCTGTCCAGCATTTTCGTCATATATTAGAGGCTCAGCATTGCACAATTTATACGGACCACAAGCCTTTAATATATGCCTTCAAACAACGACGAGAGAAGCTTCCACCAGTTCAGCTTCGCCAATTGTCGTACATTGCGCAGTTCACCACGGACATCCAGCATGTAAGTGGTGCCGACAATGTAGTAGCTGACGCTCTATCAAGGATAGCAGCTATATCGGTGGAACCTGTCGATCTTCGGGCACTGGCCCAGTCACAAGAAAACGACCCTGAGTTCCAGCGTTTATTGGATCACGGTTCGGCACTCAAACTAAAGCGTGAACCAGTGCTCGGAGCAGATGTATTTATATATTGTGATACATCCACAGCACGCTCACGGCCTTTCGTGACAACTCCTTTCCGACAACAGGTATTCAACTCGCTGCACAACCTCTGTCATCCTGGAGTACTGGACTTGTTTCGGAACGTTTCGTTTGGCCTAGCATCCAACGAGACTGTCGTGCATGGACACGCGCCTGTCTGTCGTGTCAACGTGCTAAAGTGACAAGGCATGTCCGCGCACCGCTTAGTACATTCGCACTGCCGACAGATCGTTTTGCACATGTCCATATAGACATAGTTGGCCCTTTACCAGTTTCCGAGGGTTTCAAATATTGTCTGACGGCCACGGACAGGTTTACACGCTGGCTTGAAGTTTACCCAACCGCAGACATTACCGCCGAAACAATAGCGAAAGCCCTTATCACCGCTTTGATCTCCCGCTTTGGTGTTCCGCATCGCATCACCACTGATCGTGGTCGGCAGTTTGAAGCCTCACTATTTCAAGAGCTTGGTAAGCTCGTTGGTTTCAAGCAGTCTAGGACCACAGCATATCACCCCTGCGCGAACGGGATGATAGAACGGCCACACCGACAACTGAAGGCTGCCCTTATGTGTCATCCTGGCGCATCCTGGACAGAGGCCCTGCCACTGGTGCTACTTGGAATGCGGACGGCATGGAAAGATGATCTGCATTCATCATCTGCAGAGCTCGTTTATGGTGAGCCACTCCGTTTACCAGGAGAATATTTTACCCCTTCAACAAGCAGCGAGGGATCAGATTTTGTTTCACGTCTGCGACAAACAATGTCCAAACTGAGACCTCAACCTGCTTCACGCCATGCGAAGCCAAGCATCTTTGTCTTCAAGGATCTGAAGGACGCTTCACAGATCATGCTTCGCGATGACAGCGTGCGAGGGACCCTGCAACCACCCTACTCTGGACCCTACCCGGTCGTCGGACGGACAGAGAAGACGGTCACCATTCGCCGGCGAGGTCACGACGTTGTGGTCAGCATGGATAGAGTCAAACCAGCTTATAGTTTGAATGAGGACGCTCCTGCTGACACAACTTGCCCCGACTCATCGCCACCTGCAATTCCAACCTCTACTCTGCGGCACTCAAGATTGCAACCACCTGCAGTTCCAACCTCTATTCTGCGGCACTCAAGATTGCAACCACCTGCAGCTCCAACCTCTATTCGGGCGGCACTCAAGATCGCAACCAGCAGCAAATTCCCGCACCACAAGAGCTGGCCGTAAAGTCCGGTTCCCGGAGCGCTTTCAGGCTGGTCTGTGAGTGCGCAGAAATCTCCGCAAGGGGGTAATTTGGCGTCAGAAGTTAGCCACAGTTGGCCTGCTACTGTGATTTCCCTACTCGGTTGAATTCAGCAACCGGAGTAGTAGCAGTGGAAATCACAGTAGCCTGGCTGAAAAAGCATTGCCGTAATGGAGCAGCCATTTACTTTTAGTATTCTCGGAAAAGGCTTGTAAGCAGGACGTAGCTAGCAAAAATAAAATCAAGATTCCCAAATAAAGTCTGTGTTTTAATAGGGATTTAAAACTTTTGCAAAGTGTTTTCAAATTTTTTATTAATGATTTTAATTTAGTATTTTCTTTTAATAATTTACCTTCCCTGCGCCCATAGTAATGCAAATTTTCCTCTCTCTTATGGCAAAACTTGCACGTAGCCTCAATAGCAGTTAAAGTTGATGAAGTCGGAAATGAAGAGAGGTAATTGAAATCTTCCAAATTTAAATCGTTACATTCATCATTCTGATTTACGGTTTCCTCTACCTGTTCATCAATTTGCGATAATTTAAGGCTTGGAATCGAATAACTTCTTTTTTCCAAAATATTGCGATTCGAAATGCAATCACAAATTTTTGGTTGCTTTAGAATAGAAGTATTTTCAAAAGATTCCCGGCATAATTTAAGCCACTTCTCATATCGTGGCGTATTTTTGGGTGGAAAAGAAAATAGTCTTCGTCCAGTATCAGTTGATATATGTAGTATTTCAACCAATGATACAACATCTCCGTTTCTGGGAAGACATCGTGAGGAATCAAAAACCGTAAAGCCGTGAAACGCCAAGTCTGAACCAAAAAACAAATCCCGGAACCAAAACAAAATATATAACAAAAAAACAAAATCAAATCGAGTTTTAATAAATAATGCTACTACGCTGAAAAAAGAAATTTGTTGGAAAAAAAGGAAATTTTCGTCTCGTCTCGTCTCGTCTCGTCTCGTCTCGTCTCGTCTCGTCTCGTCTCGTCTCGTCTCGTCTCGTCTCGTCTCGTCTCGTCTCGTCTCGTCTCGTCTCGTCTCGTCTCGTCTCGTCTCGTCTCGTCTCGTCTCGTCTCGTCTCGTCTCGTCTCGTCTCGTCTCGTCTCGTCTCGTCTCGTCTCGTCTCGTCTCGTCTCGTCTCGTCTCGTCTCGTCTCGTCTCGTCTCGTCTCGTCTCGTCTCGTCTCGTCTCGTCTCGTCTCGTCTCGTCTCGTCTCGTCTCGTCTCGTCTCGTCTCGTCTCGTCTCGTCTCGTCTCGTCTCGTCTCGTCTCGTCTCGTCTCGTCTCGTCTCGTCTCGTCTCGTCTCGTCTCGTCTCGTCTCGTCTCGTCTCGTCTCGTCTCGTCTCGTCTCGTCTCGTCTCGTCTCGTCTCGTCTCGTCTCGTCTCGTCTCGTCTCGTCTCGTCTCGTCTCGTCTCGTCTCGTCTCGTCTCGTCTCGTCTCGTCTCGTCTCGTCTCGTCTCGTCTCGTCTCGTCTCGTCTCGTCTCGTCTCGTCTCGTCTCGTCTCGTCTCGTCTCGTCTCGTCTCGTCTCGTCTCGTCTCGTCTCGTCTCGTCTCGTCTCGTCTCGTCTCGTCTCGTCTCGTCTCGTCTCGTCTCGTCTCGTCTCGTCTCGTCTCGTCTCGTCTCATCTCATCTCATCTCATCTCATCTCATCTCATCTCATCTCATCTCATCTCATCTCGTCTCATCTCATCTCATCTCATCTCATCTCATCTCATCTCATCTCATCTCATCTCATCTCATCTCTCGGTTATTAACGCGGCAAATGACAATTGTTAATATGCGGTGCCAGCTATCGGAAAGCTAGCACAGCCCCATACCCTATACTCCTATCGTAAAATCATCTCAGTAAACTTTGAATTTAATTTTTTGCATTTAAAGTGTTATAATCTGATCGAAGTAGGTATTATAAAGTTTTTCGATTTATTATTAAATCTTTTATTTTACCAAGAAAAACTATTTTTTTTTTGGGCTAGGAACCTTCACGGGCGTACGCAGAACAACTCACCAAAATTTCATCACAATCGGATAAATGGCTTAGGAACGCATAGAGGATATACATACGTACATACAGACTAACATTCATTTTTATATATATAGATTGGAAAAGGATTTGTTTGAGGTGAGTGATCTCACAGAGTTGTCCCTGCTGTTTTGTTTATTTTTTTATCTGCTTTATTTATTATTTATTATTTATAATTTGTTTGAGAAAAAATGTAGTGATTCAATTGGTGATTGAGCAAGATAAATAGTGATTTCCGTGGCAGGATCGGTGGTGCTGGGGAGAGGTGAGAAGCTCTTGATACTTGCGAGTGTAGCCCCTGTATCAAGAAGCGAACCCCATTTCAAGTGCATGCGAGTTTGCCCTTGCACTTGTTTTTCTGTGTTGTGGTGGGATTTCGCAGGTCCCAGGGTGTTTGCGAGTTTGCCCTTGCACCCTGGTGTTTTGATTGGAACGCGTGACGAGTTTGCCTCCGCGTTATTCGTTTTTCCCCAGTATCCGCGTTTTGAGTACATACATATATTGAGCATGCCTGCACGCGTTGTAGTAGTATGTTTTCTTCGGCGTAGATTGCCGAGAATCGATCACTAATTGAATAGATTTATTGTTTTAATGGCACACAGCTCACTGTTGTTATTTATTTTTATTTTGCAGTTGCGGGTATCGATTGCGGCCCAACGCCAGTTGTGTTCTCAGAGAGGGGAGAACATGTAATATTATATATAAATATATATATATATATGAGAAAAAAAAATGGAGAGTTGGGGATCCAATGAGGATCCACCAATAGTCAATCTTTTGGCTTTCTTTCTCTCTGTTGTTGTTTGTTCCTCCTACACACCTACTCTAAAACTACTCTTTTGATTTGTAATTCCGTGTAAAACTTCTGTCGTAAAATCATCTCAGTAAACTTTGACATACATTTTTTGCATGGAAAGTGTTACTTTGCCTTAAATTTTTTGCATTCAAAGTGTTAAAATTCAATCGAAAAATTTTTCTGGATAGGGACACCCTAATCACCTAGCGGTATGAAATATACTTTACGATCTATTCTCATACCTACCAAGTATACATAAAATATATCATAAAAATCGTTCGAGCCGTTTCGGAGGAGTGCGACCACAAACACCGTGACACGAGATTTTTATATACAGGGTGTTCGGAGGTGGGAGGGAAATATTGCAGGAGGTGAAAGGTCAGACCGAGACAAGCAAAAAATCGTATGGTTGCTGGGGGGGGGGGAGCGTATCCTGTACCGTTCGGCAGTTACAGGGTGATTCGTAAATCAGGATGTTGCTTTGCTCTTGTATTTTTATCTATTTTTCTACGAATCGCAGCGACCCCAGACCGATCTCAAAAAATCACTATTTCGAAGCCCTTTCCACAAAGGTCAACACCGCCCCCCTATCCCCAACCCCTTGGCCAAAATCACTCCCGGAAGTTGAAAAATTAGCTTTTATTTCACGATTTTTCACCTTTCGCCCCACCTTTCTCCGAAATTCACGGTATTAACATACCTACTTTTTACTTTTTTTAAGTTACCTATCTAATTACCTTTCCAAAACGGTGCGACATGCCCAGGTAGAAAAAGAATACAAAAAGTTATTGACAAAAATCCTTTTACAGAATATCATGACAATTTGAATTTTTAAGAAATTATACTTAAGTTAACCTAAAAAATAAATTTTATTCACTTAAAAACTAATTGCCGACCTTGCTGTCATAAAAATTGTTTACTTAACGACTTTTTTCATTATGGTGCAATAAAATAATTAGGTACCTGTGAGAATGTTTTAATTTCAGGATTTTTGCAACCCCTTTCTAACTGGGCATGTTGCATCTTCCGGTAATCGTGGCGTTTCTTCTCATCAACACACCTAGGCGCAATCATGTGAAAAGGAGAATGCAAAGAATTGCGGGCACGCAATCATCTTAGTGTGTGGTTGACTCTCTAGAGAGAGGACGTTTATAGAAGGATAGGGTAGTCGATAATACGAAGGGAACCTATAACCAAAGAGCTTTACGCTTTCCATATCAAAAACCTGCAAAAAGAACAATAAGAACTCAACTCACAATCAATCGCAACCGTACTCAACACAATGCAAAGGCAAAGTGGAAGAAAGTTGTGTGCGCAGTGCGCTCGACTTGTATCCACGGCCATGGCTTGCCCTATCTTCCCTCATTCCGATCGTGATGTGTTGAAGCGAGAGAAAAATCGTTCGCTTCTACAGATAAACAGCCACAATATATATATCTACTAGCTGACCCGTGCCCACTTCCCAGGGCGTCAACCATTTTTACTTGTGATGAAATTATCTTGTGTGGTTCTTAGTACCTACTGAGTATTTAGGATTGCTAGTATGTATTGGGCGAGTATGTTAATTGTTTAAGACTTCTCTGAATACTATGTTTGATGTTGTGCTATTGTATGGTAGCAAATCGTATTGGTTTTCTGGAGTTCCAACTCGAGATAAGCCAACATATAACTGCCCATGGGAAAAACAATCCTTTTTCAAGTCAATACCCACCAGAGAGAATGTTTGACCCTGGGGCTTATTTATCGTGAGGGCAAATGAAGCTTTGACTGGATACTGCAGCCTTTTGAACGATATTGGCAAATCCGTCGGAATCATGGGTTCCGCGGAATATAGGCAAGTTGTCCCACTGCTGCCCACAGTAGCCTTGTGCCATTCCATTACACATGTTGGGAGGGCTAAGTTTCTTAACAGCATAATAGGAATGCCGACTTTTAACATAAGGTCGTGAGGTGGTAGGCCAGAAGGGCTCAAAGAATTTAAAAATTCTTGAGGATAGTGCACTGTATCCATCCTCAATATTACACACCGTGTCAATTGACTTATACTGTTTGACTTGACCGGGAATTTTCTGTACAATCAGTTTATTTATTTCATTCACTGTACCGTTTCTGGGTGACACTATTGCCTTTGAACAAAGCCAGTGATAATTTCTTTCCAATCAATTTTCAAGACCGGGATATATTGCGTCTATTACATGTTCTAATTTATGAACTATGTGGCCCAATCTATCGTCGTGTTTTAGTTGTCGCTCAAATGGGCTCTCATATTTTTTCGTAAATTGAGAGTTTTAACGGAACTCCATGTGGGAGATGGTTTTAAGCATGCTCTGATGACATCGGCGCGTGTTCCTTTTGTTATTACAGGCAGTGTTTGTCGAAAATCTCCCGTCCCGCTAACCACCACCACCCATGACAGGACCTGAGTTTCTGAGGTCTTGGAGCGTTCGATTTAGTACTTCAACATGACCTCTATTACTCATGGTACATTCATCCCATATGATCAATGATGCATCTTGTAAAAGTTTGCCAAGCGGTCCACTTTTACGTATGGAACATACTGACTGTTGTTCCAAAGTTGGGGAACAAAACGCGAACCCGCGAAGAATATGCGAAACGGCTTCACTCTTAACGTTCGCGCCCGTCGCGGCTTTCGCGCGCGATCCGCGGGCTAAGTGTAGAGCGGGCTTTACAGAGTAGTCCGATTTTGATGACTCTTTTTTTATTACATGTAAGGTATACCTCTAAGTTGGTCCCATTAAAATAAATTTGAAAACAAATTTCTACCCCTGGGGTAAATAAAAACCTTTTAACAAAAAATTAAACCGATGAACATAGAAACTGAAAAGTGAGAAATAAAAGCTTTTTAACAAAAAATTAAACCGACAAAAAAACTGAAAAGTGAAAAATAAAGTAGGTAAACCTTTTTAGTCTGAATAACTGAGCCCTAAACTAATGTAAGCAACTAATTTTGAGTTGGCGCCAACGGAAAAATTTTTTGTTTGTTTGGCGCCGATTAAAAATTAGTTACTTACATTAGTTTAGGTGCTCAGTTATTCAGACTAAAAAAGTTTATTTTATTTTTCATTTTTCAGTTCCTTTTTTGTCGGTTTAATTTTTGGTTAAAAAGCTTTTATATACCTTTAAAAATGTTGAAATTAGAGGACGAACGAAATCTATCGAAATTACCTTGTTATTCTTCACTGAGAATTTTACAATCTTGAAATCCTCGTGTATCAAATCAAAACTAATCGAGTATCGCTAAAAACCAATGACTGATCAATGTAATTGTTTTCAAAATTTCGCTTTCACCAAATCTTACATCAGAATCCACTATATTTTATGAAAATCAATTTTAAATTATGGATCCACATACTCTAAAAAAATTTTAAAAAAAAAATTGAACCGACTCCAAAAAATCCCAAGCTCTAAAAAGTATAAAATAATTATATTAAAAGTCCTCTGATACTACTTTCAACATTAAATACCAAGACTTTCCTAGACTTTTGAAGTCGGTGTGAAAACCTGAC
This sequence comes from Machimus atricapillus, assembly GCA_933228815.1. Taxonomy (NCBI): domain Eukaryota; kingdom Metazoa; phylum Arthropoda; class Insecta; order Diptera; family Asilidae; genus Machimus; species Machimus atricapillus. The sequence continues at coordinate 48,279,438 of OW121785.1, forward strand.
TGATATTAATGCAATTAATCCAGACAAACTGATTGCATTCATTATTTAGTATTGGATTAATATCAGTCAGGTTTTCACACCGACTTCAAAAGTCTAGGAAAGTCTTGGTATTTAATGTTGAAAGTAGTATCAGAGGACTTTTAATATAATTATTTTATACTTTTTAGAGCTTGGGATTTTTTGGAGTCGGTTCTATTTTTTTTTTAAAAAATTTTTATTTCATTCTTTTTAGTGTAATATGTTTTAGTAAATTTTTTTTGGTCCGCCATTTTGAATCCTCGCAATCGGGCACCGAATGTACAACCAAGTACCAAAACCTTATCTGCGTATATATTTTGTTTTTTGTTGATTTTCGCAAAAAGCGCTGAATCAATTTCGATAAAATTTATATGGTACCACCTCTGAACTATGACCTACCAAACAAAAAAAGAATCATCAAAATCAATTCATAATTGGCGGAGTTATCGCGTAACGACATACAAAAAAAAAAAAAAAAAAACACAGTCGAATTGAGAACCTCCTCCGTTTTTTCGTCGGTTAAAAACTACTCTTTTGAATTGAAATTCCGTGTAAAACTTCTGTCATAAAATCATCTCAGTAAACTTTGACATACATTTTTTGCATGGAAAGTGTTACTTTGACTTAAATCTTTTGCACAGTTGTTTTAATATACTCTGTGATTTTGGCGAAAGAAAAGTGTTGTTTTAACTATTTTCCAAGCAATTTTTATGTATTTTCTCTCCATAAGAACCTTCCTTGTGCCTTAAGGAAAATATGGAAAAAAAAATTAGCTGAATTGGTCGAGCCATTCTCGAGTTTTGCGCTTAGCAACACATTTGGCGATTCATTTTTATTTATATAGATATATAAAAATGAGTGCCGTGCGTTAGGCTCGCAAAAACTCCAGAACGGCCGATTTGGATGATTCTTTTTTTGTTTTGTTCATCTCAATTCAAAGATGTTTTAAAAGGTAAGAAAATTAGGAAAAACCTAAAGGAAAAGCCTAAAACGTAAGAAATCGAAAAACAGCACAAAACATACTTCGATTAGATTATAACACTTTGAATGCAAAAAATTTTAGTCAAAGTAACACTTTCAATTCAAAAAATGTATGTGAAAGTTTACTGAGATGATTTTTCGCCCGAAGTTTTATACAGAATTTCAATTAAAAAAGAAACGTAGTTTAAGAGTGTGGCGACCATAATAGAGGCGCTGCACAATGCCAACAGATGTCACTGGTGGCGTTAGAAAAAGCACTTTGCTTATTTCGACTAATTGCATCAAATTAGTTTTTGTTTTACAAAGAAGGCTTTGATTAATTCTGCCAATAAATTTTCATATTTTCCGGAACGTCGATGAGGCAAGTCCCCAACATAAATTTGTCCTCCCAACAAACAATAAAATATTTCATTACAATTTAAAAGTAGAGTTTTATTATATTCTAAAAACTCCACATTGGTGACCCCGACGCTCGAGACGAGCACGGATTCCGAAAAAGCCTGAAAAAAAGCAACTTTAACGAATTCCGAAAAAGCCTGGGAAAAAAGCAACTGGCGAAAACATGGAGCAGGATCATCTGGAAAATCAACGAACCGCCGGCACCGACCATCAAGGAGGCACAAATTGTCCACCGCGGGATTCCCACACAGAACAGGTTCGTGAAATTCAATTTCAAAATATTCAGACGGTCTCCGTTCGGCCTATGAAATTTTGGATACATAGCCCAACTATGTGGTTTAGGCAAATGGAAAATTCATTTGCCTTAGCCGGAATTACACAAGAGGTAACAAAATTCCGGCATATTTTATCGAACCTCGAATGGGAACAGCTTAGGGAGGTGCAGGATGTCGTCGACAGAGATTACCTTCCCTCTGAAAAACCCTACACGCTAATTAAAGAACGTTTAATTAGTCGTTTATCCGCCACACCTAATCGCGACATCAAGCAAATGTTGGAAGAGGAACAGTTAGGGGATAGGAAGCCTTCCCAGTTCCTGAGAGAGTTGCAGCGACTGGCCCGCGATATGGTGGCCAAGGAATTTGTGCGCACCTTATGGATAAGTCGCCTTCCTGCGCACATTCAGACTGTAATTGCTACTCAGTCTGATGATGCAACCCTCGAACGGCTTGGCGAATTGGCTGACACTGTTTTCGATCTGGTGCCACGGCATCAAGTGGCCCAGCTTACACGTCAGCAAAGTGACGAGCGAGCACAGTCGAGACAACAAACACAGGTTGTTTCCCACTCAGAAATTAGCCAACTAACCGAGCAGGTAGCTGCTTTAACGCGCCAAGTATCTCAACTCATGCGTGATAAACGATCCCGATCCACATCTCGCCCTAGGCAACGTTCCAATAGTCGGAATAAAGCCCATAACGATACACAGCACATATGCTGGTATCACAACAAATTCGGGGCGCAAGCACGATCTTGCAAACAACCCTGCAAATTCAATTCGGGAAATGCTGCGGCGGATCACTAGTGGCGGTCAGTGATTCCTGCAAGTCAAGCCGCCTATTCATTACGGACTTAACTTCGAAGGTGCGATTTCTGGTTGACACAGGGGCGGATATGAGTACATATCCTCGACGTTTTGCTAAGGCCTGGAAGAATAAGACCAACTATTCTTTATACGCAGCTAACGGCACTACAATCTCAACCTACGGATTTATACACCTCTCGGTTAATTTGGGACTTCGGCGAGACTTTACATGGAGATTTGTTGTGGCTGATGTTGATACTCCCATCATCGGAGCCGATTTTTTGAATCATTTTAATTTGCTGGTTGACATTCGGAATCATGTACTTCGAGACGCTACTACGAGCCTTTCAGCTTCGGGTTTTTGCACAGTTGGCGTACCTACTGTACAGATAAAATCAGTGTCAGACGACAGCAAATTCGCACAGGTTTTAAAAGAATTCCCCATTCTAACCAGACCCGATGGTGCATTCAAAGAAATTAAGCATAATACCATGCACCACATTACCACCAAACCCGGTCCACCAATCAGCTGCAAAGCTAGAAGGCTAGCTCCAGACAAACTGAAGATCGCTCATCGAGAATTCGAGACGATGATTAAAATGGGCATCGCTAGAAGATCCAAGAGCCCATGGTCATCCCCACTTCACTTAGTGTCGAAAAAGGATGGAGGATGGCGTCCTTGCGGGGATTATAGACCCTTAAATGATAGGACAATCCCAGACAAATATCCTCCACGGAATATTCAGGACTGCAGCGCCAACCTCGCTGGAAAAAAGATTTTTTCAAAAATAGATCTAGTCAGAGCATATAATCAGATTCCCGTGGCACCTGCTGACATTGAAAAAACCGCAGTCATTACACCCTTTGGCCTTTATGAATTTCCTTTCATGACCTTCGGCCTTACGAACGCAGCTCAAACATTCCAGCGTTTTATCGACGAGGTCACTGCTGGTTTGGATTTCTGTTTCCCGTACTTGGATGACATTCTTGTGGCATCACAAGATGAGGATCAACACTTGAAGCATCTACGACAACTTTTTCAACGCTTGTCCCAGTATGGAGTAGTAATTAATGTGGCTAAATGCGAGTTCGGAAAAAACCAGTTAAACTTCCTTGGTTTTACCATTTCTACCAAAGGAATCCGTCCACCATCTGAACGTGTTCAGGCAATTCTGGATTGCCCACCACCATCTACAGTTAAACAGATGAGAAGATTCCTTGGATCTCTTAATTATTACAGACGATTCATTCCGAGATCCGCTGAACTCCAGGCACCTTTGAACGAATATCTCAAAGGCCCAAAATCAACAACAAATGAAAAAAAGCCCATCTCATGGAACCCAGATTTGGAAGCAGCTTTTGTATCTCTAAAGAATGCCTTAGCTAAGGCAACACTGCTGGTTCATCCAGACACTTCACTGTTTTGGGGACTTTTTACCGACGCTTCAGATACGGCAATGGGAGCAGTCCTTCAGCAGAAATCCAATACAGAGTGGCAACCACTTGCATATTTCACTAAATGTTTTAACACCGCCCAGCGTAAATATAGTACATATGATCGCGAACTCCTGGCCGTGTACTCTGCGGTGAAATATTTTAGATTCATGATCGAGGCACGACGGTTTGCTATCTTCACAGACCACAAGCCACTTGTTTTTGCTTTTAAACAGAAGCCAGAAAAGTGTACTCCACGTCAATTTAACCATTTGGACTACATATCACAGTTCACAACTGATATACAGCACGTTCCCGGTTCTGACAACATAGTTGCTGACATGCTCTCCAGAGTGGAGGCTGTCGCTGCTCCTGTAGACTTCAGCGAATTGGCTGCCTCCCAAATGGACGACGTAGAACTCGGAGATTTACTACGCAACAATCCGAACCCAAAACTTGGAAAAACATCCCTTCCCAATGGACCTGACCTTTACTGTGACGTCTCCACTGGAGTTTCCAAACCTTTTGTACCAACAGGTCTTCGAAAGAAAGTTTTTGACAGCCTACACTGCTTAAGCCACCCAGGCCCCAGAGCATCTGCAAAACTGGTGGCGAGCAAGTTCACCTGGCCGTCATTAAGGAAAGACTGCATCACATGGGCACAAGCCTGCATTCCTTGCCAGCGCACCAAAGTTTCGAGGCACACTGTTTCACCATTAGGAGATTTTTCAACACCTTCGAGCAGGTTCGAACACATCCACGTCGACTTGATCGGACCACTCCCAATATCCCGTGGTTACAGGTATTGCCTAACGGTGGTAGATCGTTTTTCTAGATGGCCTGAAGCGTTTCCTCTCACCAACATCGAGGCTAACACGGTCGCTAGAAAACTCTTCAGCGGTTGGATTTCGAAATTTGGCGTTCCTCTGCGAATCACATCGGACCAAGGACGCCAGTTTACATCTGACCTCTTCAGATCTCTATCACAATTTTTCAGCATCAACCATCTCCGCACTACGGCCTACCACCCGCAGGCCAACGGAATGGTGGAGCGCTTACATCGGCAACTGAAGGCTGCTCTCGTGTGCCATGAGACAGAAGACTGGACAGACATACTTCCTGTTGTTTTGATGGGAATCAGAGCGGCATTCAAAGAGGACATCAATGCTACAGCAGCAGAAATGGTCTTTGGACAGTCCATTCGCCTGCCTGGGGAGTTTCTCTCACCTTCCTCTTCAATAATTACACCAGATAATTTCGCTAACAAGCTTAGAGCTCATTTCAGGTCTCTACACCCTAGACCGATCGCACGTCATGGCACCCGCCCTACGTTCGTTCACAGAGACCTCGCTGAATCATCTAATGTTTTTATCAGAAGAGACACCCTAAAAGCAGCACTACAACCGCCATATGAAGGACCATTTCCGGTTATCGGTAGGGCAGCTAAATATTATACTGTACGAGTTCGAGGCCGTGATACAGTAATATCAATCGACCGCCTCAAGCCGGCATATCTCCTGGCATCTGATGACCCTACAGTTCCAGCTATACCAACCGAAAACAACTCTTTGAAGCCGGATGCTACCAATGCTACCAGCCCAGAAACAACACAGTCAACAAAGATAACTCGTTCAGGTCGAAAAGTCCATTTTCCAAAGAAACTTGCCGACTATATTACGTGACTTCTACGAAGTCACTGCGGAGGGAGTACTGTGGCGACCATAATAGAGGCGCTGCACAATGCCAACAGATGTCACTGGTGGCGTTAGAAAAAGCACTTTGCTTATTTCGACTAATTGCATCAAATTAGTTTTTGTTTTACAAAGAAGGCTTTGATTAATTCTGCCAATAAATTTTCATATTTTCCGGAACGTCGATGAGGCAAGTCCCCAACATAAATTTGTCCTCCCAACAAACAATAAAATATTTCATTACAATTTAAAAGTAGAGTTTTATTATATTCTAAAAACTCCACAAAGAGCAGGTGGAAAAATTGATTTTCATAAAAAATAGTGAATTTTGAGGTAAGATTTGGTGTAAGCATTAGTTTAGGGCTCAGTTATTCCGACTAAAAAGGTTTACTTTATTTTTCATTTTCCAGTTCCTATTTCCGTCGGTTTAATTTTTGTTAAAAAGGTTTTATTTTCCACTTTTCAATTTCTTTTTTCGTCGGTTTAATTTTTTTTTTAAAGGCTTTTATTTACCCCTAGAGGTAGAATTTTGTTTTCAAATTTTCATGGGACCAACTTCGAGGTATACCTTATGCATTAAAGAAAAGAATCATCAAAATCGGAGCACTCTGTAAAGCCCGCTCTACACTTAGCTCGCGGATCGCGCACGAAAGCCGCGATGGGGCGCGAACGTTAAGAGTGGAGTTTTTTCGTAAATTCTTCGCGGGCTCGCGCTTTGTTCTCCGATTTTGGTCAGTTTTTGCTCCCGCGTAAAAGGGACCGCGAAGCGCAAACGTGACTTTACATTCAAACTACATATGTGCAGTGAATCGTTGCGAGTGTGGAGTCATGGTTATAATCACGCCGCGCAGTCGCGGCAAGTTCCCCCCTCACAAATCGCGCCGCGATCCGCGGGCTAAAGGCCTGCGCCCATACGATCCAGCGCCCTGCGTTCATGCATCGAGCTTTAAGCTGTTGCTGCACGAAAATATTGAAATCCATGCTTTCTTATGGAGCTTCGCCCATAAGCGATGCATGGCGATGCATCGACGCATGGAAATGTTGAACATTTCTCAATATTTTCATGCATCGGGACGCATCAGCCGGTTTGAACCTAGGGTGGACTTTCAAACTTGCAAGTTTAAAGTTGTGCATTCACAGCTGACTGTTTACATCCCGGCAAAGTGTACCTGAAACATTGGACGCACCTAATAGCAGAATTCCTATTAAAAGAAATTTAATTAATATAGTAAGATCCATTTTTATCCTTTTAATTTTCAAAATTGCTCCTTTAATAAAATTCCTGCGCTGTGCTGTGGCTGTGCTGCGGCTGTGCTGTGGCTGTGCTGTGACTATTGGCAATTTGTGGCATTGTGAGATGACGGATCTTATGGGCGAACCTCTGAATTGCCATGCAGCGGCAGGCATCGAGATCCATCAACAGCTTAAAGCTTGATGCATGAACGCAGCCCGCTGCATCGTATGGGCGCAGGCCTTAAGCGTAGAACGGACTTAAAAGTTTTACAGGAAGATACATAAAAAAAACACAAAGATACACGTCGAATTGAGAACCTCCTCCTTTTTTCGCAACTCTCGCAAAAAAAAAATTCACAGAATATTATTGCCAAATGTTAAAAGAAAGCAAATTCCAAGAATATAAATACCAATGTTTGCGTATTTCAAAAAAGTAGACACCTAGATTCGTATTGCACGGGCACGGCCAAAACCAAAACGATCAACGAAAATCAACCCGAACACAGTGCGGCCATTATTGCCGATCTCAGTGAATTGGAGTTGGAAGGTTGATTGGGATTCATAATCTCTTATGAAGAGTTACAATGAAATCAATTTTGGGTGGTACGAAGTTCACCGGGTCAGCTAGTATAATATGTATATAATCGTTGAGACTGGGCAGAGCTTTGAAAGCTATCTGTTTATTTCCCCTTTGCGCTTCGTGGTTTCCTGAGTGAAAGCTGTGGCAGCCAATGTTCGATCAAGTCTAATGAAAGAATTACTACTTCTTCAGCTTGGGACATCTTATTGCATCTAAGTTCTTTGATAATACCCTGTTATTTAAAATGATGGCACATAATTTCATTTGTTTCAAAGAAAATTTTTATAAATCTAAAAAAATTAATTCCTTAGGGTGTCCTTATCAAATTTTTGTTCTAAATCGCTTCTGAGCTCACCCTCCTTTAAAATCGACGTCCGAATTTTTTTGGAGATGCCTATCTTATACATATATGTATCTCATTTAAGGACATTGACAGGAAATTCATAGGGAGTGTAAATGCACTTTTCCAACGATATCTCAATTGTTAGAATTCGTTTCCAAATGAACTAATTATGGGGGTTCAATTTCAAAATTTACCGTAATTTAGTTGTTTGGACTAGAAATTTTTGACAACAATATCGATAGGTTTTCCGCACTAACTCGTACTGTTATCAATGGTTATCAATCTACATATGTACATTCTAGAGGTCGTCAAAATCTTTAGTAGTATACTAGGTTTTAAAGATATTATTGTTATTCCTGAAAATACCTACTACTCAGGCAGAAGAAGATTATTTTATTTCAAACATTTTATATTTACGTCAATATTTTGTTCCAACTTTGAATAAAAAAATAAAAAATAAAAAGAATTCTAATTTTTAGCTATTCTGAGTTTTTATTGTATTTGAGAATAGTTTCATTTCAATCCATTTGTAAAGTTTCTCTTTCAGTTTGAAAATGATTAAGTTGTTTTCAATGATTGTTGTGGTCAGGGAAAAAGATCACATTTCGAAAGCAAACCTCAAAGCAAAAACATAATTTTCACGCCGCCTATGGCTGGCGTAAATTTTCCATCTCGGGGGCTCGCCCAAAAATGCACGGCGGCTGTGGCGAGCACCGCTAAATTTTACCGTCCCTCGAACTGCGGACGGCGAGTTTCGTGGCTAACAATAGCACAAAACTCGCCGATCGCAGCTCGAGGGCCAACTCATGCGGAAGATAATTGCGGCGCGAGCCATGTGGTCGAAGCAAAGTGGTGCACCACGGACTCGGTCGGATGTAAAAACTTCTCGGGACCGAAATGCGTGAGCCCGGAGAAATTCACGGTGCACCCAAATGCATGAGATCAGGCGTCAGGCACGGCAAGCAGCCAAGCTCGATGCCGTTGCCGTCTACTCGCACACCGGCGGTGTGCGCGCGCATTGGCTGCCTCCTGTCGGTGTGGGAGTGGACGGCAGCGGTATGAGCAACGGCGATCGCTGAGTCATCGGGTCGGTGGTGGGCGGCGTGATTTCGCGATCGGGGAGAAATTGAGGAGTCAGTTTTGGAGCATCGAAAAGTAGAGTCGGTAAGGAGTTTTCATTGAGTAGAGTCAGTTTTGGAGCAGCGAAAAATCAAGCCGGTTCTGGAGGATTAAAATAGGAAAGTCGAAGTTGATCTCTAAAAAAAAAAAAAAAAAAAAAGAATAAAGTCGGCGGAATTATATATTGATTCAAAAGAAGTCGGGAATTTATCGGCGGTGAAGTTTAATTTGGAAAATTTGGAAGAAAAAAAAAAAAAAAAGGTAATTAAAACTAGACCGCGGGAAAATATCTACGAAGTACAGTGCCGGAGAAATTTGGAAAAGTGCCTGAAAAAGAAAAAAAGATTAAGCATTTTCAAACAATTCCGTGGAGATTAAAAACCAGTGGGTGACACTAATTTGCCTCGAGAAAACCCCGGAAGGGATAGAAAAGCGAGAGACCAAAACGAACAAAATATGTGCTATTCCCAGTGACAATAAGTGCAGTTAGCTGTGCCGCACTGTGGGTTTTTTTTTAATTGTTTCAGACTCAAATGATCCTCGAAAAGAAAACGAAAAAAAGAATATATTAAAAGTTCAAACATAATTGCGCTCTTAATTCGATGTACCGCTAAATCGGCCCTCGTGCGCCTGCCCTAAAAGTGAAAAGAAAAGAAAAAAAAAGGGAAACTTTATCAATAGCAAAGTAAGTTACAGTTATTTGTGCCTTACCGAAAATCCCTCCGCGATCCCGAACCCGCCTAAAAGAGTAGACACATGTATATATATGAAATTTAATTGTTCTAAATATATCGGGTATTTAAATGAATTACCGTTACGTCCTTCCTCTAGTGCCAACTCTGAAAGGGAAAAGAAAAAAAAAGATAAATAAAAAGAAAAGGAAATTTTTAATAACGATGTAAGTCACATATATAAACTCTTAAATAAGCGCCTAGACAAATAAGTAAAATAACCGACGTACATAATTAAGAAATTAGTTCAATAAATAAATGAATAGTCTTAACTATCTATAATATATATAAATAGCATAATAAACATTAGAATAGAGTTAAGTGCATTGATAAATAGTGAAGTATATGAACAATGAACGCAGTGCCTACATCATTAAATGAACGAACCTTACATTGAATACATATACGTAGCGAGTTGAACATTAAGATAAGCTAAACAAATAATTAAAAGAACTACTTAAAGAAAGGCCTAGATGTTTTAATAAATTAGTGAACCAATAAGCCACTGAACTTCTGTGTAAATGGACAAAAAGAAAAAAAGAAAACTAAAGAAATAAATAAACGGGAATAATTACATAAGTGGTGATTATTATAAATGAACAAAAGAACCGATGATTTAGACTGTGCTGAACTAAACAGGACTGAAATTAAGTGATTGTATTAATAAATGACTCTCTATTTAAATGCGATAAATTAACTCGTTAACTAATAAATAAGGTGAACATACAAATATAAGGAAATGAATTCGGCAACAAACCCTTAACTAATGACGAACGTTAGCCTAAATAAATAATAGGGAGACCAAACCACACTAGCATATTCAAGAATAGGTCTCACTAATCCAACGTATAATGACTTCAAAACATAAGGGTCGCAAAGTTCCCTAGACCAACGCTTAATGAAGCCTAGAACAGAATTACTCTTATTTACTAAAGAAAAGAGGCAATATGAAGTCCGAAATCGAGCTTATCGTCAAGAAGAACACCAAGATCAGAAACATGGTCAGTATAAGATAAAAATGAGTTAGACAGACGATAGTCAAAACTAAAATTCACAATCTTACGAGAAAACGACATGACGGAACACTTATCAACATTTAAGAACAAATAATTAAGGTCACACCAATAAACGAAACGATTCAAATCGTCTTGAAGCAAGCTACAATCGTCAGGACAGGTTATTTGTCTAAAAATTTTAACGTCATCAGCATAAATAAGGATTTCCGAGTTCAATATAACATCTTGTAAGTCATTAATGAATAAAATGAATAATAAGTTGGAGGTAGTGGATCTACCCTTGACAAAACCATGTTGTTTTGTAGAAATAACAGACTTACACCGGAAGTACATATAATCATAAACAATTGATTCAAACAATTTAGGTATAGATGACAATTTAGCAATTGGACGATAATTGGAGGTTAAGTCACGTTTCCCCTTTTTATGTATGGGGATGATGTAGAATAAGTAGAACTGAATATTGTTTAGAGTGTAAAAGTACTTAAGTAGAACTAAATAATTAGATCACAGAAATGTACCACAGTTTGTAAAGTAATGACTAGATCACGAAACAACAGAGGTCAGCACCAGAGCGTAGAACAGTTGGTCACCGATCAACCAGTAGTTCCGGCGATGGGGGCAGTCTAGCTCTAGCTCTTGTCTGGATCACCTTGTGTAACCTTATAGTAAATAGTTAGTAAACGTGTACTGAGAAACAATGGTTTTATTACTTGGAGAAAGCATCCTATAAATACTACATGGCGCAGCCGGAAAAAGAATAGCACCTAAAAACAAAGTAGAGAGTGTACTGTGTGAATGGGAGTAGTTAAAAAGTTAAAGTTAAATACAAGTTCAACGTCGAAACGACCACGAGGCAGGCCATCAAAGACGAGAACAGTAGCAGTTGCAATGGATTACGTGAAGAAAATTGATAAGCTGGAGCTAGACGGCAACTTGGCGGAAAACTGGCGCAAATTTAAAACAAATTTTGAAATATTTGCTATTGCAGCCGAAATAGAGAAAAAGCCAGAAAATGTAAAGGTAGCGGTACTTCTAAACACGTTGGGGCCGGATGCAGTGGAACTGTACCAATCGTTCAAATTAACAGACGAGCAAAGAAAGTCATACAAAGACGTGATGGATGCATTTCAAAAATTTTGCGAGCCGAAGACTAACACAGTCTATGAATCATTTTTGTTCCACGGCCGCTGTCAACAGGAGAAAGAACCCTTCGACAATTTTTACATGGACCTGAAAAAGATGGCGAAAAAATGCGAGTTTAAAGATCTGGAAGAACGTATGATAAGAGACCGAATAGTACTTGGAGTAGCTGATAAAAGACTGCAGAAGCGCTTACTGGAAACAGATGGCCTGGATTTGAAAAAAGCACTGGAGATGAGCCGAGCAGCAGAGGCAACGGAGGCACAAATCAAGGAGATGCAAAATAATCCGAAGGAACTTCACGTGGATAGAATTGCGCCAGCCGAAAGTAGAGTTAAGTACAATTCGAAATTTACAAAGAGTAATGAGAAAAAATTAAATCGCGATTATAAACGTTCTAGGTCAGACAATAACGTCAGGGAAACAAAGCAACTCGAGTGTACATATTGCGGATCGAAACACCAGAAAGGCAAATGTCCAGCTTATGGGAAAAATTGTTCCAAGTGCGGAAAGAAAAATCATTTTGCGGTCGCATGCAGGCAGAAGAAAGAGGTAAAACTAATATCGCAGGCTAATAGAAACATAAGTAATAACGAATACTTATACATTGATAAAATTACAAACCATAAATATTTAAATAATTCGTGGATACAAGAAATAAGAGTGGAAAATTGCGTAGTACCTTTTAAATTAGACTCGGGAGCAGATGCAAATATATTACCATATAAATATTTCCGAAAAATACGTAACGTAAAATATGTCAGGACTAATACAGAATTAGAAGCTTATGGCGGCTCCAAAATACACACTCTAGGAGAAGTTGAATTGCTATGCGAGGCTAAAAATATAAAAGAGAAAGAAAAATTTTTCGTAGTGAATTCTGATTTAATGCCAATTCTGGGATTAAAAACCTGCATACGATTAAAACTCATTCAAAGAGTGAATTCGATTAAAGTCAAGAATCAAGATCAATTTGTAGAAAAATATAAGGATATTTTTGAGGGTACAGGATGTTTCATTCAAAATTATGAATTAAAAATAAAAGAGGGAAGCACACCAGTAGTTAAATCTCCAAGGCGGATTCCCCTAACATTAAAAAATAAATTAAAACAAACGCTAGATTCTCTATGTCGGAGGAATATTATAGCAAAATCGAATGGTACTTCGGAATGGGTTTCAAATATTGTAATCGTGGAGAAAAAAAACGGAGAGTTACGAATTTGTTTAGACCCAAAATATCTCAATGAAGCGATTCAAGAGGATAAATATCCTATCCCAACATTTGAGGAAATCGCGGCGAAACTTTCAGATAAATCTTTTTTTACGGTGCTTGACTTAAAAGAAGGTTATTGGCAAGTAGGCTTAGATGAAAAGTCGAGTCAGCTTTGTACTTTTACGACTCCTTTTGGATCCTTTCGGTTTAAAAGATTACCATTTGGCATAAAAACAGCTCCAGAGGTGTTCCAAAGATTAAATGAATTAAATTTCAAAGATATACCCGGGACCATTGTATATATAGATGACATTTTAATAGCCGCGGAGACGGAAGTAGAACATGATAAAATTTTAGAAAAGGTCATGGAAAGGGCTCGTAAAAGTAATATTAGATTTAACAGTACCAAACTTCAGTATAAAGTGCCAAGTGTTCACTATTTGGGTCATATTATTAGTAAAAATGGTATTGCAATAGATGAGGATAGGATGCAGGCAATTAAAAGTATAAAAGACTGCACAAGCAAGAAAGAAGTGCAGCAGTGTTTAGGGATGGTTAATTATTTAAGAAAATTCCGAATTTAGCAGAGATTTCACAACCATTGCGCGAACTATTAAAAAAAAATGTGAGTTTCAAGTGGTTACCTCAGCATACAGAATGTTTAAACAAAATTAAAAACTTAATTGCTACGGCACCCATGTTAAAGACTTTTGACCCAAAGAAGGGCGTCATACTACAAACAGATGCATCAAAATTCGGTTTGGGATGCTGCATGATGCAAGAAGACAAACCTGTTAGTTTTGCTTCGCGCAGTTTAACCGAGGCTAAAATAAACTACGCACAAATTGAGAAAGAATTATTGGCGATCGTATTCGCGTGTCAGAAATACCATCAGTTTATTTACGGAAAGAAAGTTAAGGTGGTAACGGATCATAAACCACTAATAGGATTATTTAAAAAAGAAATTGGAAAAATAGCGTCGCCTAGACTGCAAAGGATGATATTAAGATTGACGAAATACAATCTTAACTTAGAATTTACTCCCGGAAAAAATCTACACATTGCAGATATGTTGTCAAGAAATTTTCAAGTAACCTATGATAGTAGAGCGGAGATAGACGATCTGAATGAAGTGGTTCACTCGATTAATATAAGCGATAAGAAAAAGGCTGAATTTCGAAGCGAAACGGGAAAAGATGAAATTTTGAGTAGGTTAATGAAAATAATAAAGGAAGGATGGCCTAAAACAAAAGCAGAGTTACCTACTAATATGAAATACTATTGGAAATGGCGAAATGAATTATTTAGTGATGATGGTATCGTATACATGAATGACCGAATATTTGTACCAACTTCGTTGCGGAAAGAAATTTTGGCAAAGTTGCACGAATCTCACCAGGGCATAGAACGCACAAAAAGTAGGGCAAGAAGCTTGGTCTACTGGCCAAATATAAACGATGAGATTGAAAATATGATAGGAAAATGCAGTATATGTCAAAAGTATCGTAGTGCAAACCGGCGTGAGAGTCTAATACCACATCATATTCCATTATATCCATTTCAAAAGATAGCAATGGACATCATGGAATTCGAGGGCAAAAGCTTCCTTGTAGTTATAGATTATTACTCAAAATATCCAGAAGTCTTACCTCTTGCGAATAAGTCGGCGAAGCAAGTAATAGAGAAACTTGAGCCTGTCTTTGCAACACATGGAATCCCCAGACAAATTGTAGCAGACAACGTTCCCTTTTCGTCGTATCATTTTGGTGAATTCGCAAACGATTTAGATATTGAGCTAAGTCTAAGCAGTCCCTTATATCCGAAGTCTAATGGGTTAGCTGAACGGACAGTGCAATCTATGAAAAATTTGCTTAGGAAATCTAAAGACAGTAACTCAAGCTTTTGGATATCACTTCTAGAATTTAGGAATACCCCCATTAAATTTTTAAATGAATCTCCCACAGAGTTGCTAATGGGGAGACAAACACGATCGCGTGTTCCAGGGCATGAAAAATTGTTTCAAGGAAAAGTTAACAATGGAATAGCAAAAAATATAGAAAGAAAACAAAGAAATTATAAATTTTACTATGACAGGGGGGTAAGGGATAAAGAGGAACTAAAAGTGGGAGAGAAGATATGAATAAAAATAGGAAAAGTTTGGGAAAAAGGAATTGTTGAAAAGAAGCATCCTGCACCTCGTTCATATTTAGTTCGTCGGGGAAATGGAGCCCTCATAAGAAGAAATTCGAGTGTAATTCGGAAAAGAAAATGAACAGCGATAATGTCGAAATGAAAACGCGATCACAAAATGATTTGTAGTTGAAGAAACGCTGAAGTAAATGTAGAAGTGTGCTCGTCACGAACATAGCTGGTGTTTCGATGTCGTATTAATGTAGAGAATTGAAAAGATGCTAATGAATTTGAAGTTGTAAAAAACAAAACAAATAGTTAACGTAAATTACATATTATTGTAGATGAGAAGGTAATGAATTGTATAAATGGATTAATTAGAGGCATGAACTATTGTAGCTCCTTTACTTTTAGGGGGAGGTGTAGAATAAGTAGAACTGAATATTGTTTAGAGTGTAAAAGTACTTAAGTAGAACTAAATAATTAGATCACAGAAATGTACCACAGTTTGTAAAGTAATGACTAGATCACAAAACAACAGAGGTCAGCACCAGAGCGTAGAACAGTTGGTCACCGATCAACCAGTAGTTCCGGCGATGGGGGCAGTCTAGCTCTAGCTCTTGTCTGGATCACCTTGTGTAACCTTATAGTAAATAGTTAATAAACGTGTACTGAGAAACACATGGTTTTATTACTTGGAGAAAGCATCCTATAAATACTACAGATGATAAATGCCTGCTTCCATAAAATGGGAAAGTTGGACGATTGAAGAGATAAATTAAATATATGACTGAGGGGCAATGCCAAAGTGTCACAACAATGTTTCAAAACACAGGTAGGAACTCCATCAGGTCCGGGCGAGTAATTATTGTCTAATTTAGATAGGTACTTCCAGACCTCCAGCTCAGTTATAACAGGAATATCAACATTGAGGATAGATTCAACAGAAACACAGTCAAACATATTAGAAACATTAACATCACTGCAAGAAAAAGCCGACTCAAAAAACTCAGCAAACATGTTAGCAATTATAGACGGGTTGTCAGACGATAGGGAACCATTGGTCATAATACCAGGAAAATTATCAGATTTTCTTTTAGTATTAACATATTTCCAAAATTGTTTCGGATAATCTCGAAGTCTTGACCTCATAGAACTCATATAACTGCGATAAGCAGAAGCAGCTTCAGCATTGTAGCACCGACGCAGGATCAAGTATTGATTATAGTGGAAAACTGAATTGTGTCGAACATATAATTTCCATGCTTTAGTTTTTCTATTTTTAAGCCGGATAAGGTGCCCATCGAACCAAGGCAGAGTAGATGACTTAGCATTATAAGGTAAAAATGGAACAGCATTAACAAAACAATCAAAGAGTATACAGTAAAATGACACTAAGGCTACATCTAAATCAACAGTGCTAAGCACTGGGGTCCAATCAGAGCATAAAAGCAACTGCTGCATATGTAAAAAATTTGCCTTAACAAAGTTAAACGAAAATACATTATCAGAAATCAGTACATTGCTACAATTCTGTAGTGTAATATTACAAGCCAGGGCGGGATGATGGGAGTCTTCCAATACCATAGGTTGTTCGCAACTTGATAATACAATCTGCTCATGGCAAGTAGTCAGAATCAAGTCCAAAATGCGCGAACGCTGATTCACGATGTTGTTAATTTGATGAAGACCAAATCCACGTATGCTATCAACAATACTCGAATCCATGCTTGAGGATTTCAGAGGAGCCACGCAGCCATAAATATCGCCAATCCATTGAACGTTGGGAAGATTGAAGTCACCAGCAACGATTACCTCATCATGCTCGGAAGAGAGACTCATAATATATTCCATCGCGGACAAATATCGTTTATAGATATCGAAAGATGAACCAGGAGGTATATAAATGCAGAGGAGGAATAAAATTGTCTTTCCTATTTTAGATTTAGTGCATATAAGTTCAAGACTATCTGAAGAAGGTATTGTAATGCTCTGTGATGGTAATGAGCCTCTAATTGCAATTAACACTCCACCGCCCTTGGAGGGCACAGAATCAGAAAAACGATCACGGCGAAAAATCTGATATGAGTCATTGAAAAGTTCAGAGTCACAAATATTTCTATTAAGCCAGGTCTCAGTAAGAGCAATAATGTCAAAGTCAGAAGAGGTAGATCTATTAAAAAATTCACCAATCTTAGTTCTAAGGCCATTAACATTTTGATAGTATAAGGACAAATTCGTAGTTTCAGTGTCGAACAGTTGAAAATTTACTTTCGGATTAATCGATGACCTCCGCGCCGAGGTAAAAAAGAGATGTTGTTATGGGGTTTAAATTCACGTAGAATTATCCCGGCAGGCCAATAATCCAAACAGCTCAACACTTCATAGCAATTAGCAGGCACATATAGTTTAAAAGACAATGAGAACGCCACTTCACGATTAGGATTTATTTTAATGCATTTAATGTTGTTAAAGTCAGCAGGGACACAGAGCTGATTAGAGTTTATATATTGAAGGATATCGTCGACAGTAGTGGAAGGATCCAGAAGGGAAATGAATAGCGTCCTGGGGGGAACGATCACTTTCAAAGCTGAATTAGAATTAGAATTAGAATGGGTCAGCGTGCTGATTTCCAGGGCAGCCGCAATTGAATGATCAGGATTGTCCGTAAGAGATCCAGCAGATACCGAAGGAGTGGATGTAGCATTCCTTGATGACGAGGCAATATTATTTGCACACAAGGTATTGCTAACTGGTGTATTTCTAACAGAAGATCTCAACTGCCTTGACTGGTTGGAAACAGAAGTTTGATTCTGATTCGGAGGAACAGTAACACGATGACCTGCCGTAGGAGTTACAGTACCAGAAGCGCCAGTCCTCACCCCATCGGTGTTGGGAAGGTTGATGCTCTTGGTTTCTCTCACAATGTCATTGACCTGTGTAGAAATATCGCAGAGCGCTGACTGCAGGGCGATGACCGATCTAGACAATTTGTTTAGCTTGTTCGCTAGAACAGCAGTTGAATTTGGTCTGCACAGATCACAAAACCACTGGAGACCGTTATCAGCAGCCTTAAGAGCATCACCAACAGAGGCAGGTAGTCCGATGCACTTGCAGTGGTACAGCTTAGTGCAAGCTCCCGAGCAGCAAATCATAGGAGATTTGTTGGAGTGGTCAGCACAACTCGAACCAGCAGCGCAGCGACTCGTTGCCATAGTGATGCAGCAGAGCAACCAAGAATGGAGCCACAGACGAGCAATAGGCAATCCTCGGCAAGGCGCGAGCCAAACAAAAAATTTTAGCGACTCAGTCGAAAAAACACAACAATGTCCGGCGGAAAAACTATAATCCGTGGTGGAAAACAAATCAACAAGAAGCAGGTGAACTTTTGATAATTGAAATCGCGACAGAAAATAAATAAATAAACAAAAATCAAAACAAATCAGAAACAATCACACAGACGAGCGAAGCACACGTCCGGACGACTCGACTGCTCGACTGAACTGAACTGAACTGAATAAATAAATTTTGAAATAAACCCAAAAGTGATAAATACCTGACCTGGTTCCTGTTCTCCATCACGGACACACCGGCACCTCTTCGGGGCCAGACATGAAGAGGCAGGGTGCCGGGCAGCGGCTTCAGCATCACCATCAGCAACAGCTCTTCAGCATCAGTAGCAGCGTATCATCATAGCAGCAAGGCGCAAATAATTGTGAATTCTTGTTTTAAGTACGAAAAGAATATAAAAGGTATGTCCAACTTACAATAATTTTTTCCATTTTCTCTGGATCCCCCTCTCCTCACCACTCAAACACGGGTGACCCCCTCGTAGGGGTCCTGCAAGGTAATTGTTGATTCCTTTTCTGAAATAAAATAGGGACCTCCCCAAATAATTTTGGGCCAAGGGGAGGTCAAAGGGCGGTTGGGGCATCGGCCAGTGAGGGGGTTCATGTCACCGGAACCCTCCCTTGAGAGTCATCCACAGCAGTGGCAGGGGTTCGGTCTGCCCTGCTCGTTTTTCCCCCTTTACCTTTTTGTTTTCCGTGGCGCGAGATAATTTTCGTTATGGGCATTCTCGCTCTGGTGGCTTCGGGTGGCCTACCGGCAAACCCCCCACGACTACCGCAACGCTAGCCTGCCAGCTCGCGCATGCCACACACCACCAGACCAGGCGCTTTAGCCGGGCCCTGGAGGGAATGTCCCCCATAACAATTATGGCGCCCAACGTGGTGCCTACAGCGGGTGCCCATAACAATTATGGGGTTTACATAACATGATATATATTGTTCAAGCGGTCCCAGAAATGTGCTGTGCTGTGCAAAACGCTTGAGTATTTTATCGACTAAAGTCGCATGAGAGTACCATTTGCCTATTTAGTGACATAAAATTCAAGATCGAATCACTTCCCAGTAGCTTTCAAACTATGTATTCTAGCTACATCCATGTTTTACTCACATTTAGCCGAAGAAGTCCTTTTACACTTTACTAGGCCTTTAACCACCTATTCAATGTAACAATTTTAAATAAAAATTCAACTCAACAGAAAGCAGAAGCCTCAACCCCTAGACAAAACAAGTAAAGTGTGGTTTAAGGCACGTTTCCAATACAGCATGGAGATTCAGAGTATTTGCTATCTCCACGCTTCACATGTCAGAGTTGTATCTTTTGTCTCTTTCAAAATCTCGCTCTGGAGCTGAGAGTCAGCGCGAAAGTAGGTTCTAGTTCTACTCCCGCGCTGGCGACTGAGAAAAAATTTCGGAATTTTAGCTTCACTTTTTTGACGCAAGGTGGAGCCACTATGCAATTGATTTGTTGAGTTAGAAAATTTGCAAAGAAAACTCATTTCGGCTGATAAAATCAATTGTGTGTTGCATAATTTCTTATGAGGAAAAAGTGTTTTGGAAAATTTTTCATTGTTTCAGTCATGATTTTATTCTTGAAATTTGCATTTTCGAATCAACTGGCTTCTGCATTTTCGAAGAGTTTTTGAATTACCAAACGTGGCTTTGATTTGCATTATCTAGTTCTAGTACAACTGCATTAAGGCATAACAGAAACAATAGCTGCAACTTGGTTTTCCATCACAGCTAATTCCAAAACAGCTAATTATCACACTAGTAAAAAGTGACATGTAATCATACGATTTCGAAAAACTGAACTTTCGAACATGCGCTACGCTGCCATTTGAAACGGGGGCCAGCGCGGGCGCGAACTTGACGCTGTATTGGAAACGCTAAGTATTCACATTTTTTCAGCTTTTTGTTTCGAACATAATTTTAAGACTTAAAAAAATCTAAGTAAGTGCAAATTTTATCAACTTGCACAAAAGCCAAAAAGGATGGTTTGCGACTAACAATTTTCAGACTATTCTACTCCTCCACAAATATTCCGTATTGAAAAGAAGATATAAACTGCAAACGAAGAAAAACTTACCCGAATAAAATGGTTTTTAGCTCCCTGGCAGAGCGGCATGAAGGACCCTTGTCTGGTGACTTCCTGGAATTTGTCAAATTGATTTTCCCAATCGTACGATACTAAACGTGATTCTAAAGTCATGCCAGCGAGCTCGGGGGGTGATGAAATCAATACGGGATTCGAACCCCTGCAATGAAATAAAATGCAAGCACATTAACACTGCCTCTTCGTATACATATGCGATTTTTAATTTAAATAAGATTAATTAAATATGTGGAAGTCGCCTGAATGAAGATAGGGTGACGGGGTAACGGACTCATCTTTTGTTATATGCAGGACGTAGGGATTACCAATGTGCAGCTGATGTCAAGTGTTCAGTAATAAAATGAGGTAAATGCATATGTATGTATATCATATAATTACCACTTACGTTGTCGGGCTTTCGAAATGCTCAAGTATAACAATTCAGTTAACATAGATAGGTATTAGAGGAAGGAAGGTTTCTCTATACATACTGTTACAATTTTGCCCGCCGAGCGGCTGGCGGACAAAACTGCACAGTTTGCCCTTCGCTACAACTCACCGGGTTTACGGGGATATGGGGACGGACTTACACTAATTTTGTTAAGAATACAATGCTCATCTGCCGAGACAGACGAGCACACAAAAAAAGTTTTCGGCGTTTCGATCCGGGGCACTGGCCAGATCTCTTCAGTGTGGCTGAAGACCAGTGCCCCTGCCACAGACGCCCACACTTGCGCGAACCAAACACCGGCCCCCATATTCGCCCGCTTCAAAAACCAAGTGTGAATTATAACGAAGGCAAATTTTGTAACAATATATTTATGATTAAAAATGTAGAGTTTAGATTTTAAAAAATATTTAATAAATAAAATGTCCATTGTTTAAAAAAAATTTATAAAATGTTCATATGACTTTTCATTTAAAAAAAAGAATGATAAAATTCAACCCCTGCATACGAATTTTTAAAAATTGATATTTGTAAAATATTTAAGGCACCATAAAACTCTAAAGAAATGTATTAAAATGTAATATGACTTTTCAAAAGAGAATGATAAAATTCAATCCCTAAACACATACATACTTTTATAAATCTCGCCTTCTTGACTTTTATAAAATACTAACTGACCCGGTGAACTTCGTACCACCTTAAATTGATTTGATTGTAATTCATCATAAGAGATTTCATGACCAATCATGTCCCAATCAACCTTCCAACTCCAATTTGAGATTGAGATTGCCAATTTTGGCCGTACTGTCTACGGTTTGAATTTCGTTTGGTGATTAAATGACTAAATAAATACGTTGTCCTGCCTAAAATAAAAAAATTGCTTGGCTTTGTTATATTTTCGAGTAAAAATAGCAAAGCCATATTGATTTCTTATTTATTTCTTCAAGCTTCTTTTATAATATTACGATTCAGCCATTAGCAGCTAAAAATAAACTTTTTTTTTTCTGAGAACAGGCTCATTAATGGCTTTCCATTTTTTCGACATACATACTAATGTAAAAATTATCATGTTCTCTTTTTTGCAAATAGGATTTATTTTAAATGTACGTAAAATTTTAAGCTTAAAAACTTGTCGTTTTGGGCTTAAAAACACATTAAGACAAGCTGGTTTTTTTTAACAGAAAAAAATATTAAGCTTTAAAGTTATTTTTTCTTTGACTCGTAAAATTAAAAGGTTTTTTTTTTGGGTTTTTTCTCTCAGCTTCAGCTATTAGCGCTCGGATGTATTAGGTTTAGGTTTTTTGCAAAAAAAAAAAAATATATATAAAATAAAAAATCGTAACTGGTACGGTCCTCGCTATTAAGAGCTTTACAATTCTGGTAGAACAAATTATGTCACAGATGCATCATAAATACTTAAATTAAAATATGTATGCACCAATATCCTTGCACCATTTTCAACACAAATTATGCTTCAGTCCAGAAGAATATATGTAAATAGCCATTGACCTCATTCCATTTTGTGAAGCCCCAATCAGCGTCTTCTGAACTTAATTAATATTCAAGACGGCAATATTAATTTATATGTTTATGCAGAACCACAACAAGAATATGTTCAGCACTATATGTATAAACCTTCATGGAAGAAAAGATTCGACCCAAATATTTTAAGCAAATTATGACAGGTTGAACATGTTCTCGAGAAATCGGACGTGTTTAAATTTGTTTGTAGCTTTGAAACAGATTGTATTCAATTTGAATCATACAAACCAAAGGACACCGCACAAAATCTATGGGAATTGGCCCCCGATCAAAGACCAAACTTGGCTATCTTGTAGTATTTGGTGTGCTGATAAAAAGTCTCCATGGGCACGGAGCCCTAAAATCATTTTTTCACCCTTAAAATCGCATTTTAAGGGTGACACACCCCCGAATGATATCGCATGATTCAGAGGCTATTCAAGCACACTTAGAGCAAAATGATCCGTACAAATGTTGTTGGATATTGGACGGGGCAGCCAGCAGTGACCTTTATGTGACCTTGAAGTCATTCTTCAAGGTAAAATGAAGGTCAAACCATGTTTTTAACGAAAATCTTCTTTTTTCATAGAAATGTTCTTGGATTTCGAGAGGATGCTACCAGCGTCGAACTTTGCGGTGACTTTGAGATCAATACTCAATGTCATTTGAAGATCACATCAGTTTTGAAACGTGTAAATGACTCTGTTATAATGTAGTTGCCTCATGATATCATGTAGCAAGTTTTCTAGTGCGATGAAAAAAAAGCTTGACCTTGAAATGATCTTCAGTTGATCTCCAACATGACCTTGAATGTTGCAGTAATGGTTGCTAAGCGCTCCCTACTCTTTTACGTTGAAAAAATAGCTTGAGCTTGAAATGACCTTCAGGTGACCTTCAACATGACCTTGAAGGTTGCAGTAAGTATTCAATTAAGTTAGGCCTCAGTAATGCATCATGAATATTGTTAAAGCGTAAAGCTGATTGTGCCTCGGTTCATCTATTCATCGAAATTCTCACAGTAACATGTAGAAATAGTATGAAAGTAGTGTCGAGTTCTCTTGAACTGTGCTGTTTGACCTGATCATTGCTATTCTTGTTTTTTATCACTGAGGCTTCATACATACATATATTCAAAAATGCTAAATACTGGTTTATAATGGCTCAAAGAATAAGAATAAGATGCTATATTTGCAATTTAGCAAGTAACGGAGGACGTGGAACGGTTCATATAGGTAATGACGTAAATAAGCGTAGGATTGCAGTTGACAGGCGTGCGATGTACGATCTAGCTCCTAAAGATATTGAAAATGAAAGTAGAATCTGTTTTAACTGTAAACAATCAGTAAATGATGAAATACCTGCTGAGGAAAATCCTGCATCAATACGATTGAACGTTGCACTTCGTTATCAATTTAACCATCGCACAGTGCAGTCGTGTTTTCCAGTGCCTCCGGCAGTTTATTATTGTGCAATCGGTTCATCACTACCGGCCGGTGCGCCCAATATTTTCCTGCTGATTAAGCTGCCCTCATTCTCCGCTGTTTAATTGCCTGCATTGTTGTGCTGCGTCAACCGCTTCACTGTGTCATCACCTTGCCCTGCCGCAATAACGATGAGCGCCTGCAAAGTGTGCAATGGATCTCTCGCCGGCGACTTGACTGAGTGCGATGGGGTCTGTGGGCAATTCTTCCATGCCGCTTGCATAAAACGCGGCGCCCGATCGACCTCATCTGTTGGTCTCTCGACATGTAACGAGTGCTCCGACATTAAGCCGTGTCATGTGCTGCGTGCTCTGGCTGCCATCTCTGACAACTTCATGAACGAGCAATCTGTTCTTTCCGCAAAATTGCAGTCCTATATTGGAAATTGCCCATGTTCTCAAACCGTCTCTGAGGAAATCTCGTCGATCAACGTAAGAATTGACAAAATGGACTCTAAGACTGAGGCACTTCTTGAGAAGACCCATGTGCTCCTCACTAAAATTTCTACTGCGGCACGCACCCTTGACGACCTTTACTCAGCGTTTTCCGTTACTGATCTCCCTGCGTCAGTTCTGCCGGCTGTGGATGACGTTCGTCGTAGTGTGAAGCAGATCAGGAACGACCTCGGCTGTTGCTCAGCGGCTGTTTCTGCGAATGCTGCGCTCTTGGGCTCCATCTCTGCTAATCTCTGCTCGCCGTCTGTGGCCGCTCCGGAATCGACACGCGCTCCTGCCATCGACGACACCTCTCTTTTTCTGGACTGCGCGCCTTCTCCTTCTGAGACTGTTGCTGCCAAGAATCCCTGTCCCGCCTTCGTCGACTTCGTCCAGTCGGTACCTCGCCCCCCACCCTCTACTTCTACCGTCTCGGTTCAGACCACCGACCCTGACTTAGTCACTCCGGTGTCTAAATTTGGCACTCTCTGGACCGAGAAGGAATGGGAACGTAGGCTGGAGAAAATTCACCGCGTCAACGTTCATGCCTCCGAGACGCCATCAGTACTACTTGTGGACGGGGCCCCCCACCTTGCTGACTCGACTTGGATCCGGACATTCTTCACCAAATATTTCTCGATTTCACCCATCGACTGTGTGAAGCTCCGTCCCCCCAGCCCTGACAGGCCGTCCAAATTTAAGGTGTCTTTACTCCGCAAATACGAGTGGCTCTTTTCCAACCCCGTCAGCTACGGTAGCATCAGAATATCCAAGTGGGTCTCCAAGTCCGTAAGCTTCAACTCTAGCCCTAGTCATACCACTAAACTTAAGACTAACCCTAGCCCTAAAGCTAATTATAAGCCTAACCCTAGTCCTACTGCTAACTTTAAAACTAACACTAACCCTAACGCCATTCTTAAGCCTTTTAAGACCAATCCCCCCTCGATTAAAATTAAAACACCTCGCAAAACTAAAGTAAGTAGTAATCCCCCCCATAATCCGTCCAAGCTTTGCCCCAATTCTCCCAAGCCCGCCAATGCTCCAGTTTCTTATTCCAACTCCAACTGGCAGCTCAAGGCTGGCCTTTTCCCCAACTTCAACTTCTCCACCCCTCCCAAATACCCAAATTTTGTCAAATCTCACACCTTAAATCCTTCACATCCTGATACTTCCAATCCGCCCCCCTCATCCATTCCTCCTTCCCCCTCTTCTTCTTCGGGCCTACCTCCCCCCAACCCAGACCTACTCGCTCAATCTTCTCCTCCCAAAACTTCTTTCATTGACCCCCTTCTCCCCCCCGTTGTCAAACTCACCATGCGTTCCGCCGAGTCCACCGAAGGTCGATATCTCCTGTCCCGCTTTCGTGACCGTAGGATATATGACAACGTCCGTCTTCTCCTTGCCTACCTCCACGATAAACCAGACTCTGTCTGCATTGACGGCAAAACCAAAACCAATGTGCTGGTTTCTATTCACCAGGAAGGCCTCCCCACTGACCTGACCACACTTCGCGATCTTTTTATTAAATTTCACGTCGAATTTGGCATTTCAGCCGACAAGGTATCTTCTGACCTAACCACTTTCGCTTCCTATGTCAGTTCTCGGCGTATCTCCCACCTCCAAAGAGCCCGGAACGATCACAAATCCTATTTTAGTTCCTAACCCAACAGGCTCTTCTTTTCCTTTATCTCCCTCACCCCCTGCCCTCCCCCCGTCTGTACATGCCCCCTCCCCTACCTGTATTTCCCTTTACTACCAAAATGTCAGAGGTCTGCGTTCCAAAACCGCCTCGGTTTTCTTGAATTCCCTAGTCTTTCCCTACGATATCTTTGCCCTTACCGAAACCAACCTAACTCCTAGTATTTACAACAATGAACTTTTTTCCGCGGATTTTTCTGTGTTTCGTGCAGATGCTTGCGATAACGACCTGACCCCCTCGAACCGCGGTGTACTTCTTGCTGTACATACTCGTTTCGGTGCCAGCCTCCACACTTCTTCTAACTCCTCAAGCTTTAATTTCGTCTGCGTCAAAATCACGGTTACCTCCAAATCCTTGTTCATACTCTGCGCGTACATTCGTCCCTCCCAACCACTCGAGGCCTACATTCTTGCGACCGATGCAATCGATTCCATCTTTAATACCCTTGGTCCCAATGACGAAGTTATCGTTCTTGGCGACTTCAATCTCCCCCGCCTAGTATGGCTTCGGTCTGACGACGACCTCTACTTTGTCCCTTCCAACGCCCTCTCCGATAAGGAGACTTTATTTGTCGACCGCCTCTCCGACTCTGGTCTCTGCCAAATTAGTGGCATAAGCAACAATCTTGGCAGACAGCTCGACCTGGTCTTTTCCTCTGACCCTGTTAATACGGCTGTCACTCGAAGCTCTCATCTTCTATCTACGCTTGACCAGTATCACCCTCCTCTCTTCCTAACTCTTGCCCTCGAGTCCACCCCTCTCCACTCTACTTCGGAGACATCTTTCCACTTCAATTTCCGCGGGGGTGACTTTGGCAAATTAAACTACCTACTTTCCCAATCGTCCCTTCCTTCCCTCACAACCGTGTCTCAGCTCTCCGCTGTTGATGCCCTCGACGTTTTTTACACCGAACTCTTTGCCTGCCTGGCCCAATCTTTTCCCTATCGACCGCGAAGAGATCATGCCGCCTCCCCCCCATGGTACAACAAAGAACTTCGATCCCTTCGGAATAAGAGAAACAAGCTGTGGCAGGCATACCTACTATCGCGCACTGACCCCGACCTTTCCGAATATCTTGCCGCGGCTTCTCTTTTCTCTGCGCGCAGCGAATCCTCTTATCTCGACTATCTGAGTCGTATGCAGTCTACCCTTATCTCCGATCCCAAGCGTTTTTATCAATTCATCAACATTAAAAGGAAATCTAGTGGCTACCCCTCCACTCTGAAACTTAACGACACTTCTTCCTCCGACCCCCGTTCAATAGCTAATCTCTTTGCTCACCACTTCAGCCAGTCTTTCAGTGAGCATGCCTTCGAGCCCGATGCTAGCTATTTCCATTTCATGGACTCCCGCCCTCAGACCACCCTTGCTTCCATCAATATCGACCCTGCAATGGTTGCTACCGCCATCGCTGCCCTTCCTGATGATCATAACCCTGGCCCTGACGGTATTCCCGCCATCGTACTGAAAGAGTGCGCTCAACACTTGATTGGCCCCCTTTCCTCTATTTTTCAACTCTCTATCTCCCAAGGAGTTTTCCCGGCAAAGTGGAAAGACTCCTTCATCATCCCCATCCATAAAAAGGGCTGTAAGAGTGAGATCTCCAACTACCGCCCTATCGCCAAACTCTCCTGCATACCGAAACTCTTCGAAAGCATCGTCTACGATTGCTTGTTCTTTCACTGCAAACCCATATTTTCCCCGTCCCAGCATGGCTTCCTTAGAGGCCGATCGACCACCACTAACCTTACCGACTTCATCTCCCGAACACTGTGTGCCCTGGAAAGCGGCGACGAGGTTGACGTCATCGCCACTGATTTCAGTAAGGCGTTTGATAAAATCTCGCATGAATTAATTCTTTTCAAACTTTACTCCCTTGGCTTCAATCAGCTCTTTACCACCTGGATGAAGTCTTATCTCGAACACCGCCACTACAGGGTCCTTTTCTGCTCCTCTTCCTCCAGCTCTTTCGTGGCTAACTCGGGAGTCCCCCAGGGCAGCCACTTAGGTCCGTTGCTTTTCATTCTGGCCATCAATGACGTCGAGTGCATTATCAAGCACTCGGACCTTTCTATCTACGCCGACGACATGAAAATCTCCAAACGGATATCCTCTACCTCCGACTCCCGACTGCTTCAAGACGACCTAGACAATTTCGGCATTTGGTGCAGAAAAAACTCTCTTGAGCTTAATGTCTCCAAATGCCAATCCATCACTTACTCCCGTAGACGCCCCTCTTCTTCCCCCAGAGTTTACCGTTTGTCTAATAATCCTATCTCATCCGTTTCCTCTCTCCGCGACCTAGGTGTCATCTGTGACTGCGAACTTAATTTTCGTGAACACATTGACAACGTGATCGCTAGGGCCAACTCTGCGCTTGGCTTCGTGAAGCGTTGGTCAAAGGAGTTCCTTAACCCCTACGTTGCCAAATCCCTCTTTATTACCTTCGTTAGGCCTCTCCTTGAATACGCTAGCCAAGTATGGTCCCCATTCCAATCCAGCAGCATCAACAGGATTGAGGCTATCCAACGCAGGTTCCTTCGCTTCGCTCTACGTGATCTTCCCTGGTCTGACCGTTTTAACCTCCCCCCCTATGAAAACCGCCTCTTGCTGATTAACCTGCAGCCCCTGTGGAAGCGGCGGGACCTCGCCGACATTACCTTCATACATCAGCTGCTTATCGGCGAGATTGACTGCCCTTCTCTACTTGAGCGAATCTCCTTCTACACCAATCCCCGCAACCTCCGTTCGGCCCCTCTCTTTCGCCCCGCCTACCACCGTACCAACTACGGTCTTTCTGAGCCCCTCACCCGCATGCTTCGCAAGGCCAACTCCCTTCCTTCCTTTGACTTCCACCTGAGTAAAACATCTCTCAGGCGGAACCTTAATAGCCCCCCCTAATCGTTCCTTTCACAGTCTCCTCCCTTAAATTTTTAATTTTTATTTTAATTCTTAATTTATTTTAATTTTTAAGTTCTCATTAAACCTGTAGCTTGTATTAAGCGAATAAATAAATTAAATTAAACTAGAAACCGACGATGTATCATATGCAACAACGATGTTAATCAACACATATTCTAAATACACACACACACTCACACACACAATCACACACACTAACACACATACACAAACTCTGCCATATGCTCATATGCTCATACGAACATATGGATGCTAGTCCAAAGCTACAGAGCGCGTCTCCCGGTTGCGGATAGGGGCGATACCATTAGCCAACACGAATGTCAAGTGGTTTCGATCGCATTTAGAGCGACGCGGACAATGGACGACTCGCACGAATACTTCTATAAGGTACTTTGACAATGTTATTACATTAAAGTTGGAAGCAAACTTACTACACAATATCTCGAAATCCAAGAACATTTCTATGAAAAAAGAAGATTTTCGTTAAAAACCCGGTTTGGCCTTCATATGACCTTGAAGAATGACTTCAAGGTCACGCAAAGGTCACTCCTGGCTGCCCCGTCCAATATCCAACAACATTTGTACGGATCATTTTGCTATAAGTGTGCTTGAATAGTCTCTGAATCCTGCGATATCATTCGGGGGTGTGTCACCTTTAAAACGCAATTTTTTTTTTTTTTTTTAAGAATCATCAGCTTAGTCAAAGCCTTGCGAAACAAAGTTAATCTAAAGCGCATGACTGATCAATCATCATTTGGTTCTATGTTAGTACACATGCGACCATAACCTGCATGCAGATTTTTCTTTAACACATGCTTACTGACACAAACATCAAACAAATCAGCATTCTTATTAACATTTAACCTCATCCGATTGATGGGTTGAAAAAAACTATAGTTATTTTTGCAAAGACTAGTTTGCAGAAGCGGCACCACCCTAAGATTGCGCTCGTTCGTTCTGAGTGAGAAATTTGTTTTAAGAAACGTTGAGTTTATCTTACCGATTAATAATTGGTGAACAAATATAATGTCAGCGATCTCCGGACGTTTGTGCAGAGAATGCATGTCAAGGAGTCTGAGCCGATCATTGTAAGGAGGAAGAATGACAGGATTGCTCCATGGCAAATCCTTGAGGGCGAACCTAACAAATTTTCTCTGCACGGACTCGACACAGTCAATATGGACCTGATAATATGGTGACCAGACTTGACTCGCGTATTCAAGAATTGGTCTGACAAAAGAAAAATAAAGCTGTTTAAAAACGAATCTGTTGGAAAATTCCTGTGACCATCTTTTGACGAAACCCAACATAGAGCTGGCCTTAGTTACCATACAGTTGATATGCTCCACGAAGTCCAGTTTACTATCTAAGATAACACCAAGATCACGTTTATTAATATTTAGCTCCAAATTGTTATGTGTGCACCACAAGTGGAAAATGTTTAGGTCTTCTTGAACCGCGTGGTAATCGTAAATATTTTTTACATGAAAGAATAACTTCATGTCATCAGCATAGATTAAGATTTTGCAGGTTTTGAGAAGGATTGAGATGTCATCAATTGATAGAATAAAGAGGAGCGGACCCAAGTGACTACCCTGCGGGACTCCTGACGTGGCTAGTATCTTATGCGAAGTGGCACGCCGAAAAGAAACCTGGTATGTTCTGCCTAGTAGATAAAACCGAATCCAATTGACAAGTGCGGGTGGGAAACCGAGATTTAGTAATTTAAGAATTATTACAGAATGCGAAAGCTTAACGAAAGCCTTACTAAAGTCGGTATAAATACAATCTGTTTGGAAACCTTTCTGGAAGCCTTCAGCAACAAAGGTAGCAAATTCGAGTAGGTTCGTATAAATAGAACGACCTTGGAGGAAACCATGCTGGTTAGTTGAGACCAGGCGATTGCACACAGCCGAGATTTGTGAGTGTACGATTGATTCGAACAGTTTTGGGATACATGAAAGTTTCGCTATGGGCCTATAGTTACGTACCTCATTTTTGTTACCCTTCTTATGAATCGGAATAATAAAGGAGTTCTTCCAGAGAGCTGGGAATTGTTCGCTCTCAAGAGACTTTTGGAAAAGTAATGTTAAGGGAGAGACTAGTTCGCTAGAACATGCCTTGAGAATAGCAGGTGGAATGCCATCAGGTCCCGATGTGGTCACCAGGGAGTTCGTTGATATGCTTAAGAACAAATGAGGGAGTGATATTAATGGATAAGTTAATAGGAACGGGAATTTTGCTCAAATGATTGAAGTTATTGGGATCGGGTTCAAAGTTAGGGAAGAATGATTTTTCAAAAAAGGACGCAAACATATCAGAGATAGCAGATGGAATGTCATTGGAAACTCCCTCGTATTGCATATTGGCAGGGTAGTCGTCCGTTTTTTTTAGAGTTAATAAATTTATAAAATGCGCGCGAATTGCTGTAGAATTCAGATGACACATGTTTTATGTAATCGTCGTATAACTGAGTGGAATATTCATGAAATCTATTGTAACACTCAACGAATTCGGTATAAGAAGAGTTATTTCTATCCAAAATATATGCCTTCCACAGTTTGTTCTTTTATTTCTAAGTCTTCGCAAGTCAGCGTTAACCCAGGAGTCGAAGAAGTATGGGAACGCTAACGTTCGTACGGGACACAAGACTTAAAAATGTTGAAAATTAAGGTGTAAAAATTAGACAGGGCAGTATCCATATTATCAACGGATAAATACGTGGAAAAATCAGTGGCGGACAATCTTTTGGAAAGTTCGTCAATATCCGCCTTCCTGAAATTATAAGCGTAGTCGCAGACATCAACATGATGTGTATTAATATCCGGGCTAGGATACCTCCTCCACGAGCCTCCGAATCAGTGAACCTGTCCTTACGGAATATCTGGTAGGACGAGTCAAAAATCTCTTCGTCACGAAAACCATAATGTAACCACGTTTCGGTTAACGCGATAATGTCAAAATTGCAGGAAGAGGACGACTGATACAGAGTCCTAGTCTTAGTTCTGATACCCCTTACGTTTTGATAATATAACGAGATCGTCTGTGGATTTAATTTTTTGATAATGTCGGATTAGATGGGGTAGCTCTTGGATTCCTTGATGAAACCTTAGAGTTTGGACCACGAGGGACGAAATTTTTTATTAGAACACCAGAGGGCCAAAAAGAAACATTAAGTACAGTGGGAGCCAATTCTTCAGGCGTGTGTAAAATAAACGATGCAATTGGACTTGAAACTTTGTTTATTTTCCGACATGTTACGCTTTGCGTACAGATATTTCGAGCCTGAATGTGGGAGAGAATTGCTTTAGAGGATGTTCCTGAATCGAGACGAGAGATAAATAGGGATCGTCGTTGAGGGACTACTTTGAGCGGTTCTTCGACATTTCTTATAAGAGGAGGGCTAGTTTCGTCCCCAGAAACCGTTTCAGGAAGAGGTACTGATGAGTCGGGCGAGGATGCAGTCATAGCTAATGGAGAAGGGCTTTCCGAAAAAGAATTACGTGTGTATTTTGTCGCGGGTGTACGATTTTGGAGCTTGCTGATAGACCGATTAGGAGAATCATCCGAAAGATTTATTACTACAGCCCCCGATTTGTTTTTTTTAGAGGTACGATTATTGGGTCGTTTCGGTTGATTCTTAGTTTCTTTAGGGTCCACGCTCTCAGGAGGAGGAGGGGAAGAGAGCGGGACTTCATCATCTGAGATATTAGATCTCTATTGTGGAAAAACATTGAGGGTATCAATCTGATTTTTAATAGAACGAAGTTATTCAGTCCTATTTGAGAATTCGGAAAACATTGAGCTTACGTTACTATTGATATTCTTAACGTGGCTCAAAATATCGCCAATGGCAGGTGCGGTCACAACATTATCAGCGGTGCCACAAGTAGATGGTGAATTACTAACTATGGCATGTAAATCATCAAGAGTAGCAGAGACGTTTGAAATTTTTGAAAAAATATCCCTGTTTTTACTTAGAAGGGCTTCAGAAGTGCTGGTGGATAATTCAACCGCATTGATCAGCTTGTCAACCCTCTTATTCAGAGCACAGATATCCTCAGACAATAAATTAGCGTTAGAGGAAAGTGCATTACTCACCTTCTCGGCCAGGAGGGACTGATCATTAGCGATCGAACTGGTCATGTCCCTCATCAGCCTAAGAACATGACAAGGTTTTATAGCCGAACACTCTTCACAGGTAAAGGCAAATGATTTTGCTCGTCTGGTAGAGAGCTTATTTACACATGCGGTGTGAAAAATATTATTGCAAACACCATCGCAGGAAACCTCATTTCCGTTTATTATTTGATCGCAAATTTTGCAAATAGATATATCGCTATCAATTGCCTATTGAAAAGTTAGCTGCAGAAGTTAAATGAGCACGTGAGGCTCCAATTGCCTACTTGTCGGCGTTAATTTAATGTAGCTCCAAAGGGAGCTGAAGCTGCAGCGGCAGAGAAAGTAATTTATCTGCAGCTTTGGGGGAAGCCGAAAGAGCGTTGGCAGAGAAAGTAATTCCTCTTGAATAAGAAAGACACACAGAACGACGTTAATGCATACAAACAACTACATACCTACACCGGACTCACCGTTCACCAAGCACCGCAAAACGCAAAGAACATGCGAATTAATTTACACTTTAGCAGGCACAAATGTAGTCAAGCAAGACCCACACTTTGACACTGAGTCCGGAACAACGCTTGGAACAGCTGGCACAAGAATAATTCAAAAAAACAAACAACGCTAGATGTAAACCACAAAACCTTGAGAGCACAACTAGCAAGACGTCCACCCACAGCGACAACCAAGACAATAATTAAGGGTGAAGAAATGATTTTACGGCTCCGTGCCCATGGAGACTTTTTATCGGCACACCAAATACTACAAGATAGCCAAGTTTGGTCAAATTTGATCGGGGGCCAATTCCCATAGAGTTTGTGCGGGGTCCTTTAGTTTGTAGAAAATAATTCTATCATTTTGGCTCATACCACAGACAAATAACTATACAGATGTTTAAAAATAGGCGCCGGAGCAACATCTCCAATAGCCAAGTAAATCGCACTCATAGCCAAGTTTGTTGCTAGATTCATAACCAAGTATGTTGAGCAGAAAATCGCAGCCAAGTAGGTTGCTAGGTATTATTGAAACTTATGTCACTGGATCTGAAGGAGCGAAAGAAATGGAAATATACAGATATAGCAACGTTAGAGTAGTTAAAGAACCTATCAGGGAGCTCATAATTTATATACAACTTTTTTTAATACTGCGTAAGAAGAAGAAGAGTAGTGTCGGGTGTAGTGTGCTTGCTTATCACGCAAGGTGCTCGGGTTCAAACCCTCCTCGGTACATTCGATAATGGACTTTTTAATTTTTCTACAAACTTTTCACTCTGGTTTTGTGGCGTTTTGAAACCAGCTGACCTCCTTGATAATAGGTCTGTTCCCTTACTTGCAGGAATTATAATTCCTTATCAGAAAACTGCAGAAAGTCGTTCCTTAACTCGATTTCATGTTTAATTCTTGCTGACGTCACAACTTCCCCTCCTGCAGGAAAATTCAGAATTTTGCAGTAGGTCTGAGTTGCCTTAAATTTCCTGATTGTCAAACACAAATGCCAGTTGTGTAAAATTAAGCGCGTTTTTCGAAAATTTTAAAAAGTGGAAAGGAAGAAATGGAAGAAAGTAAGAGTAATCATACTTCTTCAGAGCTCTCCTGGAACAGCTATAATGCTTCAAAAGAGTAAGTATGAGCACGTCCAATTGCTCATTTTTCAGAAACTTTCAGAAAGTCGTTCACTAACTCCTACATATCAACCCCCACCACATGAATAAGGAAAATGCAGAAAAATTTTAGCTGCAGAAGTAAGGGAACAGACCTAATAATTAAGATTTAATATCTCGAAAACGATTAACATGCGCTACAAATCGGAAATATTCTTATCTTACATATGTCCACAAAGTATTGGCTCAATCTGATTCTCCGAGGAGCTACTTTTTCAGCAATCTATTGTCACAAATAAGCGCATAAACAATATACATAAATGAATATTTTTATTTCGATCAAAGTTCCAAAAAAGGAATAATTTTACCATTCCCCCCCGTTCGCTACGCTATTTCTTTATGGTAGCGTGAATAATCCCTTTGTGTTCAAGTTCCAAGGAATCTAAACGCACGGTAACACTGACCACGGACGATCGTCTCATCTACTCTCGTCTAGCCATATTTTCGACGATGCTGCAAGGAGCAAAGATTATCCACAATAAGATGCGACACTCCTATACTAAGCAAAACCACTATCCCATATGCATTTCCGAAAACTTGGGGAAAATAAAATTTCGCCTTAGATAAGGCAGCAAAGCAATACTGCCTACCATTCCTTAGGTAAATTCCCATAAGAGCGAACGAGGCAAAAGTAGGCAACCACCAACTGCTCACCTACAGCGCTTACGCTATACAGAATAAATGTGACCACTTTTTTTATATGGAGTTTTCCGGATTCAACCAATGTGAATGTATGCGTGCGGCATCACCAGTGCCATGGTGTTAGTCCCCTCCGTTGCAATGTTCTGATATGGAATGACAGAATTGCAAAGGGGAAGAAGCAGGTAGCACACAGAGGCCCTTAAATACGGATACGCAGATTTTGTTTTTGCTTTTCGGCTCAACCAATTTGATTGTGAGTGGCTCCAGCGGGCGCGTACAAAGTGGGCCTGATTCTCTCAGAGAAGTTTTTTATCCCTTCCTTTAACATGAGCTTCTTATTACTATCTACTTCTCGCAAAATTCTCAATTCTCGCTTGGGTGGCGGTGGCAAGGTCACTAAAATTTTAGCGAATACGTCACGAGTGTCGCATCTTATTGTGGATAATCTTTGGCAAGGAGTACTCTACGCATCACATATCCTCTTCAATAAAGAGAATATGGAGCAAGCACAACATCCCACGCCATCTAATTAACATCACACCGCTCTCTTGGGTACAGAGAACGGGCAGCTAATTACGATCGGGCACTTGGTACCAGCGACTCGAGCCACACGCATCAGCCAGGAGCCAGCGGAAAGCAGTCAGCCAGCCACCGTTTTATCACTTGTAGCGATAGCCCAGTACAGCATTAAAAGATTAAGTTAATTGTGGAAAAAGTGCATTTTATTCCCGTCACCTATAACTTTCTTCCCCCCAACTACAACATTGGTCCTTCGAACCCGGATTCAGCATCCCTGGAAAGTTTGGGTGAGTACCGCTAATTGCACACATTTAGTTCAATTACTTAATTGATCATTGATATCATTTGATATCATTATTCGCGGAAAGGGAAAGGCAAATATTAATTGGATCACTTAATTTAGCTCATATTAAGTGCCAATATAATTGAATTCGGAAAGATTGCGTATTTACCGGTAACACGTGGAGTGCATTTGTTCGGTACCGCTTACAGTTAGTGCTAAGTGATAACGGTGATCGCTGCTGGGATTAGAACATTGCTCAACAGTTTCTATTAGCGTTATTTTTTCTCGCTATTTGATGTTCTTCTAAATTTCGGGCCTGCTGGTGCGAAATTAATAATATTTACGACATTTTAAGCATTAAAATTTGAAGCAATTGCACTTTCAAGTTGTGCAATAAGTTCGGAAGCAAATTCACATTCGGTGATTTAGTGTATGCGAAGAGTGATTATTTTATTGTTCCGCTAGAAGTAGCTTCCTCTTCTTTGGTTTTTTATTCCCATTTTCATTCCCCCAAAATTTAGTACGTATTCCTGCTAACTGCGCCATCGAATTATTCCCTAATCTCTATTAAGGCTAAAAGGATTTATCTCACCCTGAATCAAATTATACCTTAAAGCAATTACAGTGTAAAATGGCTACTTTAGAAGATTTAGTCGCAAATCAAATCGCTAATTATGAGAGACTAGAACGGTTCGTAAAAAATTTTAAAAAATCGCCAAAAGAAAGGTTGGAAAGTAGTGGGTACATTGAGGGTCGTTTGGAATCTTTGCAGAGTCTTAATCAGGAATTTGATACTAACGATAAGGAAATTTATAAAATTACTAAAGTTCGGGATCATGAATATTTCACTGGGAATATATGTATATGATAAGTTCATGGATATTTATTTTGAATATCAGGGAATTCTGAAGGATAAATTGGCTGATCTAGCAAATAATTCGCAAACGGTACAGGAAAGTGTAAGTGAAAATGATAACGGCGACATAACAGTGTTAGATGAATCTGTGCCACGAGTTACTGTGACTTCGAATGAAATTAAATTGCCCCGCATCACTATTCCCACCTTTACAGGGGACTATAACTCGTGGCTCTCATTTTATGACATTTTCGATTCAATGGTGCATTCGAACCCTAAGTTGTCGCCTGTTCAAAAAATGCATTATCTAAAGGCATCCCTTGTTGGCGAAGCCTCAAGTATTGTTCGTCATCTGAATGTGACTAATGATAACTATGCTATCGCATGGGAGAACTTAATCAAAAGGTACCAAAACACAAGAGCTCTCGTAAATAATACCCTTAAAAGATTGTTTTCACAATCCACAATTTCCGTAGAATCTGCTCCCCAAATTCGTCGAATTCTCGATGTCACACATGAGTGTTTAGCTACGTTAACGAATTTGAAAGTAAAAATTGATGATTGGGATCCGATTATTAATTTCTTAATATTAGAAAGGTTACCTTCTGAGACTAGGGAATTGTGGGAACAGAAACAAGGGACTTCTACCTCTCTGGCGAATTTAAAGGAGCTTACAGAATTTCTTGAAAGTCGTTTCCGCACCTTAGAAACGCTTAATTCGCAGAAACCAAATCAAAAAATAGCCTCAGGTTCAACTGAACGTAAAACTCGATCTTATCACGCAGCGAAATTTCACTGCCCTTTGTGCAAAGGTACACACGCGCTTATTAAATGCTTTAAGTTCCTAAAACTAAACCCTCATGAAAGAGCTAAGTTCGTTTCCTCTCAGTCTATCTGTTTTAATTGCTTTGCTCAAAGCCATTTAGTTAAAGATTGTTCTAGTGGAAACAATTGTAGATATTGTCAAAGAAGACATCATTCCCATGACATGTAGAAGTCACTGAGGTCTCAAACTCATCTCTCGGGAAAAGGGAAGAAGGTAGTTCTCGAGACCAACCACAACAAAGCCCGGAGGCCGTCCCGAGCAACAAGGTGACGTCTTATTTTGCCCGCGAAAATAAATTCGTGCTATTGTCAACTGTTCGCATTAAAGCATTTTCCGTAGACAAAAGCCCTGTTTTCCTAAGAGCATTAATTGATCCCGGCTCCCATACAAGCTTTGTTACAAGGAGGGCCATTCAACTTCTCCACGCAAAGCTTCGCCGTTCAACAGTCGAAGTTGCCGGTTTGGGAAATACTATAACCGCCCGAGCACACTCCTCTGCCAGTTTCATGATTCAACCCCACTTTAAGACGAGCCCCACAATTGAAGTGAAAGCAGCGGTGCTCGAGTCCCTAACCGATTCACTGCCTTCCAGGCAACTATCGACCCCACAATTAAAGTTTTTCCAAGACTTAACCCTCGCCGATCCTTCATTTGACCATCCAGGTAAAATAGACATTGTCCTTGGAGCTGATATTTACGCCAAAATCCTCGAAGAAGGCTTAATTCGTGGTAATTCAGGCGCACCAACAGCCCAAAGGACTTCTTTTGGCTGGATTCTGTTCGGAGAAGTCTCAATCTCCTCGTCCAGTCATGCTGCCTTGTGCTCAGGAGATAATCTCAAAAATGTTTCTCACAATTTTTGCTCTCAAGTTAAAGAATGCAATTCTATTACCCGGTTTTGGGAAATCGAGGATATTTCCGACGATCAACATAAAATGACTCCAGAAGATGTTCAGTGCGAGCAATTTTTCGTAGATTCTCATTCGAGAAATAAGGCGGGCAGATATATTGTTCATCTCCCCTTTACAACCCTACCAGGAAATGAGCCCAGATTCGGTGATTCCAGACAAATCGCGTTGAAACGGTTTCAATCTTTAGAGGCACGTCTCAAGGCAAACGAGCAGTTGAAAGATGAGTACAACAAATGTTTGGAAGGATATTTAATTGAAGGGCACATGGAAAGGGTTCCGCTTTCAGAGATAAATCGTACTTCAGATCAAGTTTTTTACCTCCCCCACCACGCTGTTTTGAAGACTGAAAGTCTAACCACAAAAACTAGAGTAGTTTTTGATGCCAGCTGTAAGTCCTCCAACGGCTACTCATTAAACGATCGTTTATTATGTGGCCCTCCGTTGCAGCGTGACATATCTCTTTTAATAACAACATGGAGACAGCACAAATTCGTTTTCACAGCTGATGTAGCTAAAATGTATCGACAAATTTTGATACATCCGTCCGAAAAGGACTTTCAAAGATTAATCTGGCGTTCAAGCTCTGATGACTGTCCCTCTGATTATCGCCTTTTGACGGTAACTTTTGGAGTTTCGAGCGCACCGTTTTTGGCTATCCGTGTCCTACAACAGTTAGCTAAGGACGAGGGTCAAAGTTACCCCCTCGGGGCAAGGATACTCTTGAACGACATTTATGTCGATGATATTCTTTCCGGAAGCGACACATTGGAAAAAACTCGCGAATGTAGGAGACAGGTTGACTCCATTTTAAGGCGCGGAGGGTTTGAATTAAGGAAATGGGCCTCTAATTCTGAGGATGTTTTGGCCGACATCCCCGATTCTGATCGTTCGTGCGGCTCATCTCTAATCATCAACACTGATAGCGTAATAAAAACATTAGGACTGCGCTGGACTCCTTCCGAAGATTTTTTCTCGTACGTGTTTCAACCAAAATATCACGAAAACCCGCACTCAAAACGAAAAATTCTTGCCGAAATTTCCCGAATTTATGATCCCTTAGGGTGGTTAGCCCCTATTACCGTCACGATGAAAATATTCATGAAGTTGTTGTGGAAAGAAGGCCTTTCTTGGGATGAACCCATCCCTGAAAATTTATCCAAACAATGTTGTGATATCGTCGGTTTGCTCAACAAATTAGACACTATTAAGATAAATAGATACGTTAGTACAGAACCTACTAGCGAAGTACAGCTTCACGGCTTCTGTGATGCGTCGGAAGAGGCTTATGGGGCTGTGCTTTACCTCCGAGTACAAAACGGTCAAAATATTGAAGTAAATCTTCTCGTAGCAAAAACTAAAGTAACTCCATCAAAAGCTCTCACTATACCAAGGTTGGAACCCTGCGGAGCTGTTTTACTTTCCAGGCTAGTAAAAAATTTTCTCCCTTCCATTGCTTCAAAGGAAATCAAAACCTTTCTGTGGACAGACTCCACAATTGTTCTCTCGTGGATTAATCGACATCCGTCCCACTTTAAAACATTTGTCCGTAATAGGATATCCCAAATTCTTACTTATCTCGATCCATTTCAAATTTCGTGGGGACATGTAAAATCTGAAGAAAATCCCGCCGATTTAGCCAGTCGAGGCATTTCGAAAATAGACAAAATAAATGATAAGCTATGGTGGAAAGGACCTGATTGGCTCCTCAGATCAAGGCAAGCATGGCCCTCACATCCAATTCCTGATTCAATTCCCGAACTATTGGAAATTAAACACGTAAGGTCATTCGTAGGACAAGGTTCAAATAAAGATCACACTTATTTTACAAAGGTTTTAGACAGATTCTCCTCTTTTTCCCGTCTCCTCCGAGTCACAGCTTTGGCTCAAAGATTTATTAATAAACTGCGTCGAATCGAAATGCCCAAGGATTCAACTTGGATTTCCTCAGCTGAATTAGACAAAGCCCGCTCGTTTTGGGTAATGCATGAGCAAAGTAGATTCTTTTCAGAAGAAATAACTTTTCTCGCTTCTAATAAGCCGCTCAATAAAAATAGCAAAATAATTTCGCTCAACCCGTTCTTAGATCATGAGGGCCTGTTAAGGGTAGGAGGAAGACTTGAATATTCTTCGCTGGCATATTTTGAGAAGCACCCCTTAATTCTTCACTCCGAAAGCCATTTAACTAGATTGTTTATCGATTACACACACAGACTTTGCTTACACGGCGGCGTTACATTAACTCTTTCTATTTTAAGGAGAACTACATGGATTGTAAATGGAAAAAGGGCGGTCAAAAATATTATCGGCAAATGTGTCATATGCTTTAAAAATTCATGTAAGACCAGGAATCAGCTCATGGGAGCTTTACCACCCCCTCGAGTTCGCCCATCTCGCCCCTTCTCAAATGTTGGTCTTGATTACGCAGGACCTTTTCAGCTTAGAACCTCTCGCACGCGAGGAGGTAAAACTTACAAGGGGTACGTGGTCATTTTTGTATGTTTATGCACGAAAGCTGTGCATATCGAAGTTGTGAGTGATCTCACAACTGAAGCATTTTTAGCTTGTTTAAAACGTTTCATTTCCAGGCGAGGTTTGTGTCGAAATATTTACTCAGATTGTGGTACTACCTTTATAGGAGCAAGGAATCAGCTTGACCAAGAAATAAGAAGGGCTTATAATGAAGGTACTCGACAAGCATCGAAACTGGTCAGCATTAATGGAATCGATTGGCATTTTATTCCTCCAGCCTCTCCTCATTTTGGGGGTTTATGGGAGGCTGGAGTGAAATCCATTAAATATCATTTAAAGAGAATTATAGGAAACGTCCCGCTCACCTATGAGGAAATGTCCACTGTTCTTTCTCAGATAGAATCATGTTTAAACTCGCGCCCTTTGTGTCCACTTCACGATGACCCCAATGACCTTGGAATTCTTACTCCCGGCCACTTTCTAATAGGCGATTCTCTCTTGGCCCCACCTGAACAAGACTTTACAAATTCAAGGGTTAATGCACTCACCAGATGGAATTTGCTTCAGCAGATAAAACAAAATTTTTGGAAAGCATGGAGTCGAGATTATTTATCACGCCTTCAGCAACGTCCGAAATGGCTAAGAGCTTCAAAAAATTTGGAAATCGGCGATTTAGTCCTTATTAAAAATGAGTGTCTCCCGTCCAATCAATGGGCTTTGGGAAGAGTAATTGAACTCCATCCTGGCAGCGACCACCTCGTTCGCGTCGTAACATTAAAAACGCAAAGGGGTATATTGAGACGACCCATAACAAAACTCTGCTTATTACCGATAAATACCTCCAGCGATAATTTAGATAAATCCCAGGATCTTCCTCTCGAATAAAAAAAAAAAAAAAAGAATATTTAAATGTTTGAATTATGTATGAGTTATGAACGCGAGGAATTTCCTTATTATTTGAAATGTTTGTCCGTTTCTTTCCTTGAATTTTGAATTTTGAATTTGAATTTGAATTTACTAATGGTTAAATGTGCAATTGGTAACCTCACTTAATTTGTTCTACATTACTGTACCTATCCCATCCTTTGCACTTACACTGACAAGTTTAAATGCTGACTATAACGCATCCACATCATATATTACGCATTGCTGCAAGAAGTTAATAACTAATTTACCATTTCATCAATAACGCCCAATTCTACCGGACCATCCTGCACTTTTATTGAAATCTGGGAGATTTCAAGGCGGGCCAGAATGTTCAAGTTCCAAGGAATCTAAACGCACGGTAACACTGACCACGGACGATCGTCTCATCTACTCTCGTCTAGCCATATTTTCGACGATGCTGCAAGGAGTACTCTACGCATCACATATCCTCTTCAATAAAGAGAATATGGAGCAAGCACAACATCCCACGCCATCTAATTAACATCACACCGCTCTCTTGGGTACAGAGAACGGGCAGCTAATTACGATCGGGCACTTGGTACCAGCGACTCGAGCCACACGCATCAGCCAGGAGCCAGCGGAAAGCAGTCAGCCAGCCACCGTTTTATCACTTGTAGCGATAGCCCAGTACAGCATTAAAAAGATTAAGTTAATTGTGGAAAAAGTGCATTTTATTCCCGTCACCTATAACTTTCTTCCCCCCAACTACAACACTTTGCGTATTCTCTTTTCCTTTTCCTGCATCAGTGGTATTGATGCAGAATATGATGGAACCATTGTAAGAAATAAAATTATAAGACCCGGGAATTACAACTTCAAGAACTTTATTGTCAGCTAATTCATAACAACTCAATGTAATCGATTTAAGGGCTAGCAGTAGACTGGACTAACCGGAGAGTTGGGTATAATAAATAAGTAGCGGTAACCGCGGTCGGCAATATTGCCAGATATTTGTAACATCCTCCGTCCGCCGAGTTTATACCACTTCGAGTGGGTATAAAAGTTGAACTGGACGTCGCAACCTGGATCCATTAGCGAACCTAAGAAGGCACGCTCTCACCAGTCCGTCGCGACCATGAAAGGCTTCCTCAACAACTGCCATCTTCCACAGCAAT
Organism: Machimus atricapillus; assembly: GCA_933228815.1. NCBI lineage: Eukaryota > Metazoa > Arthropoda > Insecta > Diptera > Asilidae > Machimus > Machimus atricapillus. The sequence continues at coordinate 48,322,851 of OW121785.1, forward strand.
CTGGGCGTATTTTGTTCCTCCACGAGGACGACGTCACCAGGTGATACATTAGCGGAGAACCTCTGACCTTTGGCAGAACAATGCAGCGACCTCAACTGGCCCAAATATTCGGATCTCCACCGCTTCCAAAATAGTTGAGTCTGCTTCAAACGAAATCGCCATCCCTCACGAAGCTGTTTGGAAGAGATGTTATTAAAATCAGCATTGACAATAGAACCAGATGGGGTCGATCGTAGCAGAAAATGTGTTGGCGTCAGTGGAGACAAATCTAAAGGATCATCGCCAATATACGTTAGAGGTCGATTATTGATGATATCTTCTACTTCAGTAAGCAACGTTTGCATTTGATCAAATTTCAATTTAGCCTTTCCGATTGACAGTTTAAGACAACTTTTTACACTCCTAACCATTCTCTCCCAAAAACCCCCCCACCAAGGGGCTCGCTCCACAATAAATCGCCACCTGATCCTTCTTCGCGCTAGAAAATCGGTCAGTTCCTCACTACCAACAAAAAATGCTAAAACCGCAAGCTCTCGTGAAGCTTTCTTGAAGGTCCTTGCATTATCTGAATATATTATGTCCGGAACTCCTCTTCTTGCCATAAATCTCCGCAACGCAAGAAAGCAGGTACTGGTGGTGAGATCAGCGACCATTTCGAGGTGTACCGCCCGTACTGAAGCACAGGTCAAGAGCATAATGTAGACCTTTTTTGTTTCTTCACCCTGCTCGACATACAGCGGTCCTGCAAAATCCATTCCCGTCACCGCAAAAGGCCTCGCCGTACACATTCGATCCTTTGGTATAGGCGCAAATGGCTGTTCAATCCTTTTCCCGAATAGTTTACGACAAACAAGGCACTTCCTAACAATTCCTTTTATGAGTTGACGTGCCTTAGGTATCCAAAAACGTTCCCTAATTCTCGCAAGTACTGTTTCAACAACGCCGTGCAACAATCGCTCATGAATATCCAGTATAATTAATTTAGTCAGGTGAGAATGTCTTGGCAAAATAATGGGATGAATTTCATCAAAATTTCCGTCTGAATTCGCGAGTCGGCCTCCTAAACGCAACATGCCCTGATCGTCCACCACTGGATCAAGCATCTTAATTTTTGACAACTTTGGTACTTGGCGGCCCTGTTGAAGCTCCCTCAACTCGTTCGCGTATTCTCGTTCCTGTTCGCAGATTATCCAGTACCGCTCAGCAGCGTCCATCTCCTCAGCTGATAGGAACTTGCTGTCAACCTGAAGAACCTGACGTTTTTGTCGATAAGACTTACAATTGTGATGAGCGAAACGCTGTATGTAAGCAGTTACACGTAGGACACGTCGCCAACTACTAAATGCTGGCAAGTCAAATAAGGGTTCCGCAAACCGAAGTTCCGTTCTATCCGCATGCTGGTACTCAGCTTCTGCAGCAAGATGTAACACCAACGACAAGTGAGGCAAGTGAAAGTCATTCGCCTGTGGTGGCCAGTTCTCCTCTTCGTCCTCCAGCCACTTCGGACCACTGAGCCAACTCGAAGAGTTAAGCTCCATGGGAGTTACACCTCTTGTCAACAGATCAGCAGGATTTCTTTTGCCGGGGCAGTGATACCAAGTAGCACCTTGGGTACATGCTCTAATTTCCCTGACCCTATTAGCAACGTATGTGTTCCACTTTCTTTCGCTTCCACGTATCCAAAATAACGAAATTTTGGAATCTGACCAGAGGAAATAGGACTCACAGTTCATCTTTACCCTTTCTTTCAGGTATTTGTATAATCGAGCAGCTAGCAGTGCAGCGGTGAGCTCAAGCCTTAGAAGTGTACATAGCCTTTCGTTCTCGGCACCTCCTTTTCTTTTCTTCAAAGGCGCTACTCGACTTTTAGCGCATAATAATCTTACGAAAACTGCCTTTGATTCGTTGATACTCCTTACGTAGCATACCACTCCATACGCCTTAGGACTAGCGTCAGAAAATATATGAACTTGCTTAATTACCTGGCCTTCCACAGTGACGCACCGCGGTAGAAATATTTCCTTCGCCAGTTGGAACTCAGAGCAGCATTTTCTCCAAATTACGGCTAAATTCTGCGGTAGCTCGATGTCCCAGTCCAGATCCCGTCGCCATATATTCTGGAACAGCACTTTTATTTTAATTGTCCATGGACCTAGCCAGCCAAGCGGATCATAAATTCGGGACAAGGCCTGCAACACGACTCTTTTAGTTCCCATCAACGATCGCTCAAGGAATTCCTCAAAGGCTTTAAGATCAAGAGTTAACTCGTCATTTAAGGTATGCCAAATGATGTCTAATACCTTTTGTAACTCGGGGGGATTCGTGTCAGGTAATATTTTACGTACCAACTCATTATTAGAATTCTATTTTCGTAAAACCATGGATGCAGAACTCATAATTTCTTTCGCCTCTCGCACAATCCGACAAGCTTTATCAACGGAATCAATACTAAAAATCAAATCATCCATATAAAAATTGCGGCTCAATAATTCACAGGTTTTTCTGGGTACTTCTTACTTTCATGACTCAAATGGGTTTTAATAGTGGCTCCCAAAATAAAGGGACTACTAGCTACACCGAATGTGATGCTCGTCATCCTGTATACTTGCAAATTATGTTCCATTGGTTCATTATTATTGGAGTACCAGATGAAACGGTGCGAGTCGCGATCCTTCGGAGCCAATAAAATTTGCAAAAATGCCTTTTCTATGTCGTCAATTAAGGCGATCGCCTCAAGCCGAAAATTCAACAAAATCAAAAACACATCAGAAAGTAAATTAGCTCCTGCTAGCAGGCATTGATTGAGGGACAGACTACCCTCAGCATGAGCGGAGGCATCGAAGACTATGCGGACCTTGGTAGTGGTCTTGTCTTCCCTGTATACAGGGCGGTGAGGCATATAAAACCTTTGCGAAGCATTATCGCGTTCGCTCACTAGCTCTGCATAACCTGCTGCTATAAAGGCCTCCATTTCCGCGCTATATTCTTGAAGCCTACCTGTCATCGACAACTTCCGTACTAACCTGTGCAAACGCTGCAAAGCTCCAGTGAAGTTATCGTCCAAAAGGATTTCGCGATCTCGCCAAGGCAAACATGCTTCATACCTATTTCCCTTCTTTATCAGGCAGTCCTCCGAATATTTCGTGGTGAATTCCTTGTCTTCCATTTCATCTTCCTTCACTCCAAGTAATTCCAGATCCCAAAGATTGGTAACGTCAATATCGTGGAATGTGAAGGCACACAACTGCAGAGACCGAACAATTAGTGCTGAGTGAGCTTCTGGCATACTTACTGGAGAAGGGCCCTGTAATGTCCAACCAAAGACTGTTTTTATTGCCGTTAGGCGCTCAGTAATGCGTTTATGCTCTCCGGTGACAACGGACCAATAAGTGTCGACTCCTATAAGGAGACTTATTCCTTCTTCAGGTGTAAACTCAAGTGGTATTGAATCTGCTAACGGTAGCCCTTCAAGCTCAGGATCATTAATTCTAGGGGCTAGCAATGTATCAGCGCATATTTCGGGAACTTCAACCGCTTCTATGACAGTACACTGGCTGTCAAATTGACTTTTCAAAATTACGCGAACCACATTACAGACCCGAGGAACTGATTGTTTATTACACCCAAAAGAAATAATACTCAGCTTTTGGGTCCCTAAAACGGGAATTCGAGTTTTCGCGACACGCTCTGACGAATCAATGTCTTTTGACTACCGCCGTCTAGAATCATGCGAATGAAGATGCTCCTCCCTCGATTAGGAGAAGAAGCGAAAACACAAGCTCTCTGCAAGTAAATGCTCGTCGTCGCACTGACAGCACTCAAGTTTACAACCTTTTGCTCGTTTTTATCCGCGACTTGTTTATTTTCGGTGGTCCCTCTGTCCCGCGCGGTAAGGGCTGTACACATAGCGCTTGCATGCCCCTTCCGACAGTTTTTGCAGGATAGATTACGCACTCTGCATTGCTTTGTAATATGACCGCGGCGAAAAAATTTAAAACACCTTGCCTGAGCTTTAAGTAATTCCTTCTTTTGGGCTATGGGAAGAGGTCCATCACAGTTTTCCGCCGTATGAGCGTCAGATTTACAAAAACAGCACGTCGGTGCGTTCGTTGCAGAAGCGAAAAGTCCAGCGGCAGAACTCGTATAAATCGAACCTGGCTTTGTTTGCGCGCGCTTATTGCCGTCGACCTTTACAAGAGAACTCTCCAGGGACTCTATTTCCCTTTTCAAGAACCGTAGCACTCTTTGGGCTTGATGATCACCTTTGAAAGAGAACACGCTTTCGTTGCCAGCATTGTCTCCTTCTACGCTCGAGTCCGAAATGTCCTCCTGGTCATTTTTGTTTTCGGATTGCTGCAACCGATAATAATCCACCCGTAATTGTTCTGGCAAACACTTGAGCACGATTGATTGTTCAAGGGCACACCCAAGGCAGTGAGCGACCTCGTAGCGGTCGTAATCTCGTTGTACAAGCGGCGCAATCCCGCAGCATCTGTTTTTGAGCTCACAGGTTTTAAGGTCATCAAATGTTGCAAATTTCGGTCGAGTATCTTCTCCGTATCGCCAAACTCTTCCAAAAGGAGTGCAATTGCTGCATCGTAGCACGCTTCGCTTGGGGTGAACCCTGCAATAGTCTCTCCAGCTTTACCTATTAAGAGAGACTGTAAGTAATTGAATTTTTCAACACTACTTAAGACAGGATTCTCGTGAATTGTGCTCTTATACTGCTCCCAAAATGGCAACCAATCGTCGTGTCTCCCTGAAAACTTCTTAAGCTCCAACTTCGGCAACTTAATTTGATGCGGCCTTCTAGAATTTTCCACGTGGGTTCTGGAGTACTCTGGAGCTTCTACGTGCGAAAAAGAACCGTTCCCTGCCGTAGCTTCCCGCGCTCTGTTTAACCGTTGCGTCAAACGGGCCTTCATTGCAACCGCCTTGTCATCATACTCCGCTACGGTTTCACTCTCCCTTTGAAACTCTTCCGGTTTAATTAACGGTTTCACATCACTGTTGGCTTTGATCAAATTTTCATGCGCCACGCTTAACCTTTCGAAAAATACAGAAAGTTCTTCTTCTATTTGGTCCAAATTTTCTAAATTTTCTCGACATATCCGCGAACCTGGTGAGCTCAAGTACTCGTTAGCCGCGTTTACAATTTTTGTGACTTGGGCTCGATAGACGCCGCGATTACCAAACTCCATAACTTAATTGAACCGAGTCTACTCTAGCATCGAAGGCAAGAAACAAGAAACCGATATCACTATAACTCTCCGTGTCCTTAATCCAGCGTCCCGGGTTTCGGCACCAAAATGTAAGAAATAAAATTATAAGACCCGGGAATTACAACTTCAAGGACTTTATTGTCAGCTAATTAATAACAACTCAATGTAATCGGTTTAAGGGCTAGCAGTAGACTGGGCTAACCGGAGAGTTGGGTATAATAAATAAGTAGCGGTAACCGCGGTCGGCAATATTGCCAGATATTTGTAACAACCATTGCAACATTGAAATTCCCTCACGCCTCACTTTCGTTCAAGCGGGGCGCCCACGAACACCTCTCTGCTCTCGTCTCCTGACGCTCGACCAAGTGGGCAAGTGCAGAGGCTCCAGCTTCGATTCATATTGCTGAAACATTTTCATCCGAACTAGTTTAAAACTGCAGAAATAGAAATGCGTTCTCGTTTTCCTATGCCGAGGCGACATCTGTATAGTTATTTGTCTGTGCTCATACATACAGTGTTGTGCAAAACCTAAGCAACTTTTGCAATATAGTTATTGAAATTCATGTACTTTTATTTTCACAGCATTTAAGAAAAATCAAAATATATTTATTGCTACTAGATATCGTGAACAATATGAATATAAACTTTAATATTAAATAAAACTCCATTAACAATATAAAAAATGAGAAAAGAAAAATATTCCCCAAAATTTTCTGTGCAAATCCTAAGCAACTTTTCTAACGTATTTTTTATTTGTTTCCTGAGAAATTGGTACAGTGTTACAGGGTGCCAAGAATTCCACAGGAAATATGAAAATTCAACTGAAAGGACCACCCTGTCAAAGGAAAGCAAACCGATCGCTGATCGCCTCACCATACAATCGCATTTGCTTCTCCTGCTAAACAAGAGCGCATGCGAAAACGAATGGTGAAAAAACGTAAACAAACTAATCTGTGTACGCCTTCAATATGTGAGGCAGACACTCGATTCCTACCTGTTCCTATATATGAGAAGCACGGCCGGGCCGGCACCAACACAGCGCCAGAAAACAAGAGCGCACCGTAATAGGTGAACTCTGGTGTCATTGTGTATGCGGCGATTTTGATTGGCGTCGTCTGTATTCTTTATTAAGCAATTTAAATGGGAATTCGGACTTGGAACAAGCAGGAAAATATTGTCGTTCTGGCTAATGGGAAAATGTTTCGTTTTATTTTCCCCAAAATGGGCTGTGGTGGGGATGACTGCATCTCAAAATAGAGTGCACATTCTTCGTAAACTAGTTTCCATATTCTTTGATATAACCCCATAGTACTAGTAGTCGATTTGTTTACACCATAAAGTTATTCGCTATTGAAAATGTCAGTTTAAAAGCCAAATTCTCGTCATTTGGGGGAGTTAATAATTTATTTCTTTTATTTCTTTAATTTGAAGAAATCTGCGAAAAATCTGCGGCTGAGGCTCACCGAATGCTCTCAGACACTTATGCTGAGGCCGCTATGAGTGAAAGAACGTGTCGTGAGTCGTTTCAAAGCTTCAAGAGCGGTGATTTTTACGTCGAAGGAAGACCAGCATAGTGGTGGAAGAGCGAAAATTTTTGAAAATGAGCAATTTGAGGTATTGCTTGATGAAGACTCGTGTCAAGGTTAAGAAGAGTTGGCAAAATCATTGGGAGTGACTCAACAATCAATTTCAAAACGCCTCAAAGACCTGGAAATAATCCAGAAGCAAGAACAAAAAAAAACGGCGGCAGCAAAGTTGTATACCTAGTACATAGTATTTAACTGGAAAGGAACTGCATATGATTTACAGCGTTTTTAGAAACTTAGTCCTGCCTTTGCAAGTCCGAATAATAATTAACATAACGGCATTTATCGCGTCATATATGAAGTGGTTTCAGAGTTAATGAAAACACACTTAACACTTCTACGAGCTATATGGCTCACTTTATTAACAATAATGAATTACACGGAACAAGTAGACTGCGTCGCACAGGAGTAGTTGCGAGAAGTTGCGTAAGATTGTGAAAATAGGAGTCGTTATATTTCAGATTCTGACAGCTCAGGGCGTGGAACTAAAATCTGCTTTATGGCGCGGCGAGCGCGCTGGGTGGCGGAAGAAGGCAACTCGCGAGGCAGGGCTGCCACATCCACTCCCCCTTCAGTGAGCTGGCTCGAAGAGGAAGAGAACGAAACTCTTTTTGTTGGAGCCGGGTCCGCCTGTGGGACTGAGACAGGCTGAGACTGAAGCGCCGGAACAGGATCAGGGCTGACGAAAAAAACTGGTTTGAGACGGTCAATTAAGATGGCCCTCTCAGAGTCCCTGATGTCTATTATGAAAACCCGATCATTGACTCGTCTGATCACCTTATGTGGTCCGGAGTACGGAGGGTCCAGGGGTCGTCGAATGGCATCTATCCTCAGAAAGACATGAGAGCAAGTGCGAAGGTCTTTGAGAATGAAGCAGCGTGGCTGCGTGTGATGAACAGTTGGTGTAGGTCGCAGCTTCCTAATATGCTCCCGAAACTTGTCTAGAAAGGCGACAGGGTTGGCAGGCTGACTCGTGGTGACGAAAAATTCACCCGGAATTCTGAGGCTTGTACCATAGAGCAGCTGGGCCGGAGAAGCACCAAGGTCCTCCTTAAAACATGTGCGAAGGCCAAGCAAGACTGTCGGCAGCAGATCAGGCCAAGGTGTTGGGGAATGGCACATAAGAGCGGCCTTCACGGTGCGATGCCATCTCTCGATGAGGCCGTTGGATTGAGGTCGATAGGGCGTGGTGTGTATCCTGTTGGCTCCAATCATATTTGCCAGAGCCGTAAACAATTTGGACTCGAGTTGGGTTCCCTGGTCTGTTGTGATGGTAAGAGGTGTGCCATATTGGGCTATCCAGTGCCCATAGAACGCAGCAGCAACCGTGCCAGCCTCCATGTTGGCAAGTGGCACCGCAGCAGGCCATCTTGAGAATCGATCTATCATGGTGAGGCAGTAGCGAAGACCTTTGACACTGGGAAGCTCAATGAGGTCCAGATGCACATGGTCGAAAGGATTATCAGGCACATCGATGTGCATTGGCGCAATGCGATTGTGTCGTTGAACCTTGGACCTCTGGCACGGAAGGCATCCACGTGACCAGTGCAGGGCATCGCGTCTGATGCCTGGCCAGACGAATTTCTCTCTGAGAAGTCGGGAAGTGGTTCGACCACTGGGATGAGCAAGACCATGAACGATGTTGAATGCGCGTTTGCGAAGGGAGTGTGCGATGAATGGTCTGTTTCGACCGGCGAAAACATTGCAATAAAGAGGATAGCCATCACCATCACGCTGCTGCAAATCAAGAGGGCGCTGACCCCTAATTTGTTCCAACTCCTCATCACTCTGCTGGGCCGAATGAATGGTCCTCTGCATCCAACACCTGAGGCATAGAAATTGTGTTGATGCGCGAAAGTGCATCCGCAACCACATTGGCTTCACCGTTGATGTGAATGATCTCAGTTGTGAATTGAGAAATGAAGTTCAGCTGATGAAGCTGCCGAGGCGAAGCCTTGTCTAAACGTTGTGAAAAGGCGTAGATAAGAGGTCGATGATCCGTTTTAACGACAAAGGAACGACCATCCAGAATATGCCTGAAGAATTTAATACCTGCGAACGCAGCAAGAAGCTCTCGGTCATATGTACTATATCGTGTCTCCGCCGGACGCAGCTTACGAGAAAAAAAACCAATCGGTTTCCAGGTGTCATCCTCCAGTTGCTCTAAAGCAGCACCGATGGCAAAACCGGAGGCATCTGTGGAAAGGGTCAGCGGGGCAGAAGGCGATAGAAATGAGGCCCCAACAGCCGTGGCAATGCTGTCCTTGCATCTTGTCAATGCAGTCTCAGAGTCAGGGGTCCAATTGATTTTGCGATTGTCACGCTTTTTTGCCCCCTTGAGGAAAGTGTTGAGAGGCGCTTGAATTTCGGCTGCGTGCGGAATACATCGACGGTAATATTTCAGCATGCCTAAGAAACGTCGAAGATCAGAGACTGACTCTGGCCTCGGGTACGACAGAATAGCCTGAATTTTGTCCTGAGGTGGCCTGTAACCAAGTTTATTTATGGTTTAGCCCAGAAAATTCACGTCATCCCTGCCAAACTGACACTTCCCAGGGTTAATGGTTAAGTGATTGTTCCGAAGAGCCGAGAAGATAGTCTCCAGGTGTCGTTGATGTTGCTCAGCACCCTCCGAGAAAATGATGATGTCATCTATATAACACGCCGCAAAAGGAATGTCTCGCAGGATAATGTCCATGTGCCGCTGGAACGTCTGAGTGGCATTGCATAGGCCAGGCGGCATTCCCACGAACTCGAAGAGCCCAAAGGGGGTCGTGACAGCAGTTTTATGAACATCCTCTGCAGCTACAGGAATCTGGTGAATCGCTCTCACCAAGTCGATGGTCGAGAAAATGCAACGCCCATGGCACTTTTGAAGCACATCCTCAATGAATGGAATCGGGTATCGATCCGGGACGGTCTGTTTATTTAGCCGTCTAAAGTCACCCGTAGTGCGCCAGCCTCCAGATTTCTTGGGCACCATATGTACCGGGCTGGCCCACTGACTGCTTGAAGGGCGGACACTACACCGTGGTGTAGCAGAAGCTCAAAATCCTCCTTGGCTGCTCTAAGCTTGTCGCCCGTGAGTCGTCGCAGACGTTCTGCGACTGGAGGACCTGCAGTGAGAATGTGATGCAAAACAGGATTTTGTGTTCTAATAGAAGAAATGGGTGTAGGCCTAGTAATATCAATGTATTTACAGAGCAACTCCCTGTAAGCAGGAGCCAGGGATTCACCAGAGTCGTCCGTCGGGCCCACCGTGGACACGCTGTGTACCAAGGCCGACTGCAGCTGACCCGTGGCATTGAGCTTTGTCAGTCGTTCTATAAGGCAAAGACCTTTGAGGTCAATGAGAAGACCATAATGAGTGAGGAAATCTGCTCCGATGATGGCCGTCTTGACATCAGCCACGACGAAGGTCCATCGAAGAGGGCGTCGAACCTCAAGGTTGAGGATGAGAGTGTGCTGGCCATACGTGTTGATTGGTGTGTTGTTGGCAGCGAAGAGTCTGAAGTCTGTAGGCTTCGTGTTGCGATCCTTCCATGCTCGTGGCACGATGGAGATGACAGATCCCGAGTCAACCAAGAACTTCATATGAGTGCACCGATCATGCAGGAATAGGCGGTATTCGGTAGTAATTTTGCTGTTGAAGTTGCTGTCGTCAACCGCCTGAACTGACGACAGCGAATTTAGTTTCTCGTGGGATTCGGGGCAGTGCTTGAGAGCTGGGTAAAAGCACATGCGGCTTGCAGTTGCGAGCAGACGCGCCCCACTTGATGTGGAAGAAACACACCCCAACGGGCGATGGTGACGCAGCTCGCGGTCGAGAAATTGAACGCGAACGAGCACTGCTGTTGGTTGAGAGCTTGCTGAGAACCTCCCTGTTGAGCGTAATGAGGTGAGACAATGACCGCCTAATTTCAACAAGCTCCTGAGAAATTATGCTTGATGATGAGTCAGCAGCCCGTTCGACCGGGGAACGCTTTCGCTCAGACCGAGATGACAAAGCCATAACCGATGGACCAGATCCATTTTCCATAAGGGAATCAGCCCCTGCAGCAAGGTCATCGAGGGTTCTCGCTCTAAAAATTTTGAGGACGTTTTGCACATTACCAGGAAGCAAAGCAAGCCACCTGACACGAAGGACGTCCTCCGAAGCCCGATCACCAGCCAAACTCCTCATTTGTCTGAGAAGCTGAGAGGGCCTTTTGTCCCCCAGCTCAAGTTCCGCGAGAGCTCTGTGCAGCTGACGATCAGCCGAATCCGACAGTCGGTCCAAAAGCTTAGATTTAAGACTAACTTGTCCTTACCTGGGGGTGTCCTCAGGGTATAATTTTACAATGGCGACAATGGCCCCAGGGCAATGAAATTTTGCAGGCTCCTTCCGTTTTGGCTAAAACGAAAGGATCTGAAGAAATTTTGCCCTGCTCGGCTATAACTTCCGAGATATTTAATTTTTAATTTTGACAATCTGTCAAAATTAAAAATTAATATTTCCCACCCCAAAACTCCTTTCTACCGTTAAAATTTCACTGCACTATCTGGGATCATGTCCCCACTGCACATTTCACTTCATTTCCTACACTTAGTAACTAAGTAAAACGGAGAAATCTGCAAAAAATCCAATCTTTATTATTAAATAGTCAAAACACTTACCTGAAGCGGCCATCACACTCCTTTTTGATGTGTTTTTTTCCTTTAAGTTGGCTACATTGACATGCTGGCTCGGTATAGTTCCTAATCATTCATAAAGATTTTCATTACGAAACCTTGTTATTATTTTAAGAAAAATGGTAATATTTGTTAATTATACGAAGAAATATACATTACATTTGGCATATTAACTTTTATTGTGTTAATTAAACATCTTCCCGTTTAAAAATTTCACTATTTCAACACCTCACCACTGACATAAATTGTTAAATGATATCATTCATTAATGATTTAGGTCAGTGCTATTGTTACAAGGATAACGGAATTTTATGTCAGGAATTCTGGTGATTTTTATGTATTGCATTTAGTTAAGTGAGAGTAGTGCTTTTAAGAAAGATGGTAAGTTCGTTTATAATAATTTTTATTTTTTAATAATACATATATTGGCTGTCCTTAAAAATACAGATTTTGTGCGCCTTTCCTTGCATACCTAAAATTGGTCCCTGGGAATTCTTTTCCCATGATATCTCCAGTCGCCGTTCAGGTATAAAACTTTTTTAGTTACCACGTTATAGCTGTAGTAACGTTCGGCGTTTTCAGGGATCGCGAGATATTTATACAGATCCGAAAGTTTTTTTATATCTGTATTTTTTAGGGGATTCCATTTCAGGAGCCTGAATAAGTTGTCCGCGCTGATGCCGTTTTGAATGACGAAGACCTTCGCCATAAAATGCATTTACGATGAAATCAGGCACTTCTGTGAAATCATTCACATCACTTTTATTTTTTAAAAGCAATTTCCGCGCTTTCGCTTTGTTTTTTGCGATTAATTCTCGTTTTTCAGCGTCCATCGCTCTTGTACAACACTGAAAGGAATGTAATAAGGTAATTATCATTTTGAGGCATATACATACATTAAGTATTGCCATATTAATTGTTGCTGTTTTTTTTGTTGCAAGACTTATGCAGAATTTCTTTTTAGGAATTGTATATTGGAGTAAATTTTCCTTTTTAAATTGTATATTGGAGTAATTTTCCTTTTACAAATTGTTTATTTTCGAGTAAATTTTCCTTTCACAAATTGCATTTTTAGGTGTAAATATTCTTTTTAGGAATTGGATTTTGAAGTAAATTTTCCTTTTTAAATTGTATATTGGAGTAATTTTCCTTTTACAAATTGTTTATTTTCGAGTAAATTTTCCTTTCACAAGTTGCATTTTTAGGTGTAAATGTTCTTTTTAGGAATTGTATATTGAAGTAAATTTTCCTTTTTAAATTGTATATTGGAGTAATTTTCCTTTTACAAATTGTGTATTTTCGAGTAAATTTTCCTTTCACAAATTGCATTTTTAGGTGTAAATGTTCTTTTTAGGAATTGTATATTGAAGTAAATTTTCCTTTTTAAATTGTATAATGGAGTAATTTTCCTTTTACAAATTGTTTATTTTCGAGTAAATTTTTCTTTCACAAATTGCATATTTAGGTGTAAATTTTATTTTTTTTAAATTAAAAATTAAGAACTCGCAACACACATTAATTTGTTTGCTATTTGCGACCTTGCGGGTAAGGAGCTGGGACTTGTTCATAAGTTGCAGGAGTGGGGAGTGTTTGCCGGCGAGGGAAATTTGAATTGCCCGAAGTGCGGCACCTCTATGAAACTCAAGCCAGATGCAAAAAGTATTGATGGGTACCGGTGGAGATGCCCTAAGAAAATTATAAAACCCAAGAGAAAGGGTGTATTTTGTGGCACGTCACAAAGCCTGCGCAAAAATACTTTTTTCTACAGGTCCAAACTGGGTTTGAAAGAGGTAATAATATTCCTTTTCATTTTTTGTGGGGACAATATTGATTTCCTGTATATTCAGTTAGTGGCTTTCTGTCATATGTGGTGCTGCACTTCGGAGCTACGAGTTATTGTTTTGGAGACGTCGATCAGTCCGAAGACTGCTGTGGATTGGAATTCATTTTGTCGCGAAGTCGCTCTAGACTATTTTATTCGGCGAGAAAAACCCATAGGTATAAATTTAGTAAATTTTATGGTTCCTAATAAACTTATATTTCATATTTAGGAGGTCCAAATATGACTGTGGAGATAGATGAATCGAAATTTGGCAAGAGGAAGTACCACTGAGGGCATTTTGTGGAAGGCCAATGGGTATTTGGCGGAGTCTGCCGAGAAACCGGCGATGTGTTTCTGGTGCCCGTAGAGCGTCGTGATGCATCAACGCTGATTCCACTGATTCAGAAGTGGATTTTGCCCGGCAGCACTATAATTAGTGATTGCTGGGCAGCGTATGATGGGATTGATGAAGCGACCTTTAGGCATCTTAAGGTTAACCATTCGGTTAACTTTAAGGATCCTACTACGGGCGCTCACAGTAACACAATCGAAGGTTTGTGGAGGCACGCCAAATGCCGATTGCCTGAGTTCGGGCGGAAGAAACGTTTTTTTGTGGGCTATCTTGCCAAATGTTTATTCCTCTTATATTGCCGAAGGCATAATTTGGATGCTACTGTGGAGTTTTTCCGCGCCGCGGGGGTGCTTTACAATCCACTGCAAGCTGGCGACATTCCATCGGAAGAGGTAAGAAAATATTAATAATATTTGAAATATTGTATTTATTTTGATTTTACGGGATGTTGAAGACGAAGACGACGGCGATGAGCAGGAAAGCGGCAACACGATGCAGGTATTGTAATGGTTTTTATGTTTAAGTTTATTTTTATACGTTGTAATTATACATAGCCTGGTCGATCTGTTTCTCCGCAACCAGGCACTTCTGCAAAACTTTGACTGGTCCGAGTATGAAGTAAGATGGCCTAGGAAATTTTGTAAGTTAAAGTTTAATTTGTTTTTTACTAGGAAGACGATTCTTCTTAGTTCCTGACTGAAGGAGGAGGTTTTTTAGTGGGTGAGAGTCCCACACACCAGGGTGAGGAAATTCTCCCCTGACGGTGCATTACGCATTTTTCCTCCTCCTTCAATAAAAAAAAAAAAATTATATAAATAATATATTTGTATATGTAAGACCTTTTGGGTAAGGTTTACGTTCTTGAAACCTCACCGATTTAGATGAAGTTGAGCTAAATATGGCCTCAAAATGGAAAGATATGCAAAAAATTTCCACTATTTATTTCAGTGAGCAGGTGATAAAATTGTAAAATTTATGTCAGTGGTGAGGTGTTGAAATAGTGAAATTTTTAAGCGGGAAGATGTTTAATTACGACAATAAAAGTTAATATGCCAAATGTAATGTATATTTCTTCATATATGTAATTAACAAATATTACCATTTTTCTTAAAATAATAACAAGGTTTCGTAATGAAAATCTTTATGAATGATTAGGAATTATACCGAGCCAGCATGTCAATGTAGCCAACTTAAAGGAAAAAAACACATCAAAAAGGAGTGTGATGGCCGCTTCAGGTAAGTGTTTTGACTATTTAATAATAAAGATTGGATTTTTTGCAGATTTCTCCGTTTTACTTAGTTACTAAGTGTAGGAAATGAAGTGAAATGTGCAATGGGGACATGATCCCAGATATTGCAGTGAAATTTTCGCGGTAGAAAGGAGTTTTGGGGTGGGAAATATTAATTTTTAATTTTGACAGATTGCCAAAATTAAAAATTAAATATCTCGGAAATTATGGCCGAGCAGGGCAAAATTTCTTCAGATCCTTTCGCTTTAGCCAAAACGGAAGGAGCCTGCAAAATTTCATTGCCCTGGGGCCATTGTCGCCATTGTAAAATTTTTCCATCGCCTCAACCCCCTCACCAAAACCCGCAGCAACAGCTCGTGACACATTGGGAAGGGGCCGCGTTTCGCCGAGCGGAGCCTGTTGCTCGTTAGCTGGAGCTCTGGGCTCGAAGATAGCCGGAGTTCCCGTAACAGGTACTCCATCAGCCCCACGTTGGGGTGAGTGCGCCAAAGACATGCCCAAACAGGAATCAATTACACCGCGCGTGGGTAGAAACCGCAAAGTTTGGTCGAAAATTATTGTTTGTTTTTATTTTTTTAGCTTGAGAAAAATTGTCCGCTTTAATCACGTCGGGGTCACCAATGAAGTGGTTTAAGAGTTAATGAAAACACACTTAACACTTCTACGAGCTATATGGCTCACTTTATTAACAATAATGAATTACACGGAACAAGTAGACTGCGTCGCACAGGAGTAGTTGCGAGAAGTTGCGTAAGATTGTGAAAATAGCCAGGAGTCGTTATATTTCAGATTCTGACAGCTCAGGGCGTGGAGCTAAAATCTGCTTTCTGGCGCGGTGAGCGCGCTGGGTGGCGGAAGAAGGCAAGGTGCCAAGTTTCATTTAGTCGAAGATTTTTGCTTGGGAATGTAAGCAACTTTGTAATATTAAAATATAACCAATTTGTAAGTATCCCGACATACAGACAAAGCACTGCTAGTTTTTGGTAAAAAAACATTTTTTACGTTTTTATACAAAATAAATTCTCTTAAATTTTACAGTTTATAGTTGCAAAATATATTGCCTCCTTGATGAGGGTTGAGATTTTAAAGAAAACCAAGCTGTGGATGGAAAGAAAACAAATCAAATTCTGCTATAATATTGCGAACTTTCATTCTAACCACATTCCCTAGGGAGGACATTAATCAAATTAAAAGCATAACAGGAAATCCAAAAGAGCATTAGTGATATACTAAAAGCATTCTTTGGAAATTTCCTTTTTCCAGTTGACAAAATGAATTGCTTTGAAAGATTCGCAAGCGATTCAGGTGCACGATCCTGGGGGTTCGGAGTATCTGCCGTACCTCGAATCATCCCTTATTGATTGTAAAAATAATTCAAACAGCATTCTGCGACAAGTACAGTACGTATACAACAGATTGCATGGAAAATAAAAGCTAAGGAGTGTGCAGAAGTCGTGAGAAATCCTAGCATTATGTGAAGAATAAAATCAGTTTCTTGAATAATTCATGTTCGCTTACTCAAAGAGAGCTGCTGCGAGTCCTACGCTACAGTTTCCGAACATTTTTGCCGGCAGTTGCTATTGGCAAACTTCGAATTTCAAGAGCACTCCCACATTGGGAGTAGCGTAGAAATTTTGATGACGTCGCTCAACAGAACACGTCTTTTAAGTTTGGTTGTGATGTGAGCCGATCCAGGGTAGAATGTTTCTGTGGATTCCACACATTTTACCCTAAGAATATTTGGCACACGCACACATTTATCATCTTTCATTTAAACTTCGGGTTAAGCGTTACGTCCAATGAATAATTTTCAACTGAATTGAATTATCGACATCCTTCTGCTAGACCAAATAGAATGTTGTTTCCAGCAAAAGTTGGGAGAACGTAAATATAATGCAAGCATTTTCTAACATGTTTATATACTTACATAGCGAGTTCCTCAATGCCCAATGAGTGCAAAACTGTGGGCAGACTCGGCAGGGAATGACAAGTCGTTAGCTCCTTCTGTCGAGGATAGTACAAAGAAAGTACTATACAACTTTCTTCCCGCGTCGTTAATCCACCTATAACAAAATGAAAACAAGAAGAAAACTTTACCAATTAGAAGAAGAATAGATGGGTGGACCACACCTTCTTGATTTTCCTTCTACACATGCAGATATAAAAACAGGAAGCTCACCCAAGGTAATTGCCTTCCGTGACGAACTGTCGTAAATGCATTCCGCAATGAGTCTATCTCCAGGCATGGAGCGCACAGGATTCGACAGTCTTCTGTAGTCTTGATAATTCGAGTCGATATTTCTATCATAAGCGATTGGTGGCAGCTCTTCATTTCGACGAATCTAGTTTTAAGGCATTAATTTTTTTCTTTTAGCACTTCTCAACTCATTTCACCTTTTGAGGATTTACATACCTGTCTCAATTTAACCTCTTTCCCAATCATGTGAGTTTGCATCATTACTGCAAAAATGTTGATACCTTGCTGTGGGAAGGCATAACCCGTACAATCTTCAATACACTGTCCTTCTGAAATGACTCGCTTTTGACCAGGAGGTATTATATGCCGCCAATTTGGCTCCATACCTATAAATATGCAATAACTCGTTAGCTTAAAGGTCCTTAAAGTTATTGCAAAATACGACTCTAAGTTCTTGAAGTAAAACTTATATAGCCACGTATATAGCACTTCAGAATGGGGAGTTTAACCGATGCAACCATAATTTGTCGGCATAAATTGAGTTTAAGGATTCCTCACTGACATCGATTAAATTTTGTAGGAATGTAGGAATCTTCAAATTGCCGGTCGCTTATATTTCCTGAGATATTTAACTTTAAAATTCTGAAAAATTATAGTTTTACTAGCTGGGTTACCCGGTTTCATCCGGTATATTATAAGTACTACTTAAATAAAGATCCTTCAAAAGCTCGACTTTCGTAAAAAAAATTATGACTTATGGTCGCCATATTGGGTCCGCAATTATGAATTTGCAAATTTTAATAGTAGATTCGAAATTAATGATATCAAAATACCCATAGTACTAAATTTTACTTAAATTCGTAGAAGTTCGAAAATTGTTGGACGCCATATTGGATTCACCATCTTGAATTTCCAAATTTCGAGCTTAGATTCGCAATTAGCACCTCCAAAAAGCCCCAAAGCCTAATTTTCATGGCAATCCCTTAACATTTACTATTTTTGGCCGCCATCTTGGGTCCGCCATTTAGAAACCCGCGAATAATAAGTCGGGATGTGTACTGCCTTCACTTAAAAAATGAAAATATTAGGACCAAACTTTAAGGCGTGATTGAGTAACAAACGTATTGGGTCCGCCATTTTGAATTTCCAGATTTTGTTAGTAGATTCGAAATTAGTGGTATCAAGGTACCCATAGTACTAAATTTTACTTAAATTCGTCGAAGTTCGAAAATTGTTGGTCGCCATATTGGATCCGCCATTTTGAATTTCCAAATTTTGAGCATAGATTCGCAATCAGGAGCTCAGAGATCCCCCAAATACTAGTTTTCATGGCAATCCCTTGATATTTACAGTTTTTGACTGCCATCTTGGGTCCGCCATTTTGAAACCGGCGATTAAAAAATAGCCTATATGGTGGCACGGAATATGTAGTGTCTTCACTCAAAAAATGAAAATGATCGATGGTTTAGGCCGATGGTTTAGGCGTGATTGAGCAACAAACAAACAAAGAAACAAACAAACTGTTGTGAGAAATAATTACCAGGCGTGTGGGAGGAGTATTGAAACAAATAGATGAATGCGAAAAGGAACTTTATTCTTGGAGGGTTACAACGAGACTGAGACAAGACTTCAAGAACGGTCCCCGTGCTCGATGCAGTTACATATGACGTAGTGTGAGAGCGTATATTTTACGACACCCCAACTTGCTACATCATGATAATCATGTAATTAATTCAATGTGAGATTTTATGATGGAGCACAAACCATGCCCATACCAGAAAGGCAGATTGATAACTTGCTTGCGTTTACACCCTTCGTTAAACAATCCGCAATGTTAG
The DNA here is from genome assembly GCA_933228815.1 of Machimus atricapillus. Taxonomy (NCBI): domain Eukaryota; kingdom Metazoa; phylum Arthropoda; class Insecta; order Diptera; family Asilidae; genus Machimus; species Machimus atricapillus. Next base: position 48,341,789 of record OW121785.1, read on the forward strand.
CATCAGTGGGCACGTACTTTAGACGAATTGTTCCATCCAATACTTTGTCGCGTATATAGTGAAATCGGATGCTGATGTGTTTACATAGTGTTCGGGCGGTAAGCTTCTTCCTTTGCGATATCCAATGCGCCTCGGTTGTCTCCCTGTAGCTGCACACTAGCGACGGTCTCGAACTGGCTTAAGAACTGGGCTAACCAGGACGCCTCCTGCGCCGCTGACGTCATGGCCATATAGTCAGCCTCTGCCGATGAAAGGGCTACCGTCTTTTGCAACTTACAACTCCAAGAAACGGCTCCACCTGCCAATTTGAACACCCATCCAGAGCATGACCGCCGACTGTCCACATTCGACGCCCAGTCCGCACCGCATCTACGTACCCGTTAATCGTCTCTGTCGAAGAATAATATTTGATTCGATAATGGGATGTTCCGCGAAGATAGCGCTGACCGCGTACGCCAAGTCCGGACGGCTTCCCTGTACTAGATATAGTAGACATCCGACCACGTCTTCATATGGCACGTCGGTTAGCACGTCGTCTTCGTTGATTGTTTTCGCCGACAACTTTCGTGACAAGTCAGTTGGTGTTGATACCGCCTTGCATTCGGCCATCCCGAAACGCTTGAGAATTTCCTTCGCGTATGCCGACTGTTCTATGGAAATCCCATCGTCCTCATATCGGATTGTTAAGCCGATGCACGTTTTCGCATGTCCCATGTACTTCATATGAAATTTATTCGTAAGGTTTTCGATTAAATTGTCACGCACCTGCAAGTTTTTCCAAAAAATCACATATATAGCAATTAAAAATCCACATAGATAGCAATTATTAAGTCTATGTCTTTCGTGTAGTAGACACATGGATCCAGCCTTGACCTGATAAGCCCGAACGACTTCAGTGCATCGTCCAGACACTTATTCCACTGCCTACCGCTCTGCTTTAGGCCGTACATAGCCTTCTTCAATTTACACACGCGGCTACTACCGTCCTCAAACCCCTCGGGTTGTTGTGTGTAGATATCTTCGTCTAAGTTACCTTGCAGATACGCGGTTATCGCATCCATTTGGTCTATCTTTAGGCCCCGTTGTGCTGCCAATGCAATCAACAATCGAATGGACGTGTACCGGACAGCTGGCGAATATGTTTCTGTATAGTCCGTACCATATTTTTGAGCACACCCTTTAACTGCCAGGCGCGCCTTGTGACGTACTACCGTGCCATCATCTGCTCTCTTAGTTCTGAACACCCATTTTGTTTTTATGGCTTTCCTTCCAGCTGGTAATTCGACAAGATCCCACGTACCATTATCGCGTAGGGATTTCAATTCGCTGATCATCGCATCTTTCCATTTGTTGGCGTTGTGCCTCTCCAAGGCTTCTTCGCGTGTCTGCGGATCTCCCGGTTGACTGTCGGGAGTCAGGTAAGATGATGGGTTGTATCGGCTCACTGCACGACGATTTCTCTCCACTCTGCGTGGTTCGCTGTTTGGTACAGGTGCAGCCACTGGATTCGGTGGTATAAAATCCGGATCACGATTAGTATCGTCGATTGTCGTGTCGTTGTCTTCGCCCACAATTGAATTGTCGTTGTTATCTGGTTCGCTTGCCCCAACTGAAGCCGAACTTTCTTCGTCCTCCTCATCGCAAAAATTGATTTTTGCCACTTGGGGATTAAGAAAATCCACATCGCGGCTGATGATCACCTTTTTCTTTGTCGGGTCGAAGCAGCGCAAACCTTTCTGCGTGTCTGCGTATCCGACAAAGATCATTTCAACCGCCTTTACGTCCCATTTACGTCGCGTGGCTTTAGCGACATGAACCATAACGCGATTTCCAAAAATCTTTAGATTTTGCAAGTCTGGTCGTCGTCCCGACCATATTTCTTCCGGCGTCTTACCCACAGATCGATTTACCAGGTACGCTGCTTGGTGAACTGCCTCCGCCCAAAACTCCTTACCGAGCTCTGCATCTGCCAACATACATTTTGCACGCTCGACGATCGTCCGGTTCATGCGCTCTGTAACGCCGTTGTGCTCGGGGATATATGGGACGGTTGTCTCATGGACTATTCCGGATATCTTGCAGATTTTCATCATGGCCGTATTCACGAATTCTGTGCCGTTGTCGGTACGTATACGCTTGATTTTTCGATTGGTTTGATTTTCCGTCATCGTCTTAAACGTTCGAAACACATCAACAACAGCAGATTTCTCTGTGAGAAAAGACACAAATACTTTTTGGGAAAAATCGTCTATGATCGTCGCAAAATACTTCGCCCCACCGATTGATTTGGTCTCCATGGGTCCGCACACATCCATGTGTAACAAATCGAGCACATCAGATGATTTGATTTGGGTTTCCGTGTTATCAAAAGCCTTACGAGTCGATTTACCCTGAGCACAGCTGACGCAGCCTTTCAATGACGATCTCGTTCCGCGGAATTCCAGCCCATTACCTGCAGATTTGAGTTTGCACATACCGCCGTATCCTAGGTGACCCAGTCGCCGGTGCCAATCCAGGACGTCTCCTTGTGTGGCCAATGTGCACCGTATTTGCTTCACCTCAATCTTGTAGACGCCACCCTGCGCCTTCGCCTTTACGAGCCATTCATTATTTGCGTTGAAAACCGAACAACCATTTCTATCAAATCTGACCGCGTTTTTATTCTTAATCATCTCGCTGACCGAAAGGAGATTTGCGCCCAACCCCGGGACGCACAAGACGTTGTGTATCGCAATATCCACACCATCAATATTTATATGCGCGGTGCCACTACCAAAGCCTTCTATATTATAGAAGGTTTTGCCACTACCGATAACTTTTAACTGTTCGTTGTTTGCCACGGATATGTCTATGTGTGACTCTCTGCGAAAATCCATTAAAATGTTTTGACACGGTGTCATATGACGCGATGCTCCGCTGTCAATAAACCAATCGCCGGTGGTTTTTGAAGCACTCACAATTGCACTAAATGCATTCGCGAACTTTGCGGTCGATGTTGTATTGTCTCCCTTTTGTTTATTCGTATTGGGGCAATTTCGTTTATAGTGTCCAATTTTATTACAGCCAAAACACCTTATCTTATTTTTATTCGGAGCCTTTTTCTTGTCGTGCGCACTGGCGAATGCAGTTTCGGATTTCACTACACTTGTAGGCACGAGATTAAGCAAAGCAGATTTTACATTCTCTGTCGTGATATCGGCACCACTTGCCGTCAAACCCATGATGAACGGTTGATACTCTGGGCCGAGTTTGCCTAGCAGCAACAGGGCAACAACTCGATGGGCGATGACCACTTTCGCAGCTGTACATCTCTTCCAAGCCTCCAGCGTTCGTCCGATGTAATCGTCCATCGACGGACAATCAGCCAGCTTAACTCCGGTTAAATCCATAAGCGCAGAAACTTATCTATCGATTCCGGACTCGCTGAACGATTTTTGCAGCAGCCTCCAAACATCTAACGGTTTGCTCGTATCACTGAAATGATTCGCAACGTTGCTCTCCGTCGCAAGCACTAGCCATCCCATGGCTTCCTCTAGCTTGCCGTTATCCGTCTCGGTGCCCTCTTCAGCGATGCATTTTGCTAATTTTTTAGTCCGCAAAAATGCCAGCGTAGAACGCCTCCACTCGTTGTAATTTTCTCTCCCTCTTAATTTTTCGAACTGGATTTCTTTCGGCATTGCGACTCCTTAGAATAATGAGAATCCAGTCAAACTTTAGTTTTCCTTTGATTTCACGGATTCACCGGGTAATCACTATAATTCACTATTCGGTGCGGTACCCCTACATCCTGGGCCCATAACCTGTTGTGAGAGCCAAGTGTTTTAATGTTCGGGTATCGGTTTAAGTTAGGTTTAAGTTAAACCGATACCCGAACATTAAAACACTATTTTTAAAATACAATACGCCCTTACCTTCCTCAGCCGCAGTCGAGCGCTTATTTTCGTTTGCTATGGAATGATTGACACTCCTCGGCGTGGAGCACTTTCAGACTCCAATTTTGAGAAGCTGTTAATATTAAAAACTAACAATTTCACTTTATCTTGTATTAATACGTCATAAATATATGAATATTTGTTCAGTCATAGCTTTTTTATTTAGCGAGATAAAGACTATTTTTAACCCCCAAGGCACAACGATGCAAAGAAAATGATTTTAGTCACTGAAGCTCTTAATGAATTCAATTGATTGAAAATGACTGCAAACGAATGCAAACTTCAGCGGTACTTCAACGAAAGTAAGTAAATCACAAGATTTCACATTCATGACTTCAAGCTTTTTGATTTGTTGAAAAGACTGCATCATTCATGACTTCAAAAAGAATGGCGATTTGATTTCTGTAAGTCCCAGTATCAAATTGAAGTTAATGATTTCAAACTTAAAAAATCAATAATTTGCAGTGAATTCAAGGAATGCATTCCTTAAAGATTGCATTCTTTTACAACTCTGCGGTTTATATACACTCATTTTCCAGTTGTGGCAGCCCTGCCAGATAACATTCAACTTTAAAGATTACTGTGGAACTCAATCCATTAATTGTGAGCATGTTGAGTATGGCCTTACTCTTTTTTGGATCCTGGAAATCCTTCCCATATGTTTACCTCTTTCCTCTTTCTCTCTCTTTCTTTCTCTTTCTTCCATATTATGAGTGGTTATGTTGAATGAATTATTTAGTTATGCATTTGCCACAACATAAAAATGATCCGCACCTGTCAAAACGCCGGACTGACTACCGCGGATCAGACAGTTGGTGTTGGTTTCCGCGTATCACCGTTCACGATTTCACAGTTCGCGTGTGCCGTCTTTTTGTGTTTTTGTGTAGTGTTTTAGGTATTTGGGGCTCCAGGGACTGATGTGGGTAATTGTTCACCAACTTTGCAGCTTCTGTGTAGATTTACATGTTGATGAGTATTCTGTATCTTTGGATTTCAGGCTCCTCTTATTTATGATTTGTTTACTTTTCAGGGACTCGACTGAGCCCCAAATTGGCTCCTCCAAAGGACTTCGATGGAGCAATTCTTCAAAGGAAACAATTAGTGACATGTCCTGCAGATCTTCACTTGATTCTAAATATTGATTAGATTATATCATAGAAAAACTAAGCATAAAGAAGTTTCATGCTGAACAAAAAATTGAAACGCGTTTCGCTGCGAGGCATCCACCGCGAGGCATCCACCAGCTTTTATAAAGCTCCTTCATGAAAGTTTTTTATCTCACACACTCAAGAATTGTTTTCATTCTCATTCTCTTTGAAAGCACGATGCCAGGAGAGGAAAGGCAATTGATTGTGCGCCCATGCAACCAAAAGGGAAAGGGGATGGTTTGATGTTTTCTTCGAATTTAAAATTTCTGGCGTTCGATTTTTCGTTCTTGATTTATTGAGTTCGTATAAAATTAAAAATAAAGAAATGTGTGGCTCAGCGACCTTAGCACTTCATTGGTGCAATTTTAAAAAACCATTTATACCATCTAAATAAAAGGTCAGAAAATGGTCATAAAAGATCATTAGGTTGACTAATTGGTCAGTGTAATGTAAGTTTTTCAAGGCCGTTAGAAAACGGTAGAACTTCATTTTAAATAAACAAAAAGAAAGCTATATTTGATCGGAAATAATAAATAAATGATCAATTTCTTGTAAAAAAAAATTAATTGCATTGCATACATAATGATAATGGAGCCTGAGAGGTGTTCGGCAATAATTGGCGTATTATGATTTTTATCAAATTTATTGCTATTGTTGTAGTATTTGGACTTTAGGATGAGGTTTTCCACCATTACGCTCAACTTTTAAAAAATTTTCCGATTCCCACAAACAAAACTTTCTTAATAAAATAATAATGAAGTAATCTAACATTAAAAGGTGGTGTTTTAGACATGAATTAGTAGGTTAATACCAGGTTGAAAAGTCAAGGTGATTCACACCTGACGCCCCAAATGTTTTTTTTATCCATTTTCAAATAATTCTTGAGCATTACTTCTTTATTCCACAACCAACTCGACAGAAGTGAGCCGTAAACCAAAAATCTAGCGGAAATCCAGCTGGCAGAAATTTTAAATTCGAAGAAAACACCAAACTATCCCCTTTCCCTTTTGGTTGCATGGGCGCACAATCAATTGCCTTTCCTCTCCTGGCATCGTGCTTTCAAAGAGAATGAGAATGAAAACAATTCTTGAGTGTGTGAGATAAAAACTTTCATGAAGGAGCTTTATAAAAGCTGTTGGATGCCTCGCGGTGGATGCCTCGCAGCGAAACGCGTTTCAATTTTTTGTTCAGCATGAAACTTCTTTATGCTTAGTTTTTCTATGATTATATACAAATAGATAAGGAACTTTGTTGTGGGGTTGGCACAATAGATGGCCTTACTTACACTGATTTGAGAACTCAAGAGCTTTAAGAAATAAAGCTGCCCTGCATCATAAGAGGGGAACTTGATTTAACTGCTTGAAGTTATAATTGTAACACGATTTATGAATACAATTGAATTCTTGTTTTTACATGCACATCTAGCTAAATAGAATAAGCATAGCCTGCACATTGTAATTGCGAGAAATATGCGGGATAACTTACTTGGCAATTGCACGGTAACATATTCTACTAATTAAAATACTGGCAGTGCAGTTGCCAAGTATGTAATTATAATTATTATAGAAATAAAGATGTCTAATATTGATATGGTACGGCCACTATAAATGTTGATAGGTAATTGATTAGATAACAATTTATAACAAAGTTGTTGAATAGGTGCTTCCATAGACACTAACTTATATAACTGACTTGGTTTTACATAAGATCTCACAACTTTTTACGGCAGAAGAACTGCGTTGCGAGACTTGGCATTTTTTTACATTTAATGTTTTTAATGGGATTTGATTATTATTCAAGGATTCAAGAAAAGTTTGAAAGTGGCGCATATTTTCTAATTTTACTTTCCACTTATTTTGAAATTTAAACAATAATTTTTGCTATGGGAAGCAAAAAAATTGCGAACGCTGGGCAATTTAATTTATTCTGCACCTCGAAGAATGTCTAACCTTTGCCTCTTAGATGTTATTTTAATTTTCTTATTAAAATCCCTTATTTTTATTCGAATCATTGTGAGTACAATAATTTGAATTGCAGCAGTCTTATGGTTACAGCCTTCCCACTGTGCTACTGTATTATTTTTATTTTATTATTATTTTTTAAACAGTCACTGACTGGTGTGCCAGTGAGGACCTCTCCATAAATTTATTTGTTTTAAATTTCGGTATACCCTGTAAGTACTTGGATTTTTTTCGTAGGTTCCTTTGAAGCCCCTTAACATCGAAATTTATGGTACGAACCACACCATCAAAACAATACGGCCTTTTCATGCAACCTTCGTACATCCAACTTAAAATCCATGTTTTCATTTCTTCCAAATTTTTTAACATGTCTACATTTTCCTGCGACAAGGCATTTCGGGCCGGATTTTTAGAAAATTTGCTAACACTATTTAGTTGATCAAATAATATGTTAAGCCGTGTAATAAACGTAGCTCTGTTTATAGCGCATTGTTTTTCCAATGGATCCTGGAAGCAACCTAAAGAAACGGCGGCAAATATTGCTGCTGCGACTGTGTGACTTAAAACTTTAGTTGCAAGTTTAACTGACATTCGATTAAAATTTGTCGGTTCAATGTGCACGTCAGTTAATTTATACATTGCTCGTATGGTGCCATTATCAAAATTATAAACTTTACGAATGATATTCCATGATATTGTTTTGATTTCTGCAATTATGTCATGTAAATAGAGGGAATTACGTAAGCTTTTAAACAAATGCGGGGCATCAAAGAAAGTCAAAATTTTTGCATTATTTACAAAAAAATACGGTCTTTCTGTAGAGCTTTCCAGTAGTCTTAAACACAATCTATTATTCCCTCCTTGGTCGCATGTGACACCAAGTACATCGATTCCAATATTAATTAATTTTGATATTACATCTTTCAATATAACGCCTAAGTCATTGCCATTAACATGACCAGCTAAATAGCCCACACATTGCTTCCAATTTGCATTTACTCCACGGATCATAAGAAGCAAAATGCTTGATGCAGTATTATTTTTTCGCCCTATGGGTCCTAAGTCCTCAAAACCAAAAACTAAGTCATCCTTGATGTTATATTCCAGTTCGGTTTTAATGGACATTTCATCAAACAATAAAATACAACGCCGGTTGTCAATGGAAATATCAGAAATTTTCTTTTTTAACATGTCTATAATAGTTTGAGATAATTCAGTATCAAACCTTACAAGAGAATGCCATTTTTGGATTGAGCTTACTGAGGGCAAAGTAAATCCCAATTTTATCATTTCTTTGTATAAAGCAGGTGATTTGTAAAAGAACTGAAAAGCAATTTGTTTTTCACTTTCCAACCAAAGAGTTTCTTTTTGTGGAATAACTGGCTTTTGACAAATGTTTTTACTTCTTTGGTTTTATTTTCCAACAAAGTGTTTAAGAGAGGTAATAAAACGCTTTTTCCTTCTTCTGCTTTCCTACTTTTTTTAGGCGACTGGTACACATAAAAAGGTACAGATTTTTTAATATATGGTTCGTTTTCATCACATTTTAAATATCTTGTAGGTGAAGGAAATTGAGACTGCGATATTTCTGCTGTCTCTGAAATGTGCGATATACTCCAACACCTGCTATAGGTTTTATCATGAGGATTCTTTTTTACCACAAGTTATTCATCAGAATCATTTTCTTGATAAATTTCGGACATTGTTATCGATAAATTGTTATCAATATGAGACACTGAAGATTTACTCTTCCGTTTACACGGGTTTCATTGCCAGTTGTTGGAAATATTGGCTTATCTGACAATGTTCCATGGTTTTCCGAACAAGGGCAACTTAGTCCATCGAAAACCTTCGGAATTGCCGTTTCCTTTAACACTTTTCTGTCAGAATAGGTTACTATATCATCCTCAGAAAAATGCATTTCACAAAAATAAAGCTTTTTATTAGCATTAATTCCCAATTGCAAATAAGGATCCCCAGAGTGCTTAAGCCATATATTTCGTATGTAATCATCTGGTACCTTAAAAAAGGCTAAAAAACGAACCAGGACAATGCACATTTGTATAATTTTTGTAACGAAAACAATATTTGCTTATTGTATAATTGTGGTCTCAACAATAAAGTGCAAACAAAGTCTAAAACAAGATTGACTAAAATGCAAATCAATGGCTTAACATCGTCAAGAGAAAAGCCAATTTCCAGAAATATCAAAATCAAAAACCAAATATTCAAAGTCCAAGTCAGCAACAGAGAAAATTACTTATTAATTCGCAAGATCGCAAAAATACTCAAAAAACACGCTCGAATCGCAAAACCCTCAAAATGAGAATGAAAATTTACAGGAATAATTGCTAGTCTCGTGGAAGCTAACCAGCACTCATAAGCCATTTCGCAATACATATCTGAGGATTTTTGCTATCCATACGATAAATTATATCACCGTCAAACACAGCTTCATTTAATTATGAGAATGTATGTACTTTTCCAGCCAAAAATGAATGCAAACAGTTTCCCATCGTTTTAATATTCAAAATTACTCCTTCAATAAAATTCCCGCGCTGTGCTGTGGCTGTGCTGCGGCTGTGCTGTGGCTGTGCTGTGACTATTAACCTTAAGGCCTGCGCCAATACGATGCAGCGGCCTGCGTTCATGCATCAAGCTTTAAGCTCTTGATGGATCTCGATGCATTCTGCTGCATGGCAATTCAGAGGTTCGCCCATAAGATCCGTCATCTCACAATGCCACAAATTGTCAATAGTCACAGCACAGCCACAGCACAGCCGCAGCACAGCCACAGCACAGCGCGGGAATTTTATTGAAGGAGCAATTTTGAATATTAAAAAAATTAAATAAAAAAATATTTTTTAAAGACAAGCTTTTATTTAACAATGAAATATAAAAAATATACTAAAAAGGAAAAAATAAGTTTTTGCTAAAATTTATCAATTTTGGGCCTAATATATATTTCAACCAAATATACCTTTAACGTATTTCTTCACGGTATTTCTGTATTTGTATGACTATAAATAAAAGCTTGGGTGCTCATTAGATATTAAAATTATAAACAATAGCAGTAGTGAAACGAAGCGAAATATTGTGTAATTTCAGCATAATTTCGCTTGTAATGAGAGCGCCCAAGCTTTTATTTATAGTCATACAAATACAGAAATACCGTGAAGAAATACGTTAAAGGTATATTTGGTTGAAATATATATTAGGCCCAAAATTGATAAATTTTAGCAAAAACTTATTTTTTCCTTTTTAGTATATTTTTTATATTTCATTGTTAAATAAAAGCTTGTCTTTAAAAAATATTTTTTTATTTAATTTTTTTTTTGAGACTAAAAAACGATGTCTTTATTAGTAAAAGAACGTCAAATTGAAATGTCAAAAAGGCGTTAGCAAGACGCTGAGTAACTAGTACGTGGTACCGTTTGAAGCTGAATCGTGCATTAGCATCTTGAAACTCTTCTTTTGATTTTATGCGTTATTATATTAGACGTCCGCCATATTGGATTTAGAATAACGTCACATTACTTATTGTATTTCGCTTATCAAGCCCTTTCATTTGATACCCATATCATAGGGGTTACTATGAAAATTATAAATCGCCATTTTGTGACGTCCGCCATATTGGATTTAGAAATGGCGTTACTATCGTTTCCTACTCTTCAAGCTCTTTCATTTGATACCCATATTAAGGGGTTCGACCAAAAATACATGGTCCACGATCTTGTGGAGGCGGCCATTTTAAAGATATTGCAATTTTGAGTATTGCATATTGCATTGTCGCCAGAACTAAAGGTGTAAGCAAAATTTTAGCCCTATAGCGTCATTGGAAGTGGGTGAAATATTGATTGCAAGATTCCAGGACACACCATTTTGTGGCGGCGGCCATTTTTAATTGCAGATATTGCAATTTTGAGTATTGCATATTGCATTGTCACCAGAACTAAAGGTGTATGCAAAATTTCAGCCCAATAGCTTCATTGGAAGTGGGTGAAATATTGATTGCAAAATTCCAGGACACACGGTGAAGTTAATATAAAGCTTGTAAAAAGATAAAAATGGATCTTACTATATTAATTAAATTTCTTTTAATAGGAAATCTGCTATTAGGTGCGTCCAATGTTTCAAGTACACTTTGCCGGGATGTAAACAGCCAACTCTGAATGCACAACTTTGAACTTGCAAGTTTGAAAGTCCACCTTAGGATCAAACTGGCTTATGCGTCCCGACGGATGAAAATATTGAACAATGTTCAACATTTTCATGCGTCGATGCATTGGCATGCATCGCTTATGGGCGAAGAAAGCATGGGTTTCAATATTTTCATGCATCAAGAGCTTAAAGCTTGATGCATGAACGCACGCTGCTGCATTGAATGGGCGCAGGCCTTTAAGGTAACTTCCAGCTTTCTAAGTTTTTCCAGGTTTACTTTAAAAAGATACTTAATTATAGCTTCGATTCAAAACCCCTACCGAAAACGATAGTGGCGCACCAAACGTGACAGCCTTAAAACTTAAAATGTCCAAGCTTACTTATCTATTTGTATATAATCAATGTTAAGGATGCTGGCAGTGCCTGTCAGCCGTTCCATTTTTGTTCACCACTTGACAACTGTAAGGATGCTGGCAATGCCTGTCAGTCGTTCCATTTTTACCACTTAACACCTGAAAACTCACTTGTGTCTCAGCAGTCAAGCAGTGAAGTCGTAAAATCAGTGCGAGCGTAACAATTGTAAGCCAATCGTTGAGTTCTTTTTATATTGTCGATTTCTGTGAAAGGCACGATTTTATTGCGATCGAGGCAAGGTCTAATTGCGCGAGCGGCAATAATCCACAACAAGCTGTGGTCATTTTGGTCCTTCGATACCGGTTTTTGGGTCATTGTACAAATAAAGATAAGTACTTAATTTGGACCATCGGCATTAGTGAATTGGTGAATAATATTTGTGAATAATCATCGGCTACAGACAATAAAAAACAAAAAAACAAAAAAACAGAATATTGCGCAAAGAAAGTACACTTCGGTACAAAAAGTGCACTTCGGTACAAAAAGTACACTTCGGTACAAAAACATTTTTAAAAGCAATTTTATGAACAGTATTTTTCAAAAGTGATCATTAACGTTATGGCGGACAAGGCGTTACTTATACAACTAAGAGGTCGGGTAAAGGGCACAGTCACTCGCATAAAGTCATTTTCGGAAAACATTGTGGAACATTTATCTCACGATGAAATTGCGGTTCGCTTGGATAGGCTTAAAGAAGTGTGGGATGAATTTTGTGAAATTGAAGATTCCTTGCTATTAATTGAGGGTCAAGTTTCTGACATGGATGAGTACGAAGCGAAATATTTGCAAGCAAAAGCTGCTCTCTTAAGCGCTTTACGTGACAGGCGACAACCCGTCGATGCGAGCCAAACGGAAAATCTTAACGCTACATTGTCGCAATATTTTCAGCAGCAACAATCATTTTTTGAGACATTCGACAGAACCAATGAAAGTTCCTCAAATGCTAAGCTGCCAAGATTAAACATTCCCTTTTTTAGTGGTGACTACAAAGAATGGTCATCATTTCAAGATTTGTACATGACATCTGTGCACAATAAAACTTCGATATCTCCCTCCATTAAGTTTCAATATCTCAAGGGTTTATTGAAGGGGAATGCTGCTAGTCTAATTCGTCATTTAACTGTAAGCGATGCTAACTATGCAGAGGCATGGAAGAAGTTGAAGGAGAGATTTGATAAAAAATCGCATATCGTAACGGCCTTTATAAAAACGTTTTTAGAGCAACCTCAAATTGGTCAAGTGAATCCGAAATCCTTGAGAAATATGTGCGACCTTAGTGACGAAGTTATTAGAGGATTCAGAGCGTTAGGGGCAAATGCAGAAATGAGAGATCCGTGGCTTATTCATATTGCGCTAACGAAGTTAGATTCGGAAACTAGAGAATTGTGGGCTAAGGAAATTACAGAAACAGATTTTCCCACTCTTGAAAATTTCTTCAAATTTCTGAACAAGAGATGTGATTCGTTAGAAACTTGTGCAGCCTTAACAAAACGGCCCTCTACCGCAGCTAAAGCATTACATGCAGTTTCTGAGGCTGTCCCCAAGACATGCCTGCGGTGCAATGGGGATCATTTACTTATCTATTGCAAGGATTTCAAATCTGATACCCCACAACTTCGCAGATCCTTTACAATGTCGAAGACATTATGTTTCAAATGTCTGCGTCAAGGGCACTCAGTAAAAAATTGTTATTCTAAGGTCCGCTGTAGCCACTGTAAGGGAAATCATCATCTGTTGTTGCATATGTCCCCTGAAGATCAAAAGGCCACAGCTAATTCGGCTACTATTCAGAGTGAATCTTTCGACATCAAATCCCTTTCGACAACAGCAAACAATTTGCAAGCCTGCCCACAATCAAGCCACCTCTCAGCAACAAGTAATCTCAGTTCTTCAATCAACTCGCAATACCACACCTTCAATCCTACTACAATCAACACAACATCCTCTTCTATCAACTCAATCTCATCTGCTCATCAATGTCCACCTATTTCAACTCTCAACACTTCTGTTCAAGAGCAAGGAAAGACAAATTTTACGAAGCATACCCGTACCTTACTTCCGACGGCTGTTGCAAATGTTTGCGACATTAATGGAGTCCTTCAGCCTTGTCGTATATTATTAGACTCCGGATCACAAGTTTCACTGATCTCGGAACCCTGTGCACAAAGGCTTGCGCTGAAAAGGGAGAATGCTAGGATGCACATTCATGGTCTATCAGCAGCAAAGGCTGGTGTCACTCGAGGGATGGTCCAATTGAAAATTGTTTCGCGTCTGAGTGCCTCCAAAGGAATGAGTGTTGCTGCATTTGTTATGAGCAAGCTCACGTCATTAATTCCATTTGAGAAGTTACCACCTAGTAACTGGGAGTCGGTACCAAATTTACCACTTGCTGACCCCCACTTCAGCGAACCCTTTGAAATCGATGTGCTTCTGAGATCGGACTATTTCTTCGACATTCTGCAGTCAGGTCAGCAACGCAACAAAGAAGGACGAGTGATAGCACAGGAGACCATTTTTGGATGGATCCCGTTGGGACCGGGACGGTCATTGTCAGCAAACCATGCTTTAACCTGCGTTGTTTCAAGCTCATATACCATTGATGAGTTGCTCACCAAGTTCTGGGATATAGAGGAACCTTTCACATTGACAAAGGGGATGACGGACGAAGAACAATTCTGTGAATCGATCTTTGGGGCTACAGTAAAGCGAGAGTTCACAGGACGATTTCTGGTGTCACTACCTTTTAAAAGTGATGACCAGGTCCTGGGTGAGTCTGTGCAGAATGCGTTGCGAAAATTGTATAATCTGGAACGTCGTTTTGCCAGGGACACTGTATTCAGGATGCAGTATGTTCATTTCATGAAGGAATATGAAGAGCTTGGCCATATGGAACTTATACGCCCAGAGGATATCATCGTCGAACCAGAAAGTTCATTTTATCTACCACACCATGCCGTTTTTAAAAAGGGTTCTGTGGCAAAAATTCGAGTAGCCTTCGATGGCTCGTGCAAAACGGATTCAGGCGTCTCTTTAAATGACAGGTTAATGGTAGGACCGATAGTCCAGAGAGATCTTATTTCGATATTGCTTAATTTTCGTAAATACAATGTCGCATTCACTGCGGACATTGAGAAAATGTACAGGCAGATACTTGTCGCGCCTGAACAGAGGGACTTCCAACGGATCGTTTGGAGAGACAATGCAACTGATCCTGTCCGCCATTATCGACTAAAAACAGTCACAGCTTCAGCTCCGTTTTTGGCCACAAAGGTCCTGAAGCAAATCAGCGAGGAAAATTTAGGAAAATTTCCAGAGGCATGCTTAGTAATTCAGAATGACTTTTACGTCGACGATCTACTAAGTGAGGCGGACTCCCTTGAAGGTGCTCTTAAGTTAAAAAACGAACTCACACAGCTATTACAGAGCGCAGGATGTAATTTAACTAAATGGCGTTGAAATTCTCCAAATTTACTCAAATGTCAGTTTTCTGATGAAGATCTGGGTTCTGTATCTATAGACGATAATAGCCAAATAATTAAGATATTGGGAATACAGTGGGATCCACAGCTAGATGCGTTCACATACAGACTGTCTTTATCCGATGAATCTCAATACTCTAAACGAACAATATTAAGTAATGTCTCTAAAATTTTTGATCCTTTGGGATGGCTAGCACCTGCTATCGTTGTTATCAAGATCATGTTGCAACAGCTATGGCAATCGAAACTTGATTGGGATGATCCACTGCCAGAACACGTCGTTCAGAGCTGGAAGGTGTTTAAGGAAGAGATACCAGTGGTTCAAAAGGTTTATATACTTAGACGCAATTTTTCAACATCTAGTAATGTTCAATGGCATGGATTTTCGGATGCGTCTGAGATAGCATATGGCGCAGTTTGGTACTGTCGTAGCACTGATGAGGAGGGTAACATTACAGTACGAATTGTAGCAGCAAAAACCAAAGTGGCCCCTGTTAAACAAATATTAGTTCCAAGATTGGAATAATGTGGAGCTCTCTTGCTAACGAAGCTTTTTAATAAAATTACAGAAGCTCTACACATTAGCCCAACGGATGTATATGCCTGGACGGACTCATCAATTGTATTGTCGTGGTTAGCAGACATCCCTCGTCGTTGGAGTACGTTTGTAGGGAATAGAACATCTGAAATTTTGGAAACTATTCCTAAGGAAAAATGGAAACATGTTGCATCGAAACACAACCCTGCCGATATCGCCTCAAGAGGATTACCACCTAACGAACTCGTTTCTTCGAAAATCTGGTGGAATGGGCCAGATTGGCTAAGTGAGGACCCCGTAGAGTGGCCGACGAGTCAATACGATTGTCCTAACGCAGAAATAATTAAGGAGAAAAGAAAGCAAACTCTAATAGCGCTAAATGCTCGAGTTGATCACAATGACGATTTCAAGATATGGGCTGGCCAGTGTTCTTCCTTCTCAAAATTTTTACGAATTTTGGCTTATTGTTGTCGTTTTATCAAAAATTGCAAACAAGCCAAGGAAACACGAAGTTTGTTACCACTATCAGTTCAAGAAATGGACTGCGCACTCACGGTCTGCATTCGAAATATTCAGTCTTTATAATTTTCTGAAGAATTGAAGGAATTAAGGCAGAACAGAACAGTGAGTTCTAAATCTAATTTGTCTCAGCTTAATGCGTTTATGGATGACAAAGGAATAATTAGAGTTGGTGGACGCATTCGAAACTCCAACTACAATTTTTATGCAAGGCATCCCATAATATTACCAAAGAAGCACCGAGTGAGCACTATGCTAATCCAAGATATGCATCGAATTCATCTTCATCCGGGGCCAACACTTCTCATGGGATTTATCAGGCAAAGATTTTGGATCATCGGAATGCGCAGTATTGTTACCAATGTCTGCAGGAAGTGTGTCGTGTGTGCTCAGTATCGTGCAGCTAAGTCATCGTAATTGATGGGGGATCTTCCAGCCTACAGAATCACAGTTTCTCGTCCCTTCTCTAAAGTGGGAATCGATTATGCGGGTCCTCTAATGCTTACATCGAAAACAGGAAGAGGAGCTCGTCAGTTTAAAGGATACATCGCCTTATTTGTTTGTTTGGCCACAAAGGCCATTCATTTAGAATTGGTGAGCGGGCTTGACGCAGAAGCCTTTGTGGCCACCCTTCGTAGATTTATTTCGCGCCGTGGAATTCCGTCACATATATTCTCAGATAATGGTACTAACTTTGTTGGTGGTAGACGACTTATAAGAGAAAATCAAGATCATGCTATGCTGTCTGCCAATAATGAATTAACTCATTCCTTTCTTTCCCAGAACAGTATTGTCTGGCAATTTATTCCACCTGGAGCACCAAATTTCGGTGGTTTATGGCAGGCAGGCGTTAAGTCTGTAAAATGGCACCTTCGACGAGTCATAGGCGAACAAATTCTTAGCTTCGAAGAAATGACTACATTAATATTCCAAGTAGAAGCATTGCTAAATTCCCGTCCTTACAGCGCACTTTCATCTGACCCGAGCGATCTTGATGCCTTAACACAGGCCATTTTTTAATGGGAGCTCCGCCGACAACATTGCCGGAACCTAGCCTGAGAACGACGAACGTGTCCCATTTAGGACGATGGCAACAAGTACAAGCGATGGTGCAAGGTTTTTGGCACCGTTGGAGATTGGAATACATTACATCATTGCAGCAGCGTTTCAAATGGAAGCAACCCCAGGAGAATCTTCAGTGTAATGACCTCGTCTTGGTCAGGGAGGACAATCTTCCCCCTTCAAGGTGGTTGTTAGGACGCATTATTGAATGCCATCCCGGCCCGGATCAACTTGTTCGTGTAGTCACGATCAAAACGCAACGGGGAACACTTCAAAGAAGTCTCAGCAAAATCGTCAAATTACCTATTTGTTAAGGGCCTAAGCCCTTAACGGGGGGAGGATGTTAAGGATGCTGGCAGTGCCTGTCAGCCGTTCCATTTTTGTTCACCACTTGACAACTGTAAGGATGCTGGCAATGCCTGTCAGTCGTTCCATTTTTTATTACCACTTAACAACTGAAAACTCACTTGTGTCTCAGCAGTCAAGCAGTGAAGTCGTAAAATCAGTGCGAGCGTAACAATTGTAAAATTAACTAAATAAAAGAAAGGTTTTGTCTTAAGCCAGTCGTTGAGTTCTTTTTATATTTTCGATTTCTGTGAAAGGCACGATTTTATTGCGATCGAGGCAAGGTCTAATCGCGCGAGCGGCAATTATCCACAACGAGCTGTGGTCAATCAATGTTCTAAATTTAGTAGGTATTTTATTTGTATTATACTTTATTCAAATTAATCAATTCATTAATTCATTATTTCATTTTCGCTATTAATTTATGACATATTTTTCAGGAGGTGGCGCAGTGTTCATCATCGGCCGCTGAACATTCTCCCGCCCGTTGAACACTCTGTTCAACAGCAGCAATTATGCGTTTAAGTCCCCGTTTGTGATGATGGTGAAATATCAGCTCCCCATCTATCTTCCGTTATTTTCAGGCGAACTTGAACTTTGTCAGGTAGGTTTATATTGAGATCCCTCTTGCTTGCTTGAATTTTTTCGAACTTCAATCTTTTCAATACATGTTGCGGGATAAATATGGTTTCGCCTTCTCTCGTCACGAAACGCTGAACATCGTTTTCAATCCGCATCTTTAATTCTGCTAATGTTGACGAGGGTCGAAGTATGTCCAGATTTACTTGCTTGGCTCCGTTGATGTTTACTGGTAATGTGATGTTTTGTAACGACGGCCTTATATATGGTTTTCTGGGAGAGGTTTTATCTGCTGAAATACTGGGCTGTACCTGTTCCTCTAATGTTGGCTGTTGTATTGAAGGCTGGGTTCCCTTGCATGGAAGTCCAGCAAGGATATTTATGTTCGGTTGAATGAAATACTGCAATATGTCCTCATCGATAGGCAGGAAGTCACTATCGCAGTCAAACAGATCCAACACATCATCGTCGTAGGCTTGCATCTAGTACAACGGAATTTTGAATATTTATGTTTAAAATTAATAAGTATTTATGTCTAGGAAAAGAAACATATAGGACCCCGGAACCCACAACATGACACTACGTCACATTACATTAGTTCATTGATGTCTTTATTGCTGCTTATATCGGCAGCCGACAGACCTTGGTAATTGGTCTTGTGAGTGTAGCATTATGCTTTAACCCAATATTCACTACGCGCACTTGACCGTCTCTGCCAGGATAGACTTCCTTAATTATCCCAAGTGGCCAGCAGGTAGCCGGGGCATTCTCGTCCTTGACGAGTACCACATCATTAATATTGATATTGTTTTCAACCTTGGACCATTTGTGTCTTTGTTGAAGTCTATGTAAATATTCATCCTTCCATTTTTTCCAGAAATTTTGTATGAGGAGTTGCACATATTTCCACCAGGTACGGCATTCATGCATTGACCTATAAGGAAGTGTGCTGGGGTTAAAACTTCTAAATCCCCAATAGAATTTTCTATTGGGCGCAACGGCCGCGAATTAAGGAAAGCTTCTATCTGTGCTAAGAGGGTGGACAATTCTTCATAGGTACAGGATGAATTTGCTAGTGTTCGGCGCAGATGGAATTTAACTGATTTTATACCAGCTTCCCATAATCCGCCGTGATGTGGTGAATCTGGAGGATTGAAGTGCCATGAAATGCCCTTAATTGCGAGGTGCTCGCCTACCTCATTGTTTTGAGCTTTAATACCTTGCATAACATAATCCTCTCCTGGATACAAATCTTTTACAGCTGCCAGGAATGCAGGCGTAGTCAAATCGGGCACGGCTTCAAGATGTATGGCCTTGGTTGCCATGCATACAAAGATACAAATGTATCCCTTGTATTTTCTTGTGGACCTATGCGCTGAAGTTTTTAATATGAAGTATGGGTCCAGCATAATCCAATCCGACATGAGAAAATGGTTTTGATATATTAAGTCTTGCTGATGGAAGCTCCCCCATCAGCTGAACATTAATTTGTTTTTTATGACGAACACAAACTAAGCATTGCTGAATTCGCCTTGAAATTAAGCGCTTTCTATTTAGTATCCAAAACTCAGTTCGGCTTGCATTTAAAGTTAAGGACGGTCCACCATGCAAAGTCTCCAAATGAATTTTATCAATTATTAAATTGGTGACATGTTGATCACTTGGCAATATTACAGGATGTCTTTTGCGTACGTCATTAAGGCCTTATTAAGCCTGCCTCCAACCCGGATAAGTCCATCTTCACTTAGGAAAGGATTTAAATTAAAGAATTTACTATTCTTGTTCACTGAATGCTTGTTTTGTAATTGTGGGTATTCCATGGGAAACGATGATTTTTGAATTTCCTTCAAAATTATTACCTTAGAAAGGTTTAATTCCATGTTGCTAAGCCATCCGCTCCTTTTCGAATCGGAATTTCTGGAATTATGGACAAAATGTAGTATAAATGCAGTCACCCGCATGAGTGTATTAAATGATGAATATTTTGCAAAAAATTCATGGTAAGTTTTCGTTAAATAGGTGTATGACTTTTGGGATTTCGCTTCTAATTCAGTTTGACCCGTTATGCTACTTTTTGGCCAAAGGTCGGGTGAATCTAAAAGCCATTTTGGTTCACTCCACCCATAACATTTTCTTTTATTTTCTCAGGCATACATCCTCGAGAAGCTAAATCAGCAAGGTTTTCCTTGTATTTCACATGATTCCAGTATCTTGGAGGTACATTCTCTTGAATTTCTGCTACTCGATTTGAGACATATGTTTTCCATTTTGCAGGATGGGCTTGAATCCACTGTAATGTAATCATCGAATCCGTCCAGGCTGCAATCGAAGGATTAATCAATTGCATATCTTCAATGGTGCTTTTGATCAATTTAGCGAGTAACACGGCTCCGCTCAATTCCAGTCTGGGAAGAGTTACGGGTTTAATTGGGGCTACCCTTGTTTTTGATGTCAAGAGCATTGAAGATACGTGTCCATCTACTGTTTCAATCCGCAGATACACTACTGCAGCATAGGCCTTATTTGAGGCATCTGAAAATCCCACTATGTATACGCTGCTGGCATTAAACGTCCAATTTACCCATCGGGGTATTCTTATTGATGACAATTTTATAATATTGTTACAAATTTTCCTTCGCTTACGATTCACACTTGAATTTGGGATCAAGTGCATATAGGGGCCGGTGTTCGGTCCGCGCAAATTGTAGGCGTCTGTGGCAGGGGCACTGGTCTTCAGGCACACTGAAGAGATCTGGCCCGTGCCCCGGATCGAAACGCCGACCGATTTTTTTGACTGCTCGTCTGACGAGCCCCGTATTCCCAACAAAAAAAGTGTAAGTCCGTCCCTGTATCCAAAAATCGTAGCGAAGGTAAACCGTGTAATTTTGTCCGCCAGCCGCTCGGCGGGCAAAATTTTAACAAAATTGTTTTCAAATTCTTTCCATTGCTCCAGCAATGCACTAGGTATGGTTTCATCCCAATTTACACCTGACATCCACATCAATTGCATAAATAATTTAGCCTTAATAATTACAGGTGCAAACCAACCCTGTGGATCATAGAGTGAAGCTATAGTCGAGAGTGTTCTCCTTTTAGTGTTCTGGCCCCTTTTTATTTTTGGAAGTACTACTGAGAAATAATCTGCACTAGGCTGCCAATTAATTCCTACGGTTTTGATTTTTTACTGCTCACTTATGTTTTGAATATCTTGCAGTTGTCGTTGACTACCTGGCAAATATTCTAACAACGCAAGATGATTACTGGCCCATTTTCGAAGGTTAAAACCTCCTGACTTTAACATCTGTATTAGTTCATCCCGCAATTCTCGTGCATCATCAACAGTGTCTGCTCTAGTAAGTAAATCATCAACATAAAAGGATGATTTCACAACTTCTGCAGCTGAAGGGTATTGCAATTGGCAATCATGCGCCAATTGCATGAGAGTGCGCACGGCTAAAAATGGAGCTGAAGTTGTGCCAAAAGTCACGGTCTTCAATTGGTAGTCCTTTATCTTTTTTGTATTTGGATCATGCCACAATATCCGCTGATATGTACGATGATCGGGATGAATGAGAATCATACGATACACTTTCTCGATGTCCGTATTCAAGGCAATTTCATATTTTTTTCCATTTTAGTAGCATAGCACATAATTTAGGTTGCAGTGTAGGTCCAGCTAATAATTGCTGGTTAAGCGACTTTTTATTACTACTAAGAGCAGAAGCATCGAAAACACCTCTTAGTTTCGTTGTGGTACTACTTTCTTTGATTACAGCATGATGGGGAATATAGAAATTCGGATCTCTTGGCTCTGGAATAGTCACTTCTTCCATATGAATCATTTCCAAATATTCATTTAAGCAGTTTGAGTATTCCTGCATGAATGATGGATCATTTTTAAATCGCTTTTCGAGTGATGAGAAACGTCTCATGACCATTTTTCGGAAAGCTCCCAGATCTGGAGTATCATGACTGAAAGGTAATTTTACCTGGTATATTCCATTAGGTAACCTTTCATGAGTTTTATCCTTGTGTATAGAATATTATAGTGATGGACAAAAGGTTTCCTAGTTGCCGAACTAGATGGCGTTACTATGACTGTTTTGAATTTCTGTTCGATTGGTTTTGCAAGACGAAAGCTTTTTAAACTTCGAAGCCCATTCGCTGCATCGAAACGTAGCGCAAGGAAAGGGGGGACGAATGAATACAACCAAAGTCAATTAATTCTTTTACATTGTGCTTGCGTAGATGTGAGGGTTTCGTAGAAGAGAAGGCGCATGTTCTTTTGACTTCTTGCGAGCGCTACGAATTCACTTGCTTTATGGATTTCTTTGCGTTTGGGTGCTAAAATTCAAGGCGAGTTTTTCGGAAGCTATTCGTTGGTGTTTGATTTTGGCGATTAATCTGTATTCTGCTTTTACCTGTTGATTAAATCTTGCTATTGAATTTTTGACTACGATTACGATTTCCGAGATTTGCGAATTTGCTTTGATTGTCTGCTTACCTGTTGACTAACTTTTGCTATTGGATTTTTGACTACGATTACGATTTCCGAGATTTGCGATTTTGCTTTTGGTTTGCTTGTTGAGGTTGTTTGCCGATTTTTACATCCCATCATTATTGTTTGCTTGGGTACTTTCAATTATTGATTGACTTTGGCTGTTTGAATTTTGGATTACTAAATTTTAATAAACTTTCGCCGACATCTATTTTTGAAGTGAAAACTTCTTTAGCGGCGTTGAGCACTTTTTTGGGATGGGTAAAAAATGTAAATTTCGCGTCAGGACACGTGACCCTGATCGAAAAACCGTAAGACGGACAGGGCGCTTGCGCGAGTGTGGGTGTGTGTTTGTACACAGCCTGCTACGCGCCCAACGAAATACAAAACTACTATTGATGCGGTCTTTATTAGGCATTTAAATAGATTCGAATCAAAATTGTTCGTTTCTTACTTCAGCTACCATAAACCTATTGTATCAGTTTTAGAGATTGGCGATGATGATGCTGGTAATGATGATGGTGAAAGAGTCGTTGAAATTATGGATGAAAGTTGATTTTTCTGAGAGATAAACTTTTTAATGTAAAATAATTGTAATAGTTCTGAAGTGTTAAATTTTTTATGTAATATAAATTGTCATGTTTGTGCACGATAGCGCAATAAATGAATATTGTATTTTACCACATAAATGGTAGTACTTTTATACTGATAAATAAAGCAATTCGTGCGAAATTATTCCCTAACCATTCCAAAATATTCAAAAATGCACAACGTTAATGTTCAAGTTTTCACTTCTGCCGGCACTCCCGGAGTACCACCCGTTGTTTTTTTAAATATGGCTTCCCAGAGGTGTGCATACTTAAATTGCGATAGTTCTTACCAACCAGATGCTTCGCTTTTAAGTTTCTTTAAATTACCTATGGATGCCAGGAGAGACATTTGGATTGAGCATTGCGGTGGTTATTTGTTTAATAGCCAAATTAAAGAAAAAAAACAGGCTTTGATTTGCGAGAGGCATTTCCGTTTTGAGGATATTAAATTGAGTTCATTGAAGAAAACTCTAAATAAACACGCTATACCCGTACCGTTTGATAACCATATATGTTCTTGCTCTTTTTATAATTGTGACATTAAATGCAAAGAAAATATTCTCAAGGTGAGCTTAGAGATAAGCAGTGTGCTTTACCAACCAAAAAGCCTAGAAAATCTGAAAAAAGTGATATTTATATCAACAGTGAAGTTGAATTCGCAAATATACTTAGCCCTCCTTCTCCTCCACTAATACTTAATAGACAGCCGAACGTAAGGACTTATATAAGAAACTACAAACTATCTGCAAACCCAGATAGCGATACATCCCCTCCTGCACAGTTTCCAGAACCGGCTGATTCCATGACCACATTAGAAAAAGGGAACTTTACACCAAATAAAAGTATAAAGAACAACCCTAGAATGGGATTAACGATACGTAAAAGAAAATTTAAAAGTAAGAATAACGCAAGGAAGGATTGCAGAAATCATACAATTACAGAAACTCTTAGAAATAAGCCAAAACCTGTAAAAGCATTTATGGAAACACAATTGTACCATAAAACTGGGATGAAATGGAAAAAAGAACAAAAATCACTATTTAAAAGATTATGTTTTGTATGGGATTTGAAATACCCCATCAGTCTACAATTTTGAAATGGAATAGTAGAATTTCTTTTTCTCCTGGATTTAATAAGAAAATGTTTGAAATGTTGAAAGCGAAATGTGAAGGTATGAACTCCTTGCAAAGAAAGTGTGTGTTGCTCTTCGATGAAATGGCAATTAAAAATGAAATTGAGTATAACTCCTCAGAAGATAGTATATACAGTTTCCGTGATTTAGGTGAAAACAAACAGTACCCTGATTTAGCTTCTTCGGCTTTGTTATTCATGATAAGAGGATTAAATGCAAATTGGAAGCAGAATATCTCTTATTATATTGGCAAAGTGGCTGCAACTGATCTGAAAATTATTATAGAAAATATTGTTTTTCACCTCACAAACATTTGTTTTGAAGTTGTTGTATTAACATGTGATCAAGGGTCAACAAACCGTTCGACATTTAAAAAGATGGAGGTAACACCAGAAGATCCTGTTGTAAATATCAATAATAAAAAAGTCATTTGCTTATTTGATCCACCACACTTAATCAAGAGCGTTAGGAATTGCTTGCTGAAGGGAGACATAAAAATCGGAAATGACATAATTTCGTGGAAAATATGAAAGAAAATATGTATATGCACAAGAAAAACATACTATTCTTAAAACTTGTTTTAAATTAACCGAAAGTCATACCCAAAAAAAAAAAATTACAATTTTTCTAAGAACAAGTGTTGATAGGAAAAGAATGGCTCTGGCAAATATTTATGTAAACGAAACCTTAAATATTAATTTAAAATTCAGCAACAAAAAGAACTAATATCTTCGAATATTACAAGAAATTAAGACTTTCTGTGATAACTGATGGAGAGGGAGGGTGCACTACACGGCAGCACGAGAGAAACAGCAAAAGAAACCAACGATTCTCTTCAAGACTATCAACGGTTATATCTTTTGACAAAACCTTGAAAAGCGTCGAAGGAAAAAAACGAATCATAGCAGATGGATTCGAACCGCCGACCCACACCATGCCGACAGAGTCACGCTGGCAATACACCATCAGTGATGTTGGAACGTCTTGTTTATTAGTCGGATATTAGTCAGATATAAGATATATGGGGAAAAGGGTTATAAAATTGTGTTTAAATACTATTAGCTACGAATATGGTATGTCATGGGTACCGTCGGTTAGGGGGGGATGTGTAGTATTTTATGCAAAAGAATAATTGTAAAAAGTTAATAATTGTAGAAGTTATTAGCGAAAATGCCATTTTTACTCTAACGAACAATAGGAATATTCTTGGCCCATTGAGTATGTCTCTGATAGAGGGGAGAAGAAACAAGAATGAAAACTCACCCAGGTTACAGGAAGGGGGTGATTCCATATGCGTAAATGATGTTAGAGTTGAAAAAGAAGGCGTAAAAGAGGGATTTTAATTTTTTGAAAGAAAAGTTTTATTAGTAAAAATATGAGAATTAGAAAAATGGACTGCTGAGAATTTATGTGATTTTTGAAGATATTACTCAGGTCTGTACGTGTAGTAGTTAAGGATTTAGTAAAAATCCTACTATTACTAACCACACTTCGTTGAGATTAGCATAGAAAGATTGGGAAAGGTTCACAGATTACAAATATGAAAAAAAAATTGGGAAAAAGAAAGGATTTCTAGTGGAAAAGAGAATGGAAATATTTTGCTTGGAAGGAAGAACAAGCACAGCACAGTACCTTTTACGATAGACGGCACAGGAGAAAAAAAGTTGCTTTCATATACCAGATTCGAACTCACTGTTGCGCAGTTTCTTCTCGCGTTTGTTATCGCGAGTCAAGGTGCCCTACCAGCAAGGCTATAAAGTTCCGGCGAAACCGTGAAAAATGTATTGGTATATAAACTACAAGCGTCTTAAAAAAAAGCGTCTTAAAAAGAAGCGTCTTAAAAAATTTGGAAGATTTTAAAATCGAATAATACGATTTACGGCTAAACCACAAGACCGAATTGGTTGAAATTTTTTTTATTTATCATGACTTTTTGTCACGGATCGAACCCTATCATCAATTTGTTTGAATAAGTCTCTGTTTATTTATGAAACAGTAAAATAAGAGACATTACGGCTTTTTTCGGCAACTTCGCGTAATAAAGCTTTAGCTAGAGCGCACGTTTTTCTTTTCTATCAACACGGCGCTCTATCGAGCGCCTTGATAAATCCAAATTCGTTCGAAAAATTAAATGTGAAACTAGCAACTCAAGTATTCAGCTTGAATGTATCAACAGGTATAGAATTAGCTATTTCCTTAAACTTATTTACTTCCAACGAGATACACATTGCTCGAAATACAGCTGTTTTTTTACGGAAAATGAACGATTTATTTGACAATATGAATAGCGCGACAAAATTCTCCCAAAATCCTCAGAGAAATGCTATTTCGAGTGAAAATTTGGAAATGTTAAATAGTTTATATACAGCAATTAATTGGAGTAACTCATGCGAAGGCCTTTCTGTTTCGATGGACTTATTCAAACTATCAATGGTATTTTGATTTTATGGGAGTCTGTAAAATTGCAACAAAGTTTTTTAATAACATCACATTTGAATCAAGATTGTTTGGAGAATTCTATTTCAATTGTCCGCAGAAATAAAGGAAGTTATGAAAGAAATCCATCTGCATTGAGATTATCTCGAAATTTAAGGCAAATAGCATTTCAGAGTTACACTCCGACAAATTCAACAAGTTATAATATACCTGAATCATCTACCCTTTTAGATGTCCAATTTTTAAATATCGTTGAAAACCACAATGAAAACAATTATGTTTCTAATGAGGACAACGAATTTTTAAATAATATTATAAATGATGACAATGAGCAAAATAAATCTGTAGAGGAACAATACGTTTTTCCCGAGGAACAGAGCGATGATGATGAAGAAAATTCTGAAAGTTCTGGTTTATTGCCTACACCTTCAATGGAATCGAATGCAATTGTATATACTGCGGGTTATATCGCAAATAAAATGTCCAAAAGAACAAACTGCACTACCTGCACATCTTTCATGATCGGCGACAAAGAGAAGGGCGTTGAAAGCGATACCTCATTAAATTAAGAGCATATAAAACTAAAAATACCAATTCTGAGTATGGTATGCTAACTTTACCATCAGAACCGTTTATTAGCTATGTTTTTAGTTTAGTTAAATATTTTGAAAATAATATTGAGAAAATTCGGCACGAAAAAATGTTACTTGCGAAGCTTTTGAATCGTTTAGAAAATAAGGAAAATGACACAATCTGTGAAAGTCATATCCATGATCAGGCGCGGATCCAGGATTTGGTTTAGGAAGGGGCAAATGTTAGGTCATTTAATCAAACAGGGGGGGGGGGGTGGTATTTTGTTTCGAGTTTTTTAACAGATTATTGTTCTCTATAGTTTTAGTTATTTCTATAAAAGTCGATTGCAAAAATTCCCCATAGATCCAAAGTTATGGTAGACCCGACGAGGGTTTCGTACGCGCAGGTAGCTGTCCTTAAAACTTTAAACGCGTTTTTCTCGAAACTACTTTTTCCGTCACGGTTGACATGATAACCGCAGTTTTTAATATTTTTTGACGCAATTTTTTTTTTAAATATTCGAAATTGTTTTCTCTATAGTCAGTCGAGCCGGATTTTTGATATTTTGATTTAAACATTTTATAAAAATCATAAAAGTGTAAAATGTATGACTTAAAACGCATACTTTTTTTAAACTGCCATAAATTGCTAAATTTTTCGGGCTTCAAAATTCCGGCGCGGCAGACTATAACTACAACTTTATTTTACAATAAATTTTTTTTTTCAATTTTGCCGATCGATCAACATTTACTGGAGATTTGATGTCAACCGTTTACGAAGATTCGTTACGAAGAATTAGTGATGTCGCTATGAAGATTTCAGTAATTTGAAGAATTGGTCGTAGCCATTGCCCCCCCCTGGATCCGGGCCTGTCCATGATATAAATAAGTTTTCTTTATTACTATTTATAAGATTTTATACAAGAAAAATAAATCGGTTGCTTTCAAATAAAACAATGAAAAGAGCAGAGAAACTAAAAATTTTGCAATCGCAATAACATGTAACTCTCCTTTCGTTTTTGTGGCAATTGCAAACTAAAAGTACTCAAACCTCTACACTCTAAAAGTTAACACTCTACTTCAAATTTCAAAATTCATTTAATTTGGGGTTCTTTAAAATTAAATATATATGAATATTTGACAATTTGTGCACTTGATGCACGCAAATTAATATATTGAGACAAATTTTAAGGAAAAAAGGTTTGGTATTTTAAATTGCAATGTTTTAAAATAAATTCCTTCAAATCCGGTTTTGTTTGAATCGAATCTCAAATAACGCATTTTTTTGTCTAATTTGCTTTCTCTGTGGTCCATAAGCAAAATTGTTTTACATTTCCGTAAATTTTCTCCGATATTACGCATATAAGGAAAATAGAAGCATACATATCTGAGCTATTTCTCAATTCGTACGATCATATATTTCACCGTCATACACAGTTTTAAGGTCTTCTTTAATGTGGGTTGAACTTCCTAAACATAAAAGTACAAAAGCTAATGAAGCCTTTGAGCGGGTCATGCACTCACTAAGCGAATTATGGAAGACCTTATATCCTACTGCAGCGCCTCTAGCCAACAAACTAGGAAACGAGTCGAAATATTTCTGGCATTCACTATAAGCTCTATACACAAGGGTGTGAAGTTGGCGCATAATACGATGAGATGAGATGAGATGAGATGAGATGAGATGAGATGAGATGAGATGAGATGAGATGAGATGAGATATGAGATGAGATATGAGATGAGATGAGATGAGATGAGATGAGATGAGATGAGATGAGATGAGATGAGATGAGATGAGATGAGATGAGATGAGATGAGATGAGATGAGATGAGATGAGATGAGATGAGATGAGATGAGATGAGATGAGATGAGATGAGATGAGATGAGATGAGATGAGATGAGATGAGATGAGATGAGATGAGATGAGATGAGATGAGATGAGATGAGATGAGATGAGATGAGATGAGATGAGATGAGATGAGATGAGATGAGATGAGATGAGATGAGATGAGATGAGATGAGATGAGATGAGATGAGATGAGATGAGATGAGATGAGATGAGATGAGATGAGATGAGATGAGATGAGATGAGATGAGATGAGATGAGATGAGATGAGATGAGATGAGATGAGATGAGATGAGATGAGATGAGATGAGATGAGATGAGATGAGATGAGATGAGATGAGATGAGATGAGATGAGATGAGATGAGATGAGATGAGATGAGATGAGATGAGATGAGATGAGATGAGATGAGATGAGATGAGATGAGATGAGATGAGATGAGATGAGATGAGATGAGATGAGATGAGATGAGATGAGATGAGATGAGATGAGATGAGATGAGATGAGATGAGATGAGATGAGATGAGATGAGATGAGATGAGATGAGATGAGATGAGATGAGATGAGATGAGATGAGATGAGATGAGATGAGATGAGATGAGATGAGATGAGATGAGATGAGATGAGATGAGATGAGATGAGATGAGATGAGATGAGATGAGATGAGATGAGATGAGATGAGATGAGATGAGATGAGATGAGATGAGATGAGATGAGATGAGATGAGATGAGATGAGATGAGATGAGATGAGATGAGATGAGATGAGATGAGATGAGATGAGATGAGATGAGATGAGATGAGATGAGATGAGATGAGATGAGATGAGATGAGATGAGATGAGATGAGATGAGATGAGATGAGATGAGATGAGATGAGATGAGATGAGATGAGATGAGATGAGATGAGATGAGATGAGATGAGATGAGATGAGATGAGATGAGATGAGATGAGATGAGATGAGATGAGATGAGATGAGATGAGATGAGATGAGATGAGATGAGATGAGATGAGATGAGATGAGATGAGATGAGATGAGATGAGATGAGATGAGATGAGATGAGATGAGATGAGATGAGATGAGATGAGATGAGATGAGATGAGATGAGATGAGATGAGATGAGATGAGATGAGATGAGATGAGATGAGATGAGATGAGATGAGATGAGATGAGATGAGATGAGATGAGATGAGATGAGATGAGATGAGATGAGATGAGATGAGATGAGATGAGATGAGATGAGATGAGATGAGATGAGATGAGATGAGATGAGATGAGATGAGATGAGATGAGATGAGATGAGATGAGATGAGATGAGATGAGATGAGATGAGATGAGATGAGATGAGATGAGATGAGATGAGATGAGATGAGATGAGATGAGATGAGATGAGATGAGATGAGATGAGATGAGATGAGATGAGATGAGATGAGATGAGATGAGATGAGATGAGATGAGATGAGATGAGATGAGATGAGATGAGATGAGATGAGATGAGATGAGATGAGATGAGATGAGATGAGATGAGATGAGATGAGATGAGATGAGATGAGATGAGATGAGATGAGATGAGATGAGATGAGATGAGATGAGATGAGATGAGATGAGATGAGATGAGATGAGATGAGATGAGATGAGATGAGATGAGATGAGATGAGATGAGATGAGATGAGATGAGATGAGATGAGATGAGATGAGATGAGATGAGATGAGATGAGATGAGATGAGATGAGATGAGATGAGATGAGATGAGATGAGATGAGATGAGATGAGATGAGATGAGATGAGATGAGATGAGATGAGATGAGATGAGATGAGATGAGATGAGATGAGATGAGATGAGATGAGATGAGATGAGATGAGATGAGATGAGATGAGATGAGATGAGATGAGATGAGATGAGATGAGATGAGATGAGATGAGATGAGATGAGATGAGATGAGATGAGATGAGATGAGATGAGATGAGATGAGATGAGATGAGATGAGATGAGATGAGATGAGATGAGATGAGATGAGATGAGATGAGATGAGATGAGATGAGATGAGATGAGATGAGATGAGATGAGATGAGATGAGATGAGATGAGATGAGATGAGATGAGATGAGATGAGATGAGATGAGATGAGATGAGATGAGATGAGATGAGATGAGATGAGATGAGATGAGATGAGATGAGATGAGATGAGATGAGATGAGATGAGATGAGATGAGATGAGATGAGATGAGATGAGATGAGATGAGATGAGATGAGATGAGATGAGATGAGATGAGATGAGATGAGATGAGATGAGATGAGATGAGATGAGATGAGATGAGATGAGATGAGATGAGATGAGATGAGATGAGATGAGATGAGATGAGATGAGATGAGATGAGATGAGATGAGATGAGATGAGATGAGATGAGATGAGATGAGATGAGATGAGATGAGATGAGATGAGATGAGATGAGATGAGATGAGATGAGATGAGATGAGATGAGATGAGATGAGATGAGATGAGATGAGATGAGATGAGATGAGATGAGATGAGATGAGATGAGATGAGATGAGATGAGATGAGATGAGATGAGATGAGATGAGATGAGATGAGATGAGATGAGATGAGATGAGATGAGATGAGATGAGATGAGATGAGATGAGATGAGATGAGATGAGATGAGATGAGATGAGATGAGATGAGATGAGATGAGATGAGATGAGATGAGATGAGATGAGATGAGATGAGATGAGATGAGATGAGATGAGATGAGATGAGATGAGATGAGATGAGATGAGATGAGATGAGATGAGATGAGATGAGATGAGATGAGATGAGATGAGATGAGATGAGATGAGATGAGATGAGATGAGATAAGACGGAACGAAAATTTCCTTTTATTCCAACAAATAAACAAAATGTATTTCTTTTTTTAGCGTAGTAGCATACGCCGGGTATCCGCTAGTTACAAATATTTGTTGTAATTCCATACAAAACACAAAGAGGTACCCCGGTACCTTGTCACTCTATTATGGATGTAAAAAATGTTTTAGTATCCTCAAAATATTGTGAATGGTTGACTGAGTCAAATCATAAAAAGAAATATGATTTACAAAAAGTTAAGAGCTCTCAGTAAATTACAGCTATCTATAAGGCGTAAAATATACTTTTTTTTAAAGTTGAAAATGCAAAAGGTACCCGGGTACCTCGTCACTCACATAAGGGTTAATGGTGATTGGGTTGGGATATCTTCCTGAGTGTAAATGTGATCTGCTCGGTTTTGGTTTCATTGATTCTAATTTTCCGCTTTTGCGTCCAGTCGATTATGTGATTAATGTATTTGTATTCTTGTAGTACTCATTTGGCTGTTGTAGGGTTACTGTGGGTGAGGAGTATGGCTGTGTCATCGGCGAAGGTGTGAATATTAGTGTTCGAGATTTTTGAATATACTGATTACGAACCCATTTTCAAAACTTAGTGGTCAAGATGGTGGACACAACATGGCAAATTTTTTACGATTCAAAGTAATGTTAGAAAATATATTACAATGGTTGATTTAATAGACAATTACTTAATATTGAACATTTACTAAACATTATTTATTATACCGGGTTACTGGGCTGGTATACTATATATTTATTATAGATTTAGAATTTTGCCTTTATCTTATAGTGTGAGAGCCTAATAATAGCAAGTGGCTGGCAATCGGAAGATTTTTTAATGTTCATAGTGTAAATTTTTTACTTTTGAGGTTTCCGTACCTCAAAAGGAAAAAAAGGAACCCTCAAGGATCACTTCGTTGTCTGTCTGTCTGTCAAGACCCTTTTTCTCAGGAACGCGTGGAGGTATCAAGTTGAAATTAATACCAAATACTCAAGTCTGCAATCCCTTGAAGCTGTAAAAAAATCAAACTTCTGAGTTAACGCAATCAAAAGATACGGCCGTTTATGCCGCATATTTTGACACCCGCACGGGAATCAAAACCTATAGGGTACTGCCCGTTGACCTAGAATCATGAAATTTGGCAAGAAGCAAGGTCTCACAGCACAAGTATTTAAATGAAAAAATGCGAAAATCGTTAATTTGTAGTAACATCTCATACAAAAATATGAGTCAGGCTCACAATTGTCAGGTTTTTTTATTATAAATCCTCTGGTATGTTAAGGCGGAAAACTACACGTCTTATTCACTTTTTCGCAGTCTGGGTTTAACTCACTCACCTATAGACAAGACTCCGGCGTCATTCGACCTAAGTGAGTGGGTGAAATAAATTTTTAACCCTGAATTATCGACCATTTGGCGAATGTGTAATTTGGTGAAATCGGGGTTCGGATTGTTGTAGTGAGTCTCCATGAGGTAGTATTTTGCCTTTTTAGATTCCAAGGGGTATCCAGCTTCATTAGGGAAAGTGAAGCCCTGCAATAGATAATAAAATATTAACGCTTAAAATAAAATGAAGGCCTTTTAGGCATTTAATAATATCTTCGCAATTAACTTGAGACTAACGGTGGGCTCACCTCAGATCCTCGAGACCAGGCTGCTACTATAGCGTTGCAAGCTAACTGCAAGCTATATTGCTTGGAGCACTGCCGCCCCTGTTCGCGCGACATCTGCTCTAGTTGAGAGGCGTTCTCTTGGCACTCGTACAGCATTATGTGCTGCAAGTACTGCGAACTGGACGCTGAATCAATCACAGGATCGTACTGCAAACAAAATAAATTTTTCATTTTTCTATTTGTACAAAATTGAAAAGCAAGTTTTATTGCCTTACACGGATTAGATGGTGTTTTCGATTTATATCCTCCAACTTAAACATTTTACACCAATAGAGGGTGTCTCCTCCACTAGGGAGCTCTACATCTTCGTTTCGCAGCTCCAGCATCCTAACCCGGTCATCTCTTAGTGGATGTCGTTGAAATTTTTGGGTTAAAAAAAGCGGACGATATTCTTTCACCGCTTCGAGAGGATTAGGAAGCGTTCCTGGCAATATGGAGCCATGGCGTGGTTCGTTCTTATGGTACATGTATATTACTCGCATTGTGTCATTCTGCAAAAAAAAAGAATTTTTTGACTACATTATGAAAAAAAGCTTTCGGATGAAGTCAAATAAACACATTTCGGGATACTGCGGTGGTATTTTAATGTAATTGAAAGTTAAAAGTGACTAATTCCTCTTCAGTATGCAGACTTCGATCTATTTAAAATATGAGTCAATATATGAAACTAGGGCATGGCGTGTCTCATGATATAAATAAAACTTTTTAATGAATTTAAAATAATAAACATACACAAAATATGAGTTTTGGAAATTTTATCGAAAATTATTATTATTATTATTATCGAAAATTATTATTATTATTATTACTTTTAAAGGACCGCGGCTAAAACATATGAAAAATCAGACGCTTCAATGGACAAATAATTTATGCATAAAATCAGCGGGCCTATTCCAGATCTCGACTCGAACGATTTGCTCATCGCAACTTGATATCGAGCTTATTTCAATGATACTCGATCGACGATTTTGTCGACAACGAAATGGCAGTCGAGTGTGCTTTGTGCGGTGGTGCTGTGAGTGTTTTTCGAATAAGATTTAAGTATTTAATCCTTTAAAAAAGTGTAGCGTTTGCATTGTGGAACAATTTAATTACACTAGTTTACAATAATTTTGCCCCTAAACAAGTGATATATTGTTTCTATAGGATAT
Organism: Machimus atricapillus; assembly: GCA_933228815.1. NCBI lineage: Eukaryota > Metazoa > Arthropoda > Insecta > Diptera > Asilidae > Machimus > Machimus atricapillus. The sequence goes on from OW121785.1 coordinate 48,376,687, forward strand.
TTTCTGTAGATTAAAAATTCATAAACGAAAATATCTTATGATATCTTATTTTTAAGAAAAATAGGTTTGAAGAGTATACAAAACATCTAATTTTGAATATTTTAAAAATTCATAATAAAATAACAGATTATTATAAGAGCTTGTAATGTAGCTCAAATAAATGCTTGAACCTTTAGATTTTATATTAAAATACTGAAGTCGTTAAGAATTTTCAAAATACTCTCTTATTTAACTTTTTTCTGTTAACCAATTGCTTCATACAGTTGGTAGTGAATGAAAATCACAATTAGCGCACGCTCGTGAAAAACTACTTCCCCGTTTAGTAAGAGCTATGGAATTTTTGTATTTCATACCATAAATCTAGATAACGTTGCATTATTTTTTAATTCAATTTTCAAATATAGTCAAAATACGATTTGTTTTAGTTTTCATCCTATTTTTATCAAAAAAAGTGTCAATTTGGTCAGTGAAGTTCGCTGAACTTCATTTTTGAAGCAAATTTTCAATGTTTCATAGGGTCACACTTTTGGCTACTCTCGATCGAGTAACATAATACGAAAATGAAATCTAGTCGACAAACTAACTCGACTAGAGTTCGCAATCGAGTCGAGTTCTGGAATAGGCCCCCACCCCAGCCTCATATTTGTTATAAGGACACACGCGTGATCGATCACGTTTTGCCTTTTATTAGATACTAGCGGATATCCGGCGTGTGCTACTACGCTAAAAAAAGAAATACATTTTGTTTATTTGTTGGAAAAAAAGGAAATTTTCGTTTCTTTTCGTCTCGTCTCGTCTCTTGTATCGTCTCGTCTCTTGTATCGTCTCGTCTCCTCCCGTCTTGTCTCGTCTCGTCTCGTCTCGTTAAATTTAACCGTTTCTTCGGCTGATTTGTTCACCCAGTCAAGCTGATGCAGGTAGATTTCGCCCATTTGCTGCAACAACGTTCGCAAAGTACTTCGTTGTGAAAGTTATGCCGCTATTGCAGCACGAAACTCATCATCATTGTTTTCCTCTACGCTTGTACGATCTGTGCGAGCAGAGTACTGATTAGCGGGAATCGCAATAAATTTTGGTTCACTATATCATGACAATACTGAAAATTTTGAAAGCTTAAGGAATCTTTATAAAAGGGGACACTCGGGGGTTGTTGGAGTCGTTGATCTTAAATTTCCGCTTGAATTTTTTAAATCTAATATGGCAGACCAATATATAAGCGAGTTTGTTAACTTCAAAGAGTTAAATATGCTAAAAATTTTCATTGTGCTATGTCATGTGCCATGTAATGTGCCATGTCATGTGCCATGTCATGTGTCATGGCATGTGTCATGTCATGTGCCAATATTCACTTTACAAAATGCACTAATTGCGTACTTAGTTGAAGCGAACAGCAAAAATATTGATTGTGTTTGACGCGCCCTCTATCGGAAATTTTTCAAACGTTTTATTAACCCTAAACCATCTCGTACTCGAAACATATATACTGGAAAAATTTGAGCTCAATCGGCCTAGTAGTTTCGCAGTCTATACAATTCAGATAAACAATTGGTTTTCATATATATAGGATTATACAAATGTATATAATTAATTGTGCACGGAGACCTAAAGCAATTGTAAACATTTCATACTCTATGGGTAATGCGAGACTAGGCATGCTTACGTAGGGTGCGGAACGAGTTTATTGGTGAAAGGGGAAGTGACGCTTTGTGGGGGAATGCGCAATTCACCGGTCTATTTTTCCGCCGAACGCACCACTACAAATGTAATATAACTGTCAATCACTAACACAAATATGTATATCTTATATCTTTATTGAATTCCGCACTCGCGTAAGCATACCTAGTCTCGCATCAAATGCGCACTTAGCGCACTTATTCAGCGCTGAAATCCGCCTAGTCTCGCATTACCCTATGAGTCCAATTATAGGGTTTGAGCAAGAACTGCGGCCAAAAGCGTGAACAGATTGAGTTGTAACTTTTAAGCGAGTCTCGAGTTTGGTTCAGGATGCCAAGAATTACAACACAGTCATTTTTCATCTAATTCCATCAAAATACATTTTTCATATGTTTTGTGCGGGATAAAAAAAAAATCGAAAAACCCGACTACTTAAAAAGCATGTTAAGAAGATTGAAATGAGGTGAAACAGAGAATTCTTTAACCTCTGCTGAAAATGGTCATATGTTCCAGAAAAATGATGAAATACAGCCGAATACATGATGTTCACAGACATATGTGTTCAATATGAATGCGCTATGTAAAACCAGAGATAGCGAATATATAGATGTGCAATCTAGGGTTGAATACATTCGATGCGGTCGTGAGTCGTAAGCAAAAGCACAAAGCTCTGACGCAAACTCCGAACACATTCGATGCGGTCGTGAGTTGTGGGAAAATCATTTCATTGCGCGCACTGCTAAATTAAAGTTAAAGATGTTTGTGGTAACAGAAGAAGTTTTTAGCAATTGGGTTAGCTACAACATTAGTTGCATTGAGCGGAAAAAAGAAAAAAAACAGAAAAAAAAGAGCATGCACCAAGAAGTTTTTTTTCCCCTTCTCTTTAATACATTTGTATTTCGGGTTCATTTCGTCATTAAAATACTTATAGGTTTTCACCTTTTGTATTAATCGTTCATTTAAATCGTCCATCGCAGCATGGAAATGCGCGTCCTCTCCCATCGAATGCTTCTTGACGACTGAAAAACGCATTTCCCCTGCAGAGCTTTTGAACGCAGACCGCAGAGTTTGAGTTTGGGTCAAAGTCGACGTTTTTTCTTACGAGCGCATCGAATGTGTTCCGACTTGTGAGAATCCTGTTGATTTCAAGGGGATTGAAACTCGTAAGATTCTCACAACTCACGACCGCACCGAATGTATTCAGCCCTTTAATGTTTTCGAACGCCTTACGAAACATCATCGTCGCATTTTCCGTGAGGCGCTCAGATTAAAAACAACCGAAAAAGTGATGAGTCGCCAATCGACGTTCCCTCAGCGGAGGCACTAAAGCATCTTGCTTTGGAGGTTGAAAATGCGATACACGGACCAGGCATATCTTTGACAGTTGCTGAGTCGCCCACTTTGGCCTCATCCTCAAATGCTGTGGTATCGCCGACTCCTACTCATCATTGCATACACTGGATGTATCTACTTCAGCGCTGGCGCCTCAAGGCACTCCTCAATAGACGATTTAGCCTGATCTTGCTATCTTGTTATTAGTTATTAATTGACACATTATTCAATCTCTTTTTTTTCATTCTTTTCATTTTATTTTATTTTGCCTTGGTTTATATCTTTAGTTATTCTTTTTTTCCTTGTTATTCTTTTATTTCATTCACTTCATTTAGTTATTTTATTTTTTTCTTCTTTCATAATTACTTCATTAATATCTCTTCTTCCTTCATTCTTCAATTCGTTGCTTAAAATGTGCATGCTACAACTATCGATCAGTCCAGAATTAACCCTTAATCAGTCGCATGGGGTCACGGCCTTTTGAAATTGAAAAAAAAAATCTCTTTGAGTGCTCGGAGCACGCTCGCGCACTTTCTAGCTTCCTCCCTCCCCACGGGGTACGCAAATCAGTCGCGACTAAAACATTTGCGTGGACGCACATGTCGCTACCCTTTAGAGTGCTGACCCCATGCGACCACTTACGTAACATTTTTTGGCGGAGGTAAGTTTATTTGTACATAATAAATTTATTATGTTGTAAATTTATTTTTTAACAACACTTAAGGGTATATTGCGCCGAATACAGAACAAAAAAATCTGGTCATGAGTCCGATTAATTTTTTTTTAACGTTGATCTCGGCTAAGCCAAAAATTTTAAGTGTTGATAGAGTTTAGAAGTTTTGATTTTTTAATTCAAGTTTAAAGTCAAAGTTATGTTTTTCTTTCTTAAACTTAATTATAATAAAGAACTTTAATATGTTTAATAATACACACTTCGTTTTATTTAGTTTTTACACTCCTTTCCAACATTCTTTTTGGGGTCACTCGCGACCCCATGCGACTAATTGGGTGATTTTCTTAATGCGACTAATTAAGGGTTAAGGACCCGTTGGAGCTCGTATGTTTATGGCTGCTGGTAGTGGATTCTCGCCGCTGGACGGAATGAGAGTGTCAGAGCTTGAAAACCTTATAAATGCGCGGTACGCATGGCAGTCCCAAATTAGAGTTCAAGGACTGCTCCCAGCCGCCCGCCATGCTGACAACTACGCCTGCCGAGAGGACTTGCACTCCAGCACCCGAAGTGATCGGATCAACCCACTAATATTCAAGTTAAATTGTTGAGCTTAATTTAATAAACTGTTGAACTCAGCAAAACAAGTGTTTGGTTTAACCCAATCATCGGGGCAACACGCAAAAAAGCTTGCGTGTTCATTTTTGGCGACCGTGACAGGACTTTCGCGAGGAGCTGAGCCAGGGAAGCCATCTTCATCCGCCTCAATCAGCGACACCATTAGCGAACTCGATATCATTGTGGAAGCCGGTAAGATCCATCCATTTACTATTTGTGACATTACTCGGCCAAATCAGTGCGCGAAGGATGGCAGCTCCCCAAAATTGGTGCTCGTTGCGACGGGACTTTTCTTAGAAAAGGAGTGCGGGTCAAAAAACGTTGTTGACTACAATCGCAACATATGCGATAATAGCATTTATTTCGGCACTTGTTGGCAATAATTGCAACCTGAAAACAAAAAAAAAACATAATTCGATAACCTCGTAGACAATTGCATAAGTGTGCTGTGCTCGTTATATTCCGGTTTTTGCGTGTCGTCGTGGCTAATTAGTTGAACATAACTGTGCTATATCTGTTACAAATTCGAACTGAGCACGAACGAGGAGGCCAGTACCAAAAAATTAGAAGAACTGATGTCGCAGCGGGCAACCACCAAGGGATGCATAACGCGAATTAAAACAATAATTAGTACTCGAGGCGACACTTTAACGGCAACAGAGTTGGAATGTAGGTTGGGTATATTGGAGTCGTACTGGATAGCGATTCTTTCACATCAATTAGCAATAGAGAGGCTTACACCTGATGATCCGAATAGTCAGGTTGTGAGAAGCGAGTTGGAGGATCTGTATTGCGAAATAAAATCAACAATTTTGTCCCTGATGCCAAATAAGCGCTTAAGCATAGAAGACGGTAACAGTTCAGGTTTTGTTTCCTCTCCGTATAAGCCGAAGTTGCTTCCCTTCCCTTGAAGCTTCCTCAGTTCTCCGGGAAATATTCCGATTACCCAAATTTTATCGCAGTATTCAACAAACTCATTCATGACCATGCAGATAAATCAACCACGGAAAAATATAATCATTTATTGAGCTGTTTATCTGGGGCAGCTCTTCGTAGTGTAGAATCGCTGGGGAAGTCTGCCAAAACTTATCCCCAGGCCCTCGAAAAATTAAAATAGAGGTTTGACAATAAATGTCTCATTTTCCAAGAACATATAAAGGAAATGTTTGAATTGTCGAAGATCTCTAACGGCTCCGCAGGTCAACTTCGTCATTTGTTGGACAATGTTGGGGCCCATCTCAGTGCATTACGAACACTCGGAAACGATACCGAGGTATTGAGTTCCATAGTAATTTATCTTTTCAATAGCAAGTTGGACAAGGAGTCTCAAGCAAAGTGGGATGAGGCTATTGATTACTCTCAGTATCCAACCTGGAAAAAATGTGAGGAAGTTCTGAGCAGGCATTGTTTGTTCCTCGAAGCCACTGTAAAAAAATCTGGTTCGTCTCAGTCAGCTCAGCAGAGTCAGAAACTTAAAATTCAAAAATTCTCGTTGAGTAGAGCGCCCACAGCTTTAAAAATAACGCACGCTAAATGCGCAGTGTGCTCTAATGGACATCATACAGTAACGCAATGTCCCAAATTTGCTGAATTGTCAGTACTAGAGCGTTTCGAAACACCAAAGCGATTGTCCTTATGTATCAATTGCTTAACTAAGGGACATTCACTAAAGGCTTGTCGATCTTCAAGATGCAGAGTGTGCTCTATACCCCATCACACTTTGCTCCACAGATTTCCTGCAAGCGGCCCTTCTGTTAGTTCACCATCTCCATCACCTACTCAGTCTAGCAGTGCTCAAATAGATCTAATACAGTCACCTGCCTCATTGTGCTCAGCTGCGCAGGAAGTGCAACCTGACATTTCAAGAGGGTATGTGTTTTTGGCCACTGCTCTGCTTTTTATAAAAGACAAATGGGGCCATTATCAGCCAGCTAGAGCGTTGTTGGATTCAGCTTCACAACTCAACTTTGTCACAGCTGACTTAGCGCATAAATTGGGGCTGAAAAGAAGACTTGTAAATTCCGATATAAGCGGGATAGGAGACACAACTACGAAGGTTCGATACGAGGTTTGTTGCTCAATAAAATCCAGGATTAATGACTTCCATGCCACAACAAACATGTATGTCCTTCCGGCAATCACAGGGTTGCAACCAGAAACCCAAATCGACGTACAATTGTGGAAAATACCGCACAATATTGAGTTGGCGGGCCCTACATTCTTCAAGCCTCAAAAAGTTAGTGTTCTGCTGGAAGCTGACAAGTTGTTATCGGTTGGGCAAATCAAGCTTGCAGATCGTTATCTAGGTTTCAAAAGACTCTTCTTGGGTGGATTGTGTGTGGGGCGTATGATATTAATCCATCAGTAAGGCAAGCGAACACTTTAGTTTCCGTCGTCGAATTACAATATAAACAGGAAGCATTAAGCCTACTAGTTGAAAAATTCTGGGAAATTGAGAATATTCCTATTACTCGCAATCAGTACACTGCAGAGCAACAGGGATGTGAAGAGCATTTTTTGAAGACCGTAAGAACCACTGTGGATGGTCGATTAATCGTTAGGTTGCCATTGAAGTCTCCACCTACTGTTTTGGGCTAGTCATATGAGACTGCATAAAGGAGACTAATGACGTTGGAGCGTAAATTGGAGAGGAACCCTGCATTAAATAGAGAATACCGCAATTTTTTACGCGAGTTTTACGATTTGAACCATATGGAAGCTGTTAACGACAATGAAGCCTCATACGTAAGATACTACATGCCACATAGCTGTGTGTTCCGGCCCGATAGTTCTTCGACAAAACTTCGTGTCCTCTTCGACGCCTCCTGCGCCACGTCATCTCAGATTTCGTTGAATGATATACTAATGGTTGGGCCAACTGTTCAAAATGATCTGGTCACCATACTAATTCGATTTCGTTGTTGGAAGTTTGCCGTGACAGGAGACATACACAAAATGTATCGCCAAATTCTGGTTGATGAAGCAGATCGAGATCTGCAATGCATTCTTTGGCGAAACTTTGAAACTGGAGAATTACAAACCTTCAGACTCATCACGATTACATATGGCACAGCAGCGGCACCATATTTAGCTACTCGTTGTCTTCAGTACTTAGCTGAAACGAATGAAACAAAGTATCCTGGCTCCAGCAAGGTTATAAGGGAAGATTTTTATGTTGAAATTCAACAAATTCTGTCTTCGAGCGGTTTCGAGCTTAAGAAATGGTATTCCAATGCAGATTCGGTGTTAAGTCAGATTCCCGAATCTCACATGGAGAAACCTTTAAAACTCCATGATTTGGACGTCATAAAAACCTGTACTCATACACTGCACCTAATAGGGATGGAGCGAGGCCAACCAAACGTACCATTCTATCAGATCTTTCCAAATTATTCGATCCTTTAGGACTGGTTAACCCATTTGTTGTAAGAGGAAAAATCTCCTTGCCGAAATTATGGCTTCTCAACATCAGTTGGGACGAATCATTGCCGATGGAATTGAGCAGTCGATGGGAACGATACTTGGAAGACTCAAAGACCATCCACACGATTCAAGTCCCACGATTCATCCTCGGTATGGAAACCACAGCTAGGATTGAACTGCACGGGTTCAGCGACGCTTCCACGAGAGCATATGGTTGCTGTATCTACATTAGAAGCCTTGATATTGACGGCCACATTAGCGTTAATTTGTTGATCGCCAAATCGAAGGTAGCACCGACAAGGATAGTACGGACCCTGCCTAGCCTGGAACTGTGTGGAGCGTATCTTAAGATTAAGACAATATTTCAGAAATCCATTGATGCAACATATTTGTGGACAGACTCTCAGGTTGTTCTCGGCTGGATATCTTCTCATGCCTCAAATTGGAAGCCTTTGGTGGCTAACAGGGTGTCAGTCATACAGGAATCTACCGATCCGGCGACGTGGAGATATGTACCCAGCAAATTGAACCCTGCTGACATGGTTTCGAGGGGGGCTACAGTGGCGGAGTTGAAGGAGTCGATGTGGTATGGTGGGCCTGACTTTTTGCAGCACTCAGAAGATTGTTGGCCGAGCCGACAGATCAAGCTGAGCGACTTGCCGGAAAGGAGGAAACAGAACACTGTCCTGACTTGTAGTATAAAGGAATCATTCGTAGCTAACGTTTATAAATGGAGCAGCTACACGAAAGCTTTACGAATAGTTGCGAGAATTCTGCGCTTCACAGACTATCTTCGGCGTGGAAAACGAAAGGATCAGCTTACGGACGACTGCATTACTGCTGTGGAAATGGAAGTTGCTATGAAGAAAATAATATGGATTGTTCAAAGGTGTGAATTTGCGGAGGAAATTGCTTGCCTGGAAAAGAGCGGTGCCGGTCTCCTCAGGAGCCCATTGCAGATTCTAAATCCATTCCTGGATGAAGAGGGACTTCTTCGCGTGGGTGGGAGATTGACAAATGCTGATCTGCCCTATGCTGCTAAGCATCCTTTGTTGCTGCCAAAAAACAACCACTTTGCCATGGCATATCTTAAATATTTACATGTAAAAAATTTTCATAAGGCGCTCAAGCATTGGTGGCTCTGAGCCGACAGCAGGTGTGGATTATGAGTGCCAGACGTTGCGCAAGGAAGGTGGTCAGAGAATGCGTACATTGCTTCAAATACAAACCGAGGCTATTGAGGCAGTTGATGGGAGATCTTCACAAGGCACGATTGGTCGGCGGGGGAGCCTTTGAGAGTGTCGGTGTAGATTACTGCGGACCCATTTGGACAACACACAGGATGCGTGGAAAACCTCGCTACAAAACCTACATTTGTGTTTTCGTTTGCTTCTTGTCCAGAGGAGTACATTTGGAAGTCGTTTCGGATCTGACGTCGGAGGCATTCAAGCGGTTCATCGGTCGGCGCCGTCTCTGTAGGCATATCTACTGCGACAATGCTACTAATTTTGTGGGTGCTAGAAGACTCTTGGGTGAACTTAAAAACGCGTTCTTCAGTCAGGATGTACAATCAGATATCAAGCACTGGTGTGCTCAGGAAGGCATAACATTTCATCATATCCCACCTAGATCGCCACACTTCGGGGGAATATGGGAGGCGGCCGTAAAGTCTGCAAAGGCTCACCTATTCCGAACTCTTCAAAACGCTCTGCTCACGTTCGAAGAGCTGACGCCCGTGTGCTGCCAAGTTGAGGCCATCTTAAATTCAAGGCCCATCTGCCAGCTTTCTTCGGATCCTAATGACGAGGAAGTTTTGACTTCGGCTCATTTTTTGGGGCCAAGCTCCACTTCACTGTGTGCTGGAGCCTAACGTGAATGAGTCTAACAGCGCTTATACGCAACGCTGGCGATGCATTTCGGCTATTCAACAACATTTTTGGAAACGTTGGGCTAAAGAATTCATGTCTAATCTACATTGCAGATACAAGTGGAAAATAGCTTCTCCAAACATCGCGACTGGTTCCATAGTGCTGGTGGCCGACGAAAACCTTCCGCCTCAGAAGTGGTAGTGGGCAAGGTAGTCAACGCTATTCCGGGCAAGGATGGTATGGCTCGAGTGGTTGACATCAGGACTCAGGCTGGAGTTCTACGGAGGGCCATCACGAAAATTTCACCACTTCCAACACCAAATGAAGATTGAGAGTCCGGGTGCTCTCAAAGGGGGCGGTATGTCAGAACTTGAAAACCTTATAAATGCGCGGTACGCATGGCAGTCCCAAATTAGAGTTCAGGGACTGCTCCCAGCCGCCCGCCATGCTGACAACTAAGCCTACCGAGAGGACTTGCACTCCAGCACCCGAAGGGATCGGATCAACCCACTAATATTCAAGTTAAATTGTTGAGCTTAATTTAATAAACTGTTGAACTCAGCAAAACAAGTGTTTGATTTAACCACAGATAATACCCAGATGAACAACGCTTATTGGCAAAAGTCTTGTATGAAACGAAAGAGCTTGTCCGCTAGCGGCCAACGCATAGCAACGCATTTCACACCAGGCCGCCGCAAACAGGCTGCTTCATGCGTACTTCCTCAAAGCAGCAGCGGCCAGTCGTAGCGTCAGTGCGACGATATGAGGCGATGTAAAACGTAAAACGATTGAGTTGTGTGTGCAGCATTCTTAATTTTTTATTTTTTGGGTAAGTCTTAACTTTTGAATCTTTATACCACTTGCAGTGTTTTCTTAAAATAGCTAATATCATAAATTTTAATGCTGCGACCCGGTGCACATAGCAGATGTCTTTTGCATTAAACCAATCAGGGTCATCAAGGTTTGTGTAGTGAGCGCATGTATCAGAAATAAATCTTGCGATGTTTTTAATATGGGGTTTAGTATTAAATATTTCTGAAAATATAGTTATTTGTTTTTCACATATTTTGTAAAAACGTTCACCAGGTGTTACTAAACCACCTTCATCTGGACAATCATGAAAGTTTTTCAATTTGATTAATAGGCCAGTCAATAAAGCCTCTGAAGCTCAAATAATTAGTGGCAGTTTTATTTTCTGATATATTGTTGGGGACGTTGAAAAGTAAACCTATAAAATTTTTCAACCCTCTGGGGTGACTGCAAAGGGATGAAAAGGGTGAAAAAGGTTTTTTGTTTATAACTTTGAATAAAAAATTCGGAAGGGGTTGAAATTTTGAAGGATCATATAATAAATAAATATCCATCTTGTATTAAAGTTTCAACCTTTTTTGTTTACTGCAAAATGAAAAGCAATTTTCCCGCATCGCGCTAAGTAAAATTCCAGACGAAAAGGTCGTGTGGAGGCATTTAGGGCAGACGGTTGCGGGGACGGCGGGCGGTGAGCGAGAATTCGTGTGAGGCAACCAGCGAGCCCTTGTGGGCGCGGGGGTTTTTGGTTGCGTGGCGTCGAGGGTGATGCTCGAACTGCGTGGAATGGAATCGCCGAGAGGCGCGCGCCGTCAGGGGTAAGATGGATTCGTTCGCTCGACACGCAGCTCAGCGTCGCGGCCGCACACAATTCCACCCTCCCGATCGATACGATCCATATTACCCCTAACGGCGCGCGCCTCTCGGCGATTCCCTTCCACGCAATTCGAGCATCACCCTCGAACCCTCACAACCAAAAACCCCCGCGCCCACAAGGGCTCGCTGGTTGCCTCGCACGAATTCTCGTGAGTTGCTTGGTAAGATGCATTGCAATGCGTTAGGTGCTGAGTGCGCCGCTGTGAATGCGTTGATGTGGCCGCTAGCGGCCAAGCACAACTCATATTTAGGAGCCAGACTTTTTAGCACGGCTGTTGGATATCTGGGTATTATCTGTGGTTTAACCCAATCATCGGGGCAACACGCAAAAAAGCTTGCGTGTTCGGAGAGCGCTTTTGAATATTTTTGCATCCTATGCCGATGGGCTTAACGTGTGCTATTTCAATGCTCGAAGCTTGCGAAACAAGATGCATTTATTGCAGAATGTTTTCAATGGGTCCAGAGTGCATGCTATTCTGGTGACTGAAACATGGCTCAATGACAATATTATTTCTAATGTTCCATGTTTCTAATGTTTTCTAATGTTTTCAATCTTACGGACTACAAAATTTTTAGGTATGATCGCATAGGTCGTAATGGTGGTGGGGTTGTTGTTTATGTGCACCAGTCTTTGAGGGCTCGGGTCGTTTGCTCCTCGGGCAGCCTTGATAAAATTGAATTTATTTGTATTGAACTCTACACCCAACATGATAAATGTCTTCTTATCAGTGTCTATTGCCCACTCTCAAGCTTTAGTGAAGAATCTGCTTTTCGTCTTGAGAGTTGCATATCTTCAGCGGTGCTTAGCACCCATAATGTAATCATCTGTGGCGACTTTAATGTTAATGCGTCAAGGCGCTGTCCTATGACGACTCTTATGCGAAATATGACAGATTCCTTTAGTCTTAACGTAATAAACGCTTTACCAACATACTTTAATACCTCAAATCCCTCTCAATTAGATTACATAATGACAACTGACTTTCATAAGGTTCTGTTCCACAGCCAAATTAGCCCTGTAAGTGACTTCGACCATGATTTTCTGTTCCTGAATTATGGCCTTCAATTCGAACCCCCGCCTTCTAGTTCCGTCCTCACTTATCGCGACTGTAAAAATGTAAATGTTGAACAACTAATGTGCGATTGTTCTTAATTGCCCTGGGAAAGTATATATGACTATCCATCTGTCGACGATAAGATAACTATCTTTAAACATTTATTAATAGACCTGTTTAACTTGCACTTTCCTCTTCGCAATAAGACGGTACGTAATGGTAGATGCCTATGGTTGTCGAGGCAAATACACGCTGCGATGGCTGAGCGAGCAAGGAGGATTCGTCTGTGGATATTGATCCTAATGAATTTAACCGATTTTTCATAGTGAAAAGTTCTCCCTCCATATCCACCGATACTCCCCGAGAGGTCTCGTATAGTGAGGGATTCACTTTCCAATACGTTGCTGAATGCGAAGTGTTGTTAGCAATGCTGTCCCTAAAATCGAATGCTACTGGTCCTGATGAGCTCTCCCCTTGGTTTCTAAAAATGATATTGCCATGCATTCTCAAAGTCTTTACGCACATCATCAATCACTGCATCACGACATCTCGGTTTCCGATACAGTGGAAGCGGGCTTTGGTCATTCCTGTCCCTAAAAAACGCTCTGTTTCCGTCCCTAACGATTTCAGACCGATCAGTATACTTTCTTATCTAAGCGAAGTATTTGAAAAACGAGTGTACTCGCAGATGATTGACTATTTCAATGCCATGAAACTTCTCTCACCTTGCTAGTCTGGTTTTCGCAGGTATCACAGCTGTGAAACTGCTGTGTTAAAAGTTACTACGGATGTTTGCAATGCTCTGGATAAGGACCAGCTTACCGTCTTGACGTTGCTTGATTTTAGTAAGGCTTTTGACACAATTGACCACTTAAAGTTGTTCAGTAAACTCTAGATCAATTCGTATTCGACAACTGCGACTAGGCTTCTGGGTGATTACTTGTGTGGACGTAGTCAATTTGTGAAAATTGGGAACATTTCCTCCGTCCCTGAAAATTTTTATTATGGCGTGCAGCAGGGTTCCATCTTAGGTCCGCTGCTCTTCTGCCTCTATATCAATGACCTTCCTAATGTAGTGAAAGATGTTTCTGTACATTTTTATACTGATGACGTGCAGGTCAACTTGAGTCGTCCCATAGGCTTTATTGAGGACTGTGTATGTCGCGTCAGTGATGATCTGAACCGCATACATAACTGGAGCGCACTCAGTGGTCTTGTATTAAATCCATCTAAATGTATGTAGCGCACTTCCTATCTATAGAAATTGAATTGCTGCTGAATCTTTGCTACCAATCATATGTAATGCTAAGCGCATTGACTACGCTTGGACAGTTAAGAGCCTTGGAGTAGTTCTGAATAATAAAATGACTTGTTGTGATCACGTTAGGTCCATTCTGCGTAAAGTATGTGGTTGCTTACGCCAATTGTGGGTAAGGTCGAACGTTCTTTCCGTAACCCTTCGAAAACGACTGGCTCAAACTCTAATCATGCCGCACTTCACATATGGCAATGTGATTTTCCCCTTTTAGTGAATATTAAAACACAGACTTTATTGGAATATTAGTGATTTTACTTTTGCCAGCTACGTCCTGCTTACAAGCCTTTTCCGAGAATACTAACGTAATGGCTGCTCCATTACGGCAATGCTTTTCAGCCAGGCTACTGTGATTTCCACTGCTACTACCCCGGTTGCTGAATTCAACCGAGTAGGGAAATCACAGTAGCAGGCCAACTGTGGCTAACTTCTGACGCCACATTACCCCCTTGCGGAGATTTCTGCGCACTCACAGACCAGCCTGAAAGCGCTCCGGGAACCGGACTTTACGGCCAGCTCTTGTGGTGCGGGAATCTGCTGCTGGTTGCGATCTTGAGTGCCGCAGAATAGAGGTTGGAACTGCAGGTGGTTGCAATCTTGAGTGCCGCAGAATAGAGGTTGGAACTGCAGGTGGCGTTGAGTCGGGGCAAGTTGTGTCAGCAGGAGCGTCCTCATTCAAACTATAAGCTGGTTTGACTCTATCCATGCTGACCACAACGTCGTGACCTCGCTGGCGAATGGTGATTGTCTTCTCTGTCCGTCCGACGACCGGGTAGGGTCCAGAGTAGGGTGGTTGCAGGGTCCCTCGAACGCTGTCATCGCGAAGCATGATCTGTGAAGCGTCCTTCAGATCCTTGAAGACAAAGATGCTTGGCTTCGCATGCCGTGAGGCAGGCTGAGGTCTCAGGTTGGACATTGTTTGTCGCAGACGTGAAACAAAATCTGATCCCTCGCTGCTTGTTGAAGGAGTGAAATATTCTCCTGGTAAGCGGAGTGGCTCACCATAAACGAGCTCTGCAGATGATGAATGCAGATCATCTTTCCATGCCGTCCGCATTCCAAGTAGCACCAGTGGCAGGGCCTCTGTCCAGGATGCGCCAGGATGACACATAAGGGCAGCCTTCAGTTGCCGGTGTGGCCGTTCTATCATCCCGTTCGCGCGGGGGTGATATGCTGTGGTCCTAGATTGCTTGAAACCAACGAGCTTACCAAGCTCTTGAAATAGTAAGGCTTCAAACTGCCGACCACGATCAGTGGTGATGCGATGCGGAACACCAAAGCGGGAGATCCAAGCGGTGATAAGGGCTTTCGCTATTGTCTCGGCGGTAATGTCTGCGGTTGGGTAAACTTCAAGCCAGCGTGTAAACCTGTCCGTGGCCGTCAGACAATATTTGAAACCCTCGGAAACTGGTAAAGGGCCAACTATGTCTATATGGACATGTGCAAAACGATCTGTCGGCAGTGCGAAGGTACTAAGCGGTGCGCGGACATGCCTTGTCACTTTAGCACGTTGACACGACAGACAGGCGCGTGTCCATGCACGACAGTCTCGTTGGATGCTAGGCCAAACGAAACGTTCCGAAACAAGTCGAGCGGTCGCACGTACTCCAGGATGACAGAGGTTGTGCAGCGAGTTGAATACCTGTTGTCGGAAAGGAGTTGTCACGAAAGGCCGTGAGCGTGCTGTGGATGTATCACAATATATAAATACATCTGCTCCGAGCACTGGTTCACGCTTTAGTTTTAGTGCCGAACCGTGATCCAATAAACGCTGGAACTCAGGGTCGTTTTCTTGTGACTGGGCCAGTGCCCGAAGATCGATAGGTTCCACCGATATAGCTGCTATCCTTGATAGAGCGTCAGCTACTACATTGTCGGCACCACTTACATGCTGGATGTCCGTGGTGAACTGCGCAATGTACGACAATTGGCGAAGCTGAACTGGTGGAAGCTTCTCTCGTCGTTGTTTGAAGGCATATATTAAAGGCTTGTGGTCCGTATAAATTGTGCAATGCTGAGCCTCTAATATTTGACGAAAATGCTGGACTGCTTCGTATATGGCGAGCAGCTCACGGTAGTAAGCTCTAAGGCCATACGGTCTGGTCTTCTTCAGTGTTTTCTACACCCAGGATTGCTGCTGTCTTGGTGAGAGCATTCGATAGCCGCTTTGAATGTTCTTTTGAAAGTTTCTTTGAAAAGAACGCGATGGGCTGCCAGGAACCGTCGACAAACTGCTGGAGACAGGCACCAACGGAATGGCTAGAAGCATCGGTAAAAAGACCAATCGGAGCATCTGAAACTGGATGGTGAAGAAGAGTGACTCTAGACAGAGCCTCCTTGCAGGCGACGAAAGTGCGCTCGAGAGATGGTGTCCAGTGAATGGGCTGTGATCCACGAAGACCAGCGACGGCACCATCTAAAGGAGCTTGATGTTCAGCAGCTGCGTGCAGAAAACGGCGATAAAAATTTATCATGCCCAAAAATCGACGAAGGGCCTTAGCGGTTTTAGGCAACGGGAAGGACTGCAGAGCGGCGATACGGTCTGGTAATGGGCGTACACCATCGGCTGACAGTTCATACCCAAGGAATGTTACGCTTGACTGGCCAAAAACACTCTTGGAGGAGTTTATCAGCAAGCCGTAATCAGACAGTCGCCGGAACAATTGATGCAAGTGTTCCTTGTGTTGCTCTTCCGACTTTGAAAAAATCAAAATGTCGTCTATGTAGGCATAGCAGAAATCCAAACCATGTAAGACTTCGTCAATGAAACGTTGGAAGGTCTGTCCGGCATTGCGAAGACCAAAACCCATGAACGGGAACTCGAACAACCCGAATGGTGTAATGATTGCTGTCTTCTGGACGTCCTCAGGGTTAACAGGAATTTGGCTGTAGGCCTTCACAAGGTCAATCACTGAGAAGATTGTACAACCATGAATCCTGTGGTTGAAGTCTTGAATGTGACGTACCGGGTAGCGGTCTGGAATTCAAGGCGCGGTAATCGCCGCATGGACGCCAGCCGTCATTCTTCTTGGGCACCATGTGCAACGGCGAGGACCAAGCACTCTCCGAACGGCGAGCCGTGCCCTCTCTGAGCATGGCGTCGAACACCTCTTTGGCTATGTTTAACCGGTCTGGTGCGAGTCGTCTTGCACGACACGATAGTGGCGGTCCCGGAGTCGTCCGAATGAAATGCTCGGTGGAGTGACGCACTTCGCGTGGGACTCCAGCTGGCCGAATTAGCTGCGGGAACTTGCTGAGGATGTCAGTGAAGGTAGACTGAGGAACAGTAAGTACCCTGACACTGTCATGTGCCGTATTAAACGACTGTCCGGGCGCCGAGAGGCCAGTTACGCCATCAACTAGGCGGCGGTGGCGGCAGTCCGGAAGCAAGTTGTAATGCGCCAAAAAATCGGATCCTAGGATGGGCAGGGCCACATCAGCGACAACAAAACGCCAGGTAAAGTCACGACGAAGCCCTAGATTAAGGCTTAAGGGAAGTTCGCCGTAAGTTTTGATGGTTGATTTGTTGGCAGCGCTGAGTTCAAAGTCCGTGGCTGCACGACGGTCCTTCAGAAGAGATCGGGGAAAACACGATAGATCGGAGCCGGTATCGACAAGAAATTGCCTTTTGGAAGTGCGATCTGTAACGAGAAGGCGGCTCCCTCCAGATCGGCAGCCAGTCGCCGCTGTTAGTGGCTGCCGGAGGGGTTTCCCGACTTGTATGAGCATGGAGCAATGCAGTTCCGAGCATTGGTACCAAAACGGCGATGATACCAGCATACACGCTCACAGGATGCGCCGCGATGAGAAAACTCTCGTTTACCCCGAGATCGTGAGCGCTCCCGAACTCTTCGATTAATTGAAGAATCTCGGCGACCGGTGTGGAGCGCTGCGACCATATGAATGAGCTCCTCGATTTTCTGCACCAGTTGTTCACCATTATTGACTGCAACTGGTAGGGCTGACGGCGCACTGACAGCGAACGATGAAGTCGGTGGATTCACCTGCATGATACTGTCCGCAATATCTGCAGTATCATCCAAGGATAGATTCGGCTTCACCTTCAGAATCTGTTGCACGTTAGACGGCAAACGTTGCAGCCAAAGTGTGCGCAGGATGTTCTCGCTAACCGGAGAGGTATCGGCTAGAGAACGGAGGTGCCTAAGAAACTGGGAGGGCTTTCTGTCTCCCAACTCCTCAGAACTTAGCAGCTGCCGCACTCTTTGCTCCTCCGAAAGCGACAGACGACGGATTAGCTCTGCTTTGAGCTTGGAATAGCGCTCAGTCTGTGGTGGAGGGTTAGCAATGATGTCGAATACCTCATTAGTCCAACGCAGGTCCAGGTGAGCAACGACGTAATTATACTTCGTTGCCTCCTGTGTGATGCCGCTGATGGTGAACTGGGCCTCCACCTGTGCGAACCACACTTCGGGTTTGTCCGGCCAAAATGGAGGAAGACGAATTGCTGCACGGAAAACAGTAGGACTTTCTTCAAAAGTCTGTAAATGTTGCTGGGGCTGTTGAGGTTGTTGACTGGGTTGCTGGTATTGCTGGGGCTGCGAATGTTCTCGGCTTTGCTGATGCTGCTGGAGAAGGGCATCATACTGCGTCTTGAGCAGGTCTAGCTGCGCCTTCAAATCAGCTGCAGACTCTTCGGCCATATTTAAAATTTAATTAAAATTGTTCTTTTTAAACCTTTCTGCTTCGTGAGGAAAGGTGAGGTTGGCAAAAAAAAATTTTGCTGTGGTTATTCACTAATTAAATAACGATTGATTGGCAAATCGGGCGCCGGGAAATTTTTGGAAAAAAAAAATTTATAATAAATTATTTATTAATTATTATTTAAATAATTATTCGCGCCCGAAAAAAAAAAACTTTTTCACTTAAATGAACTATTAAATTAATTCACGACCGGAAGATTAATTTTATTTTTTGTCGGCCACATTTATTTATTATTTTTTATTTTTTAATAACACGGCGGAAATTGTTTTTTATTTAGTTGAAAATGTTTATTAACACACTGAATATTATCATTCGTGAATATTATTTAAAATTGTTCGCCTTCGTCGGGGTCACCAATTTAGTGAATATTAAAACACAGACTTTATTGGAATATTAGTGATTTTACTTTTGCCAGCTACGTCCTGCTTACAAGCCTTTTCCGAGAATACTAACGTAATGGCTGCTCCATTACGGCAATGCTTTTCAGCCAGGCTACTGTGATTTCCACTGCTACTACCCCGGTTGCTGAATTCAACCGAGTAGGGAAATCACAGTAGCAGGCCAACTGTGGCTAACTTCTGACGCCACACCCTCATTAGACATTTAGACGGGTCATGCAAAAGAAGACTATGTAGCTGTAGCCTTCAACAATGTAGTGCGCTTTATATATAAATTGACTAGGCACTGTCACATATCAGAGCATCGTCGCATGTCTCCGCAAATCCAATGAAGAGCAATTTTTGAGTCGGTCCAAAGAAATACTCTTTCATATTCAATATTAGCTTCTCTCGATACATAATTTCGCAAACGTAAAGCGATGAGAGCGGCTGTAAGTTCAAGCTTGGGAAGGGTTAGATTATGGTCGGTTCCAGTTTTCAGCGGAGAAATCCTGTTCTTAGAGCATACGAATTTCAGTACTGCATCTTCACCCTGTTTTATTAGCAGGTAAGCTACTTCACCGTAAGCAGACGGGCTGGCGTAAGCGAAAATATGTAGCTGATAGGAGCAGATTCCGCTTGAAGCTCTAACATTTCTGGAAATAACTATTTCCTTCAACGTTTCGAATTTTTTGCGGCATTTCTGCCAAACCTTGAGCAACTCGTTTGGCACGACTTCATCCCACGACATCTTCAAACGCCACAGCTCCTGAAAAAGAATCTTCAGCTTAACTACAAATGGGCCTAATATACCCAGTGGATCGAGTATTCGGACCATAAATTGCAGAATGTTTCGTTTTGTTGCATCCACCCCTATTTGAAAAATAAGCTGCCCAGCCTCTTGTAAATCCACCGTCAACTCGTCCGCCAAACAATATCAATTATACCGAGCACCTTTTGCACAGTATCCTCGGCTATTCGGGTGCGAAGGCTTGGACGGTTCGTATTCCACTTTCGAATATTCATTGAGGCTCGCTGCATAATGACCGGCGTTGTCTTGTATATTTTATCCGCGAGTTCCTTATCATCGATGCTGATAACTAGATCGTCCACATAAAAGGACTTCTTCAATAACTCGCATACCTCCGGATGCTCAGCACTTTCCTCTTCGAACAGTTTCTGCAAAACTGCCCCCAAGAGAAATGGACTACACTTAACTCCAAATGTGACCCGCGTCATTCGATATTCCTTAATGGAGGGCAAATTATCTAGCTAGAGATCGCACTCGTTCAGAAAACCAAAAGAATTTATACGTGTCTCGATCTTCGTGGCGAAGCGATATTTGCACAAAAATCTTTTCTATATCGGCGACCAGACCAATCTTTCCAGCCCGAAAATTAAACAAAATCGTTAATATGTCTGGAAGCAGATTCGGACCAGCATCAAGCTGATCATTTAGCGAACCACATTAAGCGGACCGGGCAGAAGCATCAAATACAATTCGTAATTTCGTTGTTACCTTGTCATCCTTATACACACACTGGCCTATAGGGAATGTAATTTGAACGATTAGAAGTTACCTTTTCAGCGCCTTCCGCAAACCCTGAATTAATCAGCTCTTGCATAGCTGCATCATATTCCATCAGGCGCCGTGGTTTACGGGACGCCCTTCTAACTAAATTCCAAAACCGATTATAAGCACCTTCACGATAATCATTAAGAGGTGTATCAGATTTACACCACAACAGAGATGCCTCATATCTGTGTCCAGAGTATCGAATGAATCAGTTTATGTCCATATTCTCAGCGTCACGAGTTAACCAGATATGTCCAAAGCTTCCAGGTTCCACATTTTGTTTATATCCGCCTCAAGTGGATCGGTCTGATCCTGTGCCGAAGAAAACATCGTTGCTACATCAATACAGCTCCGAAATTCGTTAGACTCGGGGCCCTGAACAGTCCACCCGAGCTTAGTATGTAGCGCTGTGAGGTCGTGATGCTCCGGAACTCCCCTGAAACAATTCTTCAATAATTGTCGGACCCAATGAGCACAGATATGCCGTCAACTGGTTGGCCGCAACTTCGAGAATCCGCAAGTGTAAATCCAGAAAGCTTGTTACTTGTTGAATCCGGTATTGGCAGAGTGTCTAAGCAAATCTCAGGTACACCGACTACAATTATGGGAACAATTGGACCATCATGTATACTTCGAATATGTACCTTAAAACAGTAACAAGTTCGCGCCGGTGTCCCTTCTGACGAGCCAAAGGGTAAAATCCGTATACGAACAGTGCTCAAAATCGGTAAATCTAACTGTTGAGCCACGCTGGTTCTTATGTACGAACGCTGACTACCACCGCCCAAGACAGTCCTGCGGTCGTTTTCTGGCTGAGTTTATTGGAGGAAGACGGTGTGTTTCTATTTTTCGCTACTATACCCGCTCTCTCCAGTGTTTCGACTTCCTTTTTAATAAATTTCAGAATACTTTTAACCCCGCGATCAGCTTCAAAAGACGATGAGGCAGAAGCACCCGACGTGACAGATTCGCTGTCATCTTTGTTAAACTCTGCTTCTTCTTCCTCATCGAAGTCCTTGCACGTCCTGTGATATTCAATAAGTAAATCAGCCGTGAAGCATTGTAGTAGAAGTGTCTTCATAATTACGTAGTAATTGTGCGACGAAACGCCTAGAAAGGTTAGCGATCTTGTGTTCGTAGTGACGTCATTGTATAGACGCCGCAGCCCAACCACATCAAGACGAGAATTTACCTTACTTAGGGACATCAATTGCTGCATGTGTTTGTCGACCAGTCTTCCTACATCACCGAACTCTTCCTGCAGAAGAGAGATAGCTGCATCGTAGCAATCACCGCTAGGCGAGAATCCCGAAACCTGTTCTCATGCACCAAAGTTTTAAACTGCTCCCAGAACGAAAGCCACTCCTTATGATTGCCGGTGAATTTCCTTAGTTCAACTTAGAACGCTTAGAACGTATAGAAGGATCTGAAGTTGGGCTAGTCGCTGAAGAAGAAGGTAACAAGCGATCCCGTAGCGCCTTAAGCCTATCCAATCTCGAACTTACCCGGCCTTTACAAGGGACAGTATTTCTCACGGACAATTCTGTCCGGAACTGTTAAATACTGTCCAGCTGGCCGATTAGCGTTCGAGTAACTGTCAAGACAATTCATTTTAAAAATGTTGTCGCAAAGTGCGGTTGTTGCACACGAGACAGTGACAGCGACAGTGCAAGCAAACTGTCCCGTGTAAAGGCCGGATTACTACTTCAATATCACTTTTCGAATTCACAAACTGCCATTTTCTGTCCAGACAGTATTGGCAAGATTGCAATCTAGCCAGTGCTGTCGCGACAGTGGATAGTAGACGTTTACACAAGACAGTGACAGCGACAGTAACAGTAATACCACAGAATAAAGACTAACCCAGAAGGCCCATCTAGAACAAAAATTTGGTCCCTGTTTCAGTTTACAGATTTTTAATAAATCAAATCCCACTGCAGAAGATCTGACGAACAAGGGCATATACTCAACGCCAGCGACTTATTTACTTGTGCGCATGCCTTATGTAGCTCGGGCTGCTCGGCTCGACTCAAGCGCTGCACGCATAAGGAATGGGATTTTGACATATTGAGAAATTTTGCTTTCATAGAACGATTTTTTGTTCTAGATGGGCCTTCTGGGTTAGTCTTTATTCTGTGGTAATACTGTCCCGTGTAAAGGCCGGGTTATGCGAGAAGCACAATTCATAGTTTTATCTTTATAGTCTGCAATGACTTCATGTTCCCTTTCTAGCTCCTCCGGCTTGATGCTGAGAAAAACAACACTATTAGCCTTCTCTAGGTTTTCACTGGCTGCCGTTAGTCGCGATTGAAATGCCGTTAACTCTTCAATCGCCGAATCGAAATTTTGCTGATTTTCAGTTTTAGATTGTGATTCCGGACTTATTAAATATTCGAGAACACTTTTTGTAATTTTCGTGATTTGTCCTCGATACACTCCACGACTGTGGGAATCCATTTCAAGTGAGCCCGAGCGTCGTTGATCTTCTGCACGTTCGTTTAGTCCCGAACTCTCGATAAACCACTTATTAATATTGCACCTCCCGGGTTTCGGCACCAATCTCGAAATTATGCTCAGAAGGGGGAGCAAAAGAAATAGAACTGGATTTAATTTAGTTTAGTTCGGGAGACGGTAGTGTAGAAGTTAAAGGCTCGCATCTCAAATGTAGACTAACTTTATTCTTCAATGATACGCTTGCAACGGTAAAAAGGAATAGGCTAAGCTCAGAGTTGCCAGGTTAACTCTTCTGGATTTTCAACATCCCCAGTAGTAAGGTACCCACCTCCCTTATATTCAATATCCGGTCCACAAGGGATGCTCACCGGAAGTTCGGAAAGCATCCCTCGGACGGGGCTTTCTGCAAGACGGTTCGCACAGGGCATAAGAAGTCCTTGAGGCGGGGGCGGGAAAGACTCGTCCTTGTTCGGTGCATCGGGATACAAAAAATGAAAAATAAAGTCGAGTGCGAGTTGTGTTATTGTAGATGGAGGGTCAAAGGGAGAGGGTTGGTGTTGTCTGTGAGGAAGATAGGGGATGAAAACCGGTTTTGGAAAGAACCAGTCGATAAGACGGTAAAAGCGCAGAGCGTGCAAGCAGGTATGCTCTAGGAGGTTTTTTGATAACAAGAGCAAAAAATCGGGAGGCCGAACGGGTAAAGTGATCGTGCCTGTGAAATGATCGGCCGAAAGAGCGGAGAAAGCTTGAGCAAACAAAAAAACAAGCAGCGCATGCCTCGGACATAGAAGGTGAACAAGCCGCCTGCAAATAAATACAAAGAAGAAAAAAAGCTGCTGGCCGGAGCAGTTTGAGGAAGAATCAGGTTCTGATGTTGTTATGCACACGTGGTCCTGGCTCTTGGGCCGGCCAATGCATGTGGATAAACAACTTGCGAAAGCAAAAACAAAGGTAAAAGGGCCGTGAAGCTGTCGCGTGCCTCGGACAGAAGGTAAACAAGTCGCCTGAAAATAAAGGTCAAAAGAGAAAAAAAGCTGCTGGTCGGAGCAGCTCGATGAAGAGCCAATCTTTTCATGCACACGTGGTCCTGGCTCTCGTGCCGCTCAATAAGCATGCAGCGTGTGATAAAGAAACAAAGATTAGGTGAAGATGATCGGCTGCAGTCAGTGAACCTGGTGTTGTGGATGACACGAAATGTGGGTGAAGGTAAGGGAATAGAAACGGGTTGCATGTGAACAAAAAACGAATTCGACTGAGTTCAAATAGTTTTTATTGCAGGTGAAATCGTTTAGCAGAGATAGTATGTCTGTGCGACGGGTGTAGAATGAGGGTCAAAACTACGCTACATTGAGAAATACGCATCTTAAATCTGTATCGGTCCAGCGCAACAATTTCCTATGACCCTTTCCGTTTTTAAAGTTGTGAAAAAATATTTTTAATTTTGTTTAAATATGGGTAAGCGTTGCTTTTATATTAATTGCAACGTTACTGATAAGGCTTGCTCTAATGTTAGTTTCTTCAAATTACTTTCTGATAACAGGCGTGATATGTGGATCCTCCATTGTGGAGGATTCGCATTTGGCATTTCAAAACAATATTCAGAAATCGAAACATTTTTGTGTGCGAAAATCATTTCCGCTCAGCAGAAATCATTTACTGGGGGTTTAGTGCGAGTGTTCAAATTTATAATCAACTGACGCCAGCGAAAGATGTTGTCATCACTGTCCCTTACTACAAGGCATAGATGGGAAGGAGACTCACTGACTGATAAGAGTTCTCTTATCACCTTATCAGCTCTTATCGACACTGAAAAATTACCATCTCAGCAGCGGTCATCTCACCATTCATCGTCCCTTACTTCCTCTGCCGAAACCAGAGAAGTCGGAGATTTAGGAGCTGGAGATCCCTTTGCTGATAAGAGAAACACCACTTATCTCTGATGAACTTTCACTTGTCCTACAGCAGCCGAGCTATACACGACAATTATAAGAAATACGAAATAAAGTAGTGCTGTGCAATTCCGAAATTAATCTTTTCATGTTCTCAAGTTCCCTCAGAAATCTTCTCACCCTCCCGGCTCTACAACATTTTGGTCCTTCGAGCCGGATAATCCCGGCATTATTCTGGTGAGTAAGATTCTGCACATTTTCCCTCTTCAATTTGTTGCATGGCACGTGGTGCAATTAATTTAATAGCTCCATAGCTCTCGTAGTGCAATCAATTTAATAGTTCTAAAAAGCGAAATCTCACGCAATCTTAATCCAATTCGCGTTGTGCGTATTTTTGTGAAAAAAACCCAGTGAAAATTAAAAATCTGGAAGGTTCTGCAGTTGACGGTAGTACGGCAAGATTATCCCGTTATTTAGTTGCAACAGTTATGTGCACTGTAATGCATTTGCAGTAAAAATACTTATACACGTGCCATTCCTTCTACGGTGGTTGAGTTAAATAATTTAATTTTTTTTCGCTTACGTTTTGCGTAAGTTATGAAATATAAAATTATAATTGTTCTCGATAAAATAAATTTTGAAATAAATTTTTCTTCTTGTGCAGAACATTGACGGTTTGATCATTGTCCATCATTTTTGCGTTGTTTTTACTTTGAAATATTTGTTCACCTTAAATCAAGAGGTTCTGAAGTATAATTAAACCTGCCGGTGTGATCACTTGTAAATCATTTGCGTTATCGTAAAACTGAGACCTAACTAATTTGCGTTGAGAATTAATTTACTTCAGTCCGCAATTCCCTTACCTCATGATTGCACCTTTTGTAAATGCACAGAATATAGTTATGATCCATTATGCGTACCAGATGTTCAGATTAAACAGAGAGTAGCACGCAAAAGGATTTATGCTCCAACATTACATACAAGTTTTTTCATGTACTATTTCAGATATAGCAAACAATTATTCTCCTTCCTCACCTGAATTAATAGTAAATCGTTGTGAAAACGTCAAACCAAAGACTGTATATATATTAAGACGTCCCAAGCGGTGCAACTCACAATTTCCTGAAGCACAAACTACCTAATACACAGACGGAAAAAGTCGAACATTGAGTTGCGAAGGCAAAAATGGGTTACGAGTCGTAATCCATCCGAGCTTTTTATTTTCTCTCAGAGCGAAAATTCATCTCAGAACTTTTTCAACGCTTTCAACGTGTTGCGTTTCGTGCACTGTCCTTATGCATCATATCTTGTGTATGTATGCAGGATTAAAGTTAAGTCCCTTTGCCCGGCGCCTGCTTGACCAACGAAATCGCGAGAGAGAGTTTAGCTTTTTACTTAAGTGGGTAGGAGCAAAGACCTTTAATATACGAAGACGTCTCACAGCTGAAAGCTCTGGCAAAAATTCACCGATTTCAGTAGATCGAGATGGGAAGTATTTTGCTGCTTTCGGTGCTTTGCTTTGGTTTTGCTGCATGCTGGCCTCTCTGGTTGCTGCTGTCGCTGCCATTTGTTCCTGATGGTTGGAAAAAGGGCGAAAGCAGGAAGAGAGAAGATAACGTTTGTGGGCAAGCCGTCCGTCGATAGGTGCTTCGGGGAGAAGGGTTGGAATTGTGTGGTTGATGGTATGAGCCGAAATCAGATTTTATTCTTGTGTGCGTAATTCTTTGAAATCGAGATTTTTCGGAGGCCCAAATGAAATTCTCGAATTTGCAACAGAGATTAGAAAATAAATTTTTTGCTTGTTCGAAATAAAACTCATTTCATTATTTAGGATGTGGAAAAGAAAAAAAAACGTTGGTACGGAATAGGTATTCGGAATGATGTTTTTTCAGACTGTTAACAATTGTTTATAATTTAAAAAAGTTCAAATTTGCTGCTTAGTGTTTAATGTTCCAAATTTTTTCAACGATTATTATAGATAACTTTATTTTCAGCCTTTCTTTTGATTTTCCAAGTGCAATTTTTTCTTAAAAGAACTAGAATTAGGAAATCAAGAATTGTTTTTCTATGATTAAAACATGGCGATCCTTGGGAAAACCAATTTGGAAAAATTTCGATAGTTTTATTAATACACATTTTAATAATATTTTCTTTTATATTAGAAATATGCAAGTAATTATTGAACAACTTCTCGTATATTGCAAAATGTAATTGGCATATTGAAAAAAAATTATCCGAAGGACATTTTAAATTTAAATTTTTAAGATCTTTCTTGTAATTTTTTTGAACAATAAAATGTTCGGAATTTAGCACGATGTCGGTATTTTCTTTTGCCATGACTGAAGCACAATTTTTACAATTAAGTTTCTGAAAAGCAATTTTGAAAATAGTGTACCCTACATAGTATCTTTTTGCATTTTCTTCTAATGTAAATACATCGTGGACTGCACTCGTTGGCAACGCTTCAACCTCATTGAAAAAATCATTATTGAAAGTATTACCAGTAACACCTTCAGTATTGTTTAAGTTGCAGGTAGCGAAATCATTTTGTGTACGTCCATGTCCATCAGGTGTGTTTGAATTATTCGGATCAATTTCAAGCCATTCAAGCATAAGATCGTCATCGTTTTCACAGTTTTGATTCGCAGTTTGTTTACATGTTGACAAGTTTTTTATTATACATAAATAAGTATTTTTATTATACATAAATTGTCGTTTGCGCACTTCTTCAATTAAATTTTCCTCGAATTCCATTTTCAACTCACAACACTGTCAATGACACATGAAAAGAAACGTTAAATTGAACGCGGCGCGTTGAAATTTAGAACTTTGCGCTAAAGCTAGTGGCGCGTCGCGTGCGTTGCGTTGGATGCGAGCCCATTGTAATTCGAAGCACATGAACCCATATGCTCTTTCTGACTTGTCATCGCACGCGACGCACGCAACGCGCTCAAAGTTTGGTTGTGTCACCACCTTGATTTTCAACTCCAGCGCTGCTTCTTTTATACCGTTTTCCTTGTTACCTTTGTCAAACATCCGTTTCCATGGTTTTCGGTTGGTTCTCCATGGTTTCCGGCTTGATTCGCCTTCCACACTCTGTGGCATCACTAATCAGTGGGTCTTGGAACATCTTCCACCTAGCGCTTTCTCCCTTGCGCATTTTGTGGTCTCTTTTCCACAACATGAATGTGGTTATGTTTATACAATTCATTATTTGCATACTTTTATGCTCTTTTATTAGCATAGACAACATCCGCAAGTCGCGAAAATGTAGATTGAGAAGCACTGATCTCGCAGAAAATGTTGGTTTGAAGGATATCGGTGACGGAAAGTTTGACAGTTCGTTCGGGTGTGATTAGTGACAATTGCCGGTGAATTTAGATAAATAAGTGCGGTAAGTTGTGATTATGAGCATTTTACTCATACTATATATTGTAGTTACTGTATATTCAGTATAAAATCTAGTGTAGAAGTCCTTCGCGCAATGAACTTGCTCGCTGCAAATTGCATGTTTTTTTTGGTTATGTAAGTGATAGAATCTATGAATCGGGTGTTCATGATATTACCTCTGATATCCCGAATGGTGAAGCATATCATCCGAACCCACCAGGTTGTTTCAGCCTGTCGGCTGTAACTTCAGACGAGGTCTATCGTCGTATTAATGATCTATCCAATAATAAAGCTCCAGGTCTGGATGGTCTCACTACACATATAATAAAAACAATCGCCCCCTATATCGTGACTCCACTTGCTTACATTTTTAATCTATGTTTCACAACTGGAACTTTTCCCAATAAGCTTAAGTGTGCAGTTATCATACCCCTGCATAAGGCTGGTGATAGGCTGAACCCTGATAATTATAGGCCTATATCCCTCTTACCTACCTTCTCGAAGATTCTTGAAAAATGTATCAGGGATAGACTAACCGAATACCTCCAGGCTTGGGGTCTATTATCCTCTCACCAATATGGTGCAGAAGTAACTGCACGACTGATGACGCAATCTATGACGTTACAAATTTTATTAACTCAGCCCTAAACGAGGAAAGTAAAGTTATTGCGATTTTCCTGGATCTTAAAAAAGCTTTTGATACTGTCAACCACGAAATCCTGCTTCATCAGCTTTTTAAAATAGGTGTAATGAATTTAGAGTATTCTCTCTTTCGTTCTTACCTGTCTGAAAGAACCCAAGTCGTAAGAATAGACCAATCTTACAGCTCTCCACTGTCAGTTAATTGTGGTGTCCCTCAAGGAACAGTTTTAGGTCCCACTCTCTTCCTTATTTACATTAACGAACTCTTGGAAAAATCTCTACAAAATGGTCACATTGTGGCCTATGCTGACGACACGGTTTTACTATTCCGTAGTACTGAGTGGAGTTCTGTTGCGTCCTTTGCTAATGAGGGCCTGAATATTGTACATCACTGGTTGCACTTACATAAACTTACCTTAAACATGAATAAAACCGTTTTTATGACGTTTGACACTGGGAAATCCAAAAAATCTAAACCCGACATTGAAGTTAAGCTGAATGGTATCTTACCCCATGGTCCGCCGACGATAAAGTTAGTCCGTGAAGTTAAATACCTTGGTATAATAATAGACGAGAACCTTAAATGGAATAGTCATGTGCTTTATGTTTGTAATAGGATTAGGAGTATGATCCACAGAATATTAATTATCAGGAATTTCTTAGATCGACACCTTATGCGAACGGTTTATTTTGCCTTGATACAATCCATTTTGCAATATGGGATAATTGCTTGGGGTGCTGCGTATACATCTTGCCTTATGCCCCTAACTAACCTACAAAGTAAACTAGTCAAATTGTGTTTGAAAAAATCTAAGTTCTTCTCCAGTACTCAAGCTTTCATTGATTTTGACGTAATGACCTTGCGCCAAATTTACACCTTTGCCACTCTCAAATTTATTACGAAGAATCTACCAAGTTTTGCCAACCATCTGACCAATCACTATACCCGAAGGCAGGCCACTAGACCCTTAAGGGAAATAAAATGTAATAATAGTTTAATGCAAAGACATGTTGCCTACATAGGACCAAAATTGTATAACCAGCTACCATCTGAGCTAAAATCTAGTTTGCAATCTGTTAACTATAAATTAAAGTTAAAAAATTATGTGTTTGGTAACCCTGGAATTTTCTCCACGATTTTTAGCTGCTAGGATATCTCTCTGACTGACATTGTCTGTATTAGCTTTTCTATTTACCATAGCTCTATCTTCTATACTCGTTGGTTATAAGACAGTCCCAATCCTCACGCACAAGCTATGCTTCTGTGAGCGATTAGCCTTAACTTTAGTTAGACTTCTCTGGCCATGAATTAGGCCTTAAACTAGAGCTCTTTGGCTTTTTAAGCACACATATTGTGTGTATTTAAAATGTGGAGTACCAGTTAATAAGAATTCTTTCTTTTTCCTATCTTCAGGATGATCTCTGGTTCCGTAGTGATGACTGGACATCGTTGAAGGAGCACCAAGCTTGGTCCCCAAAGATAAGTATATAAATATAAATAACATGAAGTTATAGCTAACATTTTATTTTCCTTTTCAGGACATATGTTGACGAACAGCTATTGAAACCAATTTGGGCATATGGGCTGCAAATCTGGGGCTCGGCAAAAAGAACAAACCTGGCAATCATCCAGCGCATGCAAACTAAAATAATAAGGGCAATACTCGGGGCGCCACGCTACGCCAATAACAAGATAATTCAACGCGACACAAACATCGACCCCGTTTGCGACGAAGCGAAGAAAGTGTGCAAAAGATATGTCATAAGACTACGCAATCACCCTAACAGATCAGCAAAAAATCTGCTAAATGCCAGGAAATTTCTACGCCTGAAAAGAACTGACCCCCTGCTGCCTGCCACAGCATAAAAACCCTACTCAAGGAAAATCCCGTATCAACCGACAACAGTAAGCAATGGGTAACACTCAAACGAAAAAGTGGACAACACGGGCGAAGTTATAAACTCGATAATCATAAACCCAGTAGACGTGGTGTCAACTAGACAAGAAACAATCCCTATAATTCTGACGGCTATAGTGGGGATCAACTTCATCTACCAGCTGTACAAGGATTATAGGCGAAGCATCAAGAAAAAATATACCAACCCGGCGAACTGCTAAGGATCAACTAGTGAACAACCCCCAGGATGGCTACATCCGTCACTAAAGACGTACTCTACCGGAAGCTGCAACCAAAACCTCACGGAAGCACTGGCTACCAGAGGAAAAACAATTAGCATCTAAGAGTTGAAATATTGTAAGCTAGAGTTCGGTATACGATCTAATTCTTACGTAAAAAAACAAATAAAGTGCAAATAAAAAAAAAAAAAAAGATTAACCCAATGGGGGTGAAAAAAAATAGTTTGTAAAATTGATAATGGTTGAGTGGGAGAAAAATGAAAAATGGTTAATAATTTTCAAACCTTGGTTCTGGGAGGTGGGTGGGTGGTAGGGGAAAAAAAATACGACGATAAAGTAGAGAGGGTGCAAAGTATCAGAAAATTATTGAGAAGAAAAAAAAACGTGCAGAAAGTGCTAATTTTGTTGGTGGAACAACGGTATGTCGGTGTAAAAACATAAAGGATTGCGAAAAAAGTGGGTGACTTTGAATGTGTTTGGGGGGATTTGAAAATAATATAATTAAAAAAATAAAAATGTGAATTTGGTGAAAGTAGCGGAAGAGTCGAAAGTACGAATTTGTGAAAAAATTAGATTTTTAGCATAATCCGATGGGGGGGAAAAAAATAGTTTATAAAAAGAATTGGGTAAGAAGTGAAAAATGGTGAAATTTTTTCAAACGCTAGTTGTGGGATTTGGGTGGGTGAGAAAAAAAAAATATATGACGATAAAGTAGAGAGGGTAGAAAGTATCAGAAAATTATTCATAAGAAAAAAAAACGTGCAGAAAGTGCAAATTTCGTCGGTGAAACCGATTACGCAACTCGGAGGATTCATAGAAAAATTCAACTCCTTCACGCTTCACGTTAGGGGAGTCCCACAAGCCCCTTGCGCAGAAAAACGGCGCAGCGCTACGTCCTATTGAAATTTCTCGTGTCGGCTGCCTGATGTAGAGGTAGCGCCCGCACCCCACAGCTTCAAATATTCCTACCCTTCCCTATCGCAATCAAATACTAACGAGCAGCTCAGAAAGAACCTCACCGAATTCCCAGATTCTCTTTTAGAGCCGGGATATTGCTGGGATATCTCGAGGCATCGCGAATATCGGGCTAAGGCAAAAGCGTTCATAATTTCTTCAATGGGATGCACAGTCTCTATGTTATTTATTAATCTATGGTACTACTTTACATAATAATTTAATTATAATGAATTACCTTTATCGGGAACGTTTAATTTTGTTAAAATTAATGTTAAACTTACAATTAGTTATATAGGCATTAAAAATTAAACGCCTATAAAAACCTAGTCCCATCAGTTAAAGGGGATTCCCAAATGCCTACGTCATTATAAGAAGTCAAAATAAACCTGCACTGTAAAGACGAAACGTATTTGAGTACATATGTACGTGCAGGCACCAAAAGCAATCGGCTAGGGATTACGACAGGAAAGACGACCGCGGTGTGTAAGCGCAAAGGCAAATACGTTTACGCACTTCGCATCCAGTCATGGCTGGTTGAGTGTATTAGTGTATTCGGACAGTGGCTTACTCAAAATATCGCATCGCCAGCAAGCTGCGTACGAAGAGCTTTGAGATTGCCTCCTAGCTTTCACAAAGAGCTTCCAAAAAGTGGTTCCTCCTCCAATGTTCTACTTGTCACCTCTTTATGTATTATTTCTCTATGATATTAGGGAGTTTGTGCCTGAAGCTTAACTACAGGCATCCTACATCAGCCGACAGAGCTTTCCGAGGAGGCTTGATTTTGTCGTCCACTTTTCTGAGTAAAAACCTCTGTCCGCTGAAATTTTTCTTCCCTTGCGCATAGATGATTTTGCGAGACGCGGGTCGCAGGCGGCGTTTGCTTTTCTGTCGGGAAGAAAAAAGTCGTTTGTGTGTGAATAAAAAATCCGATATATATGCAAAATGCACACACACAAACGACTTGCATCTTCCCGATAGAAAAGCAAACGCCGCCTGCGACCCGCGTCTCGCAAAATCATCTATGCGCAAGAGAAGAAAAATTTCAGCGGACAGAGGTTTTTACTCAGAAAAGTGGACGACAAAATCAAGCCTTCTCGGAAAGCTTTGTCGGCTGATGTAGGATGCCTGCTGTTAAGGCCTGCGCCCATACGATGCAGCGGCCTGCGTCATGCATCAAGCTTTTAAGCTCTTGATGGATCTCGATGCATGCTGCTGCATGGCAATTCAGAGGTTCGCCCATAAAATCCGTCATCTGACAATGCCACAAATTGTCAATAGTCACAGCACAGCCACAGCACAGTGCGGGGATTTTTTTGAAGGAGCATTTTTGAATATTAAAAAGATAAAAATGGATCTTACTAAACTAATTAAATTTCTTTTAATAGAAATTCTGCTATTAGGTGCGTCCAATGTTTCAGGTACACTTTGCCGGGATGTAAACAGCCAACTGTGATTGCACAACTTTGAACTTGCAAGTTTGAAAGTTCACCCTAGGCTCAAACCAGCTGATGCGTCTTGACGGATGAAAATATTGAAAAATGTTCAACATTTTGATGCGTCGATGCATTGACATGCATCGCTTATGGGCGAAGCTCCATAAGAAAGCATGGATTTCAATATTTTCATGCGTCAAGAGCTTAAAAGCTTGATGGGCGCAGGCCTTTAAGCTTCACAAAATTGTGAGTTGCACCACTTGGGACGTCTTAACATACATATATACAGTCTTTGGTCAAACCATACGGCAATCAGTTGAATATACCACTGACTCTGACTCCTGATAGAAATACTCCGTCCCTAACACAATTCTTAGAACCTCCTGAGAAAAAAATTCCATCTCCAACTCTATTTACGAATTTTGTTAATCCCTCAGAGCCTGATTTGCTTAATTCTCTAATTTCTATTACTGAGGTGACTTCTGGAAACAACATTTCTGATTTGCTCGAAAATAAAACGAAAGATGTAAAAGCTTTTGTCAATGCACAAATAATGCATAAATTTTGCCCTGGAAAAAAGTGGACCCTTGATCAAAAAAATGTTTTTTTAAAAATATATTTCAAGTCTCCAGCCTTTTACAAGTCTTAGAAGGGCAATAGAGGCACTGCAAAGGGCATAAAATCTAAGAAGAAAAACGATCGCCTGAAAGTCTTAGAAGGGCAATAGAGGCATTGCAAAGGGCATATAATGCACTAGAAAAACAAATTAAATATGGACTAGGCCTACTGGGGACACCACCTTAAAAAAAGCTCGTTTTGAACTCTACCTCTTAGGTGGTGTGGAAAAGGGTGTCATAACACGAGTAAGCAACACAACACTCTTCTTAATAAATTAGGAAAGAAGGAAAATATATGGCCAAAATAAATTCAATTTGTAAAACAAATTAGAAAAAAAAATACAAAATGTCTGAAATAAAGCTTTTCGGATTTGATTTCAGCTAAATAAACAAATAAACAGACGTGGAGGTGAATTAAAGAACAGTGTGTAATAATATCAGATCGGGGCTCAGTTGAAATGGAATCATGCACAAATTGCTAATATATATTATTGCAATTCCATTCATTATTTCACATCAACGGATATTTCACAGAAATGAAACAATTTTCCTTATGTTCGCTTATTGTGTTATATATGCACACGCATATGTTAGATTTTTTGTCTATTATATTGGCGAAAACTTGACTGCAGGGGGCCTATTCCAGAACTCGACTCGATCGAATTGCCCATCGAGAAGCGCAAATCGGTATTCCGTAACTCGATATCGAGCTTATTTCAGTGACAGTCGATCGACGATTTCGTCGACAGCTAAATGGCAGTCGAGTGTGCTTTGTGCGGTGGTGCTGTGAGTGTTTTTCGAATAAGTTTTAAGTATTTAATCCTTAAAAGTGTAGCGTTTGGATTGTGGAACTATTTAATTACACTAGTTTACAATAATTTTGCCCCTAAACAAGTGATATATGGTTTCTATAGGATTTTTTCTGTAGATTAAAAATTCATAAAAGAAAATATTTTATGATATCTTGCTTCATACAGTTGGTAGTGAATGAAAATTACAATTAGCGCACGTTCATGAAAAACTACTTCCCCGTTTAGTAAGAGATGGAATTTTTGTATTTCATACCATAAATCTAGCAAAGGATTTAGAATTTCATTTGAGCCATATTATGAGCACTTTTCACGTCAATTCAATTCAATTCAATTATTATCAATTCAATATACTGAAAAAACGATTTGTTTTAGTTTTCATCCTATTTTAATCAAAAAAAGTGTCAATTTGGTCAGTGAAGTTTGCTGCACTTCATCTTTGAAGCAAATTTTCAATGTTTCATAGGGCCACACTTTTGGTTGCTCTCGATCGAGCTACATAATACGAAAATGAAATCGAGTCGACAAACCAACTCGACTCGAGTGCGCAATCGAGTCGAGTTCTGGAATAGGCCCCCAGGATCTTGTCTCAACTATCTGTATTATAAAAACCAGACGACAGCGCCTCTAGGGAGAGGTTAACAAGTTACTACAGAAAGCTACTTGCGACCACTATACAGGGTGTTCAGAGGTGGGAGGGAAATATTGGAGGAGGTGAAAGGTCAGACCGAGACAAGCAAAAAATCGTATGGGTGGGGTTATCTCGCACCGTTCGGCAGTTACAGGGTGATTCGTAAATCAGGATGTTGCCTTATATGTATTTTTATCTTTTTTTCTACGCATCGCAGCGACCCCAAACCGATCTCAAAAAATCATTATTTGGAACCCCTTCTAAAAAGGTCAACACCGCCCCCCTATCCCAAATCCGTTGGCCACAATCACCCCCGGAAGTTGAAAAAATTAACTTTTATTTCACGATTTTTCACTTTTTGCCCCACTTTTCTCCGAAATTCGCGTTATTAACATACCTACTTTTTATTTTTTTTAAGTTACCTATCTAATTACCTTTCCTAAAACGTGCAACCTGCCCAGGTAGAAAAAGGATGCAAAAATTTATTTACAAAAATCCTTTTACAGAAAATCATGACAATTCGAATTTTTAAGAAATTATACTTAAGTTAACTAAAAAAATACATTTTATTCACTTAAAAACTAACTACAATTAAAACTTATGTCCTACAAAAGCTGTTCAAAATGTTCTCCGCCAGTTTCGATGCATGCAAGCAGCCTTCGTCTTACTCCGCGTTTGAGGTCTATGGTAGCCAGTCTCTCCCGTATTTTCGTCGCTGCAGTCCCAATCCTGGTAACTAATTCTTCACTGGTGTTGATTGGTATTGGGTAAACTTCATCTTTCATCATTCCCCATAAGAAAAAGTCCAGTGGAGTAAGGTACGGTGATCTAGCAGGCAAAGGAATCGGTCCACCTCGTCCAATCCAGCGCTCTGTGTAATGTTCATTCAACCTTTCCCTAACAATGTTCCCAGTATGCGCAAGTGCTCCATCGTGCTGTAAGTACATTGCGCTTCTGGTGGCCAGGAGGATGTCCTCCAACAAATCCGGAAGGGTATTCTCCAAAAAGTCCGAATATAGCTGATTATTCAGCACTTGGGGCAAGATGAAGGGTCCTATCAACTGGTTGCCGATGATGCCAGCCCAGACGTTGACACTAATTCTTTGCTGGAAGGACCGACATCTTGTCCTATGTGGGTTCACATCTGACTTGTCCTATGTGGGTTCACATCTGACCAGGTGTGGAGGTTGTTGAAGTTTGTGATGCTATCCCGGCTGAATTGCGATTCATCTGTCCACAGAATTCGGTCTAGAAACCTTCTGTTTTCGATGTCGGACTCGAGCAGCCAAGTGCAGAACTGCAATCGTCTTTCGGAATCTCCTTGCTGTAGTGCTTGGATCCGGATATGGTGGTATGGATGTAGTCCCTCTCGGTTCACAACGGTCCAAACTCTCCCTGAAGACAATCCTAACCGTCGTGCGACCTGCCTGATGCTTATTTCAGGGCTGTTCCTGACGATGTTGAAGATTTGTTGGTCGGTGTCCGCTGAATCGGCCGATGTTCCTGATCGCGCTTCTGCTCTGGGGGTGGTTACACTTCCGGTTTCTTTTAACCTTCTGAAAGTCCTTGAAAATATCCTTCTGTCGGGTACACGCCGGTTCGGAAATATCCTTTGGTGTTCCCGTACGGCCTCACTATCATTTCCGTCTACTAAACCGTACACGTAAATTATATCGGCATACTTTTCAACACTGAATTCTGCCATTTTTTCTTAATTTTTTCTATTAAACACCCGTTCTTATCGATTGCTTCTTCAACTGTGGTCAATGTCCTTCCAAACTTACCCGTTTTTATACCATAATTCATAGGAGGTATTAGAAACGGAGCGTCAGGATACTTAGGAGTCCATACTGAATATCTTAAACTAATAACGCCATATAACGAGATTACATTTATTATTTTATAACTATTTTGCTGAAAGAATAAAAATTTATTACATGTGTTTCCTAAACAAAAATTGTTTACTTAACGATTTTTTCCATTATGGTGCAATAAAGTAATTAGGTACCAGGTGAGGATGTTTTAATTTCAGGAATTTTGCAACCCCTTTCTACTTGGGCATGTTGCACCTTTTTGGCAAGGTAATTAGATAGGTAACTTAAAAAAACTAAAAAGTAGGTATGTTAATAACGTGAATTTCGGAGAAAAGTGGGGCGAAAAGTGAAAAATCGTGAAATAATAGTTAATTTTTTCAACTTCCGGGGGTGATTTTGGCCAAGGGGTTGAGGATAGGGGGGCGGTGTTGACGTTTTTGGAAAGGGCTTCGAAATAGTTTTTTTGATATCGGTTTGGGTCGCGGCGATGCCTAGAAAAAAATATAAAAATACAAGATCGGTTCCCATATAAGGCAACATCCTGATTTACGAATCTCCCTGTAACTGCTGAACGGTGCGAGATACCCCCCCCCCCCCACACCTATACGATTTTTTGCTTGTCTCGGTCTGACCTTTCACCTCCTGCAATATTTCCTTTCCACCTCTGAACACCCTGGGTATTCTATACACAAGGCATGTATCGTTTGATAGCATTAAGGCCTGCGCCCGTAGTATGCAGCAGAGTCCGTCATGCATCAAGCTTTAAAGCTCTTGACGGATGAAAATATTAAAATCCATGCTTTCTTATGGAGCATTGCCCATAAGCGATGCATCTCAATGCATCGACGGATCAAAATGCTGAACATTTTTCAATATTTTCATCCGTCAAGCCGCATCAGCTAGTTTGAGCTTAGTGTGAACTTCAAAATTTGCAAGCTCATAGTTGTGCAGTCTCAGTTGGCTGTTTACATCCCGGCAAAGTGTACCTGAAACATTGAACGCACCTAATAGCAGAATTCCTATTAAAAGAAATTTAATTAATTTAGTAAGATCCATTTTTATCTTTTAAATATTCAATATTGCTCCTTCAATAAAATTCCCGCGCTGTGCCGTGGCTGCGCTGTGACAAGTGACAATTTGTGGCACTTGTCAGATGAGGGATCTTATGGGCGAACCTCTCCATTGCTATGCAGCAGAATCCGTCGAGATCCATCAAGAGCTTTAAGGCTTGATGCACGGCGGACTCTGCTGCATACTATCTGCGCAGGCCTTTAATCCGTACATATTATGTCCCTTCGAGTGACACTGCAAGGCTTTCTTAGGTCTTCTTAGGTTTTCGATTTGAATTCTTGAAGATTTTTTAAAATTGTTATTTTTAAATATAACTTACCGTTATTTGAATGTCGTGAGATGTATCGCATGTATCCAATTTTCTCTTAAATCTTAGGACGGTATGCGTTGTATTTTCATAGCCCAGCATGAGAACGTAATCCTGAGATGGATCTACAACGGGTTCGTTGTCACCATTGATCTTCACATGTCTATCCTGTAACGAAAGTGAAAGAACTATGTAAATCAATTAAACATGAAGTGGGAAATATAGTTCCGCAAAATGACTCCTGAGATAAACACAGTTGATTCTTCGGCATATAAAGGGTGTTTATTTATTTATTCATTCGCTTAATACAAACTACGAACTTAAAATTAACTAAATTAACTACTAATTATGACTAGAAAGGAGACATTATGGTCTATTGTAGGGGTGGGTTGGGCGAGAAAATTTATTTCAGGTTCGCTTAAAACAATCTAAAATGTCTGGCTTAAACTTACTAAACTATACAGGATGTGTTAGTTTAAGGGTGGCGTCGGCGAGCAAAGGGCTTGTTTAAAGAAAGATTTGTCTAAGTGGAAGTCGAAAATGGTAGATGTATTGGCTTTCCGCAGCATTCTAGTGGAGGGTTTGAAATAACCGTAATTGGTGCGATGATTTTCGAGGCCGAATGTGAGGAAACCTAACGTTGCGAGGGTTAGTGTTAATGGATATGCTGTGCCGGAACTCTGGACAGTTGATGGATCCAATTACGACTTGTTTAGCGAAGACGACATCGGCGACATCACGACGTAAGCAAATAGGCAGAAGATTCATTAGTTGTAGACGACTTACGTATGGAGGAAGGTTGAGCTGGTCTGTTCAAGGAAGGTCAAGCAGCGTGAAGGGAATGAATCCGCTGTAAACTGATTCAATTCTATTAATGATCGTGTGTTGGGAAGGTGACCAGACCTGACCGACGTACAGAAGTAGGAGCCTAACGAAGAAGGTATAGAGAGATGTAGTTACTAAAGGGTTAGAAAATTCTTTAGACCAACGTTTAATGAAGTCAAGAGTGGAGTTGGCACTGCTGATGATTTGATCAATGTGGAAATGGAAATTAAGCCTACTATCACAGATGATTCCAAGATCGCGGAGGGTGCGGACAGAGTGTATCGATTCCCCTTAGAGAACGTAAAGTCTGGGAGGGATTGAGGACAGTGATTTGTTTGAAGATTTTCAAGTCATCGGCGTAAATTAAGATATCGGAGTGGTACATTCACGACATCGTTGATGGTAGCATGAAGAGAAGGAGGCGAATTGACTGCCCTGGGGTACGCCGGAAAGGGTCAAGAAGAGATTTGAAATCGATGAATCGAGGTGAACCATATAATGCCGGCTATGGGAATTTATCCATGAAATAAGGCGAGGAGGAAAGCCCAGGTAGTTAAGTTTGGGAGAGATAATTTTATGGGAGATTTTATCAAATGCTTTGCTGAAATCGGTTGCAATTACATCAACTTCGGCACCGATTTCCATGGCTGAGAGGGGTGTCGCATTGATTATAGAGAAAATAGATTGATACAAAAAGCTGTCACGTTACGAGTCTAGATGTCGCCACTAGTACCATTTCTATATTTCAGCTCAAAATAAAGCTTTCTTTGCTTAAACTCCGTGGCTTCAAATTTCTGTTCTGCCTTCGGAAACAAGTTGATTTATTCCTATTATTGGCCGAAAGAATCAAAAATACTAAATACAATTCAGTGCCTTTTAAAATATGTGCCTGTTTAGACGGTTCGCGTTTAAACGTTTGTTCAGACGGTTCGCTTTGAGTCCAGTTGTTTTCATGGCAAGTGGAACATATTTTTGAGGTTAAGATTTAATTGTGCGAAGGAAAACATTGGAAATGAATAAAGATGAGATTGTAGCAATGATAGGCCTTTTATTGGTGACATCTGCTTCTGCAGATACACCTAGTTAAACATTCAATGCTCAGGCACATTTGCTCTTAGCTCCTGGCAGGTGGACGAAAATGAGAATGAAACACTTAAATGGAACAATATGCAATTGAAACAGTCATGTCACCAAAAAAGCGAACGTGAGTCCTGTTCTGATCGAGACGCACTTCCTCTTCACCCGAACCAACCCCTCACCTACAAATTTCGTCACGAACGTTCGCTGAAGCGAACCGTCTAAACAGGCACTATGTAATCTTTTAGTTTGATCCCTTGACTTCAAATTCTTGTTCATATTTTTAACTTTAATTCTTAATAGAATTTTTAAAATATATGTAAGTACTTCAGATTTATGATCACATCCTGGCCATTGCTGCAATTTTATATTTATTATAGCATATTATATTTCTTGAAGCATTTCTGAATAATCTTCAGTAGAAATATCCTCTGCAAGACATCCTCAAAAATAACCTGCTCTTCTCCAGAAGTTGGTTTGAAGTTAATTAAATTTTCTGATTGAGAATTAGCATAGCTTGAATATTCTGAAGGTGATACATTTTGGAACATAATTTGTTTTATATTTCTGTATGCTCTGTAAACGGAAGGATTACGTTCATAGGAACCTTTGAAGCCTCGTATCATTGAGAACATATTTTCTAAAGGATCCTGATGAGTATGACTAATGATAAAATACTGTTGCTGTTTTTGAAGATCGCCCCCATAACATTTCAATTGCTGTGATTGGTTGAATTAATCCATCAAAACAGAACGGACTTTTCATTCTCCCTTTATGTTCCCACTGTCCAATGTAACTTTTCGCTTCCCTTAAATTATCTACGATATTATTATTTCAGGATATGGCATTTTTGTGTGGATTCCTTGCAAACATGACACTGTTGAGATTATCAAATAAAGCATTAAGAGTGGAAATAAAATGTGCTGTATTTAAAGCAATATCTTTTTTATCTCTTTCGAAACAGCCAAGTCCAAGTGCAGTTAAAATAGCGGAAGCAACAGTGTGACTTAACACTTGAGTGGCAACTTTTACAGACATTTTATCAAAATTTTTGGGATTTATATGGGTGTCAGTTAATTTATACATTACTCTTATTTTTCCGTTATCAAAATGATAAACATCCCTTATGATAACCCATGATACTATTTTATCATTTATTTGAATATTATTCGAAAATAAACAATTTCGAATATTTTTGCATAGATGTGGGATATCATAAAATGCGTAAATTTTGTTTCCCTGTACTGAAAAGTAAGGTTGCTCCACGGTAACTCCCAAATTTTTATAAGATGAGCGATTAGTCGCAGCTTGGTCACAAGTTATACCAACTAAATCACAACCAGTTGTTATTAATTTGCTTATTCCATCTTGCAATATATTCAATAGGCTCTCTACATTCACAGGCCCCGCTATATAGCTAGTTGCCTGTTTCGAATTTTGATTCAAGCCCCTTAACTTAACATAAACAACATTAGCTGTGTTTTTTTCATGATCTGATCTGGATCTCGAATTTCGCGTTGAATTGAATATTTTAAACTGTAATCTAGAGCAAAATTTTTAAACTTGACAAAAAATTCATCACATTGCAATGATTTTAGCCCATCCAAACTTCAAGTCATGAACTGAAAATTTTATTGGATCTAGTTTTTGACGCAAATTGGTTCTAAGTCAATGCAATGTGATGCTCTTTTCACAAAAGTAAAAAGATTTGTTAGGAGTTATTATTTGCAAATTCCAATTCAATACAAAATTTGCCGCGAAATCTGATTCGGATCAGATCATGAAAAAAACACAGCTATTATAGAAGACGAAACTTTATTTTCTCTTCCTAAAGTTGAAAGGTTCTTAAAGTCAAATAGAACGTCGTCTTTTGAATTATATTGTAATTCCTTCTTTGTACTCATTTCGTCAAATAACAAAATGCATTGTCGATTCAGATTATCCAATTCTTCAATTTTTTTTGTAACATTTCCAATAAAATATTTGAAAGAGCAGTTGCGAAGCGTAAAGCTGAATACCACTTTAAGATTGTGGAAACAGAAGGTAATGCAGAACCTGTTTTAAGCATATGCTTATAAAGGACTGGAGAAAGGTAGTACTACTTAATAGCCAATCTTTTTTCATTTTCTGACTATTTATTTCCTTTCTTATGGAAGAGCAGGGATTTTACAAAAGTTCTCAATTCATCACTTTTTCCAACAAGTAAGTTATTAACAACTTATATTTCATTATTTCTGATAATGGCTTTCTCTGATTTTTTTGGTGATGCATAAACATATTTCGGAATTTTTCGAAGTTGAGGATTCCTCACACGATTGTGCACTTTCATTTGCCGGAAATTGCCATTCACATATATCAGAGGTTTCAGGGACCGAAGGTATCTTATAATCCCTCATATAGGTTTTATCCTCTGTATTTTTTTTAACTATTAGTTCCTCAGAACTGGAAGTTTCTTCTCTTGGTCTTTTGAGGATTTTTTTAACTGTAGGTTTATGAGTTTCCTTTGATTGACCCTCTCTTAAAATGTTTTCACACAAAGGATCCATGGAAATTTCCTTGCATAAACATATTGTTACAGAATTTGCCCCTCGGTAACAATATTAGGGGGCAAATTCGGCCTGCGGTGGCGTTGTCGAGAGGGAGACTTAATTTCTGTTGGCAAAAAAAATTCAGAAGAAACTCCCCAAAAACTCGGCCGGCCGGGCGATCTGGCAACCCTGCCCACTGGCACAATTTTTCCTACGCGGCACACCCACAGAGAAGCCCGCGACTTCCCCAAGCTCGCTGAGCGGCGCGCGGCCTGCCTGTGTGGCGGAGTAGCACGGCGGGGTAAGCAGCTCGCTCGCTGTTTACCTCCCAACGGAGTTTGTTTTCGGCGGCGGGGTTTTGCTTGGGCGCCGAAATGTCAGCCGTTTCAGTCCCGGGCCGTTTCGGTCACTATTTCGTATGCATTACCTGTTTGATTCATTTGTTCCCCTATTTCTTGCCATAGTTTTTCTTTATAATGTGTATTCATGTAATTAGGGTGTCGCAAATTATAAAGCATTTGATTATTTTTCACTAATTCTATGAGCCTCTCGTCATCCATTTCATAAATTTAAAAAACAAGATATCAAAGAATCACTGAGAACTAAGCCTCGCATGTACACTTGCTCGTGGAAACACTTAAATAGCGAGCATTTGGCTGTACGAAATGAGAAAATAAAGTGTTTCGGAGAAAAAAAGTGCTCTCCGTGTCCGGGCCCGGACGGAAAATATTCTTTGAAAGAATCTCGGGAAGCCCGGCACTGACACGGATGGATCACGGAAAGCACGGACCCGGACAAGTGTGAATGGTTCTATGCTAACTGTGTGTAACAATTTTCGGTCCGGGCCCGGCACGGAGCTGACACGGCCCGGACCCGGACATGTGTGAATCGGCCTTTACGAGCTACGCGGAGAAATGTTGCCCGAACTCGAGGAGGTGGCTGGCCTCAATGTTGCTTGACTTCGGTGCCGGGGCCTGATCAGCGGAGCCCCTCGCCACAGACAAATAATAATACAGATCTCGTATGCCATGCTAAAAAGTTTCCGCATTGCAACATTTCCAGTAGCCAAGTAAATTGGTCTCGTAGCCAAGTTTGTAGCTATACACAGCAAAGTTGGTTGCGCAGCATTTCACAGCCAAGTTGCAAAGCTTTCTTGTTTCGAAATGCGACTGAGTGAGCTTGTGTGAGAAATACAAACAAGCAGATGACTGCATATGCGCCTATTGGAGCTGTGTGCCTGCGTGCGCCCCCGCTGCGGCGAAAGCAGGATCGAAAGAACACAATAGGAGGCATTCGATTTTCGTCTGCTCATTGCTTCCTTGGATGCTTGCGTTGAAAGGTTGTGCGATTAGAGATTTTCTGCTGTTTATACATATTTGGATTTATATATTGACTTGGATTTTGATTTGGCTCCTGATTTGGATTTTGATTTGGCTTCCGATTTTAATTTTTCTACAGAATATTGAATTAAATTTAAACTCGTTGACGATCGCGGCTTTGCTTTTGGGACTTTCGATTATTTGGATATTTGTTGTCGACTTTGGCTGAATTTTGATTTTCCTGTTATTTTCTTCAAATTGGTTCTTGGAATTCTGTTGACGAACTTTGGCTTTTGATTTTATTAAACATGGCAAAATTGTGGAATGTGAAATGTAGCATTATATGTTGTTTAGCTACTGCGGAAAAGTATCCCGATAGGCGTTTTTTCCTTTTCCCCAAACTCGGCTCCGAAAAATATGAAAAGTGGATTAACGTCTGCTACCTCTCAGCTGACGAAATTACTAAAAAGAAAAAACCTTACATATGTAGCATTCACTTTGAAGATATGTTCTTTGGTAAAAAATTGTTAAAAAAAAATGCTATTCCAACTCTTTTTCTTACGCATTTACCGCACAATTCTTCTTTTGCTTCTGATTCTCAAAAGCTATTGAAAGAAAATAGTTTAAAAGTTTATGGGAATAAACGTAATGACGAAGATGACAATGATTTTGAACTCGAAGAATTAAATAAGCTATCAAACCTAACTACCAATGTTAATATATCGAGTGC
The DNA here is from genome assembly GCA_933228815.1 of Machimus atricapillus. Lineage (NCBI taxonomy): Eukaryota > Metazoa > Arthropoda > Insecta > Diptera > Asilidae > Machimus > Machimus atricapillus. The sequence goes on from OW121785.1 coordinate 48,421,630, forward strand.
GTCTCCAGTCTTATGTAACCAGTGTTTGAACAATACCAAACAAAACCGAACATTAAGAAGAAGTTTAACTCAAATAAAAAAGAAGAATTCATTGCTCAAAATAAATTTACTCAAACAGAGGAATAAGGAAAGAAAACAAAGATTGGTTTTAAAACAGATGAAAAGGAACAGAGTTGAAATAAAAAATTATATGAATGATATCGGTAAAAACATTGATGTGCTGAATGTAAACGAAAATACAAAAACTCTTGCTAATATGATTTTAAAAAAACCAAGGAAATATTCTGAAGAAGAGAAGAAATTGAGCCAGTTTTTATTTTATAGATCGTCAGCAGGATATAATTTTATGCGAAATGTGCTTCAACTTCATTTACCCCATGTAGCATCCTTATATAAATGGACAAAAATTAAACATCTCACCCCAGGTATTGATTTTGGTATTTTAAATGAAGTAAAAACTCAGGTGTCGAAATTGCCTTTAAAAGACCGAGAAGTTATTTTATCCTTCGATGAAATGTCTATCCAAGAAAATTTAGTTTATGACAATTTTGCAGATATTGTTGTAGGTTACCAAGACTTTGGAACGAAAGAAAGATCAAAGGATCTAGCAAAAACTGTGATGGTCTTCATGATAAGGAGCATATGCGGCAAATTTAAGCATGTCTTACATTATGTGGCTTGCTCTGCGGCTTTGAAAAGTGAAACATTATATAATGAGTTAATGAAATGTCTTGATTTATGCCAAATGATGGAGTTATCTGTAAGGGGAATCACATGCGATCAAGGCTCGATAAATCGAAAATTGTATAAGTGCTTAAAAGTTTCAGAAAAAAATACAATGTTTTCTAGAAACAATAATACAATTTATGCTATGTATGATATTCCACACTTGTTCAAAACATTTAGAAATAGATTGTTGATAAGTGACATTAATACACCCGACGGAGTAATTAGCTTTGACGTAATTCGTTTTCTTTACAATTTAGAAAGATATAATGCAACGAAATTGTGTCCAAAATTGTCTTTTTACCACATTAATCCCACAAACTTTCAAAAAATGAATGTAAAACTAGCCGTGCAGGTTATAAGCCATAGCGTTTCGGCAGGTATTTTAAGTCTGTTGGCTTTAAATAAATTTCCAATAGAGTTGCGAGAAAAAGCAAAGTCGACTGCAATTTGTTTCCAAAAACTTAATAAACTATTCGACATTTTAAATAGTAAACCTGCTTTTACCTGAACTTCTTCAAATTTGGAATTCTTGCGAGAAATGGAAAACTATGTCGTTAAAATGACACCAGTAAAAGGAAAATCATTTTGCTTTACTGGTTTGTCTATGAGTATTAACTCAATAATAAATTTAATTCAGGCAATTTTTGTTGAGCACAATGATGTTTTTTATATATATGCCCATAAATTTAATCAAGATGCTCTAGAAAATCTGTTTTCCCAAATAAGAGCTAGAAATGCTAATAAAAGTAATCCAAATTTATTTGAATTCAATCAAATATTGGCAAAAGTTATAACTTTAAAACTTTTTTATACATCTGCATTTTCAAATTGTGAGAATGATGGCGATGAATATTTTGATTTTGATTGGTCTGCAGTACTGAATATATCAGATTCTGATCCAAATGTTTTAATAGATGAAAATGGAGAACAAGATCACGAAGAGGAAAACATTTCTAATGAACTTGGAAGTGATGATGTTGACGATGAAATCAAATATTTTCAAAATTATGAGCAGATTCAACCAGATGATGCCTCCACGAAATATTTTGTTGGGTATTGTTGCTACCAAATTCTGAAAAAAATGAAGACACCCTGCGAAAATTGCATAATGGAGCTTACAGAAATGAATTGCAATAGTGATTTGTCAAACATTTTAATTAAAACTAAAAGTTATTCCTCAACAAATATTGGTCTAACAACTCCTTCTGAAAAGTTTTTTAATATTTGTAAAGATAATATTAAAATGTTTGAGGAAATCTTCAAAACGCTACCTCATATTGCAAACATTAAAAAGATAATAATCGAAAAATGTGTCGCAGCGTATGAGGATTGGTTTAAATGCAATAATGAATGTAGCACTCATCGACTAAATATTTTAGACTTTATGTTAAAAGTGTTATTAAGAAAACATTGTACATGGGCTATTGACCGTTATCGAACAGAGAAGAAAGCACTTGCCAAGGTTAACAGGAAGAAACTAAAAAAATACTACACATAATCTAAGATTATTACTTTTTGAAATAGTAAAAATACATAAATATGTAATGTAAAAAGCCATATTTTATTAATTTAAACTCATATTCCACTTAAATTCATCCTTATTATTATTTATTGTTACTTGATTAGATTAATATTTCCGAGAAACCTGTCTTTCTTTTTCCGCGAACCACCTCGAGTGACTAACGACCAGACAAATAATAAACCAGCTGGACTTCTTGATAATAATTAAGTTTTAATATCTCGAAAACGATTAACATGCGCTACAAATCGGAAATAGTCTTATCTTACATACATATGTCCACAAAGTATTGGCTCAATCTGAATCTCCGAGGAGCTACCTTTTCAGCAATCTATTGTCACAAATAAGCGCATAAACAATATTCATATAATGAATCCTGAAACGTAGCCAAAGTCGTCAATAAGAAGAATATCTGTGCCAAAATTGATAATTTATCAATTAAAAAAGGGCCGAAATCGTCAACGTAAATAATCAAATAAATACCAGCGAACCATTTCCCCCTCGTTCGCTTCGCTATTTCTTTATGTTGGCGTGAATAATCCCTTTGCGCATTCTCTTTTCCTTTTCCTGCATCAGTGGTATTGATGCAGAATATGATGGAACCATTGCAACATTGAAATTCCCTCACGCCTCACTTTCATTCAAGCCGGCGCCCACGAACACCTCGCTGCTCTCGTGTCCTGACGCTCGACCAAGTGGGCAAGTGCAGAGGCTCCATCTTCGATTCATATTGCTGAGACATTTTCATCCGAACTTGTTTAAAACTGCAGAAATAGAAATGCGTTCTCGTTTTCCTATGCTGAGGCGAAATCTGTATTATTATTTGTCTGTGCCCTCGCACAGCTGACGGCTGCGAAGTTCAAGGGCAACCGATTGTTTGTTCGCGGCGCGGCTGCGGCAAATTCACTATCGGGCACGGCACTTACCTTGTGTCCCGTGGGATGGCCGACACGGGGAATTCGCCCTCGATGAGAGTCCTAGGCTCGCTGGGCGGGAAACACTGCACCCCCGGAAATGCACGGGACTCGCGAAAAAAAAGAACACCCGGTTTCCTAAATGCGAATCGACACCTTATCCACGCAGCGATCACAAAAGTTAAGTCTATCCGCTGATGCAGGAGGCAAATTAAACTCCAGTCACTTTTCACCTCACTGGCCAGTTTCCAGTTCGTTTTTTTTTCGCGTGCAATTGCTTTAGTTAATTAGTTAATTCGGTAATTTTGTACACACTCAACGACTGCCGAAAATTACCGATTGCCGAGAAAAGAAAGAAAATCACCGTCCGCTTGCTTCGCACGTCGTACCACAGATCATCATGGAGGAGATCATCGATCGCGATCTTCTTCTGGCCTTGACCTACAGTTGGTCTCGATTCCACTGCAGGCGCTAGGGGAAGGCTAGAAGGGTTCTGAAAATTTCCCTGCAAGAGGTAAGTTTAGTTGGACCAACGAATAAAGAAATTAATTCTTTTTCCTTTTGCAGGGACTGCAACACTACTCCACCTTTGGAAAAAGAGCTGTCCTCAGCTCGGGGAAACAGGCGCAGCTTCGTTCGGCGCTATTCAGCTGGATGATCTTGGGCCTTTTTTGGGTGTGGTCAGCTGGTTTCGTTGGCATTTCCGCCCGCGACGCGCGAAAGGAACGGGAGACGGCCGACTCCAGCTGACCCGGGGCGGTAGAGGTTTGAACGAGCGCCTCAACTCGCTCGGTCTGGGAAAAAAATTGAATTGTCTAGATCTAAGGAGTGCCGTGCCCAGCACAAAATAAAAATTCGAATAGCGTTATAAAATTCAATGTCTTTTTCTATGCGTTTAGTATTAGTTTTTCGGTTTCGTTTTAAGCGATATTAATTTCGGCGGGAGGCGGCAGGGCAGCGTGTGGGTCCCGAGCACCTCCTTTGGTGCTGGTCTCAGGCGCCTTGGGGGGTGTCCTCGGCCATTCAGCTCCAGGAGTTGCCCGCTCAGGCGTAGAACGGCTTCCCTGGATAGGCTGCCCGTGGGGTCCCGTCACATTCACGGCCCGAAATTTCGGCTTACCCGGCTTAATGTCGAACACGACGAATTCCCCTACTCTAAGAGAGGGGCGCGTTTGAGTCCGGTGCGTCGCGGTGATGCGGGACTCGTGAACGAAAACGTCTTTTCCAGAATCGTCCCGTTTGATGAACCCATATCCCAAGTGTGCATCAAACCGAACCACGACACCAGTGATCTGCCGCTCGACAATGGCTGAGTTTGTCGAGGAGCTTCGGGATCCCTCAGTCGACTGCGAAGGTGAGTGATTTTTTCGTGCCCTTTTTTGTTTCCTATAACCGCCTTTTTTATTTTTAGGTTTTCGTCGGGACGGAGAATTGTTCGCAGGACCTCGAGATGGCGATGCAGGGAGACCCGTAGTATAGTTCGGCGTTCGGGCTCCGTTCTGTTCCGGTGACTTTTTATTCTCGGTATGTGTGGTCGACTGTGGAGACGGCGGGTCAGGAACTGCATCTCGAGGTTTTTTTCGTGTGAGGAGCAGGTGAAGCATTTTTCGTTTGAGTCCCCTTGTTCCAGCTTCTATTTTTTCCAGGCCTCACTGTACGTCGGGGGGACAGAGCTTTCTCCGTGCTAGTGCCCAGGCTTCGCTCTACAAGCCTAGGCCGACCTAGTTTCCCTTCCCGACTGCGGGGATTCCTGCGATGGCTGTGCGCTACTCGCTGGCCCTTGCGCGGTGTTGGTCGTTGGCGGCGCATTATACCGGGGGGCCCTGGCAGCTCGCCTATGTGGGATCGTCTCCGGCATTGGCATGCTGCGGCGGCTGATTCGCGTGGCATCCCGGCTCGCCTCAATGCGTATGGCATGAGCCAGCGCTGCTTCCGGCGTAGCAGGAACCGTGTCACGCACACGTTGCTGGGTGTTCGGGTCCGCAATTCCATCGATGAGCTGGGCCAGCGCGATTTTATCCCGAGTAAATTCCTGAACCTCCCTGAAGCTTAGGTACGTCAGCCTTTGCACCTCGGTGGCGTACTTCGCCAGGCTTTCGTTGGCGCGCTGCGTTCGTCCCCGCAGCTGAATGTGTGCCACTGCCTGTTGGTACTGGTCGCTGAATCGACTGTTGAACGCGACGCTAAGCTTGTCGTAATCGTCCTTTGTCGATTCAGCTAGCGTCTCGTAGAAGGCGAGTGCAGTACCACGGAGGTAGGGCACCAAGTACATGGCCTTCAGCTCTGGAGACCAGTGATTGGCGCGAGCAACGGCTTCGAAATGGCGCTTATAAGCCGACCAGGGTTCCTTGCCATCGTAGTCCTTAGGCGATATCGAAATTCGCTTCGGGACTATAGGCTGTAGTGGTGGTGGTAACGGACCTACAGCGCCGACGTTCGGGAACGGCTGTGAAATCAGCGGAGCCGGCTGAATTCGGGGCGGCGGCGGTGGCGAAGTTTCCAGGTGAGTGGAAGAAATAGGCCGCCTGTCGTAATTGCTGGCTTCGTGTTGAACTCTTCCGGGATGTTGTACGGTTTGTTCCGGGTCCGGGTCGACGAAGGAGATCAGGTCGTCTTCACGAGCGGAGGGGGTTGGGTGCTGGCGACGCGGCGGAGTTGGGGCAGCGGCTAACTGGTCCAGAGTGAGCCGGACGGCTTCCTCGTGTCGCAACTCCATCCGGGACATCCTCTCCGCCATCTGGGTCACGGTGGCGGTCAGCCGGGTGATCTGCTCCGCCAGTTTATCCAGGTCCGTTCGCGAAGGGTCCTCCTGGCCTTGTGTTGTTCGTCCCGGCGGCGCGCTGTACGGCGAGTAACTTCCCCTTCCTGAATCCATTTGGGAATGTGGGACGGTAATTCAGCAAATTTGCAAGTTTTATTTTATTTAATTTAATTCGCACCGTTGTTTTTTCCGAGTCTTGTTCGCTTAATTATTCAGCTCCTGCACTGCCAGTTACGAGCGCAGTCGTAATTTGCGGAATATTTGGAGCGGAATAAATTGTCGGCAGCGAAGCAATTGAGTTTTTTCGAATTAATTTGCGTGTGCGGAGTGGTGAAGGAATCTTTCGATTTCCGATCTTTACCCCACACCTGGCACCAATTGTTACAGAATTTGCCCCTCGGTAACAATATTAGGGGGCAAATTCGGCCTGCGGTGGCTTTGTTGAGAGGGGGACTTAATTTGTGTTTGCAAAAAAAATTCAGAAGACACTTCCCAAAAAACTCGGCCGGCCAGGCGATCTGGCAACCCTGCCCACTTGCACAATTTTTTCCTACGCGGCACACCCACAGAGAAGCCCGCGACTTCCCCAAGCTCGCTGAGCGGCGCGCGGCCTGTCTGTGTGACTGAGTAGCACGGCGGGGTAAGCAGTTCGCTCGCTCTTCACCTCCCAGCGGAGTTTGTTTTCGGCGGCGGTGTTTTGCTGGGGCGTCGAAATGTCAGCTCGAGTTGCGAGCTGTGCGCGGCGGAAATTCGGGATTGTGGGGTTTTTGTGCAGTGCAAAGTGAAGTGATTGAGTGTGGTGCGCCGGGATACGCTGGAGCCCGCAAGAATCCCAGGGAATCGCTGTGACAGTTTGTTTTGTATTTGCAGGGACCGCTGAGGAGCTGCGGGAGGACAGATGCCGCCCGGGACCGCTGTCAGCACACCAGGAGGGCACGGGACTACGCGGGAGTGGACACCGGGCCGACTTTTACTCCAGGTAAGCTAGCCCTTTGTTTACTTTGGTCACAGACAAATAATAATACAGATCTCGTATGCCATGCTAAAAAGTTTCCGCATTGCAACATTTCCAGTAGCCAAGTAAATTGGTCTCGTAGCCAAGTTTGTAGCTATACACAGCCAAGTTGGTTGCGCAGCATTTCACAGCCAAGTTGCAAAGCTTTCTTGTTTCGAAATGCGACTGAGTGAGCTTATGTGAGAAATACAAACAAGCAGATGACTGCATATGCGCCTATTGGAGCTGTGTGCCTGCGTGCGCCCCCGCTGCGGCGAAAGCAGGATCGAAAGAACAGAATAGGAGGCATTCGATTTTCGTCTGCTCATTGCTTCCTTGGATGCTTGCGTTGAAAGGTTGTGCGATTAGAGATTTTCTGCTGTTTATACATATTTGGATTTATATATTGACTTGGATTTTGATTTGGCTCCTGATTTGGATTTTGATTTGGCTTCCGATTTTAATTTTTCTACAGAATATTGAATTAAATTTAAACTCGTTGACGATCGCGGCTTTGCTTTTGGGACTTTCGATTATTTGGATATTTGTTGTCGACTTTGGCTGAATTTTGATTTTCCTGTTATTTTCTTCAAATTGGTTCTTGGAATTCTGTTGACGAACTTTGGCTTTTGATTTTATTAAACATGGCAAAATTGTGGAATGTGAAATGTAGCATTATATGTTGTTTAGCTACTGCGGAAAAGTATCCCGATAGGCGTTTTTTCCTTTTCCCCAAACTCGGCTCCGAAAAATATGAAAAGTGGATTAACGTCTGCTACCTCTCAGCTGACGAAATTACTAAAAAGAAAAAACCTTACATATGTAGCATTCACTTTGAAGATATGTTCTTTGGTAAAAAATTGTTAAAAAAAAATGCTATTCCAACTCTTTTTCTTACGCATTTACCGCACAATTCTTCTTTTGCTTCTGATTCTCAAAAGCTATTGAAAGAAAATAGTTTAAAAGTTTATGGGAATAAACGTAATGACGAAGATGACAATGATTTTGAACTCGAAGAATTAAATAAGCTATCAAACCTAACTACCAATGTTAATATATCGAGTGCGTCTCCAGTCTTATGTAACCAGTGTTTGAACAATACCAAACAAAACCGAACATTAAGAAGAAGTTTAACTCAAATAAAAAAGAAGAATTCATTGCTCAAAATAAATTTACTCAAACAGAGGAATAAGGAAAGAAAACAAAGATTGGTTTTAAAACAGATGAAAAGGAACAGAGTTGAAATAAAAAATTATATGAATGATATCGGTAAAAACATTGATGTGCTGAATGTAAACGAAAATACAAAAACTCTTGCTAATATGATTTTAAAAAAACCAAGGAAATATTCTGAAGAAGAGAAGAAATTGAGCCAGTTTTTATTTTATAGATCGTCAGCAGGATATAATTTTATGCGAAATGTGCTTCAACTTCATTTACCCCATGTAGCATCCTTATATAAACGGACAAAAATTAAACATCTCACCCCAGGTATTGATTTTGGTATTTTAAATGAAGTAAAAACTCAGGTGTCGAAATTGCCTTTAAAAGACCGAGAAGTTATTTTATCCTTCGATGAAATGTCTATCCAAGAAAATTTAGTTTATGACAATTTTGCAGATATTGTTGTAGGTTACCAAGACTTTGGAACGAAAGAAAGATCAAAGGATCTAGCAAAAACTGTGATGGTCTTCATGATAAGGAGCATATGCGGCAAATTTAAGCATGTCTTACATTATGTGGCTTGCTCTGCAGCTTTGAAAAGTGAAACATTATATAATGAATTAATGAAATGTCTTGATTTATGCCAAATGATGGAGTTATCTGTAAGGGGAATCACATGCGATCAAGGCTCGATAAATCGAAAATTGTATAAGTGCTTAAAAGTTTCAGAAAAAAATACAATGTTTTCTAGAAACAATAATACAATTTATGCTATGTATGATATTCCACACTTGTTCAAAACATTTAGAAATAGATTGTTGATAAGTGACATTAATACACCCGACGGAGTAATTAGCTTTGACGTAATTCGTTTTCTTTACAATTTAGAAAGATATAATGCAACGAAATTGTGTCCAAAATTGTCTTTTTACCACATTAATCCCACAAACTTTCAAAAAATGAATGTAAAACTAGCCGTGCAGGTTATAAGCCATAGCGTTTCGGCAGGTATTTTAAGTCTGTTGGCTTTAAATAAATTTCCAATAGAGTTGCGAGAAAAAGCAAAGTCGACTGCAATTTGTTTCCGAAAACTTAATAAACTATTCGACATTTTAAATAGTAAACCTGCTTTTACCCGAACTTCTTCAAATTTGGAATTCTTGCGAGAAATGGAAAACTATGTCGTTAAAATGACACCAGTAAAAGGAAAATCATTTTGCTTTACTGGTTTGTCTATGAGTATTAACTCAATAATAAATTTAATTCAGGCAATTTTTGTTGAGCACAATGATGTTTTTTATATATATGCCCATAAATTTAATCAAGATGCTCTAGAAAATCTGTTTTCCCAAATAAGAGCTAGAAATGCTAATAAAAGTAATCCAAATTTATTTGAATTCAATCAAATATTGGCAAAAGTTATAACTTTAAAACTTTTTTATACATCTGCATTTTCAAATTGTGAGAATGATGGCGATGAATATTTTGATTTTGATTGGTCTGCAGTACTGAATATATCAGATTCTGATCCAAATGTTTTAATAGATGAAAATGGAGAACAAGATCACGAAGAGGAAAACATTTCTAATGAACTTGGAAGTGATGATGTTGACGATGAAATCAAATATTTTCAAAATTATGAGCAGATTCAACCAGATGATGCCTCCACGAAATATTTTGTTGGGTATTGTTGCTACCAAATTCTGAAAAAAATGAAGACACCCTGCGAAAATTGCATAATGGAGCTTACAGAAATGAATTGCAATAGTGATTTGTCAAACATTTTAATTAAAACTAAAAGTTATTCCTCAACAAATATTGGTCTAACAACTCCTTCTGAAAAGTTTTTTAATATTTGTAAAGATAATATTAAAATGTTTGAGGAAATCTTCAAAACGCTACCTCATATTGCAAACATTAAAAAGGTAATAATCGAAAAATGTGTCGCAGCGTATGAGGATTGGTTTAAATGCAATAATGAATGTAGCACTCATCGACTAAATATTTTAGACTTTATGTTAAAAGTGTTATTAAGAAAACATTGTACATGGGCTATTGACCGTTATCGAACAGAGAAGAAAGCACTTGCCAAGGTTAACAGGAAGAAACTAAAAAAATACTACACATAATCTAAGATTATTACTTTTTGAAATAGTAAAAATACATAAATATGTAATGTAAAAAGCCATATTCTATTAATTTAAACTCATATTCCACTTAAATTCATCCTTATTATTATTTATTGTTACTTGATTAGATTATTATTTCCGAGAAACCTGTCTTTCTTTTTCCGCGAACCACCTCGAGTGACTAACGACCAGACAAATAATAAACCAGCTGGACTTCTTGATAATAATTAAGTTTTAATATCTCGAAAACGATTAACATGCGCTACAAATCGGAAATAGTCTTATCTTACATACATATGTCCACAAAGTATTGGCTCAATCTGAATCTCCGAGGAGCTACCTTTTCAGCAATCTATTGTCACAAATAAGCGCATAAACAATATTCATATAATGAATCCTGAAACGTAGCCAAAGTCGTCAATAAGAAGAATATCTGTGCCAAAATTGATAATTTATCAATTAAAAAAGGGCCGAAATCGTCAACGTAAATAATCAAATAAATACCAGCGAACCATTTCCCCCCCGTTCGCTTCGCTATTTCTTTATGTTGGCGTGAATAATCCCTTTGCGCATTCTCTTTTCCTTTTCCTGCATCAGTGGTATTGATGCAGAATATGATGGAACCATTGCAACATTGAAATTCCCTCACGCCTCACTTTCATTCAAGCCGGCGCCCACGAACACCTCGCTGCTCTCGTGTCCTGACGCTCGACCAAGTGGGCAAGTGCAGAGGCTCCATCTTCGATTCATATTGCTGAGACATTTTCATCCGAACTTGTTTAAAACTTCAGAAATAGAAATGCGTTCTCGTTTTCCTATGCTGAGGCGAAATCTGTATTATTATTTGTCTGTGCTTTGGTGTAAAAGTCGGCCCGGTGTCCACCGCCGCGTCCAGCTGCACGCGTTTACGGCGCGGCTGCTGCAACCGCCCGTCTGCGTAGCTCGTCGTCGCTTTCGGCGCCCTGGATGCTGCATGAAGTCGCTCGGATGGAATTTCGAGCTTCTGAGGAGGGAATAATGTTACAGAATTTGCCTTCGTTATAATTCACACTTGGTTTTTGAAGCGGGCGTATATGGGGGCCGGTGTTCGGTCCGCGCAAGTGTGGGCGTCTGTGGCAGGGGCACTGGTCTCCAGCCACACTGAAGAGATCTGGCCAGTGCCCTGGATCGAAACGCCGACCACTTTTTTTGTGTGCTCGTCTGCCTCGGCAATAGTGTAAGTCCGTCTCCATATCCCCGTAAACCTGGGGAATTGTAACGAGGGCAAACTGTTCAGTTTTGTCCGCCAGCCGCTCGGCGGGCAAAATTGTAACATTGGTGCCAGGTGTGGGGTGTTAGCCCTTCTAACCGAGGGTGGCCCCACTCAACCCTCTTGCATCTGGGTCGCCGACAGCGACGGCAGCAACGACGTCGGCTTTGCAGCGACCGCGCTTCGCAGCACCACCACGGCATTTCCGTCGCAGCAACCCCGATCGTCCGTCTTCCGACGACGCTGCGACGGCGCCGAGTCCCTTCTGCCGCGGCAAGCATCTTAATTAGGGTACGCTATAGTACAACGTTTCGGATAATGCTGCCGTGGCACGCCGTCCCTGCTGCAGTCGAGCTTCGCAGGTCGACCGGACAGCAGCCGGCATCGCCGCCCCGACCCGACTTAGGCGATGTTGTCTCGGTCCCCTGCCTCCTGCCGCAGTCGCCGTGGCCTTACCCGCCACTGCGCCCACCACACCTGGCACCAATGTTACAATTTTGCCCGCCGAGCGGCTGGCGGACAAAACTTCACAGTTCGCCCTCGTTATAATTCACGGGGTTACGGGGATATGGGGACGGACTGACACTAATCTTGTTGCGAATACAGTGCTCATCTGCCGAGACAGACGAGCAGCCAAAAAAAGTGGTCGGCGTTTCGATCCGGGGCACTGGCCAGATCTCTTCAGTGTGGCTGAAGACCAGTGCCGCTGCCACAGACGCCCACACTTGCGCGGACCGAACACCGGCCCCCTTATTCGCCCGCTTCAAAAACCAAGTGCGAATTATAACGAAGGAAAATTCTGTAACAATATACTGGCACTAAATGATTTCGGAATCGCATCTTTTTTAAGAAGCTTCCGAGTGGAATATTCACAAATGTCCCTGGGAAAAAAATGTTTTTCGATACTTAGTTCTATTCATTTGCTTTGCCACTAAAGCAATACATCTGGAAGCCACCACAGATTTATCAACATCTGCATTTCTTGCAGCCTTTAAACGTTTTGTCGGGCGACGAGGATTACCCACATGTATGTATTCCGATAGAGGTACCAATTTCGTTGGAGCAAGCAGACAGCTACAAAGTTCATTTGAGACAGCACTTAAAAAAATGGAAAGCGAAGTAGCAGAAACACTAGCTAATACCAATATAAAATGGCAATTCAACCCTCCGGCCGCACCACATCAAGGAGGAATATGGGAAGCTGGAGTAAAGAGTGCAAAGAGACATTTGTATAAAAACATTTGTAAAAACCACTTCGTTAACATATGAAGAATTATCTACACTATTAGTACAGATCGAAGCGTGTCTCAATTCTCGACCTTTATGCCCTCTATCAAATGATCCAAATGATTACAACGTACTAACACCAGGACATTTTTTGACGGGAAAAAATCTACTATCGATAACAGAAACCACATTAGATCAAAATAAACATCCCCTCAACCGTTGGCAATACATTCAATGGCTCACTCAAGATTTCTGGAAAACCTGGAGTAAAGAATACCTACATCAAAATCACCAACGACTAAAATGGCAAATCACACAACCCAATGTAAAACCAGGCATGTTGGTACTGTTAAAGGAAGATAATACACCACCAGGATACTGGCCATTAGGCAAAATACTAAAAACACATCCAGGCGAAGATAATTTAGTAAGAGTTATTACCATTCAAACAAAAAAGGGAATATATGTACGACCGATAACTAAAATCTGCCCACTACCAATAACGCCTAACGACAACAACTAAGCACATCTGGCAATCCCAAAATTCAAATCGCCAAAGAACAACCGCTCTGAACACCGTTGATTTCAAATTTAAAGAACACCAAACCTACAAGAGTCCTATTTGTCGCAGCATCACTGGAGTGTAAGTACCTAAGTAAAAAATAAATTTGTACAGCATGGAGGACATTCTGAACATCAACGTAGAAGAGATGATTCAGGAGGAAATTAATAAGGAATTGCAACAACCACAAAAACCCATTGCGCCACTACCTCCAGTTCCATCAAAACCAAGAAGGGCTGTCACAAAAATAACACTGGATGAGTACCTCGCCAGGAGAAAAAGGACCAACCCGATGCCAGTACCCACATCCAGAGCAAGAGTAGTTGAAAAAACCATCACTGAGGGCGATTCAAAACCTCCAGCAATAACAAAGGTGAATCCAATCAGTCCAGAACTGAAGGCCACCATAAAACGGTTACACACACATGACACCTTAAGCCAGCGGACGATCGCGAAATTACACATGCCAGAGGATCCAGCAATTAAAGCGATGCTAAAGCCTCATCTACCTTGGGATAGAATCCTGATAGCAAGGAAGTACTATCTGCACCACCAACAGGATGGAACCGCCCTGAAATTTATAAGGAAACGGGACGGCAAATTCAAAGTGATCTTCCACGAAAAAAGTAAGTTTATTAACTCAGTAATACATATATTAATTTTTGGGGGCGGAGGATGTTAAGCCTACAAAGAAATATTAAAAAAATCAGAAAATAAACACAAAGTTTACCTGCGCCTCATGCCCGAATAATGACATTTGTCAAATGTCAAGGGGGTGGCATAGGGCAGCACTTTAGACCATTTAGACCAGTAAACCTCCTCTGGTACTACAATAGTGTCTAAAGTCACGGCTACAAGCAGGGATAAAAGCCGACCCAAAACAGACTACCAGGCAGATCAAACTAAGATCTCCTTGGGTAATAACCAACATCAGAGTTCTAATCTGAAACCAGAAAAATAATCTGAACCTACCAACTTTACCAGAACATTACTCTGGAAATTACTTAGTCAGAAATCTACTCTGACTGCATCAGTCTTCTTTGACCAGAATACTACTCTGGACTTTACCATCAGAAATTTAATCTGAATAAAGTCTCTTACTGATAAACCTAAAAGTACGTACTACAAATAGTACTTCTGAAACTTTTAGTCAGAAAACTAATCTGATTTTACCCTTCCTATTTGCCAGAATACTAATCTGGGCTGTAAGATCAGAAAATTACTCTGAGAAAAATCGTCTACTACCAGAACCCAAAGATACCTGCACCAGAATACTAATCTGGACATTACGATAAGAAAGTTAATCTGAACTCAACTTCTCTTCCGAGACTTAGCCTCAAACATCAACCCGTATGAAACATTAATTGGTTACTCATTTATAATTACAGAAGCCGATTAATGGAATAATACGAGTTCCCATCACAATTGAATTGCCTGAATTTTTAAGTTTTAAACTGGATTACTGCTATGAATTTGAATTAGTTTTAAGTCAATTTGTACCTGAATTGTAAAAATAAGTGATATTAGCAATAAATTGAATTATTGTTTTGGAATTTTGGACATATTATTTCCGGCACCTCTTTATAAGTGCAAGGAGTGCACAATATTTATTTCTTTTTAAACAAGTAATTAACTACTAATGTATAAAAATTCCTTTTTGTTTACTTAAAATTTACTATGAATTTGAAAAAGTGCATTTATAATTAACGTAATTTAAAATTTACTTACCTATAAGTGTTTGTGTGTGTATACCTATATAGTATTTAATTAACCCAGTTTGAAAGTTGGGGACACAAGAGTGAGAGAGAAAGCACGAGTGGTCCCCATGGTCCCCAATATTTTGGAGGATCTGTTGTACAGCATGGTTTAAGGACATATTTTCAAATGCAGCAGTGGAATGGTAATAATTTAAACCCTCTTGACGGGTTGGAAAAAATCAAATTATGGATTAATTCCGATTTGCATGACCGAATCTCCTGCGCCAGAGTGTTTGCTGAAAAAAGTAGCTTGCGGATGCACCACAGATTGTCATGGACGTTGTGGTTGCAGAAAATTAGGCATTGCTTGCTCTATATTCTGTAAAGAATGTCTAGGAATCAATTGTGATAATGCTCAAGCAACAGAGGTATCAGAAGATGATGTTCTTGAAGAAATCGACGAAGAAATTGACATCCAATTTGATAATATTGTCGATGAAATGTAAAAAATAAAATTATGAAATCCCATTATATACAAATACATTTAAATATATGTATGTATATAAGTATATTTTAATAATGTTTAACTTAAATGAGTAAATAAGTTTTAAATTACGTTAATTATACATGTACTTTTTCAAATTCATAGTATATTTTAGGTAAACAACAATTATATACGTTCATATAACAATTATGTATTACTAATAAATTAATTTAACATGTGTTCATTCGATAAAAATCAATTGCATATTCAAAACTAAGCATTAAAACGATATTGTCATATATTCAATAAAAACCGAAAAAAAATGTCAAAGTTTGAACGGCCATATCTCAGTCAATTTTCATTAAAAAAAAAAATGTAAGGGAGATTGGGGAATTGTGAGCCACACTTTTTCAAAGCTCGATAACTGCCACAAAAATCAAAATTTTTTAAAATTTCAAAATGGTTTATGTTACTAGGAAGGAAACCCTAACTTTTAGCTTGAGCAATTTCTTGAAATTATTATCTGCTGAAAAAATCTGAGCGTTTGCAAAAAACATATGTATGTTTTTGAGATTTTTAAAAATGTTGGGGAATTGTGAGCCACCGTCTAAATTAAGTCGAAAATCAAAAATATCGTCGTAAAATGTTTATTGTATGGTTGGAAATTACACAAGAATTAGTTAGAAAAAATATAAAAAAGAAGATATTGAAATTATTCGGATTCGCAATTCGGGAATGTGAAATAGGCTCCAGTACTGACGCATTTCACATGAACAGCTCGATCGCATAAATCGCAGCGAATGGAATTTTTCCGGTTCAATTTCTTCGGCATATCCTCCATACAAAGTATGCAGAAGTCAACATTTTCATCTAAAAATGCTAAAAATGCGATATTGGCTTGAAAAATGCCAAAAATGTTGTGGCTCACAATTCCCCAAAAAAAGTGGCTCACAATTCCCCAAACGTTCTGGTTGATAAGAGGGCCGTGTATGATTCGCTCATTGCATGTTTATGCGAAATTTCTTTTAAAAGTTGAAATATCGATGCCATACAATAATTAAGAATATATTTACCTGAATCGATTCTGCGAAAATCGTTGTCAGATCAATGCAAACACAAACGCTCGGAATAAATATTTTGAGAAAATTTTCCAAGTGGTTATCGCACGGAACGAACGAGTACGTGTGGAAGCATCCATTACTGTAGAAAATGAGTTTGGTCAAAAACAAGACGACGACAACCATTTCCATGAGTCAGACTTTCCAATTTTGGGAAATATTGACGTGGCTCACAATTCCCCATGGCTCACAATACCCCAATGTCCCCTACAACCCGTCATTTTGTAGGAAATTTTATATACTTGTTTTTCTATGACGGAATGTCTTTCCCTATTTCTACTCAGAAAAAAGTTATTTGCATAAAAGTAAAAAAAAAAAAATTGAATTTTTTGAATTTTTTTGTTAAAGTTGTTTAAATATATTTTGAACTAAACATTTATTTTAAATTTTTTAAATAAGCCATTTCGATATAAAATCATGTTCTCTACAAAATTTGTCATATAAAAAAATCCCAAATTTGGCTTCGTTTTCGAAATATACTCAAAAAACCAAAAGCATTGCATTTCCCACCCTGTATATAATTTCCACCCCTCTAATTTAATAGCACTCCGCGGTTTTTTCATCCTTAATAACCAATTGAACGATTCATAAAATAAAAACCCATCAAGGTTGTAGTTCCTTACCAAATGACATAATCAATAGACTATAGCGTCTGGACCGGCCTTAAGTTTTGGTTTAAGCTTAATTAGTTGCATTTTGCAAACAATAATACCTTGGACACACTACCCCGTAATTATGACGGCAACCATCATAATTACGAATATCAAAATTACGGTATGACACATTAGCTGAGCGTAATACCTTGGACACACTACCCGTAATTATTACGGCAACCATCATTATTACGCCTCAAATCCGTGATTATGATGGTTTCCAAATGATGGTCTTGCACCGTAATTTTGTGCAAAATTACGGGTCAGCGCCATCTGGGCTCAAATAGATAAGGAGATTTTTGAAAGCTCTTCTTATACGATTCCGTCAGGAGTTTTTAATTTTAATTGATTTTTTGCTGTCAGGCAGATTTTATGCGCTATTTTCTGTTTGGTTGCGGTTTCCTTTACGCAAAAACCAACAAGTATGCGCAAAATTCCCCCAGAAATGTCTTTCTAGCAAACACACGAACCGGAAAAATACTTATTCAAAATTCTGTCTATGAAAAAACCATGGCAACTACTATCCAAAATTACGCTCAGCTAATGTGTCATACCGTAATTTTGATATTCGTAATTATGATGGTTGCCGTCATAATTACGGGGTAGTGTGTCCAAGGTATTATTCAGACTAAAATGGTTTATTTTATTTTTCACTTTTCAGTTCCCTTTTTGTCGGCTTTAATTTTCGGTTAAAAAGCTTTTATATACCTTTCAAAATGTTGAAAGTAGAGGACGAACGAAATCTATCAAAATTACCTAGTTTTTCTACACTGAGAAATTTACAATGTTGAAATCCTCGTGTATCAAAACTAATCGAGTATCGCTAAGAAACAATGGCTGATCAAAGTTATACCTTGGACACACTACCCGTAATTATTACGGCAACCATCATAATACCTTGGACACACTACCCGTAATTATTACGGCAACCATCATTATTACGCCTCAAATCCGTGATTATGATGGTTTCCAAATGATGGTCTTGCACCGTAATTTTGTGCAAAATTACGGTTCAGCGCCATCTGGGCTCAAATAGATAACGAGATTTTTGAAAGCTCTTCTTATACAATTCCGTTATGCCATGTTTCCATCTCCCCAAAATCTCGAGATTTTGAATAAGAGATTTAAAAGTGTTTCCATCTAGTAACGTGATTTCATTTGATATTTGATATGTCAAGTGTCATGTTTTCATTATTTCCAAAAAGTTTTTGTGCTAAAAAAGTGAATGTTAAAGTGATTAAATATCAACAAACTCTTGTTAGCCAACATTTGGACATAGTGAATAAATGTTAATTTGTGTGTATTAAAAGTAAAAGAAATCGACAGTCATAAATTTGTCAATTTTGACGCCTGTTGAATAGTGGTGAATAACTTTTTGGGGATGCCACAACGAATTTAGTAGATTTTGATTGAGATTCTCTCGAAATCTCAAGATTTCAAAATCGGCTACTTGTATGGGAAATCCAATAGATTTTCATTTGGATTTCGCGAAATCTCACAAAATCCCGAGATTTTAGGGAGATGGAAACATGGTATCAGGAGTTTTTAATTTTAATTGATTTTTTGTGTCAGGCAGATTTTATGCGCTATTTTCTGTTTGGTTGCGGTTTCTTTTACGCAAAAACCAACAAGCATGCGCGAAATGCCCCCAGAAATGTCTTTTTAGCAAACACACAAACCGGAA
The DNA here is from genome assembly GCA_933228815.1 of Machimus atricapillus. Taxonomy (NCBI): domain Eukaryota; kingdom Metazoa; phylum Arthropoda; class Insecta; order Diptera; family Asilidae; genus Machimus; species Machimus atricapillus. The sequence continues at coordinate 48,440,514 of OW121785.1, forward strand.
AAATGCTTATTCAAAATTCTGTTTATGAAAAAACAATGGCAACTACCATCCAAAATTATACCTTGGACACACTACCCCGTAATTATGACGGCAACCATCATAATTACGAATATCAAAATTACGGTATGACACATTAGCTGAGCGTAATTTTGGATGGTAGTTGCCATGGTTTTTTCATAGACAGAATTTTGAATAAGTATTTTTCCGGTTCGTGTGTTTGCTAGAAAGACATTTCTGGGGGAATTTTGCGCATACTTGTTGGTTTTTGCGTAAAGGAAACCGCAACCAAACAGAAAATAGCGCATAAAATCTGCCTGACAGCAAAAAATCAATTAAAATTAAAAACTCCTGACGGAATCGTATAAGAAGAGCTTTCAAAAATCTCCTTATCTATTTGAGCCCAGATGGCGCTGACCCGTAATTTTGCACAAAATTACGGTGCAAGACCATCATTTGGAAACCATCATAATCACGGATTTGAGGCGTAATAATGATGGTTGCCGTAATAATTACGGGTAGTGTGTCCAAGGTATAACTGAGCACCTAAACTAATGTAAGTAAATAAAAATAAAATTTTTCCTTTGGCGCCAACTCAAAATTAGTTGCTTAGATTAGCTTAGGGCTTACAATTAGTTATTAAGACTAAAAAGGTTTACTTTATTTTTCACTTTTCAGTTCCTTTTTTCGTCATTAATTTTTTGTTAAAAGGCTTTTGTTTACCCCTAGGGGTGGAATTTTGTTTTCATGGGACTAATTTCGAGGTATTATACCCTATGCAATAAAAAAAAGAATCATCAAAATCGGTTCATTCTGTAAAGCCCGCTCTATACACTTAGCCCGCGGATCGCGAACTAAAGCCGCGACGGGGCGCGAACGTTAAGAGTGGAGCCGTTTCGCATATTCTTCGCAGGCTCGCGCTTTGTTCCCCGATTTTGGTCAGTTTTTGGTCCCGCGTAAAAGGGACCGCGAAGCGCAAACGTGACTTTACATTGAAATTATGTACAGTGAATCATTGCAAGTGTGGAGTCATAGTTATAACCATGCCGCGCAGTCGCCGCATGTTCCCGCAACGCAAATCGCGCCGCGATCCGCGGATTAAGCGTAGAGCGTACCTAAAAAGTATGCACGAAGATACATAACAAAAAAACATAGATACACGTCTTCTCCTTTTTTCGTCGGTTAAAAAGACACACAACTATCGCCAAAAAAAAAAAAATTCACAGAATATTATTGCCAAATGTTACAAGAACAAAATCCAAGAATATAAATAGGGGAGCGAGGGGCTTGTTGTAACAGGGGTAAGTAGTAACAGGCTCTTTTCACCAGGAACTTTAACTTTATTAACCTGTTTCTTTCACTCAATCATACCTTTATATCGCGCCACATCATGTCTTCATAACTAGCGTCCCACCAAACGGTACAGTGAGCGGACATTTGCACGCCCTTCTTTTTTGCCAGGCAACGTAAAATTATATTATCGAAAAGTTTTGATTGGCGTTACTATTATCGAATAATTTGAAAATTTCTTTGTTTTATTTATATTCAAATTTATCTACGTCTGATATTGTGTAAGAGTTTTTAAGATTGCTAAGCTGATTAAATAGTTATCTTGATAAATGTTAAAAATCATACCATGGGGTTAGTTGTAACAAAATCTTGGGGTTTGTTGTAACATGCAATTATAAAGGAACTTTGGATAAGATTGATTATTATATACGATACTTTTTTAGATATAAAGTGTTAGAAAGAGTTAATTACGAGACTTAATTTATAGGTAAGTAGTGTCTAAAAAATTAATAGTTGAAATCTTCTGTGTTGATTACTTAAAAAATATATTTCATTTGATTTTTTGATCAAAATTACATAGTATTTATAGAAGGATGTTATTTTTGTTGCCAACAAATAAAAAATAAATGGTTAAAAGTGTCATATTTTTGTTTTTTACTATCGTTACTACTTGCCCCTGTACGTGTTACAACTTAAACCAAGCATGGGTACTTTCTCTAGAAAAATGTTAATTGTGAAATAATGACCAATAGTTATGATATTCTTTTTACTTGATTTGATAGAGGAAAATGTATAGTATCAATCTATGTTTATTTAGTAGTAATGTAACCGATGAATCTAAAGATATATTCGTTTTTCTGAAAACTGTTACAACAAGCCCCTCGCTCCCCTACCAATGTTTACGAAATTCAAAAAAGGAGACACCTAAATGTGAACGGCGGAAACTTTTGCATAGTCCTAACAGATTCGTATTACCCGCGCACGGCCCAAAACCAAAACGGCCAACGAAAATCAACCCGAACACAGTGCGGCCAATATTGCCGATTTCAGTGAATTGGAGTTGGAAGGTTGATTGGGATTCATAATCTCTTATGAAGAGTTACAATCAAATCAATTGTGGGTGGTACGAAGTTCACCAGGTTAGCTAGTATACATACATATAAAAATGAATTTCTGTTCGTAATGTGACACTAAAACTCCTATGCCAGGATCTAAAGTAACTATTGCCACAGAAAAATAACAAATAATAATAGTTATTTGTCTGTGCTATTGCCTATAAGTTCGGTATTCTGATTGAAATGAAATCTTAAAGAGCTTGCAAAAGTATAATATCTGCTCTTCTTTTGAATTGAAATTCCGTATAAAACTCCCATCGTAAAATCATCTCAGTAAACTTTAACTTTAATTTTTTGCATTCAAAGTGTTATAATCTAATCCCCAATTCGAGGTTAATATACGCATTATTCATAAAGAAATAACATTTACGATATTTATAATTACAACTGTGTATAAATTACTCTGGTTGCTCTGACTTATAGCACAGCCAAATAACTATACAGATGTCGCATGCCATGTTAAAAAAGAGGCGCCGGAGCAACATTTCCAATAGCCAAGTAAATCGCACTCATAGCCAAGTTTGTAGCTAGATTCATAACCAAGTATGTTGCGCAGCAAATCGCAGCTAAGTAAGTTCCTGGGTATTATTGAAACTTATGTCACTTGATCTAAAGGAGCGAAAGAAATGGAAATATACAGGTATAGCAACGTTAGAGTAGTTAAAGAACCTATCAGGGAGCTCATAATTTGTATAAAACTTTTTTAATACTGCGTAAGACGAAGAAGGGTAGTGTCCGGTGTAATGTGCTTGCTTATCACGCAAGGTGCTCGGGTTCAATCCCTGCTCGCTACATTCGTTGATGGACTTATTAATTTTTTTTACAAACTTTTCATTCTGTTTTTTTGATGTTTTGAAACCATACATGGTATACTGTATTCCAGATATATATTAACAAAAATTATTAGTATTACTTATTACACGTAATACCTTTTGTATTTTTTATTTTTTGTATTAGAAAGTTTTGTTTCTTTTTTTTTAGCACGGTATTGGTCGACGGCCCACGAACAATGCTTTCTTAATAAAACTTTTAGCATGAAATCTAAAATACTCATTCGATGAGTTGTATTGGCTCAATCTGAATCTCCGAGGAGCTACCTTTTCAGCAATCTATTGTCACAAATAAGCGCATAAACAATATTCATATAATGAATCCTGAAACGTAGCCAAAGTCGTCAATAAGAAGAATATCTGTGCCAAAATTGATAATTTATCAATTAAAAAAGGGCCAAAGTCGTGAACGTAAATAATAAAATACCAGCGAACCATCCCCCCCCCCCCCCCCCCCCCCGTCCGCTTCGCTATTTCTTTATGTTGGCGTGAATAATCCCTTTGCGCATTCTCTTTTCCTTTTCCTGCATCAGTGGTATTGATGCAGAATATGATGGAACCATTGCAACATTGCAATTCCCTCACGCCTCACTTTCATTCAAGCCGGCGCCCACGAGCACCTCGCTTCTCTCGTGTCCTGACGCTCGACCAAGTGGACAAGTGCAGAGGCTCCAGCTTCGATTCATATTGCTGAAACATTTTCACCCGAACTTGTTTAAAACTGCAGAAATTGAAATGCGTTCTCGTTTTCCTATGCCGAGGCGACATCTGTATAGTTATTTATCTGTGCTTATAGTCATTTGCATCGTACTCTAAAAATGAAGCAATAGGTTTGTGGTTACTGAAATACGAAATGTATACTTTACATTGAAAATTTGCTAAATATCTAAAAAAAAAAGTGCTCAGCGCGCCTAAAGAAGTTTCTACTTCAAAGGCTCGAACGCGGGTCCCATGGGACGATAGTCCAGCGCTCTACTACTTGGGCTATTGTTGCGCCGTCCGAGCTCGATACGTCTTAACTCGAGCCGACTTTACCCGAACGAGCGTAACATAGCCGAGCGTGACGCCCGACTGAGCGTGACGGCTCAGTCTCATTCAGTACTCACAAAATAAAGTGCACGCCTAAAGAAGTTTTCATTTAAAAAAAAACGATCACCCAAATCGGTCAAGCCGTTCTCGAGCCTTTGCGTGACTAACGCACGGATTGATTTTTGTATATGTATTGTACATATGTAGATATATCATGTAAATTTTATAACTAGATGTCCCGTACCCGACGTTGTGCGAGTACAACGATCCCTTAAAGCTAAGCTTAAATAAAAATATAGTATGACTTTGCCGATTTACAATTTGTTTAACGTCATTCACGAAGTCAAGCGCAACATACTTTTTGCGTGACTCACCATAAACATATCACTGCTCTTCATTACCCCACCCCCTTCCCATTTTGTTTAAACGGTTGAGGAGTCAGTTTATGAAATCAACGACCCTGCAAGTACCAAGTTTGGATCAAATCCCATAAACTTTAAAATTTGACATATTGAATTCGTAAATTCTAATAGTCGGATTGAAATCAGCGACCCCGAAAATTTCCAAGTACCAAGTTTGGTGCAAATCGCACATAGAAATATAAACTAAACACGGAGTGGATGTAAGCCAAATTGAGCATACACTTTCTCTTGATGTGTAAGAACTCGCTATGAATCTGTGGTAAATATTTGTATAAATAATAAGAGGCGCCTTTAAAGAAATTTGAATGGTTTGAATTTACTGAAAAATTGCAGAAATTACGACGGCAAATAAAACAATATCAAAGAAAGTTCAAGAACCTCTTTATAAAAATAAAGTTCCTGGGATAAACCATATTCCCCTCCGGATATTGACTTTGCACGCCACCATTCACTCAATAAGCTACCCTGCTTTTGCGGAATGTAAACAAACCAGTAGAGTCAACAATTTGTGGGTTTCTGAATTTTCTGAATATAATTTAACTCAAAGGAGTTAACCTTTTATCGAGATATATTAACTATGTTGCATTTCCACCACTTCACTTGCCTAAAAAACGATTTCCCACGCGGAGCTTTCGTATTATACCCGCAACCCAGCACAGACTGGGTTCACTTCATCTCACAAATTAGCGTATATAAGTTAATCGCAGTGAAATCAATAATCACTAAAAGCATTAAAAGGATGTTAACACAGTTTTTATTAACTTTTCGCGAAATAACAGTTTTAAACCGTAAAAATATGCACTTTTCTAATTTACATCCAACGAGTACAGATTTCATTTGACAGTTCGGAATCTACCGTCCCTCTTGCACACTATTGCTGTACTATTTTAGCAAGCTACTTTAGACTGTACGCTCACGTACAGGGTTTTTACATGGTACAGAATTTCCGTGTTTAGTTTTTATTTCTATTATATCGCATAAAATTTAAAAGTTGACAGTCCGCCATCTTGAATTCATAAATTGTAATAATTGATTATACAGCCTATGTGCACCTTCCAGTTCCATTTTAAATATTGGTGAAAGAATTTTTGAAATCGGATGAGTAGTTTCGGAGATTGCCACAAGATAAGTAGCGCTTCTCTTTCTGTTAACACTCGATTTCACTCCTCATCTCATTTCGGCACCGTGGGCTATATATGACTAGCTGGGTTACCCGGTTTCACCCGGTATATTATAAGTACTACCAAAGAACTTCTAAACAACAAGAAGCTTCATCTCATGTAATGAAAAATTTTGTATGGCGGGTCGCGATATCGCGACCCGCTCTCTCACAAAAGTTTTTTTTAATCGGATTGGAACAGATTGCGAGCGTGGCAACCCAACCGGTCATGAGAGCTCGCTTTTAAATGAAAGCTCTTTCCCACACAAACCCACGCCGAATGCCGGCGCGCGCAGCGTCTATCGGGTTGCGTCGAACTCACACAAAGCCATGTCGTCATGTGCGAAGAGAATTCTCTCATTCTCATTCACTAAGCGCCCCTCTCTGTCCCGCCTGCTTTCATAAATAAGCGAAGGGAATGCACAATTTTTGGGTTGAGATAAAGCTTCTTGTAGTTTAGAAGTTCTTTGGTACTACTTAATTAAAGATCCTTGAAATGCTCGACTTTTGTAAAAAGTTTTATCACTTATGGTCGCCACTCGCCATATTGGGTCCGCCATTTCGAATTTCCAAATTTTAAAAGAAGATTCGAAATTAGTGGTATAAAAATACCCATAGTACTAAATTTCACTTAAATTCGTTGAAGTTCGAAAATTGTTGGACGCCATATTGGATTCACCATATTGAATTTCCAAGTTTCGAGCTTAGGATTCGCAATTAGCACCTCCAAAATCCCTCAAATACTAATCTTCATGGCAATCCCTTCATATTTACTATGTTTGGCGCCATTTTGAAACATAAGAATAAAAAGTATCCTAAATGTTAAGTCGGGATGTGCTTCACTTAAAAAATGAAAATAATGGGACCAAACTATAAGGCGTGATTAAGTAACAAACGTATTGGGTCCGCCATTTTGAATTAACAAATTTTGTTAGTAGATTCGAAATTAGTGGTATCAAAATACCTATAGTGCTAAATTTCACTTAAATTCGTTGAATTTCGAAAATTTTTGGACGCCATATTGGATTCGCCATCTTGAATTTCCAAATTTCGAGCTTCGATTCGCAATTAGCGCCTCCAAAAACCCCCAAAAACTAATTGTCATGACAATCCCTTCATAGTTACTATGTTTGGCCGCCATCTTGGGTCCGCCATTTTGAAACCCGCGAATAAAAAATAGTCTATATGGTGGCCCGGAATATTGTATTGTATTGTATTGTATTGTATTTATTTATGCAATTGGAGTCTGTGTACACAAGAATACAGGTTCTTTTGATAGCACACTAACAAAGATGGTAAACAACATAATCCAGGTTGACTAATAATTATAAAAAGAAGTTTAGAATAAAAAGAAAAATAAAGAGAAAAGAAAAAGAAAAATTCTAACTTAAATTAGGTACTCTAAATGGGTAAATATAAAAAATATAAAAATAATAGCAATAAAAACAATAATAGTTACAATAATAGCGCAAAAAAACTAATAATAGTAGAATGAAAGAGAGGTCATAAAAAGAAAAGAGCATCAACCCCCAATAACGCCAAAGCCAGAAAATAGCAAAATCGAAAAATAGGAGAATAAAAAATCAATTTTTATTATTTTAGTTAAATGTAGGTGAGAAGTAAGCGCTCGAATTCGGCGACGGAGGAGGCACACCAGAAATTGCGTGGTAACTGGTTCCAAAGTCGCGAAGCCTGGACAAGGAACGAACCCTCATAAATGTTGGATGAACATCTCGGAATAAGCAGATGTCGATGACGGCGCGAATCCAAAAATTGTATCTCTTTATAAATACAAGTAGCCAGGCACTTTCTTCTTAATTAGCTTGAATAAAAAGAGCAGCAGTCTACATTTCAGATAAGTTTCAATGCCACATCCCAGGAGTGAGGTGTTGTAATTTGAAATGTGGTTAGATCTGCGCAACAAGTAAGCAAATCTAATGCAATCGTTGAAAGCTACATTGATTTTCCGCCGGCAAGTAGAGTCAAGTCTCGGGAACACAGTACTACAATATGTAAAATGAGGAATGAGTAAGGTTTTAACCAACTTCAGTCTCATTTGAAAAGGCAGTACATCAGCTGATAGCCAAAGTGTTCTGAAGCTGCCATACACCTTTCTGATAACAGATTGTACATGAAGACAACAAGTAAGCGAGCTATTTAGCTTGACCCCTAGACTAGTAACTTCATCTACAAAAGGTAACACCGTGCCATTTAGCATAACCAATGGCAAGTCGGAAGTAGTCATTAATGGGGAAGTACGAAATACAATGCACTGTGACTTAGAAGAAGTAAGCAATAGCCGGTTATGCTGGGACCAGACACTGATTCTATCAATGTCACTATTAATTCTCGCAACACAGTCCTCCATCAAGCCAAGAGGTCGAGACAGGTATAATTGTACATCATCCGCATATATGTGAACATGAACATCGTCCAAGATATCTGGTAAATCATTAATGAAGAGGGAAAATAATAAGGGCCCTAGAATGGAACCCTGCGGATCCCTTGGTCAGTACAATAGAGCTAGACAAGCTTTTACCAACTTTGACCTGCTGATAACGGTTACAGAGAAAGTCACGGATGAAAGATACAGCGGTGCGACCAAAATGGTAGTAACTGCCTAACTTCCTAAGAAGAAGCATATGGTCTACACTATCGAAAGGCTTCGAAAAGTCCAAAAGTACCATGATCCCAACATGTCCATCATCCAACGCCTTCCGAAAATCAGAGGTTACCTTGAGCATAGCTGACTCACAACTATGACCCGCACGAAAACCTGATTGATGTGGATTCAACAGATCGGCACTCGACAAAAACTTCTGAATTTGCAGAGCAATTAGCTTTTCCAGAACCTTTGCAAAGAAACACAAAATGCTAATAGGTCGAAAGTCCGATACTGATACAGACGAAGTTTTTTTGGGTACAGGAACAACAAGAGCCATTTTCCAAGCTTCAGGGAAGAAGGACTCAGTAAAGCAGCAGTTAATTATGTGCAGTATGTATTGCGAGATGCATGGGAGCAATATTTTGACAAAACGTGGATCAATGCCATCCAAACCCACAGCATTCGATTTAATGGCAAAGATCGCGTTTACAAGCTCATCATGACCCACACAGCGGAATAGGAATTCATCAGAGCTGAAGTCATCATGTTGAAGATTATTAGAGTAATGCATGCTCCCTGTTCGCCCCGAGTCGTGGGGTGAAGCAAAGTAGCTATTCAAGTCATTCGGATCGAGCTCGCACTTCTGGTGCCTGCTGTCCCTATGTATATCCAAATTACGCAAATTTTTCCACAAGACACGCGCCGGCATATCCATGTTTAATTTAGATTTCAGGAAATTACGCTTGGCATTACGAGTTTCCGCAGTCACTTTATTGCGAGCGATCCTGTACAAACGAAGTGTTTCTTCATTACGAAAACGTCGCCACAATTTATATAGGAATTCACGTTCGACGATCAACTTGCTAATTCGCTTACTGAACCAAGGGCAATTGGAGGTATGGGGTTTCCGGTGAGTAAGCGGCAAGTACTTATCAAATAAATACGAAAGGAAGCAGGAGAGTTTATGTACCTTACAGTCAATAGAGGTCACAGAGTAAAAGTCGCTCCAAGGAAGGGAATAGCATTCAGCAAAAAGTGACGGTAAGTCAAGGTTTTTAAAGTCACGATAGGTAAAATCAATGTGGGATTCCGAGAAGCTGAGAGTGTAGGTCATAAACAGGATATCATGGTCTAAAGAAGAGATGGGACTAAGCTGGTTGTGGAAAGAGACTTTAGCTAGGTCAGTTACAAAAAGGACATCCAACAAAGAAGGATGGGTACAATTGTAGTAAGTAGGAACAGAGTTCACGGGAGTAAGGTGCAGTAGTAGTGTCTTCGCTCAAAAAATTAAAATTTATTTTACATACATACATACTGTTACAGAATTTGCCTTCGTTATAATTCACACTTGGTTTTTGAAGCGGGCATATTTGGGGGCCAGTGTTCGGTCTGCGCAAGTGTGGGCGTCTGTGGCAGGGGCACTGGTCTTCAGCCACACTGAAGAGATCTGGCCAGTGCCCTGGATCGAAACGCCGACCACTTTTTTTGTGTGCTCGTCTGCCTCGGCATTGTATTCTTAACAAGAATAGTGTAAAGCTGGTGACACAATCAAAATTTGAACGCGTTGCGTGCGTCGCGTGCGATGACAAGTCGAAGAGAGCTTATGGGTTCATGTGCTTCGAGTCACAATGAGATCGCATCCAACGCAACGCACGCGACGCGCCGCAGATTTAGCGCAAAGTTCTAAATTTTAACGCGCCGCGTTCAACTTAACCTCTTTTTGTTATGTCAGGCAGTGTGGTGCACCAAGTGATTTGCTCGCAAGAAATGGATTTCGATGAAAATTTAATCGAAGAAGTGCGGAAACATGAGTACATTTACAACAAAAAAATGAAATTATATCGGTTGGCTAATGTGCGAGATAAAGCTTGGCAGCAGATTTCAGCTGTACTTGGGACAAAAGGTTTGTTTTAAAAATTTTGAACTTTTGTAATGTATAAATATTTACATTTACAGAAGAAACATGTAAAACCAGGTGGAAAAGCTTGCGGGATCGCTTCTGCAAAGAAAGCAGGAAAAAGGCATCGGGCAGCAGCTCTACGGGAACAGAAATTTCATGGGAACATTACAACACGCTACTTTTCTTAAAAGAGCATGTACAACCCAGAAAGTATAGGAATTTGTGATATTAATTATTTAAAAATTAAATTACGTATTTTAATAGAACATCAAGCAATTATCAAACACCAGAGGAAGATGCCACGCTTATACCAGCATTAGACGAGACCTGTCCAAGTGCCAGCAGTATAGAAGGTTTGCAAGGTCTGGAGGATAGCTTCTTATCCCAGCAGCAACATTTTGATTGTACGCCATCGACTTCTATGTCATCGACTTCTATGTCATCGACTTCTACGCCATCGACTTCTATGCCATTGAGTTCTATGCCATCGAGTTCTATGCCATCGACTTTTACGCCATCGACTTCTACGCCTCCGACTTCTACGCTTCCGACTTCTACGCTTCCGACTTCTACGCCTTCGACTTCTACCGCCAGCCTGAAGGAGCAGCAAAATAAGACAAGAAAGAGGAAAAATCCTCCTCAAAGTGCGATTGACGATCGTTTTTCCTCTTTCTTGACGAAAATGGAGACCCTAACTGAAAAAAGATTCTCAGCTGATACTACCACAAAAAATGATGATGGGTTTCTGCAATTTCTATCATCAAAATTACAACGGTTGCCCGTCGATGTGAAAGAGGACTTGAAAATGCAGATAATCGAATTGGTTCATTCCAAAGTTCCTGAATACTCTAAATAATTTGGTTTAGTTTAGGGCCCTGTTCTAATTTTCATATGAAAATGCATCAAAACATAAAACAGGGGCCTTACCAATTCTTGTTTTTATGGCTGTGAATAATGCCGAATTTTTGTTATTAGTTTGTAAATTTTTCATTTATGTATAATGGCTGTGAATGTTTATTGAGTTCTTAAAATAAAAGTTTTAATTTCTGAACCAAAAGGTTAATTTTATTTCACTTCGTTAACATATTCAGGGACAAAACAATTAGTATTAAAAAGGAAGCTGAGTTTACATATTGGACAGTAAAATGCTATAATAATAATTTACGAATTTACGTTAATCTATTTTCATACAAATATCCTTTTAATATGTTCCTTAAATTTACAGCATTTTTTGAAGCACTATTACTCGTTGCAATTCTGCACCTTCTCATAGGCTGCACTTCGCTCCTCCATAGTCCTGCAATGACTTGGTTTCCATTGTCCCTGTCGGTGAATTCCGGAGGACAGTATGAGCCATCACTCATTTTTATAAAATTGTGAAGTATGACAGTAGCTTTCACAACTTTTTCGGCACATTCTGGGCCCATGTTCATAGTGCTCCTTAAAATCCTCCACCTAGCTGTAAGGATACCAAAGGCATTTTCGATTGTTCGACGAGCTCGTGATAATCTTTTGTTGAAATTTTCTCGTTCTTCGTCTAACAATCTGCCGGGATAAGGCCGCATTAAATATGATTTTAATGGGAAGGCGGCATCACCCACAAAGTAGTGAGGAATATTGTTGGTGCTATTCCCAAGCGGCTTATCTGCTGGTAAATCTAGTTTGCCTCCAAATAGTGCTCTCCCAAATGGTGAATTTACTAAAACACCACCATCACTCTGGCTTCCAAAGGCTCCTACATCTACGGCCGTAAAGGTATAATTTGCGTCGCAAACGCCAAGAAGCACAATACTGTAGTTGCCCTTATAGTTGTAAAATTCAGAGCCAGAGTTTGGGGGGCAAACTATATCAACATGCTTTCCGTCAATAGCACCAACGCAATTTGGGAGGTTCCACATTCTTTCAAAATCTTGGGAAATTCTTTCCCATTCGAATTTATTGGGAGGTGAAAGATATATTGCGGATAATTCCTCCCAAATACTGTCGCATGTCTCAACAATTATTTTCCTCACTGTTGAAACGCCCATCCTAAAAGTCATCGCTAAATATTGACGACTTGTTCCTTGTGATAAGTATCTGAAAAACAACAAAACAATTTTAAAAATTTCCAAGGACCAATTAATTAGGCTTACATTAAAGTGAGGAACAATCTGCACTTGGGCGAAATTGGCTCCCTTTGTGAATGTCTCACAAGTCGTTGTTCCAGCAAATTAAAGAGCACGTCAAATAAACTACTATTCATTCTGGTAGCCGTCCGAAATTGGTCTACATCACAGTCTTTCATTTTTAAAAAGGCCCTTTCAAAATATCCTTCTATTTTTCGCTGCATGTTAAGTTCTCTCACCCACATTCTTCTGCTGCGCGAAGCCTCGATTCTTTTAGCATTTTTATATGCTTTATAGGCACATAAAATTACAAAAATGAGATCGAGGAAGTCATCAATGTTATCCATATTTAAACTCGTGTTCCTTTTCTCACAATACACTACACTTATTAACTTATTTTTTCTTGTTTAACTTGCTTCGTCTCGGCAATGTCAACTATAAAGAAAAATTTTCAATTGTCAAGATTGTAAACATACTGCGAATCTGCTGTCACTTGCCGCACGCAGCAATCTCGTTGTAACTGAGCAAGCGTTGGATGCGTTGTTTGCGGCTGTCAACGCACGCCCGCACGCAACGCACGCGTTGGTTGTGTCACCAGCTTAAGTCCGTCCGTTGACAATGCTGCCGCGGCACGCGTCCCTGCCGCAGTCGAGCTTCGCAGGTCGACCGGACAGCAGCCGGCATCGCCGCCACGACTTAGGCGATGTTGTCTCGGTCCCCTGCCTCCTGCCGCAGTCGCCGTGGCCCTTACCCGCCACTGCGCCCACCACACCACAGCGAGGCCGTCCTACGTTTGTCGCCGAGAGACGACACTGCCACGGCCCTGATCGCTTTTGCCGCGGCAAGCAGTTACTACTACACTGCTGCCGCGGCATCGATCACTGCCGCAGCTTGACCGTCGCAGCAGCCGGCATCGCTGCGTACCTAAGTACGCGTACGCAGGACGATGCTGCCACGGTCTCCTGCCGCAAAACGACCGCTGTTGGTGTTGACTCGCCGCCGTGTCAAGCTGCACGCTTCTATGGCGCGGCCGCTGCAACCGCCCGTCTGCGTAGCTCGTCGTCGCTTTCGGCGCCCTGAATGCTGCATGAAGTCGCTCGGATGGAACTTCGAGCTTCTGAGGAGGAAATAATGTTACAGAATTTTCTTTCGTTGTAATTTACACTTGGTTTTTGGAAGCGGGCGAATATGGGGGCCGGTGTTCGGTCCGCGCAAGTGTGGGCGTCTGTGGCAGGGGCACTGGTCTTCAGCCACACTGAAGAGATATCTGGCCAGTGCCCCGGATCGAAACGCCGACCACTTTTTTTGTGTGCTCGTCTGCCTCGGCAGACGAGCATTGTATTCTTAACAAGAATAGTGTAAGTCCGTCCCCATATCCCCGTACACCCGGTGAGTTGTAACGAAGGGCGAACTGTGAAGTTTTGTCCGCCAGCCGCTCGGCGGGCAAAATTGTAACATTGAAACGTGTAACGTTGTAACGAAGGGCGAATTGTTACAATTTTGCCCGCCGAGCGGCTGGCGGACAAAACTTCACAGTTCGCCCTTCGTTACAACTCACCGGGTGTACGGGGATATGGGGACGGACTTACACTATTCTTGTTAAGAATACAATGCTCGTCTGCCGAGGCAGACGAGCACACAAAAAAAGTGGTCGGCGTTTCGATCCGGGGCACTGGCCAGATCTCTTCAGTGTGGCTGAAGACCAGTGCCCCTGCCACAGACGCCCACACTTGCGCGGACCGAACACCGGGCCCCATATTCGCCCGCTTCCAAAAACCAAGTGTGAATTATAACGAAGGCAAATTCTGTAACAATACATATGTATATATAGGGATAGCGATAGGGATAATCGATTCTTAAAGAGTTAACTCCAAAAACACTCACCCTGTAGATATAATGAGTTTTGTCTTGAAAGATTCAAAGCTGACCTGTCGTCAAGGATGAAATTGTAAAAAAAGGCAAAGTTTGCCCCGATTTGAGCTAAGTGAGTTAATAATATTTCTTATTTGCTAACACAAAACTTTAATGATAATTCATAACCACTTTGGGTCAGACTCAACGGTGACGTTTGATTCTGGGCGACCGCGTGGATCATTTGTCAGGTTAAAGTTACCATTGCGAAATTTGGTAAACCAATTTGATACTGTCTGCTGCGTAGTTTTATTCTAGACCAAATACACTATTTATGTTTCGCGCGGTCTGCGATGTCGTAGTTCCACGTAACAACTTATACTTCATGACAGGACCACTGACATATAGAAATAGACCACTCGCCCCATACAAAATGCCTATGAAGCGATGGTGCACTTTCTCGTTCCCTCTTGCTCACACCATTAACGAATTTTGAGCAGTCAGCTGTGGGTTTGAATTGCTGTCAAATGCATTTTTGGGGCATTAGTCCGTTTTATTTGCATAAATCCATCAAATACATAATTACTACAAAAATTATAAAATACTTCCTTTTGTATCTTAAGTCCCTTCAAAGGAATGCAAACATTAAATTACCCCTTTGTAATGAATTTTACACAATTTATAATTTTTCGGTAGAAATTGTGTTATTAAATTATGAAAATGAGTCTTTTCTTATCTCATATTTTTAATTCTTCTTATCTTATGTGTGATTTGCGACAAAAATGGCACAAAAACCACAAAAAAACCTGAATGGCGTAATACGGCGAATCATTGCGGAATTAATTGCATTTAAGGGCGTGTGCCAACTCAGCTATTCAAAAGTAAATTTGTATGGTAGATTGCTTTTCAGCTTACTAATTGATTTTCGAAGATTTGGGTCTTAGGAAAAAACAGCTCTGAAATTCGCTTTTCGTTGACAATTACTTACTTTTCATTTGAATTTCAAGTATAGCATTTATGAAATTAAATGGAAACGAACAATGAGCAATAAAAGGCTGCTGTTTTTTCAATTTTAAATATAACCGAAAAATGTTCGAAAAGTTGAATTGGCACACGCCCTAAGTCCTTTTACTGTAACTAAATTAAGTGAAGTATACAGCAAAAACACAAAAGTGCTCTAATTTTTACTTTTGAGTTCTTAAAACAGTTGTTTAGCGATATGCAGGCCTACCCTAAATGGGACGTAACGTAACGTAAGAAACGTCAACGTAACGAGCGAACGTGTGTTAAGTAATGGGGATATCCTAAATAGACGTAAGAAAACTTGACGAAGGTTCGTCAAATCTGGAAATGTCACTTTAGCCTACGTAAAGGTGCCGTAAGAATCGCACAACGTAAACAAACTTCAAAAGTGTCAGAGGTTAAATTGTGTGAAAATTAAATCTGCCGCGGCGTAACTTTACGTTTCTATTTCGGGCGAAGTGTCCGTTTTGACGTCCGTAAGCCTGCCTCGTTAAATTCTTACGTTACGTTTACGTTGCGTTACGTTTCTATTTAGGGTAGGCCTTAAATCGCATATCCAGAAGAGAGCATTTCAACGTTTTGCTGAGAATTTTTCAATGAAAAATGTGTTATTCCATAAACTTTTCGCCGCGAAAATATTTGAGATTTGATACTACTTTCAGGGGAATCAGATTTAAGCGTGCAGGTTACAAATAAAATTAATACCATTTTTAAATTTGCCGCCATTTGAAGGCCCCTATCTCGCATAATGCGAAAGAAATAGACAGATATATGCCTTCTATATCTGAACTCTCCTTAGGTGGGAACTTTCAAAAAGGTGCACCATTTGAGATAGCAAATCGAGTGGTCCATTTCTATATGTCAGTGGACAGGACGAATTTCCGACCGTTCCATTATCAAAAAAAATTAGTTTTTAAAACAAGTTAATAATATTTTTTAGAGCTTGGAATAATTCACATTTACGGGCAACATGTGTAACTTCTTAACAACAAAAAAAAAACAGAACGGTAAAATATTAAGTTACTGTCAAATAACAAGCTGTCAAATTTGAAACAAATTGTAAACTATGCATAAGTTTTATCCTTGACGACCCAAAATTCCTACAGTATGTTGTTCTTTTAAATATAGGTACTTATTGTTAACAAATTGTGTTGAATATACGTCTTTGTAAGGAATGTACGTGTTGACTGCAATACCGATTGAATTCAGTAAGAACGTCGCTGCACCCTGCTTTCGGAAGCATAAAATTGTTTACAAAAATGCTGTCATCCACACCAAACGGGTCCGATTTATCGCGCAACATTTGAAGCGAACGTCTCCTAGATAGCCTGTTTAATGAATATTCGTATTTTTACAAATTTAAGAATAAAAACTGACAAAAAGCAACCTCTTATACGTATTCTTCTCTCTTCTTCTCTCAACAACAAAAAACACTGCTATCAACTCCATCACACTATGACCGACTATTGCATGAGTCAAAGTAGTGACTATCTATCTATGACCTATTAAAATTGTGATGAAGGTCCAAAATACGGAAAGTCACAACAATTTCCTGCAATCAAATTTGGTGACTATTTCATCTTTTGACAGATCACAGACCTGCTTGCACGTGAATTCGAAAATGGCCTAAACAGAGATTTATTAGATAAAGAATAAAATCACTTGGAAAGTTATTGGTCCAGTGCAATTAGTCATTATAAATGAAAAATGATGGAACCCAGTTATAAAGAATGGATTTGAATGATTTTTTTTGGATTTCTAGTACCATAAACTAAAAAGTTTACCCATTAAAAATTACCGCAATTTTGTAAATACAAGATGGCTGCCGCCATAAAATCCCGAATTACATTTTTGTTTTCAATTCCCTCAAAATGGGTATCAAATGAAAGGTATCAACTAGTAGAATACAGTACACCATGAAAAAATTCAAAATCCAAGATGGCCGCCACCACAAAATATTTATTTTAAGAAAATAATAACTGTTTTAGCTTTTGAGATTTTTTATATAAAATTTATGAAAATATAAAACTTGCTATAATTAATTTCAAAATGGCTGAAATTCCAAAAAACAGAATAAATGAAAAAATGTATCACTTTTTAGGATTTCTGTTAAGTTAAACCTATCAAATACGTCAGCATCATTTTCAGTATTTATCAAATTGGATAGTTCTTCGTTCGTCTGTAGATTTGTAAAAATTAATCTTGATAAAGCTAATTGTAATAATGAGTGAGCACGTACTGCCCTAGCATATGCACGTCCAGACATAATATGACCGATGGTATTTTCAGCATATTAAGGGCTTCTTTAATTCCACTACGTCCCATAATACATCCAACGCAAGCCATTAATGACATCAATGTATGGAAAGCACTTAATTGAACGTCGATTAATATATTATCTCCTAAATTCAGTGCCGAAACAATATCTCGACACTTCATATATAATGGCTGGTCGAATGTTAAAACACATGTTGACATATTTAAAGATCTTGCATTATCAATTGATGATTTTATACCTGTATACAATGTACTCTAATCGCTTGGAGCACCATAGATGAATGGTGAAAATATGATAATTGACATTTGAAACATTTCCGTATAACCATTCCACCCAGGAAACTCATTATCAGTTTGATACTTTAAATATATCCAGAAAGTATTTAATTCCGAAGTTAAGGACAGCCCCGCTTCCTGTACTTCTTCTGGTACTTTAACAATAATTTTTTCAATACTATTTATTACCTTCATATGTTATTTCTGACTCAGATGGAATAGACTGTAAGCGTTTGATTGGATTTCTAGGCTCAGTGCCATTAAATGCAGAAATAATCGCCCCAAATTATGAAAGGTTTCTTTACCATCAAGTGTATTAACATTAAAATTGGCATTATCGTGTACAAATTGAACAAATGTACCCGGTTTTACTTTTACTGAACCACTTAAAGCTGCCGAAGCTTCGTACCGTTGTGCTTCTTTATATGAACTACAAAATCCTAGAGAGTTATTGTAAGTAGTTAGAGTAGGTTTAAGTAAAATAAAAACGCGCTGGTTCGGAGTAAAGTTAAAGATGTATATTTTTCTTCTGTACAGTGCGGCGGTTAACAAGAAAGTGGGTGACGAGCAGTTACAATTGTCAGTACATAGCCAGTTACAGTTTTTGATTTCAGAGGCAGAGAGTACATGGTAGTAAATACAGTGGCTTGTGAACTTAACCAAATACAATTAGAATGAGTTTTAGTTTACAAAGCAGTGTATAAATTAATGTTGACTTGAAGTTGACTCTTAACATTCCGCCCGCCTCGTGTGTATCACGACCCGCTGCGCATGAAAAGAAAACATGCCGCCCGCCTTGCAGGAAATAAGCTGCTCGCCATGTTGAAGAAGTAGGTAAACCGCCCGCCATGAAGGAGTGCCTTACAGAAAAGGCCAGAATCTGTTAAGGAAAAGCGCAGAATAATAAGTAGATGCTAGGTGAATCTTATTAGATTAGTAGGTTGCAATTTCAGAGTTAAGTTAGCCTTCATTATCTCGCGTATCGATAGGCAATATACATAGCTTCACAACCGGTCGCTTGAAATGACCATCTTTATGCCGGACCGTGGCTACACGGATTTGTCCGTCTGAGCCCGGATGAAGAGCGACAATTCTACCCAATAGCCAGCACTGGGGTGGTAAATTGTCTTCTTTAATCAACACAAGGCTGTTGATTTTTATAGGAGCTGACGAATGTTGCCACTTGTACCTCAATTGGAGATTATAGAGGTACTCCTTGTGCCAGCGTTTCCAAAAACTTTGGTACATATGCTGCACCATTTGCCAGCGATTTAAGCGATTGGTAGGTACCTCAAGGAGGCTAGGCTCAGGTACAGCTAGAAGGTTTTCGCCAACCAAAAAATGTCCAGGCGTCAGGGCGTTGAGATCTAATGGATCGTCAGATAGTGCTTGCAACGGGCGAGAGTTGAGACAGGGCTCGATTTGAGCCAATAAGGTGAGCATTTCCTCCATGGAAAGTAGATGTTTTCCGACGACTCGTCTAAGGTGATGTTTCATGGCTTTAACACCCGCCTCCCACAATCCTCCAAAGTGTGGTGAACGAGGAGGGATAAAATGCCATTCGGTGCCGTCCTTCCCAGTGAGTTGAGGAATAGCTGCCTCATTGATAAGCTGCTGGAGATGTTGCGAAAGTTGCTTATCAACAGCTACAAAAGTTCGACCATTATCGCTGTATATGCGAGCGCAATGACCACGGCGACTGACGAAGCGACGAAAAGCCGCACTAAAAGCTTCAGCCGTAAGATCCATTACAAGTTCTAAATGAATGGCACGAGTTACGAAGCATATGAAGCAGGCTACGTACGTTTTTGCCTGTAAACGACAACGACCTTTTTTAAGTTTAACGACGAATGGGCCAGCAAAGTCGACTCCGCAATGTAGAAAGGGTTTAGCAGGGCGTATTCTATCAGCTGGTAGATTTCCCATCAATGGAGGACTTGAGCTTCCCTTAAACCGGCAGCACACAACACATCGACGGATGAATTGTCTTACTTTATTACGGCCATTTATAAGCCAATATTTAGTACGAATATGTTGTAGAGTAGCTTGTGTTCCACCGTGTAATGTCCTTGTATGAGAGTAAGCTATTACCAGCTGAGTAAGATGACTATCAGCAGGCAAAATGAGAGGGTATTTCTCATCCTCAGATAGCAAGGCGTGCTTCAAGCGTCCACCTACGCGGAGTAATAGTTTGTCGTCCAACTTCGGATTTAGCATACGTAATTTGCTACTAGGCGGTAAGATCGCAGTTTTATCCTTTGTGAGTAACTTAATTTCCATAGGAAAATATTGATGTTGTACAAGTCTAATCAGTACTTCAGATGCCCGCTGAATTTCGTCGGCTTTCAGTATACCTGAATTGTGAAGAGTAGATTTGCGTTGGCAGTTGTAGTACAGTCGAAAGCATAGAGCTGTGATTCGAAAGAGTTTCATAAGATCTGAATAACGGCGGAGAAGAGAGGTGAGAAAGTCTTCCGTCGCAAGATTGGCAGATGCAGATAATAATTGCTTATGGTAACTTCTTCAAGTTGTTCTTTGGAGAGCGATACTTCATTTTCAGGCCAGTGACTCGGTAAAAGACTGAGCCAAGTTGGACCTTGCCACCATAACTTATATTCCTGCAGTTCTGAAGCTGGTATGCCACGCGTAATGCAATCAGCGGGGTTTTCAGCGGACGATATGTGATGCCATACTGCATTAGGTAGTTTCTCTTGGACTAATGAAACCCTGTTTGCGACAAAGACCTGCCATTTAGAAGGATGTGCACGCAACCAAGCTAGTACTATGGTCGAATCAGTCCAAGTATGTATAGGAACCTCAGCAAGCTCTAGATTGGTTTGTACGTAAGCCAGAAGTTCGGCTAGTAAGGCGGCGCCGCATAACTCCAATCTCGGCAACGATACGGTGCGTATAGGGCTCACACGAGTTTTGGCAGCGAGAAGATGTATTTCGAAGTCATCAGCGTCGTGGGCAATTCGCAAGTAAACAGCAGCCCCGTAAGCAGCTTGCGAAGCATCGCAAAAGCCGTGCAGTTCAAGCTTTTCTGAAGGAGTTTTCAATCCAATCCACCGGGGAATTTTTAAGTTCATATCCTGAAGTTGTTTTTTGAAAGTAAGCCATTCAGTAGTCAAATTCGACGGTAGTTCTTCATCCCAATCCAGCTGATTTTTCCAAAGAGTTTGAAGGAATATCTTGGCCGTCATTGTGATAGGCGAAAGCCATCCACAGGGATCATACAATCGAGTAATATCGGCCAAAACGGATCTCTTGGTTGCGACAGGCGAAGAAGGAAGACTGATAGTAAATTTGAAGCAATCAAGTGTGGGGCTCCAGATGATTCCTAATGCCTTTATTTGTGAATCGCTCACTATTTTTTCAGAAGAAGTTAACTCTCGATCTTCCAATGGAATGCCATCGAGTAGTTGTGCAAAATTGGAAAGCCATTTCCGGAGTTTAAAACCTCCTTGCAGAAGTACAGTGTTAAGTTCAATGCGTAGGTCTATAGCTTCTTTAGCATGAAAAGCGCCAAAAAGAGCATCATCGACGTAAAAGTTTTCCCGTAATACTTTTGAAGCGCTGCTGAATTGATCTCTGTAGTCATTAGCCAATTGCTGTAGAGTTTTACAGGCTAAATATGGTGCACAGGCGGTCCCATAAGTGACTGTTAGAAGTCGGTAACATTGTACAGGTTCAGTAGTTGAATTTCTCCAAAGTATTCTTTGAAAATCTGTATCCGAATAATCAACCAAAATTTGTCTAAACATCTTGGCTATGGCCGCGGTATAAACAAAAGGGTAAAGTCGCCATCTGATAAGGATGAGGGCAACATCAGTTTGAAGCTTCGGCCCCGTATGTAGACAATCATTTAGTGAATGACCATTCGAACAACTCTGAGAAGCATTAACGACCACCCGCAATTTAGTAGTAGTACTACTAGGCTTTAAGACAGCGTGGTGTGGCAAATAATAGCAATTCGCAGGGTCCTTAGTTTCATCCTGAACTAATTGCATATGATTCAGCGAGAGGTATTCCTCGATGAACGTTGAATATTCACGAAAGAGTGTAGGGTCTCGAGCAAATCTTTTCTCCATACGAAGCAGAGAGCTCATAGCTGCCTCGCGAGAATTACCAAGTGGAGGATGGTTTGATTTGAATGGAAGTTTTACTATATATCTTCCCTCAGCATCTCTAGAATAGGTGTTTGCATAGATAGCTTCGCACTCTGCTTCATCTGGTGTGTAGAGTATAGCCTTTGGTGGCTCTTCTGTCTCCCAAAACTTCTTAAGTAGCGAAGTAAGTTCTATGGTTGAGGTATGTAAGCTAAAGGTAGTTGTCGGTTTAGCGAGATTATTATCGAGTTTTCCGGAGAGAATCCAACCCAGTGTAGTGTTTTGAGCTACAGGGGTACCCATAGGCCCATGACGAACACCAGCTTTGAGCACTCTACTATAAACATCAGCTCCCAGAATAAGGTCTATACCCGAAGGTTTGTCAAAGTCAGGATCAGCGAGTGGTAGTCCTATGATGTGAGGCCAGTCATTACGCTCAACTACTCTCGAGGGTATTAGATGTGTAAGTGTGGGCAAGACTAAGGATTGCACTTGATATTTGGCTGATGAATCGAAGCTCGATACAATGTTGTGAGTAACGATAGCTTGCACAACACCTGCAGTACATTGTCCTACACCTAGTACGGATATATTCGCTCGATGTTTACGTAAGCATAAAATGTTCGCCAGACTTTCAGTTATAAATGACGATTCTGATCCTTGATCTAGTAAAGCTCTAATGCGAAATAGACGACCATCACGAGACTGGATGTACAAGACTGCCGTGGCGCGTAGAACAGAAGATTTACTATTATTTGCAACGTGCGAAGTTGTAGTGTTAGTTAAGCGTTGTTGCATATTTTGTGGAACGGACTGAATAGTTGGAGTTGACTGTGCAACGACCATAGCTGGAACTGCATTGTCAGATGTTGGCTTATGGATCATAGTATGATGTTGCTCGTTACATTTTTGACATCGCTTTATAGATGTACAGGCTTCAACATTATGATTTGGCTTGAGACAATTGGTGCATATCTTTTTAGCTTTCAGAAATGCGCACCGATCCTCAATTGATTTTGCTCTAAACTTTGGGCAAAATAGGATAAAATGTTTTCCCTGGCAGCAGGTACACACCGGTGTTGATGAAGCATGATGAGCATATGACTTTGCATTGGGGGGAGGTTTTCGGCTGACGGCAGCTTTCACCGAAAGACAATTTTCCCTTAAAGAACTTAAGGCTTGTAGGCGGGTTTCCAGAAAGGTCTGAAGGGAGGTAAAGGCTGGAACATTCTTTGAACAGTCGAGGGAGGTTTCCCAGTCTTTACGAGTACAAGCATCTAATTTATTGGCCAAGAAATACACCAACCAGTCATCCCATTCCTTTACAGGCCGAGACAGATTTTCAAGCGCTCTGACTGCTTGATTAAATCTGTCGAGAACTCTTCTAAGCTCGCTAGGAGTTTCAGACGACATAGCAGGCAAAGTAAGTCGTTGAGATTCGAGTTAACTAATACTCTTTTATTATCATACCGAGATAATATTGTGTTCCAAGCAGCCGCATAATTAGAATTTGTAACCGAGAAATGTTTAAGTAGCTTGGCTGCCTCGCCAGTAACAGAAGATTTTAAATAATGCATTTTCTGCACGTCAGACAAAGCTGCATTATCGTGAATAAGTGCTAGATACGTATCCTGAAAGGAGGGCCACTCCAAATATGATCCACTAAAGTTTGGCAAATTTATTTTTGGAAGCTTTATCATGTCTGAAGACGTTTTGACTACGGTGGAGTGGAGCAGCTGAGAGTCATCTGCACTAGGCGTTTCCCTAGGAGCTTGAAAAGCTGCAAGCTCCTCCTGCAGCCAACCGATTGCTGCAACATATGTACATTCCACATCGGAATAAAAATCGGAAGTAAGGAACCCGTCCGTTTTAAGAGTTTCCTCGTCAGTAACTTCGAATAAACTTTCGTGCGTTCTAACAAATTGTTGCCAATAAGTTTGCAATAATTGTGAACGCGTTTTTAGAAAGATTTCGTTCCGTTTTTCTTTGCCTGTCTTACTCGCATTTGCAGTGAAATTATGGATTCTGTCCGCAGTTAATTTAACTTTATTCTTGAGCTTTTCCATTATGTTTAGGGTAGTAAATTAAAGCAAATGTGTTAAAGAAATTAAATACCAGCCACAATTTCGACGCGCACTTCTTTAGCGCAACCCGAAAATGTCAATATGTTCTCTAAAGCTCACTGCAAATGATCAACGTTGCTCACGAAATAGCCCGAAAAGTCCACGATTATATTTTGAGGAAACCACAAAAGTTCCAAAGCCAAAAAGAGATAAGCTCCACGAATAATTGTCCGAAAAGTTTGTCCGAAAAGTTCACGATCCTCGAAAGCCTCAAAAGCTCACTTCACTTCTATGCATAGCAGCATAGCATAAATTATGTTGTGCTCAATGTTCGAAACTAAGTTAATGTTTGAATGTTCACCGTTTTGGCTTAATTTTTCAAATTAGTTTTTCAAGTTTATAATTTTCAGATACGAGTATATGTAGAATGTAGAATTCAATAGCATGCTTAGATTAATGTCTTATTATGGATTACGACAAAATGTATGTTGCATGTTAGTGTTAAAGAAATGGAACGAACTCACAAGATTCCAGGATTCCCTGAAGATAGTGCTTCTCTTCCTATTGTCCCGATCCGATGATAGCCTCTGTTGATTATGTCCCGCTGCAGCACAGGCGAATGCAGCATAAGCACGTGGGGCTCTATTTTGGCACAGACCAAATTTGGGCACAAAATCACCAATGTTAATGTTAATTTATATTAACGCGGATCGCAAATAGTCAGTAGTTTATAAGTTTTTAAATCACTTAGGTGATTTAAGTATTTGGCAATTACCACCTTCCGTTACTCAGCACACGCAGTAGCTGACCGAACCGAATTGTTCTACACAGGTAGACGTACAGCGCGAATATACTTTCGCCGGAATTTTATAGAGTTTCGCAAGTTGCGATTAAAAACTCACTTATGCGGTTCGAAGGACCAAAAAATGTAAGTAGTTAGAGTAGGTTTAAGTAAAATAAAAACGCGCTGGTTCGGAGTAAAGTTAAAGATGTATATTTTTCTTCTGTACAGTGCGGCGGTTAACAAGAAAGTGGGTGACGAGCAGTTACAATTGTCAGTACATAGCCAGTTACAGTTTTTGATTTCAGAGGCAGAGAGTACATGGTAGTAAATACAGTGGCTTGTGAACTTAACCAAGTACAATTAGAATGAGTTTTAGTTTACAAAGCAGTGTATAAATTAATGTTGACTTGAAGTTGACTCTTAACAGTTATAAATATCTATTATTCTTGTTGAGCCAAATTTTCGATCAAGTGTTACTGATAATGATATTTGAAGAGGAGATATGAATGATCAAGGACGTACAGCAGACATTATTGCATGTGCTATTGAGCATAAAAATTACATATTCAGGTTTACTTTTTTTATCATTTTGTTGCAGTCTAACTCCTCAATACATAATCCATACAGTTTTAATGTTTAGACTGTCTAAACTTTATGATCCGCCATGCACTGCGTTCTACTTGCAAAGGCCTTTCATTTGATACCCATTAGGTACCTACCCATATTAAGGGGATTTAAACAAATATAAAATCCACCATTTTGTACCGGCGACAATCTTAGATTTGGTATACTGTATTCTACTAGTCAAGCCCTTTCATTTGATACCCATATTGAGGGGGTTGTGAAAAAAAGGTAATCCGCCATACTGTACCGGCGGCCATCTTGTATTTACAAAATTGCGGTAATTTTTAATGGGTAAACTTTTTAATTTATGGTATTAGAAATCCAAAAAAAAAAACATTCAAATCCATTTATTAAAGCTGGGGTCCGTGGTATAAATCAAATTGCACTGGAGTATATATGTATACATATGTATGTATTGTTACAAATTTCCCTTCGTTACGATTCACACTTGGAGTTTGAAGCGAGCGAATATGGAGCCGGAATTCGGTCCGCGCAATTGTGGGCGTCTGTGGCAGGGGCACTGGACTTCAGCCACACTGAAGAGATCTGGCCAGTGCCCCGGATCGAAACGCCGACCACTTATTTTGGCTGCTCGTCTGCCTCGGCCATATCCCCGGTGAATCGTAACGAGGGCAAACGTGCAATTTTGTCCGCCAGCCGCCCGGGGGGCAAAATTGTAACAGTGGTGCCAGGTGTAAG
This sequence comes from Machimus atricapillus, assembly GCA_933228815.1. Classification (NCBI taxonomy): domain Eukaryota; kingdom Metazoa; phylum Arthropoda; class Insecta; order Diptera; family Asilidae; genus Machimus; species Machimus atricapillus. The sequence continues at coordinate 48,466,672 of OW121785.1, forward strand.
GTGTCAGCCCTTCTATCCGAGGGGGGCCCCGCAATACACTCTTGCATCTGAGTCGCTGGCAGCGACGACGCGACGTCGGCCTCGCAGCAACCGCGCTTCGCAGCACCGCCGCGGTATTACCGTCGTCCGACGTTCCGACGAGGCTGCGACGGCACCGAGTCCCTTTTGCCGCGGCAAGCAGCTAATTAGTACAACGTTTTAGACAATGCTACCGCGGCACGTATCACTGCCGCAGTCGAGCTCGCAGCCCCACCGGACAGCAGCCGGCATCGCCGCCGCCCCGACCTAAGGTGATGTTGTCTCGGTCCCCTGTCTCCTGCCGCAGTAGCCCTGGCCACTACTCGCCACCGCACCCACCACACTACAACGAAGCCGTCCTACCTTTGTCGTCGAGAGATGGCACTGCCACGGCGCTGATAAGGTGTTAGTTGGTTCGGGAGAATTAACACTTTATAATAAACTTATCAAAAATACTTTATTTTGTGATAAGGGAATTAGGTTCACAAAATAAAAGAAAACTATTTCACAATAATGATGATGCAATTCTTAGCTAGTCAGGAACAGAAGAGAACAGAACAGATGTCAATGGATCTGTCAGAAACATGTAGTTCCATTATTAAAATAAAGAGACGCTTGTGTCGGATAAATGGGTTTATGTGCTGCTACACTGATCGCTTTTGCCGCAGCAAGCAGCTAAAAACAACGTCTTTCTGACAATGCTGCGCGGCCACCGATCACTGCCACAGCTTGACCGTCGCAGCAGCCGGCATCGCTGCTTACCTAGCTCCACGTACGCAAGACGATGCTGCCACGGTCTCCTGCCGCAGCCGACCGCTGTTGGTCTCCACTCGCCGCCGCGTCAAGCTGCAAGCTTCTATGGCGCGGCCGCTGCAACCGCCCGTCTGCGTAGCTCGTCGTCGCTTTCGGCGCCCTGGATGCTGCATTAAGTCGCTCGGATGGAACTTCGAGCTTCTGAGGAGGGAATAATGTTACAAATTTTCCTTCGTTACGATTCACACTTGGAGTTTGAAGCGGGCGAATATGTGGGCCGGCGTTACGTCCGTGCAATTGTGGGCGTCTGTGGCAGGGGCACTGGTCTTCAGCCACACTGAAGAGATCTGGCCAGTGCCCCAGATCGAAACGCCAACCTCTTTTTTTGGCTGCTCGTCTGCCTCGGCAGATGAGCATTGTATTCTTAACAGAATAATTGTTAGTCCGTCCCCATATCCCCATGACCCCAGTGAATTGTAACGAGGGCAAACTGTTCAGTTTTGTCCGCCAGCCGCTCGGCGGGCAAAATTGTAACAATATGTATTATTTAAGTTGTTTTAAAGTGCTTTCAATTACCGAGATCCCATGATGATAGTATAGTACTACAATCGTAAAATGTTCCAAAATTGTTGGCTTCTGATAAAATGTTATATGGTTAAAAGGCAAAACGGATAATTTCAAATAGCACGTAGAGGATTTAAAAAGACCTGTATGAATACATACGTCCCATTCCCAAAAAGGAGAGAAGATATACATTCACTATTTGATGTAACGGCGTATTTCTTTTCACTGTGAGCACCTAGATGACAATGAATTTCTAGGAATTGAATTACAAATATGTGGAAAAGGACGACCACTTAAAAATTGAAGTAATACTGCCCTATATGCTTTATATCCAGAGCCTAGAGCAGTGAAATTTGTAAAAAAATCACATGTAGTTAGTTCCTTTTGTACTTCGGATTTTCCATAAATTCTATATGTCGAAAATTACCACTAATGTGATTCGTACCAGATCCAGTCAAATAACAAATCAAGAACAATGATAAATACATGGATTAGTAATTCACTTATTAATAATCACTGCACATGTTTTCTACTTTCCTTAACTGTTTCTAATACTGCCCAACATAATTGTGAATTATGTAAATTATTCAAATAGAAAATTTTGTTAAATAAATCCTTATTGTGGAAAACCAAAAATAATGGAAGTACAATTTTTAAGCTTTAAATAAACTTAAGAAACAGGTTAAGCATAAGTAGAATAAAATGCACATTATTACAGAGGAATATGTTAAAAATAGGGAAGAACTAGAAAGAATAGCAATTATAATTTTGTATGTGCAACCAATTTTTATTTTAATATTAATAGTATGCTTAGTTATGGCTTACAAGAATAACAAGCAAGAGGAAATGTAAATTAAGAGTAAATATCACCATTAATTAAACTCAAATTAAAAGCTACCAAACAATAAAATAATATAAATTAATTAAATTAAAATCAAATATTAGCATTTTTATTAGAAAACACAAGTTGTCGTTACTCAAAATGGGAGGAACACACTCCAAAGCAAGTGACAATAATGGGGAAGTAGTTAATAACGTTGTTATTCAGGACGGTATTAAAATTGAGAATAAACAAATTATCATACTGTTATTAATAATAGCCGTGGTTAAGGTAATTGAATTAGTTTATTTGCTATATAAGGATCACAAGCGATCTCTGAAGAAAAAATATTTAAGCGAGCCCGCGGTAATCAAAGCCTGAGAGTAATATATTCTAAGATTTTTAGGACGAATGGATGAACTAAAAAACATCAAAGAAGAGCTACAGAAAATAATAACCAACTTTAACCAAAGTAAGCACCGACAATACACGGAGAAAACGCTGCAAGCAAAGAAGGAGACTGTGAATACTCTCCTAGACAGAGCCATAGAGTGCGTTAACACACCTAGGGAAGCCGAAATAGCGCTAAAGCTCCTACCGGTTTACAAAGAGATAAAGTCGTTGGGAGACAACATAGCTGCATTAATAGAATATCAGACACAGCAGAACATGGCTTTCGATATTAGAACCGCGACGTCTCTGCTTCAAACCTATGATGGGAAGCACGAGGATACAGAAGCATTCATTGAATCTATGGAGCTTTTAGATGAATTAACATCGATTGAAAATAAAAGTATAATGATCAAATTCATTAAAACTCGTATGACGGGAAAAGCTAAACTCGTAATGACGAGAGATTTTAACACCGTCGAAGAAATAAAATCAAAATTGCGACAAAAATTTTCTGCAAAATTCTCATCGGATGCAGTACTGGCACAACTGAGAACATGCAGGCCAGGAAATAGGAAATTATCGGACTTTACCAGTCAGATAGAAAACCTCTCCAGCCAGCTAACAAGAGCGTTAACAGTCGAAAAAGTGGCGACAGGAGAAGCGGCGGAAAAACTGGCTGAAAAATTTGCAGTACAATCATTCATCGATAATGTGGCCAATCAGGAAACGGCACTCATATTAAAAGCCAGCAACCTAGCAACACTACCAGAACTTACAACAAAAGCAATGATGGTAGATAAACAGCAAACAGCAAACATCCTGCATTACAGAGGCAATCAACCTGGGAGATCAGGGAATTACCAGAGCAGAGGAAGAAACAGCTGGCATGGCTACAACAACTATAATAGACTCAACAGCAATAACAGATACAATAATAACAACAATAATAATAATAGGCAAGGCTATAATAGTAGCAACAGGCAAGCCTATAACAATCAAAATAACAGACCTAACTATAATAATAATAATAACAACAGAAATTACCGGACTATACCAAGACAACAAGCAAATGCAAGGCCGAACCCACAGAGTAACAACAACCAGGGAGGCTCACAAAATAGAAGAATTCAGCACTATGAGTCGGGGGAATACCAAAACCCCCAGCCAGAACCGCAGCCGGAGCGGTTGGGGGCACTACCAACACCTACAACCCAAGAATACTAAATATAAACCTATCCTTGACGAATTTCATAAAAGCATACGTCGAGATGTGTGGAGCAATATGCACCTTCATAGTAGATACAGGGGCAGATATTTCAATATTTAAAAGAGGTAAAATTAGTAGCGAGCAATTATATCAACCAAAAAATACGTACTTAATTCAGGGCATAACAGATATCAAAAAACAGTCAATTGGGTCAACAAATACAAAAATAATGTTTGATCAGTTTTCGGTTGAACACACTTTTCAGATAGTAGGTGACGACTTTTCCATTGAAGCAGATGCAATATTGGGATTAGACTTTTTGACGAAATATAAAGCAAATATTGATTATGATACGTGGACACTGACTATAAATACGACGGACGGATTAAAGGAAGTACCAATACTTAGCGGAACGTCCCCAAACTCAATTAGCATCCCCCCGAGATGTGAAATAATTAGAAGAATTAATATCGAAACGAAAAATAATTCCGAAGATCAGGTCATAGCAAGACAAGAAATCCAACCTGGAGTATATATGGCAGGAGCAATTACCTCAGCCAGTAACCCAGTAGCCAAAATCTTAAACACTACAAGTAAAACAGTAACACTTCAAAATTTAAAGATATCAACCACACCACTTTCAGATTTCGAACTAATAAAAACACCTACAACTAAAAGAACAGAGAAAATAATTTCGAAATTAAAACTAGAAACTATCCCAAGCTATGCCAGACCACAGTTAGAAAAACTATGCCGCGAGTTCAGCGATATTTTTGCGTTAGAGGATGAACCACTAACGTCAAATAATTTCTATGAACAGCGCATAGAAGTAGCAGATAACGTACCTGTATATACAAAGAATTATCGAATTCCGGAAGCACATAAAACCGAAATAGATCAACAGGTGAGCAAAATGTTATCAGAAGGAATTATAGAAAATTCAGTGTCCCAATACAATTCTCCAATATTACTAGTTCCCAAGAAGTCAAATAATCAAAACAAGAAATGGCGACTAGTCGTAGATTTTAGGAACCTGAATAAAAAGGTTCTAGCCGACAAATTTCCGTTACCCAGAATAGAAGAAATACTCGATCAAATGGGTCGAGCAAAATTCTTTTCCACTCTGGATTTAATGTCGGGTTTTCATCAAATTTCACTGGACAAACAATCCAGGAAATTTACTGCATTTTCGACAAATCATGGCCATTTTCACTACACTAGGTTACCTTTCGGACTTAACATCAGTCCAAATAGTTTCCAAAGAATGATGGCAATAGCCATGGCAGGGTTACCAGCTGAAACAGCATTTCTGTACATTGACGATATTATAGTCGTCGGTTGTTCTCAGCAACATCATCTTAAAAACCTGGTAACAATTTTTAAAAGATTAAGGGAAAGAAACCTCAAACTGAATCCAGAAAAGTGTAAATTCTTTCAAACCGAGGTCACTTATTTAGGCCATAAAATCTCAGCAGAAGGTATTAGCCCAGACGCGTCGAAATATGAGGCAATTAAAAATTATCCAATACCCAAAAATGCTGACGACGTTAGGCGATTTGTAGCATTTTGTAATTACTACCGCCGATTTGTTCCTAATTTTGCGGAAATCGCACTCCCTCTAAATAAATTACTAAAGAAAAATTCTAAGTTTGAATGGAATGCAACTCATGAAAAAGCATTTGAAACCCTAAAATCAATTTTAATGTCACCGACAATTCTACAGTACCCAGACTTTAATAACCGATTTATCATTTCAACTGACGCCTCGAATTCCGCATGTGGTGCTATATTATCACAAAACATTGACGGTAAAGAACTACCCATTGCATATGCCAGCAAAACTTTTACCCAAGGAGAAAGAAATAAATCAACCATTGAAAAGGAGCTAACAGCCATTCATTGGGCTATAATGCATTTTAAACCATATGTATATGGTCGAAGATTCACTGTGAAAACAGATCACAGACCTCTAGCATACTTATTCGGCATGAAAAATCCAACATCTAAATTAACAAGAATGAGGCTAGATCTTGAGGAATTCGACTTCGAGATACGTTATGTAAAAGGAAAAGAAAATGTCGGACCAGATGCACTATCGAGAATACAACTCGATATTGATGATCTGAAAGACATTAAAATTCTACGCGTACAGACACGAGCAATGACAAAAGAGTTAGACAATAAAACAATCACTATAAAGGAAAAAGGCGACATGAATACGCAGCCTGATCAACTGCGTGTAATAGAAGCGCTGTCCCCAAGTGAAGTCAAGAATATGCCTGAATTACAATTTGAAATTAGCAGCTGCAACAGTAAACGAATTGTATTATATATGAGTATTGTGCACAAATTTAATATATCTTATGAGCGGTATATAAATATAGGAAAAACCCAATCAGTAGAACCCGCACTAGAGCAGGTATTCGAAATATTGGAAAGTAATATACAATTTCAGACCAAGACTCTGAAACTTTCTGCAGAAAGTGAAATATTTAAACTAATTACAGTAACCGCATTTAAAAATACAGGCAACAAAATTTTAAGAGAAGCAAACATCATAATATATAAACCACCCATATACGTCGGAAGTGAAACACAGATTAGAGACTTACTATACGCTTTTCATTCAACACCTACTGGAGGACATCTAGGACAGGCTAGAATGTACAAAAAGTTGAAGGAGATATACAGATGGAAAAAGATGAAGAAAACTATAGCAAAATACATAAACAATTGTGAACTCTGTACGAAAAACAAACATCAGACGCACAATAAGGAACGCATGGAAATAACAAGAACACCAGCAAAGGTATTCGACATAGTATCTATAGACACTGTGGGACCATTTACAAAAACAGGTAGTAACAATAGATACGCGGTAACTATTCAATGCGATTTGAGCAAATATGTAGTAATAATTCCGACAAGAGATAAAGAAGCTAACACCATTGCACAAGCAATAGTCAATGGATTTATACTCATCTATGGACCAATGAGTAAAATAAAATCTGATCTCGGAACGGAATATAAAAATCAAGTTCTCTCAGAGATATGCAACATATTAAAAATAGAACAACTTTTTGCAACCGCTGCACATCCCGAAACAATAGGCTCTCTCGAAAGAAATCACAAGTGCCTTAACGAATATTTAAGGTGTTTTGTGAACGATAACAGAGATGACTGGGATACATGGATACCATATTACTCATTTTGCTATAACACTACTCCAAACAGTGTTCATAACTATACACCATTCGAACTAGTATTCGCAAAAAGAGTAAATCTCCCATCTGAACTCACAGTCACTAATCCGGAACCTATCTATAATTACGACCTATATAGCAAAGAAATTAAATTCAGATTACAAAAAACGTTAAGCAAAGCCAGACAATATTTAGAGTTTTCAAAGGAAACCAGAAAACAGAACAGTGATATTAACTGTAAACCTTTGTCCTTACAAGTAGGCGACCAGGTATTACTTTCAGTCCAAAATAGAAAGAAATTGGATCCGTTATACAAAGGACCATATAAAGTCATCGAAATTGACACTGTAAATTGTATTATCGAAGATAAGGATAGCATTAGGTCTAAAGTACATAAAAATAGAATAAGAAAAATTAGCAATTAAGAAATTATAAATGAATCTAAGAAAAGTATTGATGTAAAACTAGATGTATCAAATAAAATATATATGTATATGTATAATATTAAAAAAAATATAATAGTAATATATGTAAGAACATAATTGTAATTACCTGTTAGACAAATATGTGTTTACTCTTACTTAATTAATCAAAAAAAAAAAAAAAAAAAAAAAATTTTTTTTTACAACACGAAGGTCCCATGATCGAATTAGAAAAAAAAAAAATTTTTTTTTCCTTAAGGGGAAGGGTGTGATGTACCTATAATAATCAATATGTGATGCACTGAGGTAAAGCACCTTGCTGACCAAGAACACTTGAAGCAACTTTCAAGTTCAAGTTCACTACTTGGTTACCAAGCGAAAAAGCCTTAGCAACGCTAGGCCGAGACCGTAAACAACTAGTAAACAAACAACGAGCACCTTGCGGAAAAGGTAAACAAGTGCCACATAAATAAAGCACGCGACTCAGCAAAACTGAGCGGTGCACGCCGCGGTCATCACCCCGTGCGCCAATATCAAAGCGCGACCCGCCGATTTACAAATTGCGTGACATACTTAAATGTTGCGCTAAAGGGCGACTCAGCTATTGGGTAACGTCCCCAATAGCTGATCAATGAGGTCATTGGGTCTTCGCATTGAGTAAGCAACATATGTCATTTGTAATAGTAGTTGTAAGGTAAGAATTGTATAAATAGTCTAAGAACTTCAAATAAAGGAAGGATTATTCATCTGAACTTAGCATTGTTCAATTCGGAGTCGAGGTTGTGAAAGCTACTCTGATTTAATCCTAGGAGTCGAGCTCTCATAGCTACTCCACCCCAATCAGGAGTTAAGCTGGTTCAAGCTACTCCACCTTTCGCATCCCACTGGAAGCTTCTTACCACAATATGTACTATTCAAGTCGCTGGCAATTTTTTTTCCCATAGAAATTCGTAAAACTTTAAAGAAGTCAAAACTATTTATATGGAGTTAAGCTATTTGGCTTCTAAACCTTCCACATATGCGTATACATGTGGGATGATGATTAAAACGGCGAGGATTTACTGCAATAAAAATTTATTGATGTGCAAAAGAAATAAAGGGAATCGACTTCCGACCTTCTACGTCCACCGTCTCGAGAGAGAGTGCCCTCGAAAAAGAAAATGACAGCTGGCTGCGCCTCCGTTTCACTCCTTGTCGCAGCGGCGCAGTTTGATTACAGCGGCCCCCACACCCGGCCATTCCTAACTATTCTTCGGTCCCCGAAGATAATAATTCATTTGAAGAACTTAGGATGGTACCTCCTGCTGCTCCCTCCTCGTCGTCTACGTCATCGAGGATTTGCTCTTCTGCTGCCCATCGCTTCATCTTGTCAGCACTAGTGTCTGTTGATTTTGGGCCTTCATGTTCGCCTGTCTTCTCAACCCGATATCTGTCGAAGCCTTTTACTGCAACCACTTTATAAGGACCCAAATACTTAGCCCTGACTTTGAGACCGACACCCAGCTGGGTCCTCTCCACCGCAACTAAATCTCCAACAGAATACTTCGCTGCCTTCTTCCTCTTCCTGTTATAGCTTCGTGCATTCTCTTCTTGTATCTTACTAATTTCTAGTCTTGCCTTCCGTCTTCGTTCGTCCCTACTTTCTTCGAAGGTTTTTTGGAATTCTTCTTCGATTATGTATACAATTCGTTTGTCTTGATCCGTTCTCATTCTGGTCCCTACCAAGAGCTCAAAAGGGGTCATCCCAATTGATGGAAGTAAAGGGGCAAGGAAGCAGAACAAAGACGTCCGTTTACAGCAGGCTTTATTTGAAGACTAAAGAACACGCTAGTACAGTGTGGCCATAAGTAATTAACGAACGTGCTGACATCTATAAATGGGTTTACATACTCAACACCCTCCCTTAAACTCATGAACTAAAAAAAACATCAGTACAGCACGTTCCGAAAGACAACAATTCAAAGAAACACTACGTTAAAATATCAAGCCTATTTTCGAATTACAATATTTAAATTTTGCCGTCTGCAACGGTTTCGTGAGCGAATCCGCGACCATATCATTAGTTGAGATATGCCGGACGATGACCTTTCGCTCCTCAATATGCTGTCTAATAAAGTGGTGTCTGGTATCGATGTGTTTTGTTCTTTGTCGAAAACCAGCGTTAGTGGCAAGGTCCACCGCTCCTTTGTTATCGCAGTAGATCGTCGTTGGTTCCTCGATATTTCGCGGGTCCAATTCAGCCATTAAACCCCGCAGCCAAAGCACCTCCTGAATAGTCGCTGATATAGCCATATATTCAGCCTCCGTGGTTGACAATGCGACAGTCCGCTGTTTCTTCGACGACCAGGCAATCGGACCACCGCTGGCAACAACAGCATATCCGGTATTAGAACGTCTATCCCCCGCATCATTCGCCCAATCCGCATCACAAAATACGAGAAGCTGGTCAGTAGAACCTCTCGAATATACAAGCCTAGCACCTTGAGTGCCCTTGAGGTATCGCATAATCCTCTTCACGGCTCGCCAATGAATTAAACGGGGATTGTTGTTGAAGCGACTCAGTGAGCTCACAGCAAACATTATGTCGGGCCTTGTAGTCTGAGCAAGATAAAGCAAAGCACCAATCGCCTCCCTATACGGAACGTTTTCCACGTGCTGAGATTCCTCGTTGTCGGCTGTGTCCGAAATAGAATCCAGCTTCTGATTCGGATCCATTGGACTTGACACAGGGCTGCAGTCCTCCATCTTAAATTTATTGAGAATTTCCCCAATGTACTCTGACTGGTCAATGGATATAGCGTCGCTCTTCCAATCTCTGGTAAATCGAATTCCGAGACAATGCGACACCTGACCCAGATCCTTCATCTTCAGCTCCCTCCTCAGACTATCTTTCGTGGTTGATGCGTCATGATCGCTGTTGGAAAACATCAAAATATCATCCACGTAAACTGCAATTATATTTATTTTCCCCCGGTTGATCTTATGATAGACGCACTGGTCCGCCTTGGAACGCTGAAAAGCAAGAGAGGTGAGTATTGAGTCCAACTTCTGGTTCCATGCGCGACTTCCTTGTTTAAGACCGTACATTGCCTTGTTTAATCTGCAGACCTTATCCTCCTCACCCTTGACTACGAATCTCGTCGGTTGTCGTATATATATTTCCTCCTGCAAATCTCCGTGCAGAAATGCATTTTTAACGTCCATCTGGTGTATCTTTAGTCGATATTTTACAGCCATCGTTAGAAGATATCGGATTGTGTTTAATCTCACAACTGGAGAATAAACTTCACCATAGTCAACTCCTGGGGTTTGTGCACACCCTTTTGCAACTAATCTTGCTCTGAACTTCGCGATAGCCTCCGGAGCGTCATGTTTAGTTTTAAAAACCCAGCGTGTTGCCAACATCTTAGCGTTTGGTGGAGGATCAACCAAGGTCCATGTTTTATTGTCCAACATCGCGTTATACTCCTCTTCCATGGCTCGTTTCCAGTTTTCGGACTCCGCTGAACCAAGAGCTTCCTCGACTGTTATCGGGTCGGCTTGATGATCAGAATGCGCAACGTATACGAAGTTCTTCTGCCTCAGGGGTTTGGATACTCGTTGTGAACGACGGGGTGCATCAACATTTTGCACATTCACTTCCATATTGATAGGTCTCGTAGTGGTCGTTTCCAGCTCGCTCTGTGGAATATGGCCGTCATTCGCAATGGCCTCCTCGTAGACCTCCTCGTCGCTTTCCGTTTGTGCGAGTTCACAGTCACTCTTCTCGTTGGTAGATCCTTTATATTCTTCGTCGTTGACTAGGCAGAACGGTACGTAATTTCGTTCTCGTTGCATGTTTTGGTGTACTCGTGGGCATGATAGTTTCTCGTTTTCCAGGAAAATTACATCTCTGCTCTTCGTGATTCTTCCTGTCCTGGGGTTGATGAGTCGATATCCCTTTGAGTCCTCACAGTAGCCTATAAAAAGAAGTTCCTTAGACTTCGGATCCCATTTAAGGCGCTTTTCCTTTGGGACATGAACCATAGCTTTGCAACCGAAGACTTTTAAGTGACTCAAATCGGGTCGGGAACCACTCCAAAATTCCTCCGGCGTTTTATTGGGCGCACCATGCGTTGGTGTTCGATTAAGAAGGTAAACAGCTGTTGCCACCGCCTCAGCCCAATATTTTTTTTCAAGACCTGCATCGGAGAGCATTGTTCGAGCTTTCTCCACAATAGATCTGTTCGCTCTTTCTGCTACACCGTTTTGCTGCGGGGAATACGGAATCGTGAGCTGATGCTTTATACCCATTGACTCGAACGTTTTAAGAAGCCTTGCGTTCACATATTCCTTGCCGTTATCGGTTCTCAGGATTTTTACTTTTCGTTCCTGTTGCGTCTCAGCATACTTAATAAATGAATTTATGCAATCGGCCGTTTCATTTTTATGTCGAAGGAAATAAACAAAAATTTTTTTAGAAAAATCATCAATCAGGGTAAGAAAATACCTGGAACCACCGATGGAATCCCGCTCCATTGGTCCGCACAAGTCCGAATGGACTAAATCCAGCTTACGCCCAGTACGTCCCCCGGACGAACGAAACGGAAGTCCAGCCTGTTTTCCGATGATACAGTCCTTACAGGGTTCATCATATGGGGCCTTTAAATCATATCCCGTCACAATCCCTCGCAAAAGTCTCATATTGTGACCACTCGGGTGACCCAAACGTCGGTGCCACAGTCGCGCTCGAGATGAAACGTCAGTGTACATTGCCACGTTTAACACTGTGTCGAGCCTGTAGATTCCATCGTGACGACTCGCCGTTGCAAGAAGTTCTCCTTTTTCGTCGGTAATTCTACAAACTGACCTCTCGAAACAAACTTTATAACCCTTTTCCGTGATTTTTCCGACTGACAGAAGATTCACTGCTATATTCGGGGCACAAATGACATCCTGTGCCGGTATCTGTCTGGCTTTGCCTTTAACGTTTAAGGTTATGTTTACATCACCCATGGAGACTCCTTTGACTGTTCCATTATTGGCAGTAGCAATTTCGGAGGAACAATGACGAACGTTGTCAATAAGCCAATCCTGACGGTGGGTAACATGGGACGATGCGCAAGAATCGACGTACCATGCGTCCCCATCGTTGAGTTGCGTGGCGGAGAGTGCGAGTAGAGCCTGATTTCGTGGCTTACGTTTTCCCTCCGCACGTACTGTTGCTTCGGTTCTTGGGGCTCGGCAGTTTCGGCTTATGTTCCCAAGCTTCCCACAATTAAAGCATCGCATCCTAGAATCATTTACATTATTATTTCGGTTTTGGTTCGAAAAATTACGTTTTTCATTTTTTGTAAACAATGCGCTGTCATCTCGTTTCACTGCAGAACCTCCGGCAGAAAGAACATCCTGAAGTAGCTTGTTCTTGATTGCATCTCCCGTGATGGGCATTCCTGAGCTTTCAAGTCCCATAATCATTGGGCGGTAAGAATCGGGCAGTCCTGCCAATAGCAAGGTTCCGATCCATTCATCTTGCACTTGAAATTTTAAAGCATTCAACTTATGCGCGGTTGAGGTTATGCGATTCACGTATTCCTCGATGGAACTGCACTCCTCCAATCGGGTCGTAATTAGGGTGCGAAGTAATCCTACCCTACGTGTTAAGCCGGTGTCATCGAACGTGCTTTGGAGCTTATTCCATATCTCCTGAGCGGATGCTGCGTTCTGAACGTGAACGAAATTTTCTGGATCGACGGCAAGGATTAATTTTGATTTGGCTTTTACGAGCTTCTTTTCGTCCTCTTCTGTGCCAATGACGCTGTTCCACAAATCCTCGTACTCGAGAAGGGCCTGCATTGCAAATTTCCACGTTTGAAAATTTTCACGACCGCGAAGCTTTTCTATCGGCGGGATCGAACTAGCCATTTTGTTTTCCCGATATTAATTAAAATTGTTTGCTACCTTGTGGATTGAGGTTAGAACACGACAAAAAAAATGTTAGTCTCTTTTCGTGATGACCGCAATAACTACGAATTATCCGCCTGCTTTCCTTTAATCGCACCGACTTCGCTTCCCTTATAATATTTCGTTGCCGCGTGCGCAATCGCTTGGGCCTGGGCCCATAACCTGATGGAAGTAAAGGGGCAAGAAAGCAGAACAAAGACGTCCGTTTACAGCAGGCTTTATTTGAAGACTAAAGAACACGCTAGTACAGTGTGGCCATAAGTAATTGTGGCGGACACTTAAGCTTTTGCTATTCCGCCTGCAGCAGCACCATCGCATTAGAGACAGCGCGTTCGGAAGCTTAAACTTAACTCACTGACAGCTTCAGCTGTCAATTGGCTCCAGCAACTGACATGCACGCGCGAGCATGTTTTATCTTCTTAGCCGGTTTATTAAAGAGTTTTCTTGTACAATTTAATGAATAAAGTATAATTTGTTAATCTATTAATTTGGCTATTGGTCGGTAGTTTAGTTCAACCCCGTTATAAACGTCAGAACAATAATAAAGCCGACCAGGCAGCCAAAGTGGTGACCCCGCTTATTTACACGCCTAAAACGACGCCATGGCGCAGTACGATTTTCATAATTTGCTTGTTGATTTTGCCGAGGAAGGTGTGGTAAACAACGAGCGAATTTCCAACTTGCAGCAGCAAGCTAAACAGGAGCTAGGCATTTCCCCAGCAGTTTCTCCGCAGATTGCATCAGCAGCCCCAGCATTCGATTCACCTGCGCCCGCGCATACATTTGCGCCAAAACATGCTCGGCTGCCTAGTTTTTGGAAAGGTGAACCGGAACTGTGGTTCATGCATGTCGAGGCGATATTTGCTAAATGTGGTATCCAGTCCGACGAGGAACGCTACTTCACGGTATTATCGGCGCTTGATTCTCCGGAGCTTCTCAGCCAGGTCACGGACATAGTCCGTGCCCCACCGGTTAAGCAGAAATTCTCCTTCTTGAAGGACAGTTTGATTGCTCGTTTTTCTATTTCTAGAGAGCAACAGCTCAATAGACTACTGACGGGATTGTCTTTGGGCGACAAGAAACCTTCCCAACTTTTGAGGGAGATTTTCAAACTAGCACCGCCGGATACTCCGGAAACCTTCATACGATCCTTATGGATGCAGCATATGCGGTCTTGCATCAAGTGCATCCTTACAGCAAGTGCAGAACAAGATCTCCTTAAACTATCGGAGATTGCTGACCGTATCTCGGAATGTACCGCATCTGCTGCTGTAATAGATGCTGTTTCAAGCAAACCAGTCATTTCACCTGATGACAACTCTGCTATACACACACGCATTCAAGGGCTCGAGCAGCAACTAAAGAAGCTTACAGTCCTTTTGCAGCAGCAAAATACGGCAAAAACAACAGGCAATAACAATGCAGAAACAAATGGTATTTGTTTTTACCATCAACGATTTGCGCACAAGGCTCGCAAATGCACTCCACCTTGCAACTTCAAATCTTCTGCTGCTCCTGATGCAAAAAACTAAATCAGCTGTCTGTGTCCGAGGCTTCTCAAGACAGTAAATTTTTTAACAGCCTCTCAGCTGAACGACGCCTTTACATCAAGGATAGGCGTTCCAAACACAAATTTCTTATAGACTCCGGATCCTCAGTTTCCGTCATTCCGCCTACTATTGCCAAACGTAAACTGGATCCGGCATTACTTACTCTAAGTGCGGTAAATTCAACCAAAATCCGTACTTATGGTGAACAAATTCTTGAGGTGGACTTGGGCCTTGGACAAGGACTTGAGTGGAGGTTCATTGTCGCCGATGTCGCTTCACCCATCGTCGGAGCAGATTTTCTGGCTCACTTTGGGCTCATCATTGACTTGCGGAACGCAAAGCTAATACAACTCAATTCTGCGAATGCAATTACAGAGGAGATGATTCAAGCTCCACAGTTCGGCATCTCATCTGTAAACAATAGCACATCCTACAAGGATATTTTGCAGCAGTTTCCTGAGGTTCTCAGTAGCAACAACCATTTACGAGTGCCAACTTCTTTGGTGCAGCATCATATCATCACCACTGGCCCGCAAGTTGCGGAACGCCCGCGGCGCTTGGCTGGTGACAAACTTAAGGCTGCCCGTGCCGAGCTCGACCTTATGATGGAACAGGGACTCATTCGCCCATCCAAAAGTCCTTGGGCATCACCAATCCATCTCGTACCAAAGAAGTCAGGAGGATGGAGAGTTTGTGGCGATTACCGCAAGTTAAATGCACACACTGTGCCTGATCGGTACCCAGTGGCTCATGTGCAGGATGTGACGGAGCGTCTGCATGGGATGTCTGTTTTCACCACATTGGATTTAAGTCGTGCATATCACCAAATTCCAATGGCAAGTGCGGACGTCGCAAAGACCGCGATTACAACGCCATTTGGACTCTTTGAATATGTCGTTATGCCTTTTGGGCTACGAAATGCTACACAGACATTTCAAAGATTTATGGACGGTATCTTCAGGGACCTGAATTTTGTATATTGCTACATTGATGACATACTAATCATGTCCAGCTCTCAACAGCAACATCGAGAACACCTACACATTGTTCTGCAGAGACTCCAGGAGAACGGTTTAACTATCAATCTTGGCAAGTGTCGCTTCGGTGAGCCAGAGGTTGCATACTTGGGGTTCATCATCGATGCCAATGGTTGCAAACCACCACCTGACAGATTGGAGGCAATAGTAAATTATAAGAGGCCAGAAACTTTGGTTGAGCTTCGCCGTTTTCTGGGCATCATCAACTATTATAGGAAATGTGTTCATCGTGCCGCAGAGTTTCAGGCACCACTCAACAACCTATTGCACGACGTTAAAAAGAACGACAAGCGCCCTGTTGTTTGGACTGCGGAGTCCGAAAAGGCGTTTGAGGATTGCAAGCGAAGCCTAGCTACAGCGGTAACCTTGGCTCATCCTTCTCCGGTTTCCGAACTGGCCCTGGTCACAGATGCATCGGACACGGCTATAGGTGCAGCGCTGGAACAAAAAGTAAAAAACGATTCTTCATGGAAACCACTCGGGTTTTTTTCAAGAAAACTCTCCAGCGCTGAACGAAATTATAGTGCCTACGATAGAGAGTTGCTGGCTATATACTCAGCAATTAAGTTTTTTAAACACTCCTTAGAGGGTCGTAACTTCGTTATCAAAACGGATCACAAACCTCTTGTGTTCGCTTTTACACAGAGGATGGAAAAGGCATCCCCACGCCAGTTGCGACATTTGGATTTTATCTCCCAGTTCTCAACAGACATTGCTCATGTTTCTGGTGACCACAACACTGTCGCTGATGCGCTTTCTCGCTTGAATGCTATAGATATGCCGTCCGCGCTGAGCTCTTTGGAATTGCGGCAGGAACAGACCAAGGACCACGAGTTGCCAAACATACTCAAGAATTCAACTTCACTTCGACTACAAAGAGAGAACATCAATGCTGAGTCAATTTTCTGTGACAAGTCTACGGGTCGAAGTCGGCCTTACATCCCGCGGTCCTTGCGCAGGGATTACTTCGCTAAAATTCATGGACTTTCTCACCCTGGAGGTAAAGCAACTTTACGGTTATTTAAGGAGAGGTTCATATGGCCAAACATGAGGAGGGACATTTTGCAATGGACTCGCACTTGTCTTGACTGCAAGCGTTCCAAGGTTCAGCGGCATCAAAGGAATATACCTAACAAAATTCCGGTGGGTCCACGTTTCGATCATGTTCATTTGGATATTATTGTTATGCCTGAAGTGCGCGGCTATCGATATTGTCTCACAATGATTGATCGATTTTCACGATGGCCGGAGGTGGTTCCGCTCAAAGACATCTCAGCGGATACCGTTTCAACTGCTTTCTTTGCTCATTGGATTTCTCGTTTTGGTACACCGAAGATCATAACAACGGATCAAGGCTCGCAATTTGAGTCCTTGTTATTCAGGGCATTGGCATCTTTGATGGGAGCAAAACACATTCACACGACTCCGTATCATCCTGCAGCTAACGGTCTAGTGGAGCGTTTGCATCGGACGCTCAAGGCGGCTTTGAGATGTCATAAATTTTCTTGGATAGACGTGCTTCCTACGGTGCTTTTGGGATTGAGAACCAGCTTTAAGGAGGACCTCCACGCCTCAGCAGCTGAGCTCCTTTATGGAGAACCACTTCGTATACCGGGCGAATTTTTTACCGATGTGGAGGTGCAGTCCGATCCTCAGATTTTTGCTGAAAAGTTCCGTGAGCATATGAGAGAAATTCGACCCAGAGCTACAATTCATCATATCAAGCCAAACTTATTTGTGCTTAAAGATCTCTACACCTGTTCGCATGTTTTTGTCCGCACGGATGCGGTCAAGGCGCCGTTGGAGACACCCTACACTGGACCTTATAAGGTTATACAGCGAATAAACGACAATGTTTTCGTGGTGGACATTAGGGGAAAGGAAACGTCAATTTCGACTGAGCGTTTAAAGCCTGCATTCATCAACATGGATGATCATCTTCAGGCAACACAGACACATCCACAACAGGATTTTTGGACTCGTCCATTGCGCACATACCCAGGAGCTCGTAACGGCTGTAACAACATTTCCACTTCAAGCCGTGGAAATGTCACTGAGGAGGGGGTAACTGTGGCGGACACTTAAGCTTTTGCTATTCCGCCTGCAGCAGCACCATCGCATTAGAGACAGCGCGTTCGGAAGCTTAAACTTAACTCACTGACAGCTTCAGCTGTCAATTGGCTCCAGCAACTGACATGCACGCACGAGCATGTTTTATCTTCTTAGCCGGTTTATTAAAGAGTTTTCTTGTACAATTTAATGAATAAAGTATAATTTGTTAATCTATTAATTTGGCTATTGGTCGGTAGTTTAGTTCAACCCCGTTATAAACGTCAGAACAATAATAAAGCCGACCAGGCAGCCAAATAATTAACGAACGTGCTGACATATATAAATGGGTTTACATACTCAACACCAATGGCCCTTTGAAATGTTGAGTTGAGAATCCGTTGAAGGGGTCTCACGTGGGTGTACCATTTCTCATGGTCGTCTAAGGATAACTTGGTTAGCGCGGTCAGAACGGTCGAATGCAAGCGCTCAACTTGACCATTTCCTCGAGGAAGTCCGGTCGTAATTAAATGCAACTTAATATCGTGATTCTCGCAGAAGTTTCGGAATTACTGAGATGTGAAAGCTCCACCCTTATCTGCTATGATTCGCCTTGGATAACCAAACATATCTGCCACGATCTCGAGTTTCTGTACTACCTCCTCCGTGGTTAAAGTTTTAGTGGTAAACAGCCAGCAATATTTGGTAAATCCATCAATAATTGCAAATATATACTTATAATTTTTCTTGGTGTTGTGCATCGGACCGACGTGATCTACGTGGAATGTGTCCAACGGTGCTTCGCCCTTCGGGATCGGATGTAGTAAGGATTCAGCTTTACCCGTCTTCCTTTCGCCCAGAATGCATCTGACACAAGAGGCAATATGTTTTTCTATCCTTTTCGCTAGATTATCAATATAGAATTCTTTTTCTATAATCTCTTTCATCTTTTTCAGATGAAAATGACCCTTTTCGTGAACATCTCGGATTATGTTTGGCTTCATCTGGTCTGGTACGACAAAAAGTATTTTGTTATCGACATTTTTGCAAAGTATATTGTGCTGCATAACGTAGTCCTTATATGGTCCGCTTTCTAGAATCTTCATGATAGCATTCAACCTTTCATCCGCTCTCTGCGCCTGCTCCAGTCTTTTCAAAAATCCATTTTCCAAGCTAACGCACAAAATGATGGGGTTTCTGCTCAGAGCATCTACATGCTTGAGCCTGCTTCCTGCACGATGTTCAACCTCGTATTCAAATTCTTCCAGCAACATTGCCCATCTTGCGACTCGAGTGGTAAGATCTCTCTTCCTTAGGGTGCATTCGAAGGCCTTGCAATCAGTTATTATTTTAAATTTCTGCCCCAGCAAATATATTCGGAATTTCTTAACAGCCTCCACTACAGCCAACGCTTCTAACTCGTAACTACTGTAATTCTGCTCTGCATTCGTGGTCTTTTTACTCCAATAATGGACCGGATGAAGAGTATCATCGTCATCACCTCTTTGGAGTAGAACAGCTGCCAAGCCGAACTTTGATGCGTCTGTATGGAGCTCTGTGACCGCTCCGTACCGAAATATACGTAAAATTGGACTCGTCATTAACTCCTGCTTCAGTAACTCAAAAGACTTCTGCTGATTTTCTCCGAATTCGAAATAGCTTTCTTTTTTAAGTAAATCCGTTAGGAGTTTTGCCTTGAGGGCGAATTGAGGTATGAACTTTCTGAAATAACTGAATAAACCTAAAAAGCATTGCAACCGCTTTGTTGAATCTGGGACCGGAAACTTCGAAACAGCTTTAGTTTTCTCCACCGACGGATAAATACAGCCTTGATGAATGCGATGACCTAGGTAGTCTATTTTATCCTGAAGAAGTTGGCACTTCCTCCACTTGATTCTGAGACCATTCTGAGATGCAACTTGCAGCGTTTCCTTTAATAGATCTACTCCTTCCTCGACCGATACCGATGGTATGACAATGTCGCCAATATATACAATAACAGTCCCTTTGTTTATGAGCTTCTTAAAGATGAAATTTATATACTTTTGGAACACAGAAGGCGAATTACACAAGCCGAACGGAATTCTGCAAAATTCATACTGGCCGCTTTGAGTAACGAAAGAAGTAAACTTTCTGCTACCTTCCTCTATACTGACGTGGAAAAACCCGTTCTCCAGGTCCAATGTGGTAAAGAATCGTGCCCCCTGTAGTTTATCTATTTGATCCTCTATCACCGGCAGAGAATAATGCTCCCTATGGATTTTTCTGTTCAACATCCTGAAGTCGACACATAGTCTATGTGAGCCATCCTTCTTCCTAACTAAAACAACATTCCTAGCATAATCCGATGTGCTCTCAGTAATAATGCCGTTCCTTAACCACTCCTCTATTTGGCTGTCAATTATATCTTGTTCCTTGGGTGGAAATCTTCGTGGTCGTTGGTATACGGGAGTCTCATCGATCGGGACAATCTTCATTTGTATCGGCGAGACACCCGGAAATCCTGGATTATAATTTTCAATTAGCCGCTGAACCTCATCGACGACGTGGTGTGGCTTGAGATGACTTAAGTCTGGCCGGTAAGTATCGGCGACTTCGCCAACGTTAATCTCCGATAGGAAACATGCAGGTAAGTTAATTGGATCTTGATCGTTCTTATTTTCACCGAATACTTCTTCCTTTTTAACACACTTTTATTAGCTTCACTTGTAACTATGTAAACAAATCTTGGAAGTTAAATTTGACCCACTTGCCGGTTTCCGATTGAGCTAAAATTTTGCACACACGTTTAGTTTGGATGACAATGCATGATTAGCTAAGTGACGTCCTTCTAAGTCCAATATGGTGGACTGTGGAGCGCTTTTTTGGTAATGTGTAAACAAATCTTGGAAGTTCAATTTGACCCACTTGCCGGTTTCCGATTGAGCTAAAATTTTGCACACACGTTTAGTTTGGATGACAATGCATGATAAGCTAAGTGGCGTAATTCTAAGTCCAATATGGCGGACTGTGGAGCGCTTTTTGGTTATGTGTAAAGGAATCTTGGAAGTTAAATTTGACCCACTTCCCGGTTTCCGATTGAGCTGAAATTTTGCACACACGTTTAGTTTGGATGACAATGTATGATAAGCTAAGTGGCGTAATTCTAAGTCCAATATGGCGGACTGTGGAGCCCTTTTTTGGTTATTTTTGGTTATGCGTAAACAAATCTTGGAAGTTAAATTTGACCCACTTGCCGGTTTCCGATTGAGCTGAAATTTTGCATACACGTTTAGTTTGGATGACAATGCATGATAAGCTAAGTGGCGTAATTCTAAGTCTAATATGGCGGACTGTGGAGCGCTTTTTGGTTATGTGTAAACAAATCTTGGAAGTTAAATTTGACCCACTTGCCGGTTTCCGATTGAGCTGAAATTTTGCATACACGTTTAGTTTGGATGACAATGCATGATAAGCTAAGTGGCGTAATTCTAAGTCCAATATGGCGGACTGTGGAACCCTTTTTTGGTTATTTTTGGTTATGCGTAAACAAATCTTGGAAGTTAAATTTGACCCACTTACCGGTTTCCAATTGAGCTGACATTTTGCATACACGTTTAGTTTGGATGACAATGCATGATAAGCTAAGTGACGTCATTCTAAGTCCAATATGGCGGACTGTGGAGCGCTTTTTAGTTATATGTAAAGGAATCTTGGGAGTTAAATTTGACCCAATTCCCGGTTTCCGATTGAGCTGAAATTTTGCATACACGTTTAGTTTGGATGACAATGCATGATTAGCTAAGTGACGTCATTCTAAGTCCAATATGGCGGACTGTGGAGCGCTTTTTAGTTATGTGTAAAGGAATCTTGGGAGTTAAATTTGACCCACTTCCCGGTTTACGATTGAGCTGGAATTTTGCATACACGTTTAGTTTGGATGACAATGCCATGATTAGCATATTAAAGTCATTTTAAGACTGAAAAGTATAAAATAAAATATTATAATTTAAAAAAACTAAAAAACACACTTTTATCGCGCACTAAAAGGTATAAAATAATTAAATTAAATAAACTTTAATTTGTTACGATATATGCATGTTACCCTTCCCAATATTTTATTTTTATTGTAGGGTTAACGCAAACATATATATTTTTATTCAATATGTGACGGATGATAGATATGCTAGGTAGTTATTAGTAAACTTATCACTTCTTTTATGTCCAATGAGTAATTCAAAAAGTGTGGAGCGCTTTTTGGTTATGTGTACTTTTAATTAATTTAGACAAAGCGCTCCACACTTTTTGAATTACTCATTGGACATAAAATAAGTGATAAGTTTACTAATAACTACCTAGCATATCTATCATCCGTCACATATTGAATAAAAAAATATATGTTTGCGTTAACCCTACAATAAAAATAAAATATTGGGAAGGGTAACATGCATATATCGTAACAAATTAAAGTTTATTTAATTTAATTATTTTATACCTTTTAGTGCGCGATAAAAGTGTGTTTTTTAGTTTTTTTAAATTATAATATTTTAGTTATACGAACTTCTCCCCCGTCTATAGTAACTACAGCCCTTTGCAGCAGACTCATACCGATTATTACGTCAGGACCAACAATCTCATCACCGCCTACATGAAATTCAACTTCATCGAAAATCGTTCCACCTATATCGACCTTAACCATAAGAGTTCCCTTCGTTCTAATTTTAGCGCCTATACCGTTTACACTCAATGCGTTTTCTTTACAAATCGGTCTCGGAGTAATGTGTTTAACATATCGTTCTCTTATTAAACAAATGTCACTTCCGGTATCTATAAGTCCATCGAAAATAGCCTCGTTTATTTTGACCGTCTGATACATGTCACTCTTCTTAAGAACATTGGTCGCTTTCACTTCTAATGAACCGTCATTTCCCTTACATTGATCGCGTTTGTGTCCGTATTTATTACACTTAAAGCATTTAGGCCCCTTGGATTTATCAGGACAACTATGGAATTCATGAGATGAAGCACCACAGTTAAAACAATACCGATTCTTCGCGTTTTCTTTTTTAGTGTCTTTACTTCTGACGCCCTCGGCACTATTTTTGTTACCATCGCCCGTCCTCATTTTTTCGTAGATTAATTAACGTTCTTTAAATTCAGCAATTGTCTTCGCGCCGTATAAGACAGTTTTATTTACCGTCGAATCGCGGATACCTTCAATAACATAACTCATAATCGAAACGTCATCAACGTCCACTTGAGAGGCAATGTCAATCATATGATAGAGATATTCCCTAACAGATTCACTTTCTTTCTTCCTCCTTTCTCGTAGCTTTTTGTGTACGTCCGCGGTGGATAATTTTGGCGCAAATTCACGAGTTAGGGCAGTTCTTAAGTCTTGATACGTTAAGGGCTTCGCCTCACACTCGACGAATATTTTCGCAGTACCACTTAGTGACCTTTTGCAAAATATGAAACGTTGCATGCTATTCCAGTTAAAAGTAATTGCATATTCCTCGAATTCATGCAGCCACTTTTTTACACTCATAGTACCGTCACCGGAATATTTTCTGAGCATGTGTTCAAAGTCCGCAAAATTAAGCTTTATTCCACTTTCCATCGGTTCTGACAGATTTACCCGCGTGGATGTACCAGTCGAATCGATGCTAAAATCAACGGTCGCGCCACTGTGCCGGCGTTTTCCACGACCCATGTCAATAATGGTTGCAATTTCCGAAATAAATGTCACGAAATAAATTTCCGAAGTAAATGTCACGATTAATTTTACGAGTCACTGTAACCGAAGTCTCAAAACAATGTTTCGCTCAAATTCTGTAAGCCACTGTAGCCTGTGACGTCAATCTCGCACTACGACGTAGAAATTACAGTCAATCGCCTATGTGTGAGTATTGTCTTCACCAGTATTTTAAACTCACTTGATTTTACCGTTATTTGATCCAAATGCGTAATTTTAATAATTCCACGGTGCCTCAACGAAGTAAAAACATGTTAAATGCTCATACCTTGTTTTGTTTCCAGATCCACCTCTTATTTTCCAAAGGTTACCTCCTTGCTGTACGCCACTTCAGCTTCGAAATGATGAAATATCCCTTCAGCCTGTCTGCCTGTTCTCCACGGCCTAAGTGAATTTCTTTTCTCCTCAACTATTTGCCGATCACTTTATTTCGCCGTATCCCGGTTGAGCCCCCAAATTTGTGGGATGATGATTAAAACGGCGAGGATTTACTTCAATAAAAATTTATTGATGTGCAAAAGAAATAAAGGGGATCGACTTCCGACCATCTACGTCCACCGTCTCGAGAGAGAGTGCCCTCGAAAAAGAAAATGACAGCTGGCTGCGCCTCCGTTTCACTCCTTGTAGCAGCGGCGCAGTTTGATTACAGCGGCCCCCACATACATAGGTATACTCGTTCGTCCCTGCATCTTGTTGACAAAAATTCCATTAATTATTCTCCAGCTGAGTCTCTATACAGACTGCGTTTATAATACAGAATCATTCTAAAGGTTTCATACGTTATACAAGATATCAAGACAAATTTATGGCCCACACGGAGTTCTACATCAGTAACACGAGACACATTACGTGAATAGTTCCCTAGAATTCGTGTTGTTCAATTGGTCTATTTGTTGTGCTATTTTTAGTGTGATAGCTTCAACACGTCTGGGAAAGACGTAACCATATCAATTTTTTACAGACACGACGTAGTTGATGGAATATATGAGACACTTTGAGTTTGTATACATACCTGAAAATAAGCCTGTCCTCTGTCGACCCAACCCACAGCTAAATCGGACCCAGGTAGGTTGCCATCGCTCGAAAAGCCGAAACCAACGAATCCCAACGTACGTGCTTGCACCTCAAACGTTATGTCCTGATTAATGATTGTCCATAACACCCGAAAATCCTCATTAAGATCGACAGCGTGATCCCAGTGAATGGCAGCCACAGGGCTCAGGTGAGAACACACCATAATTACTGATATGCAAGATATGAGAGCCAAAATTGAAGAACTCGACTTTGTGACGCGCATTTTTTCGCTGAAATTTATTTCCAAATGCACCTAATATTCTCCCGATTATTAGAAGTGATATGTTTACCGCCAGCGTCTTGGCACGCTTTGCATGTTTTGATTCTTTTGTGGTTCTTCCCAGTTTTCATCAATATTGACTTAGCTGCAATAAAAAGAAACAGTTACTAAGATTTTAAATATGGAAAAGTAAACTCAGTTTTTAATGATTATGGATAACACTTAACATTTAAGTCTAAGAAGTCTAAAATAACCTTATAAAAAGCGAGCAATGACACTAGCCTTACAAATTCCAACTGTTCCAATAGATAACTTTTCTCAGCCAAACATACACGAAAGAGTTTAAGCACAAATTTTTGTTGTTCAGAGGCCGCACCTATAGAAGAGCCTATTTGGCACCGTAGATGGTAGAGGCGTCTTAAAATTTAATTGTGATTGAAAATCGTAGATAACTATGTATTAACTTATCAAATAAGCATATTCGTTTGAAAGTACCTTTCTATTTTATTTCGTTATTCTCATTTTTTGCACAATTTACACTAAAATATCACAGAACTCTCCTAAAAGCGCAAAACATATTTCTGAAGTAAGATTTTTCTCAATATTGTACTAAATATGTATATTACAACGCTCCAAAAATGAAAAATGTTGTCCATGAATTAACTAAACTTCTCACACTAGAGCATGAACATAATGTAATGTAACATATAAACGTGTACACAATTCATTCAAACCATTGTGTAATAGTGAATTTTCATTAATTTGCAATCAAAATTATAGCGAGCTATTATACTGTACATACTTATAATTAAACCGTTGAGAATCATAGTGGCGTAAGTCAACTTTTAATATGAATATGGTATCTTAACAGCGTCATAGGTAAGTGATATGATTTTAGTCTTAACTCAGTTCTTCAAAATTGTTGACTTAGGCAACTATGACTTTCAACGGCTCAATTGTAAAGGAGTGAAAATTTATTATGTTCCAGTGCTTTTTACTAATTTGTTTTCAAAAAGTATATCAGCCTTACTTTCCTAAACGATGATTGAATTTAACTAATTGTTAAACAGCTTTTTAAGAAAGATTCTTGCTTATAAACGTTCTTTAATCTTAAGGAACTGTTAATCAATGCATTTAGGCAGTTGTCAAACTAAACAGGCCTCCGATATTGATTAAGAATTAATTAATTCCAAGTCTCAAATTGACAAGGAGTCAGGAATTAATTTGAAACATGTATTTTTTAAATAGTGAAATTAAATCATTTCAGAAAAATTTTAATGATTTGAGTTATTTTAGGCGCAGAGAAACGAAGAATCAAAAATAGATGCCATGGTTGAGTTAAGTGATCGAGAGTTTGTAAGAAAGTGCAGGTTTTCCAAAGGAAATATGCAAACGATTTGTGAACTTTTGAAAAGTGATTACATGGATAGGTGGTGGTATATCAGCGGATACTCAAGTAATGGCAGAGATTAGGTATTGGGGTCGTCATGAGGTAAGTGCAATTATTAACCTAACTACTACCATATCAACCTATTATTTTATTTTGCAATAAATAACAATACTAATACTAATTTTTTACTTGTCGCTGCAAACTCAATATTATAGATAGATACGTACTGTATCTATGATATTTTCAGATTCAAGATGGTTGTGATGACATACATGGGATGAGTCAACAAACATTGTCTGGACTGTGTAAAACAGTAGCTGTAGCACTTGCCAGAAAAGCACCAAATTTTATAAAAATGCCCACAACACTAAATGGACAGAGAATTGTTATTGACGAGTTTTCTGCTATCAGCGGCTTTCCTCTAGTTCGGTGCTATTGATGGAACGCATATAAAAATTAGAAAAGTTGGAGGCAGAGCTGGTCAATATTTTGTAAACCGGAAAGGACAATACTCGATTATTAGCTGTATTGTTTTGTGTATTTAAATAAAACAATGTCTATTTAAATAAAACATGAATTTAAAGAGAGGCTTTTATGTATAGTGGTTATCCCTGCACTGCATATCTGTTCACACCTATACTGAGCCCACAAACTGAGACAGAACAGAGATATAACATTAATCACATCCACCAGAAATGCTGTGGAACGTTGTTTTGGGGTCTGAAAGCAAAGGTTCCACATATTATTGGAAGTGATCTTTCAGTACAATTAAATCCACAATTACAGCTTGTGCTGTTTTACACAACATGGCCATTGAATTCGGACAAACCAATTATAAAGGTTATTTTATACTTGAAGGCCTATATTTATTCTTACTGAAAATATACATATTTTCAGACTTTGTTCCCAGCACATACATATGATGAAGATGATGATACAAATGAAAGGGAGCAAGATATAAATTCAAATAATACTGCTGGAGAAGTGTTTATTTCTACTTATTTTACATAAATAAATGTTTTTCTCCGCACAACCACTTTTTTTTATTCTTTTAATTTCTTTTCTCAGTAAGCCTTTTCCAGCTCCATAATCTCCATCCTCATTCTGTGCTGCTCCGCTGCATAAGTCATATCTTTTCCTTTTGCAGATTTGACGAGCAGAAACACCTGCGTTTCAAAATCCTTATTTCCAATCTAAAAATCACCACAAATCTCAAGAACAGTCATATAAGTATAACCATAGACAAACTAGAATATAGATGTCCAGTCGCATATAAAATTTTGTGCCAAAGCACACGTGTGAATTAAAGCTCTACACGTTCGAAATAAAGCTCTTCTCGCGAGTGAGACGAGCTAGCGCCTTACGCTCTTTGTTTATGCCACTCACGCCGTGCCTGCTGTGATGCTCTGTGTGACTTGTCGGCAGGGTGTGAGTGTGATATTTTTAATTTTTTAAATAATTAAATTTTTCAGTGCCAAGTGAAAAAGAAGCAGGTGCCTTTAGTGTTGCTTTCCTGAATGGAGAATTCAGCACAGATGATTGGTACATAGAAGAAGATTAAGAGTCAACTGTCAACCGAAGGTCGTGCTTTTGAATTGTCTGCGCGTTTTTTCTGTTTTAATCTATTATTCACTGTACTCAGTTACTATTTTGCGTATACCCGCTTGTTTTTGTGTTTCTTCATTCGCTGCTTGTCGTTGGTTTTGCGTGGTGTGGCGCCCCTGGGATTTTTCTTACTCATCCTCTTGCGCGGGCGGACGCTTGCCCCACTGGACTTCGCATTTTTGTGCAGCGGCTCAACTATTCCTTTAAGGGTGAATTTTTCTTAGTATATGCCTCTGCCGAGGCTTGAAATCTACGCAATCTTGATCATATTTTCTGTTCTTCTGCATTTTTGGCTTGGATGCTCCGGAATTTGAGGTTGTGTTATTCCCGCCCTGCCTAGATGTATGAGCTTCTGCACGACTCATCTGGCATCTAGGTCTCCGCTCAGCTTTCGATCGCACCGGGTTTGCGTCTTGGCTGTCCAGCGTTTCTCAACACTTCTTTTCGGATTTTTCGGACAATAATTTTAACTTGCAATGGCCACTTGTAAGATATGTCACAAAAGCACACCTAAAGATCTCACCTCATGCGACGGTGTTTGCGATAAGTACTTTCATGCTGCATGCTTGAACCGTCCATCGAGATTGTCTACGTCTTCCGGCACTACCTGCACTGATTGCTCCCAGATTCAGCCTTGCCATGTCCTGCTATACCTCAAAAAGGTTACGGACGGTCTTTCCTCGGAGCAATCTGTTATTGGTGACAAGATTGGACTTATCAGCGCTAACTGGGCAAACCTCATGTCGTTTGCCGACGAGATTATTGTAATGAGCGAGAAACTAGAGAAGCTGCTGACTGTTTGCGGGGCATTGGAGTCCAACTCATGTCATTTACTGGAGAAGTCGCATCAACTCAATTCCAAACTCTCGTTGATTTCGGATTCCATCGACGATCTCCGCTCATCCGTGGATGGCCGCCCTATTAATAGCGCTGCAAATATTGCGGACTCAACATCTTCCTTTCTCCCTATAATTGAGGATATCAGGCGAGGCGTAAAGCAAGTCAAGAACGACTTTGGTTCCTGGTCAGTAGCCGCTTCCGCTGATTCCAAGGTTATTAATACCATCGCATTGGAAGTTAAGGCTTTGTCTTCCATCAACAAGCCCCGCGGCGCTTCACCGGAGCCCAGCCCTACGTCAGCTACGGACGACGTCATCCTGGCACCTCCACCTACGGGAAATTCTGATGACATTGGGGGCCCATCGTCTGTGCTTCCTGCTGTTTCGCACGCTTCTTCGTCGCCACCTGTTGCCGCGGATGACTCGCAATCTTTCCGTCGGAGGCTGCCACGCCGGCGGCGCCGTTCTCCTCCCGCTGCTGGACCCAGTTCCAATACGCAGCCTTCAAATGTTTCTATTTTGCTGCCTGCGCGACGTCCTCGCTGCGTCTTTGTCTCGAGAGTTCATCCAGAAACTACGGAGGAGAGATTAACTCAGCATATTTCAAACCGTACCGCAAGAAGCTGAACCCGGCTCGAGGACACGCAGACCGTTCATACACGGCATCCTTTAAGGTCTTTGTTCCCGAAAACTTATTCTCCGCCACCGTTTCTGCAGAAATTTGGCCTGCTGGATCTATCGTTCGCAAGTTTAAACCTAGGATTAAAACCGCAGCTTCCCCTAGTTCAAAACTCTAAGGCAACCTCTCCCTGTACTACGCCAATGTAACTGGGCTTCGATCAAAGACTGCACGACTCTTCGTGTCTTCATCTGAGTCCGGCTTCGACGTGATATGCTTTACCGAAACATGGCTATGCGGAAAAATATTTGATGCAGAACTATTCAACACGGACGAGTTTCAGGTCTATCGTCGGGATCGACAACTGACTGCTGTTGATGAACCTGTTGGGGGTGGTGTACTTTGCGCTGTACGCTGCGGCATCGCCTGTTCACCGATAGCGTTTCTCTCTCCTCCGGGCGTGGAGGCGATTTGTTTGACTATCAAACTCCAGCACAAGAGCATCATCTTACTTACTCTATACATTCCTCCCAACACATCACCGGACACATACGAATCCTTGACACACTCTATTGAACACTTGATGACGACACTTTCTCCAGTGGACGATTTTATGATTGTCGGTGATTTTAATTTGCCGCTGATTGACTGGACTTCCTCTCAAGAGGAGAACTGCCTCCTCCCGCGCCAACCGGGATCTGGTTTTGCCCCGCGATTCATTAACGGCATTCTCTCGTCTGGGCTCTCACAGGTCTGTGGCGTTGCAAACGATTTCGGCAGATTCCTGGACCTAGTTTTCTGCATCGATCCGGATCACATTACTGTAAGAAGATGCCCATTCTTCCGGAATATTCGCATCATCCAGCCCTTCACATTGTATTTTCTACCGAAGACTGTAATTTGATATTTGTCGGAAATACTGACTACTTCTTTAACTTTAAGCGAGCTGACTTTTCATCTCTCAATGCCAAAATTGCTGATTGCGACTGCTCTAACGTTTTAAGTGAAACAGATATTGACAGGACTATGCAATCCTTTTATAACCGACTTTTTGTTTGTTTCTCTGTATGTGTCCCATTTCTGATCGCAAAACTCACTTTACTCGCCAACCGTGGTTCAACAGCTACCTTAGGAACTTAAAGAATCAGAAATCTAAGGCATGGAGAAGGTTTTGTGCTTCTAAGAGCGACGAGGATTATGCGTTGTATTCTGAGCTTCATTCTCGTTTTATGTCAAGCTCCGAGTCTGCCTATAAAGAGTATGTGGATCGCACTAAATGTCTTCTACGTAGGGAGCCTAAAATGTTTTGGAAGTTTGTCAATTCCAAACGTAACTCTGACGGTTTCCCTACTTCTCTTTTCTATATAGATACGCTGAGTAACGACCCCTTGACGACAGCTAACCTTTTCAGCGACTATTTTGAAACTGCATTCTCTAAAACTAACTGTGATTTTAGGTTTAATGATTTTAAACACTTGACGAAACTTCCACCTACCTCTCTCCAGATGAAGGACTTACTGCTTGACGAACCATCTATTTTGTCAAAGATAGCTTCTTTAGCGGAAAGCTTTTCTTCTGGGCCTGACGGTGTTCCTGCGTCCGTTATTAAGAGATGTGGGTTGTCTTTGCCTCCCGTTCTTTGTTATTTATTTAATTTATCTATTCAATCTGGTATCTTCCCCTCTATGTGGAAAACGTCGCTCATTCTGCCATTACACAAAAAGGCAAGAAGGGACGACATTTCTAATTACAGACCTATTTACCGTGCTTTGCGAAATTATTCGAATCTCTCCTCTATGATGCGTTATACTTTCACTCTAAGCCCTTCCTCAGCTCCTTTCAACATGGTTTCCGTGGAGGTAAATCGACGTCTTCTAACCTAGTGGAATTTACAAATTTTTGTACCTCAACCCTCGAGCATGGCAAGCAAGTCGACTGTATTTATACAGACTTTAGCAAGGCTTTCGACCGTTTAAATCACCAGCTTCTCCTGTACAAGCTTAAACTTCTGGGGTTCCCTCCTCTTTTTGTGAAATGGCTATCGTCTTATCTGTGCAACCGCTCACAACGAGTCATTTTTAGATCTTCTCTATCTAGGGAGGTCAAAATTGAATCGGGAGTTCCTCAGGGTAGCCACCTCGGCCCGTTACTCTTTATCATATTTATAAACGACATCAACACCGCTTTACCTCACTCTAACATTTTATGCTACGCTGACGACGCAAAAATCTTCCGCGTCATTAGCAGCTCCTCTGACTGTGTTGTGCTTAATTCTGACTTGACTCTTTTCAACACCTGGTGTCATCGCAATTTCTTACCGTTAAATATTTCTAAGTGCTCGGTTGTGTCCTTTGCCCGGAATAAAAATCCATTTACTTTCGTCTACGAGGTAGGTGGACGTTCATTAACAAGACTTGACAAATGCAGAGATTTAGGCGTTATCTTTAATTCCAGTTCCCTCTCGCTCGCTGAGAAGTTCTGACTTTCTTCATGTCTCCTACCATCGCACAAGTGACGATATGAACATGCCGATACCTTCAATTTCGCGGCTTTTCAACTCTTATTATAAGGAATGCATAGACTTTAACCTTAGTAAAGCCCAGTTGAAGAGTCTGCTCTCTTAGTTTCTTTTCTAACCTCAGTAGTCAGATATTTGATGAATTTGTAAATAAAAATAAAAATAAAATAAATAAATAGACAGTGGCGTTCATATGACGGCGAAGCGAGAAAGTTTAACAGAAATCCGACAAGTACACAAGATCAAAGAAATAGTTGTTGCGAACAAGTCATCCATGTCAGTAATGTGCATAGGTGATACACGAATCACGACGTGTGTGAATAAATCTCAGTTTGACATACCTGTTGCTGTTCGAGATATTTTGTGCATTCCTAACCTTACTACTAATTTGTTATCAGTAAGCCAGTTGATAGCAAACGGAAACAAAGTATCGTTTTGTAAAAATGCTTGTTACATCCGTAATCAACAGAATGTGCTAATAGGAGTAGCAAATGTACAAAATGGAGTGTACAAATTGGAAACAATAAAGTCAGAGAAGGCGCTTGCAGCAGCAGCAATTCACATCACAGATGCAAGGCGATGGCGTAGAAGACTGGCGCATATCAATATTATTGACCTAGAGAAAATGAAAAATGGAGCTGTGGAGGGAGTTGCCTACACAGAGAAGGCAGAAATAACCAAGTCCAACTGTGAAGTATGTTGTGAGGCGAAACAGGATCGTTTACCATTCTAATCTTCAAACAAAAGAGTGAAACATTATTAGAAGTTGTCCATTCAGACCTATGTGGACCCATGGAGACAAAATCTTTAGGCAATGCAAAGTATTTTCTGCTCTTCGTGGACGACGCCAGCCGAATGGCATTTGTATATTTTTTGAAAGAAAAAAATCAAGTACATATGTTTTTCAAAGAATTTCAGAGTATGGTTGAAAAACAAACTGGAAATAAAATTAAAAGTCTGAGGACAGATAATGGAGGTGAATTTTGCTCACAACAGATCGAAAACTACTTGAAATCAAAAGGTATTGTCCATCAAAAGACAAATCCCTACACTCCCGAACAAAATGGCTTATGTGAGAGGTTCAATAGGACAGTGGTTGAACGCGCAAAATGTTTGCTCTTTGAGGCTGAACTTAATAAAAGTTTCTGGGCTGAGGCAGTCAACACGGCAGTTTACCTAAAAAATAGGTCGCCGGCTTCAGGTCTAGGAGAGATGACACCATTTGAGAAATGGACAGGGAGAAAGCCTGACCTCAGTCATGTGAGAGTATTTGGCAGTCCTGTAATGGCGTATGTGCCCAAGATTAAGAGACAAAAGTGGGATAAGAAAGCCATGAAATCCATTTTAGTTGGCTATCCCGAGAATATAAAGGGATATAGATTGTACAATCTTGAAACTAAAAAGGTTACTACAAGCCGAGATGTGACTATAATGGAAAAGAATGAAAAAGATCGCGAGATGGCTAAGATTGTAGTACAGGATGAAAATAAAGATCAGGATCAGCTGTCCGAACTAGAAGAAACAGCTGAGACAAATGATACTGTCTCAGATGAGAATGATCCAACTTTCAAATGCGACACATCTAGTTCAAGTTTGACATCAGATGACTCCTACCATACACTATGTGGAGAAGAAAATGATTTGAGCGCAGATGAAGTACCCATAGCAAGCAAGCGTGTCAGAAAACCAGTTGAGAGGTATGGCATATCTAACCTCTGTGTTGTGGACGAGTTGGGGACTTGCGAAGAAGATATCACTTATGAGGAGGCAACAACAGGTCCAGAGAGTGAAATGTGGCAACAGGCAATGAAAGAAGAGTTACAAGCTTTCGAAGAAAACCAAGCCTGGGAAATAGTGTCAGACAAGGAAGGAGATAGAGTGGTTAAGTGCAGATGGGTGTTTAAAAGAAAATTTGAAAGTGAGAACAAAGTGAGATATGGGGCTCGTTTAGTGGCTAAGGGCTTCACCCAAGTAGAAGGTGTAGACTTTAAAGAAACATATTGACCTGTGCTAAGACACTCAACTTTAAGGTTGTTATTTGCTTTAAGTGTAAAACTAAAATTTAAAATTACCCATTTAGATGTAAGCACAGCTTTCTTGAATGGCTATCTTGAGGAAAAAGTATACATGCAAATTCCACCTAATGTAGAATGTAAAAGTAACTGTGTACTTAAATTAAAACGTGCTATATATGGCTTGAAGCAATCAGCCAGGCAATGGAATAAAAGAGTAAATGATTGTTTACTAAGCCAGGGGTACACTAAGTCTAAATTAGAACCTTGTTTATATAGCAAGAAAGTGAAAAAGGAACAGATTTTAATAACTGTATTTGTTGATGATTTTTTTATTTTCTCAAATAGCGAGGTTTTGACAAATGAATTAAAAAATAGTTTGATGTCGAATTTCAAAACCAAAGATTCAGGGCAAATTAAGAGATGCTTAGGGATGAGGGTGAAAGTGTATGATAATGGATGTATTTCTTTAGATCAAGAGCACTTTGTAGAACATATTTTAAACAAATTTAAAATGTCTAACTGTACCTTTGCTGATACTCCAATTGAAAGTAATTTAAAGCTAGAGAAATCAGAAAATGTTCACAAGCAATATCCTTATCAGCAACTGTTAGGAAGCCTTATGTACTTGTCCGTTCTCACACGCCCAGACATCAGTCATAGTCAGCGCTTTTATACCGTGTACCATAACCGGAAATGTCACCAAATCTAGTCACGGATATACACTTGGCAACTAACCAAATATGGCCCAACTTTTGGTTACGTCCAAAATAGGTTACACCGTTTTTGGTTATCGGCATATACACTTGGCTCACTTTTTTCCTGAGAGAATAACAAAATCTGACAGGACTGTTGCTTTTTTGTTAATATTGACTTTTATTATTCCTGACCTGTTGAATTTCCGCGGATGTTTTGGACGAAAAAATTTAAAAAAATAAATAAATATGATTTCCAGATGGTCTTTTGAAGAAACCAATTTATTTCTTGAAATCTTCTTCTTGAAATTGGTCTTGCCGGCATCTCCACCCGGGTGTGACCAAATATGGTTATGTAACCAATTTTGGTCATTACCAGGTCACGTCGGTATAAACGCGCTCAGTGTCAGTTACTTAAGCCAATTTAATAATAGTTACACAGCAGTTCATTAAAAAGCTGCAAAGAGAATTGTGAAGTATTTACATAAAACAAAATCTTATGGTTTAATGTTTACAAATGATGGTAAAAATTTAGAAGGTTTTGTAGACGCGAATTGGGCATCAAACACTATTGATAGGAGATCCTATACAGGTTTCTGTTTTAAATTGTCTGGTACGGTAATATCATATGAATGCAGAAAACAACCAACAGTAGCATTGTCAAGTACAGAGGCCGAATACATGGCAATTAGTGAAGCCTGTAAGGAAGCAATATATTTGAAAAATCTGTTATTAGAAATTGCAAATTGTAATTATACTATCGTTTTGTACAATGATAACCAAGGCGCTCAAAAATTGACAGAAAACCCTTTGTTTCATAAGAGATCAAAACATATAGATGTACGCCACCATTTTGTCAGGGAAGTAGTTGCTAATGGCTTAGTAAAGATTGTACATCTGACAACTACAGAAATGCCTGCCGACTTGTTAACAAAAGGTCTAAGTAGCATAAAACACAATTATCATGTTAAACAACTAGGCATTGAAAATATTGTTTAGATAATAGCTGCGTTCCATTGGGCCTGGCCAAGTACTCGCAAGTACTTCCAAATGTCACGAACTACACATGCTCTTGGCTGGAGGTAGTTGAGTAGAAACTTCACAAGTAGTAACGCGATTTTTTCCGCCAGGGGGTTTTCATATTTTCTATTGCCCCATAGATGGATTAAAGATATTTATGGTTATGTTTCAACGAGAATGACATTTGTTTGTTGTTTTTACTCATTAAGAGATAAGTGGACATTTCAGTTTGAGGTTAGGATCTGCCTCCTGTGATAAAAGCAGCGTTCCATTGAACATCTACTCGCAAGTATTTTCGAGTACTTGGCCAGGTCCAATGGAACGCAGCAATTGTCAAATATATTTTGTTATTGCATTATTGTCAATTTTTGATAAGTGGAGGCATATATAGTTGTGGTAGATTAATTTTTGTACTTATGTTTTATAGTAGTCAGATTATTTTGATAAGTGGAGGTGTTGAAATGTATCAAAATAAAGGAACTCTTTATTAGCACTAACGCCATCTAGTGTATTGATCATTGTACTACATTGTAAGTATTCTGTTTTTTGTTCATGAATAAATTAGTCTTGTCGCAACAGTCAACGTGGTTTTATCAAATACGAGTGTCGAAGTTGTCGAAAGCCACCTATGGGCCTAAAATCGAGATTCGAGATGTTCTGAAGAGTCACAGGATTTGGGAAGTCGCCGACGGCACGACGGCAGTGAAACTGCGCCAACAGCTGGGGCT
Organism: Machimus atricapillus; assembly: GCA_933228815.1. Lineage (NCBI taxonomy): Eukaryota > Metazoa > Arthropoda > Insecta > Diptera > Asilidae > Machimus > Machimus atricapillus. Next base: position 48,503,085 of record OW121785.1, read on the forward strand.
GCGCCAATACCACTAGATGATGCAACGTTCGATCAAGTATGTGATTGTGAAACTTCTATTGACATTCTAAGTCGAATAAGAACCGTTTTTGAGCCGAAGTCATTAAATGTGTTATTGGAGTTACTTCGTGAATTTTTCACGTATTCCTGGAAACCGGAAAGCACGGTTGGTACTTTTGTAGCGGGACTCAAAATAATTGCTAGAAAAAGTGAAGCTTTAGAGTCAGAGGATTTCGGCAAGAAATTTAACGAGAAACTCAGGATGGCGAAAATCCTGGGTTCTTTACCGAAAAGTTTCGGCAATTTTGTGACAAGCTGGTCACTCCTGTCCGACGACATTTTTGGAGAAGCTTGCGGATGCAGAAAGAGGCATGACGGAACGGGCCGATGACATATCGCCGGAAGTTTTCAAAGCGAAAGTGAGTTCCAAAGGTAAACAGGAATTTGATAAAAAGAAATTTCAAGGAAAATGTCACAATTGTGGGAAAAAGGGACATATGCAGCGTGACTGCTGGCTGAAACCAAATGCAACATCAACAGCAATAAGTCAGCGAAGACCGACAAACCAGCCAGGAACGACGAAAGTTATCAGCTTCATGCTTGAATGCTGAACTAAATAAGGAAGGCAGAATCATTGCTGACTGAGGAGCGAGTATTCATCTAACAGGTAATTTGGAGTGGTTCTCATCGCTGCGAAGACTTAATTCTCCAGTGGCACTCAGTGTGGCTAAAAATCAAATATAATGGACGACACATGTTGGTAATATTGATGTTGAAAAATCCATAGATGGTCGTAAATGGGAGAGCAGAATTTGGGAGAACGTATTTTACGCAGAAAATGCAGGCAAGGAGTCACTGTTTTCAACGACGTATATGGAAGATACGAAACACGAAAGGCTACAGTTTTCAGCACGGAGAGGGTGTCATGCGCTTAATGAAAGGAAGAGAAATTATTCTGGGTGGTAGGAAAAATGGCAGTCAATATATTCCATTTATACGAGTTAGACTACTAGGCTATTGATTATGTCCTAAAAAATAGGGTAGAAAGGAACTACAACGTTGATGGGTTTTTATTTTATGAATCGTTCAATTGGTTATTAAGGATGAAAAAACCGCGGAGTGCTATTACATTAGAGGGGTGGAAATTATATACAGGGTGGGAAATGCAATGCTTTTGGTTTTTTGAGCATATCTCGAAAACGAAGCAAAATTTGGGATTTTTTTATATAACAAATTTTGTAGAGAACATGATTTTATATCAAAATGGCTTATTTAAAAAATTTAAAAAAAATGTTTAGTTCGAAATATAAAAAAAAACTTTAACAAAAAAATGCAAAAAATTCAATTTTTTTTATTTTTTTTTACTTTTATGCAAATAACTTTTTTCTGAGCAGAGATAGGGAAAGACATTCCATCATAGGAAAACAAGCATATAAAATTTCTTACAAAAGGACGAGTTGTACATTTTTTTTAAATGAAAATTGACTGAGATATGGCCGTTCAAACTTTGACATGTTTTTTCGGTTTTTATTGAATCTATGATAATATCGTTTTAATGCTTAGTTTTGAATATGCAATTGATTTTAATCGAATAAAGACATGCTAAGTTAATTTATTAGTAATAAATAAATGTTATATGAACGTACAAAATATTTATTTCTTTTTAAACAAGTAATTAACTACTAATGTATAAAAATTCCTTTTTGTTTACCTAAAATATACTATGAATTTGAAAAAGTGCATTTATAATTAACGTAATTTAAAATTTATTTACGTATAAGTGTTTGTGTGTGTATATATGTATAGTATTTAATAAACACAGTTTGAAATTTGGGGACACAAGAGTGAGAGAGAAAGCACGAGTGGTCCCCATGGTCCCCAATATTTTGGAGGATCTGTTGTACAGCATGGTTTAAGGACATATTTTCAAATGCAGCAGTGGAATGGTAATAATTTAAACCCTCTTGACGGGTTGGAAAAAATCAAATTATGGATTAATTCCGATTTGCATGACCGAATCTCCTGCGCCAGAGTGTTTGCTGAAAAAAGTAGCTTGCGGATGCACCACAGATTGTCATGGACGTTGTGGTTGCAGAAAATTAGGCATTGCTTGCTCTATATTCTGTAAAGAATGTCTAGGAATCAATTGTGATAATGCTCAAGCAACAGAGGTATCAGAAGATGATGTTCTTGAAGAAATCGACGAAGAAATTGACATCCAATTTGATAATATTGTCGATGAAATGTAAAAAATAAAATTATGAAATCCCATTATATACAAATACATTTAAATATATGTATGTATATAAGTATATTTTAATAATGTTTAACTTAAATGAGTAAATAAGTTTTAAATTACGTTAATTATACATGTACTTTTTCAAATTCATAGTATATTTTAGGTAAACAACAATTATATACGTTCATATAACAATTATGTATTACTAATAAATTAATTTAACATGTGTTCATTCGATAAAAATCAATTGCATATTCAAAACTAAGCATTAAAACGATATTGTCATAGATTCAATAAAAACCGAAAAAAAATGTCAAAGTTTGAACGGCCATATCTCAGTCAATTTTCATTCAAAAAAAATTTACAACCCGCCATTTTGTAGGATAATTTATATACTTGTTTTTCTATGATGGAATGTCTTTCCCTATCTCTGCTCAGAAAAAAGTTATTTGCATAAAAGTAAAAAAAAAAATTGAATTGTTTGCATTTGTTTGTTAAAGTTTTTTAAATATATTTTGAACTAAAAATTTTTTTCAATTTTTCAAATAAGCCATTTCGATATAAAATCATGTTCTCTACAAAATTTGTCATATAAAAAAATCCCAAATTTTGCTTCGTTTTCGAAATATACTCAAAAAACCAAAAGCATTGCATTTCCCACCCTGTATATAATTTCCACCCCTCTAATTTAATAGCACTCCGCGGTTTTTTCATCCTTAATAACCAATTGAACGATTCATAAAATAAAAACCCATCAACGTTGTAGTTCCTTACCAAATGACATAATCAATAGCCTATTCCTGCTGCTTCAGCAAAGGTAGCACAATCCATTGGTCTGTGGCATCAAAAACTGGGTCATGTAAGTGAGAAGGCGATACAAGCAATGTCAAGCAACAATTTGGCTGATGGTCTGGATATAGGAAATGTAATAGATGCGTAGAACAGAATTAAATGTAATAGTCTAGTTGCTAGTTCAAAGTAACGCTTACTTCAAGTTGCGAGTAGGATAAGCCAGTTCATTGTAAGCCGTCGCACCGCTAAGCACTTGGACTCAATAAAGAGTGTTTACCTCCACGTGTGCTTTTTATTATAGTATATTTAAAACATTACATGGCGCAGCCAATAAATTTACACATCAGTGGTGCAGTTGATTGATGAGTCGCGTAAAACAGCAAGTAGAAGCAGAAAGGAAAAAATTTGAAAAAAAAGTGAGGCCACGCACGCCCAAGCAGGTTATAATAGTGGAATCACCGATGGAGTACATTAAAAAAGTGGACAAAATGGATCTAGAATGCAATGTGGCCGAAAACTGGTAACGGTTCAAAACAAATTTTAATATCTTCGCTGGAGCGATAGAAATGGAGAAAAAACCCGCAAAAGTTAAAGTGAACATTTTCTTAAATGCAGTCGGACCTGAGGCTATTGAAGTATTTGAATCCTTCGGACTATCAGAAGACGATGCTGCGAAATACGACTCAGTTGTTAAAGCATTGGATGATTTTTGGCGGCCGAAAAAGCGTTAGTTGTATGAAACATTCCTGTTCTATACTAGGCAGCAACAACCCAACGAACCGTTCGATAACTTTTTGATGGATCTCAAAAAGTTGGTGCGTACCTGTGGCTTTAGTTAACCAGATCGCATGATCCGCGATAAAATAGTAGTGGGTGGTAATGATAGTCAGCTTCAAAAAAAGTTATTGGAAACGGATAAACTGGATCTCAACAAGGCAATTGAGATGGCGAGGGCGGCAGAGGCAACAAAGGCGCAGCTTACAGAGATGCAGAAATCGACATCAAACAGAGCTCTGGATGCAGTAACTCACAACAATTCTAAAGCAGAGTACAATCAGAAAAAATTTAAACAGAATAGCTATGCTAAGTCGAAAAACAATCAGGTAAAGTTTAGTCCTAACAGTAATGAGAGTAATAGGAAGCAAAAATGTAATCAATATAGTTCTAAAAGTAAAAATACAAGTTCTCCAGGTAATAAAATAAATTGTTTTTGTAGACAAACACATACATATCGGGAATGCCCAGCGTATGGAAAAAAATGTAAAAACTGTGGGCAAGTGAACCATTTTGCAATTGCATGGACAGTAAAGAAAGTAAAAGCTTTAGAAATGAGAGCTGATGATCGAGATGAGTTTTACATTGATGGAATTGTAAGTAGAGATCAAAATAACGTTGTTTTTAATAGAAACGCGTGGTTTTAAGAGATCAAAATCGCGGACAAAATTATTAATTTCAAATTAGATACGGGAGCTGAAATCAACGTGTTGCCTTTGCGTTATCTAAATGGTGATCAAATAAGTAAAATTGAGAAAAGTGAAAATAGATTACAAGCGTATGGTGGAATCAATTTGAATGTTGCAGGCATAGAGCTTCTGAAATGTATATGCAAAAATGTTATCGCGATGCAGAAATTTGCCGTCGTAGAGACAGATTCAGTGCCAATTTTAGGTCTACCGGGATGTGTTGAGTTCAGATTAGTCCAACGAATTCATAGCATAACAGAGTGTAAAAAGCAGGAGTTCATAGAGAAAAATAAGAGTTTATTTGAGGGATTAGGGTCATTTGCTAAAAATATTGATGTTAAAATTAAAGACAATGCTGAGAGTAGTATAAAACCCGCCCGACGAATACCAATGTCATTAATAGATAGAGTTCGACATGAATTGAATGATATGGTTGAGAGAAAAATAATCGAAAAGGTTACAGAACCTGTCGACTTTGTGTCGAATCTCGTAATAGTCGAAAAAAAAACGGAAAATTAAGGCTTTGTATTGATCCTCAAGATTTCAACAAAGTTATTAAAGTAGAGAATTATCCAATACCGATATTCGAGCAGTTAGCGCAAAAATTAAATGGTAAAAATGTTTTTTCGGTCTTGGACCTTAAGGAGGGCTCCTATTGGCAAATGGAACTAAGCCAAAAAGTAAGCAAATTGTGCAGCTTCAGTACACCTTTTTGGGTGTTACAAATTTTTGCGTCTCCCTTTTGGTTTGAGCATTGCCCCTGAGCTCTTCCAAAAGCACAATGAACAGAATTTTGCAAACATACCTGGTGTAGTAGTCTACTTTGATGATATTTTAATTCGAGCCGAGACAGTAAAGGAACATAACAAAATCCTAGATCAAGTTATTCAACGGGCAACTGCATTAAACATTAACAGCCGTATTCATATAAATATCTTAAAATTGGTTTTAAGGATTCATTACTTAAAACCCTCTTTAAGACTAATGAGCGTTTTTAAAGCATTATTCATAAATTCGCTGCAAACTCTTTGCAACTAAAATAGGATTAAAGTAGGTTTTAGCGTTCTTAAATTGAAATAATGTGTCAAAGTCCCGGATTTTTTGAATTGATTGATTAAAGTAGGTGTGAGCTTTCTGTAAATTCTCTCAATTTTCTCAGCTGTTGTAAGAGTGTTTTAACGATATTGGATGTTTATGAATAAAATATTAAGCATTTTCATTGTAAAGCCTTTATAAATCAAAATCACTTTAAGTTTTTATGAATACGGCTGTAAATTTAATAGGGAGAAAATTCAATTTTGCTTCGACAAAGTGAAATATTTAGGGCACGTATTTTCAAAAGAGGGTGTTTCCTGCGACCCAGATAGAATAATAGCCATTCAAAAAATTAATCCGCCGAAAGACAAAAAAGATCTTCAGAAGTTGCTGGGCATGATATCAGAAATTAGGTACCCAATTTAGCAGACATATTCAATCCCTTACGTGAATTATTGAAAAATAACGTTGTATTTCAATGGCTGCCGACACATGACCGTTGCTTGAATAAAATTAAGGAAATCATAAGTAATGCTCCAACACTTAAAGCTTTTGATCCACGAAAGGAAATCACAATTGAAACATTGAAACAGACGCATCTAAATTTGGATTAGGGTGCTGTCTTATGCAGGAAGGCAAGCCTGTTTCGTTTGCATCGCGAAGCTTGAACGATGCTGAAGTTCGGTATGCGCAAGTCGAAAAAGAAATGCGTAGTGTTTTCTTGCCAAAAGTTCCACTATTAAAGTACATAAGTAAGTAAAAAAGTTACAATAAAAAGTGATCATAAACCACTTGTTAACATAATGAAAAAAGATTTAAATGCGATTCCGTCCGCACGACTTCAGAGAATGAAGTTGCGACTAAGTAAATATGTTATTGAATTGGTCTATCAGCCAGGTAAATACTTATATATTGCGGATTTTTTATCACGATATTACAATAAAAATGAAAAGACAGTTGAAATTGAAGAGTTGAATGAGTTAGTTCACTCCTTAAACATGAGCGAACCCAAAAAGAATGAATTTAAGGAAGAAGTCGCGCGTGACCCGGCTCTAAAAGAATTAAAAGAAGCTTTAGTTAGAGGTTGGCCGAAAAATAAATCCCAAATAGCTGAAAATATAAGAATTTATTATAAGTTTAGGAACGAATTATTTATTGAAGACGACATAATTTTCCTTAATGAGAGAGTTATTGTACCAGACACTCTTAAAAAGTATGTTCTTCAATTACTACATCAAACGCATCTGGGAATTGCAAACACCAAAGCAAGAGCGAGAATTTTAGTGTATTGGCCCAGAATGAACGAAGATATTGAAAATCTCATAGCTAAATGTGAAACCTGTCAAAAATTCCGTAGTTCGAATATAAAAAAACCAATGCTCTCTCACTCGGTTCCAAGTTTTCCTTTTCAAAAAATTGGTATAGACAGATTTCACTTCGAACATAGAGACTATCTAGCAGTGTCTGATTATTACTCTCGCTATATTGATATTCTAGTATTAACCCTTAACAGCCCAGTATCTTTCTTAACGTAACTGACCAGTAGTGTCCAAAAGACACATCACCTTATTCTAGGGCATAGGAATGAAAACAACGATAATGTGAATGCACAAATACATAGTACACTATGAGGCGAGTAGACACGATAAGACTATAAGCACTATTAGTAAATGTAAATAAGTAATCTACAGTGGTGGAAATTCCTATAAAACCACTACTATTTTCTTAAGTTATCTGTGTAAAGCGTAACCAAATTAATAAAGCTTATTATTTCAATATCATTTTAGGGTTTATTATTAATATTGTGTAACAAAACTTTATCTATATATATAAAAATCAATTGCTGTCCGTTAGTCTTGCTAAAACTCGAGAACGGCTGGACCGATTTGGATGATTCTTTTTTTGTTTTGTTCGTCTCAATTCAGGGGTGGTGTAAAAGGTAAGAAAATTAGGAAAAACCTAAAGGAAAAGCTAAAAACGTAAGAAATCGAAAAACAGCACAAAACATACTTCGATTAGATTATAACACTTTGAATGCAAAAAATTTAGTCAAAGTAACACTTTGAATGCAAAAAATTTAAGTCAACGTTTGCTGTTCGTTAGTCTCGCTAAAACTCGAGAACGGCTGGACCGATTTTTCTAATTTTGGTCTTGAATTATTTGTGGTGTCACAAATTAAATTTCTGAACGAAATCTCTATGTCGATCGATACCTCAGACAAAGAGTGCATCCTTCTATCTTTGTGAGTGACGATTACCGCTACGTGCGCGAGAACTTTCTTTACTTCGGTGATCCTTTGTGATAGTGATATTTCAAGTTATGTGCTCTTTTTTTTTTGATCTTTTGTGATAGTGATACTTTACTGCTAAGTGCGCGAGAACTTTTCTCACTTTGATTAATTACAATTTACGATGCCGAGGAGAAGACGACCTGACTTAGGTCGTCGCAGTCAATCAAATATGCGAAGAGCTACCTCACGTGCTAACCGCATTGATGACCAGAGAGAGACAGATCAAGAAAATAGTCGTATTGCTATGTCAGAATTGCGTTCTTTAGTGAGTGACAATGAAGTAGGTAGGCTTAGAAAGCAACGAGTTCGTGCACATCAAACACAACAACAGCGAGCACGACATAATGAAATTGAGCGATTCCGCAGACGCAGTGCTCCTGTGATTCTGGAACGAGCTGCATTCCACTATGATCCGGCAATAGATTATTGTGCCGACAAATCGGTAACAATTGGGGAAATGACAATAATTTGTAAATATTGTAAGGCGTTCAAATACAGTGGTGAATCTACAGGATTATGTTGTACTGGAGGCAAAGTAAAATTGCCACAATTGGTCCCACCACCAGATCCTTCACGCTCTTTAGTTTCTGGGATTGGAAATGATTCCAAGCACTTCTTGGCCAACATTCAGAAATATAACAGCTGTTTCCAGATGACATCGTTTGGCGCTACACATATTATACAGGACAATTTCATGCCCACTTTCAAGGTATTATACCATAATATTATTTTTTTATAATATTCAAATTTGTATTAAAATATATATCGGAAATACAGATACAATTAATCATGTGCAATTAATCGAAAATAATAATAATTATGGATTCCTTTTGTTTGTTTTAAGTTTATTTTATACAAAAGTTTAGGTCTTTTATTTATCGATGAGGCAGTACAAAGTCTGCCGGGTCAGCTAGTTCTTATTAATAATATAAATACAAAAACAGCAATTTATGGAAATTTTGTAGGAATTCACTGGAAATTCGTATAAAACCAATATAAATTTAAGTAGAAAAATGCAAGAAAAATAAGTAATCAAAAATGCTCTCTAATATTTTGTAGGGGACCCCTGTTGCGAAATAACGGCAAAAATGCGTTTCAGCATGGAGTCAATAGTTTAACACATTCTGTTATGGAAATACTTCCTTGATGGCGGATTTCAGCTGCATAACGGTGTCGTATTGCCGACCATTGGCATAAACATGTCCTGCGAAGATTCTCCATAAGTTTTCTATGGGATTTAGGTCAGGACTTCTCGCCGGCCAATCGATGGTGGTAATATTTGTTTGAATCAACCATTCTTTCACTTTTTTTTCAAACGTGAATGGCGGCGTATCTTGCTGGAAAATGAAGTCCTGACCACACAAATCATCAGCTTCTTCCACCATTACTGCTTCTAAGAGCTCAATATATTTTTCAGACTTCACTTTCGTTGGAACCCAGGCCAGGTCCGTTTTTCCGTTTGCCGAAAATCCGAACATCGCAAATAAATACGCTTAATTTACTAATTTTATGCGAATTTCCACCACTGTACCTTCATATCCAAATCAAACAAAATGTCATTGTGTCTACTGAACACATGTGAGTTGTTGAATTTCTATTTTAGTTTATTAACAATAAATATTAATTTATTTATGTTACAAATATTTTCATTGTACATTTAGATTCATAAAACACTAGGGGTAGATTAGATAAAAGGTGAAGTCTTTAAATACCTTTGTTTTTATAAGGATTAGAACGCAGTTCATAATTCATTTAGTCTTTAAGCTTTATATCTGTTCTTAAATTACAATTTGTTATTCGTTAATTGTGGGGAAGTGACGTTTTATTCTGGACGGTTTCTTATAAATTTTGTATTTCTTCGTAACACCTGTCCAGATGCTACTTTAAACCAAAATGACCGAGGGCTACCTGCCGTGTCAATTATTTGTGCCTTTTTCCATTCCTTCCCCTCTTTGCACCATATTTTATCATTCTTGCAAAAGGTTTGTGTTGCTTTTGCGTTTCTGTCGTAATAATATTTTCTTTTACTATTTCTCAAGTCAATGTTTTTATTTATTACAGGTACGACGTTAGGTGAAAACAATTCTGTTCTAGATGGGATTAATGTCCTTGTTTTTCGGCTCATTAGTAATTCCACTGGAGATGCATTAACTTCTTTTAGTGGCGTATTCCTATACTCAAGAAGGGCTAACCAAATTTCAGTATTACTATCTTTCGATTTTTTCAATAGATTCTTGCAAATACTAACTGATTTTTCTGAAAAGCCATTACCTTGAGACTATAGTGGGCTTGTTGTTGTTACTTTAATATCATATTTATTACAAAAATTTTTAAAATTGAAGGAATTAAATGGTACATTATCTGCTATTATTTCATTTGGTATACCATGATTTGCAAAGATTGTTTTCAAATTATTTATAATTTCATTTGCTGTTTTATTCTTTAACCCTAAAAAGCCCACAAGTGTCTCATGGGCAAACAAACCTTTTGAATTAAATAATGGAACAAATCAAAATAAGAAATATACATTTTGAATTATATAATCTAACGAGTATCAGAATTAAATAGATTGAATAGTGTATATGTATAAGCATAGGATAATATTAAAAGGGGGAGGTGTAATAGATGCGTAGAACAAAATTAAATCTAATAGTCTAGTTGCTAGTTCAAAGTAACGCTAACTTCAGGTTGCGAGTAGGATAAGCCAGTTCATTGTAAGCCGTCGCACCGCTAAGCACTTGGACTCAATAAAGAGTGTTTACCCCCACGTGTGCTTTTTGTTATAGTATATTTAAAAAATTACAGGAAATACCAAAAGAAATGCATGTGATGCATGTCATCTTGGAAAGCAGACAATCAATGTACATCCAACCAGAGAAAGACGTAAGTGCTCACCGGGCGAGCGTTTTCATTCAGATGTATGTCATGTGGGTGTATTGTCGTGGAATAAATGCAAATATTTCATGACAATCAAGGATGAAGCATCAGGTTATCACAGAGTTTTCTTTCTAAGAACTAAAACAAATGTCGCAGATATTTTAAGCAACTTCTTTTCAGATGCTGTAAAAGAAACTGGTCGAAAAGCAATTTCTTTAAGAAGTGACAATGGCACCGAATATTTGAATGAGAATGTGAAAGAGCTCCTCAAGCGAATGAATATCACCCACGAGTTGTCGCCGCCGAATTCGAAGCAGTGTAATGTTATAGCAGAGAGAGAAAATCGCACGTTATGCTATACTGCCAGATCTCTATTGTTCAACACCGATTTGTCAAGATCGGACCGAAATCGGTTGTGGACTGAAGCGATTGCTACGGCCGCCTTTCTTCGAAAATGAGTTCCGAATCGTGGAAATGGGAAAACTATAGTACTCCATATAATGACTGGCACGGTATGAAACCAAATGTTTCACATTTACGTGTTTTTGGGGCACCTGCGTTCGTTCATATTCCTAACAATATGCGTCATAAAATGGATGCTAAAGCCAGAAAAACAGTATTTGTAGGATATGACCGTCTAACTAAGCTTTACAGAGTTTTTGATCCAATCAAGAAGGTTGTGGAAAGGGTCTCTGATGTTGTCATAAGGGATGAAGATGATCATGATGACAAAATTCTGTTTCCGGGTTAGTGAACTTATCTCACTAACATTCACAGGTAAATAAATAACATTCTTCGGAACTTCAATTATTTTATACCCGAGACCTACTTGAGGAGAAAACTCATGCAGCGAATGAACCTTTGTGTTATTTATGTATGAGCCTGATATAATATTGCACTCAATTCGAATTACATTCACTCTTATTATATTTACTGGTAAATCGGATTCATATAAAAGCTTAGGTTCAAGGATCCGTTTACTGAATCCTAACAAGGAGCCAATCGAATTTTTTTTTATCAAAAAACACTTTTCCTGAACTTTTAACTTCACTTCTGAGAGTATTATTATTTGCTTTAATAAATATAACCTCCTCACTATCTATTTTTTGTAATTCTCTATTAACACTTTCGGAAATGTCATTAATTTCGTAAGAACCTTCAGGAATTTTAATAATCGTGTTTTCAATATGAAGTAAATTGTTCTTGTTATCAACATTAGGGATTGAATTATACGTTTGAAAGTCAATTAAACCGCAAACATAATCAGTTTTCAACTCCAAAGACGGAAAATACTCTGCTGTTAGTACAGATGAATTACCGGTTAAAGTTAATGTTAATGACATGATTGTTGGAAATAAAATGAGGATTTTTGATTAACAAAAAAAAAAAATATATAGCTTTATTTATGGTTTACAACGATTAAACAAAAATTCTAAACATAAATGACCACAGTTAATTGAGTTATAATTTTGATATGTGTTATAATTGTATACTAAATTATTATTTAAATATTTAATAACTTCCTTAGGTGGTTGCAGGTTTCCAAAGCTATCAAAATATTCGCTTTTTGATCCATTTTTATAATATGCTACCCAATGAGTTCCTGGTCCAGAAATAGAGTCCAAATTTATAATACCACATTCATTCTTTCTTGCTTTTTTGGGAAGACTGTCGCGCATGAAAACTCCTCTGAAGTTTGGTAAATTCTTAGCAGCTCTACGTATGTCGAGTTCATTAAATGGTCTTTTGGGTAGTATTTTTAATAGTTTTTTGATGGTGGATTTAAATAGAGTCCTAAACCCCTTCTATAAGGTTTAAGATACAATCCGCTACCAGTTTTGCCTATAGCGATCGCTTCCATTGTTTCATTATGTCTGTTGGCTTCTTTAAGTTGTTTTCGAGCATCAGCAGCATCACGAACTACTTTGGTTATTGCAGCTGCTCCTCCTGTTAATGCTCCTAAAGCAGAAAGCCCCGCAAATATTGGAATCAATGGTAGAATTCTTCCAAGTTTTGGTATAGGAATAACACGAGGTGTTTTTATTTTTGATTTTTTATAACCGCGAAACATGGGTTTTGTAGCACCCAAAGCAAGATTTATTGCATCACTTATTGAGGTCGGTTTCTGTGATTTTAGAATATTTCTCGCTTCACGAATTCCATTTTGAAGTGATATTCTCGATTTTGTTGTCTTCTTCTTCTGCTTTTTATTTAGACCCATTCCAAATTTCACTTTTGCTTTCATCGCGTTTGTGATGAGCCAAGAATTTAAACGTTCTCCAACTGAAGCGTCGCTAGATTTAAACCTTTGCCAAGCCTTCCCTGCTAGAATTCTATCAGCTATATGTCGATTTTCTCTATCTTTATGTTGTGAATATACAATATCGTGTTCTTTACAAGCTGTGTTAAGTGGATTTATACCTGGATCACCACGTTCTAATCTGTTTTGTAGTTTTGTTCCGGGGCCACAGTATTGATAACCAGGGAGATGAAGTTCAAATGGTAAAGTGTTAATTGCTGCATTTAGTAATCCTTTTCCAATACACCTTTTATATTTATTGTGTTCCAACATTCATGAGTTTTAAATGCGCACCAAACCAAGGTTGTATTACAACTGATATATAAGAAGCGTGTTGTTGTAAAATTATATTAGTTGTTGTGAGTATCTTGAAGGTTCGACTACTGTTGCCATTGGTTTGTTCGAAATTGCTACGAAATTGTGATTCGCCTTTTAGATTCCCTTCGTGAAACGCTTACTTGACAACTGAAGTAATAACTTTCTATGTTGAGGTTTATATACCTATATATGTATAATGAAATTTGTAAAACTACAGATGGAGTTACCTATAGTAAATATTGATTTTAAAAACGAAAACAACTTAAACAAAAAACATGGAGCGCTCTTACCCCAGAGTATACGAGCTATAATTGTAGGACCATCAAATTCAACATTCAAGAACATTCAAATGGGTTAAGATTCGAGAATATTTATATTTATTCAAAATCATTACATCAACCCAAGTACAAGCATTTAGAAGAATTAATTAAACCAATATCAGGAATGGGTTATTACGCATTCTCCGACAACAACGATGTTATAGCACCAGAAAAAGCTAAACGAAATTCAATTTTCATCTTCGATGACGTTGCTTGCGATAAGCAAAATAATATTCGCGCATACTTCTGTATGGGTCGACATAATGATGTGGATAGCTTTTACCTTTGTCAAACATATACACGTATACCGAAACATTTAATACGTGATAATGCCAACTTCATTATTCTTTTTAAGCAAGATGATATGAATCTTAAACATGTTTATGAAGATCATGTCAATACGGATATGCCATTCAATGTTTTTAAACAAGCTTGCGCCGAGAGTTGGAAAGATAAATATGGTTTTCTAGTGATAGATAAAGACAATCCTATTAATAAAGGTCGGTATTGAAAAGGGTTTGATACATTCATCCATATATAAATACAGTTAAAGCAGTTCAGAGACCAGTTAAAGCAGTTCAGAGACCAGTTAAAGCAGTTCAGAGACCAGTTCAGAGACCAGTTAAAGCAGTTCAGAGAGCAGTTCAGAGACCAGTTAAAGCAGTTCAGAGAGCAGTTAAAGCAGTTTCATAAAATGAAAACAAAAAGAGATAAAGAACATCAAGAAGATACTATTAGGAATATAGTGAAAATAAGAAATTCTTTGAGGAAGAAATTTCAAATGTTGAAATCAGGGAAAATTCAAACTGAGTCTCAGCTTGAAGAAACATTCAAACCTATAACAAAACCACTCCATAAACTTGTTATAAAAGCTGAGGAAAACTATAAGATTGATGTAAAAAATGAGCCAAAGAGTGAAAATGATGAGCTGTTGATGAGTCAGTTGAATCAAACATCCAAAAAAATAAAACACACTAGCACACCATTAATGAAAAAACAACGCTCTTCCACATTTGATGATGATGATGATGTATTATCTGTTATATCAACACCACCGACATCAGAAACATTTGTTGAAAAAGAATTAAGTTTTAAAGAAATGATAGTATAGATAAATATATGAAATTATATTCAGACAATAGCCTTACCATTGATAATATATATGGTATATATTTTGATGATGATGATGATCAGTGGAAGATAGGAAATGCAGTCCTTGAAATCAAGAATGAGAATTTTATAATTGATGGAAAAGAATACAAGATAACACTTTGTTTATGTGAATAGCTTTTTATGAAAAGACCCACAGCAAGCTTTTATTCTAAGGAAGACTTGGAAAATTATACAAATATTATTGTTAGCTCTAACGCTCATAGACGAAATTATAACCCTAATAATCAAATCAATGGAAATAGGGGGTGTAAATTTACAAATATTATAAGCAAATTGAATTCACATGAAGGTAAAGGTTTAATGCAACTACCTAAAAGTAATATTGATTATATATATTGGAATGATGCTAATGAATTGGTAGAGAGATTGCAACTTTTAATCTCATCACAACAAGCAGGGCATAACAATCATAATAATGAGATCATAGATATAATAGAAGAATTAAAAGAAGCTAACATTATTGAATAAATAGAATAGTTACTTCTCTTCTACGCTTACAATAACAATGAGTGTTGACAAGTTTGGACGTTCGAGCGCGAAATTTTTAAAACATGGTTTGTTGGGTCCGCGCGGTGAGAGGGGTCCACCAGGAGAGTAGTTAGACTATGGGGGTTCTGCGCCAAAATTCCATGTATTTTTAAAGGGGCCTCTGAAATTACAAAATGGTATCAAAAGCTCATCGTTTACGTGGACGAGCATAGTTGTGGGTGACGTCATGAAAGCTATAGGTTCATGCATGTGCTAGGTTAGGGTACCGACTAACACGTAGTTGTACGGAGGATGACGTCATTAAAGCTTTAGGTTCATGTATGGTTGCTAGGTTAGGATCCCCCGCCCCCTTGTGTGTTACCCCCCGAGGCAATGTGGACCGCGCTCATATTACACGATGTGCAGATGGCTATGCATATGTCATACCCGTTTATGATTTCTCTACCACTTGTCTTAAAAGGTTGATAACAGGTGCGCATATCACTGCGCAACGTGCAAAATTAAACAAACGTTAAAAGGCTGATGACACTGCGCAATGTCCAAAAGCTTTCATTACAGAAGCAAACAAACGTTTTTCGCTGCTTCCGCACTGAAACCTGCTGACCGCATAAGTTGTTGTTGTTGTTCATTAAACTTGATTTAGCGAGCCCATTGCAAATTCTTGCTACGATTGGGTACAATTGTGCATTTGGCATTTTCATTTATGTGTTCCTGTTACTTCGCTTTTTCATCAGTCCATTTGTCCCTGCGTATAATTTTAATGATATTATAAAATTCTGGACATTTTGCATAATATTGCGAAATTGTCTTTATGGAAACATCATCGATCTTGTCTGAATATATTTGGAACTATGGGGCTGCTTGAGGCAGCTTTTATCAGGAGTCAATTCTCTAATCTTCAATCACGCGATCATATTGTCTTTAAAAATTATATTTAATTTCTCGGAAAATCATAAAAGCCTACATACAATTTTCCTTCGATATACTTCGCACATAGACTTGTAAATGTTTTATATATATAAAAGGCAAATATCTAATAAATTTCGTCATTTACTCACTGTCTATGATACCGTGCGGTTCATTTCAAGAAGTGATCGAACGATATATTTAAAGCAAATTCTTACATTTTTTATCTAGTGCAGTAATATTAACATTAAAACATAAAAATGGTGCAAGTAAGTGAACTTATTCAAAAGGCTAACTTTGCCCTCATAAGTGCGCAAAATAACCATGAACTAATTGAACAGAGTGTAAAAGACTCTTCTAAATATTTAAGAGTTCTGCGACAAAACTTAAAAAGAGCGAAGACTGTGGGTGGAAAACAAAACTGTATAAATGGTATTAGTCTTGTGCAAGGTTATCGCGCGCAATTAAAAAAGTTAAAAATGACTGGTGCCGGTTATACAAATCCACACCCCAATAGAGCCAATTATGCTAGCACCAGAGTAAAATGGGAGGATGTACAGTCTGCCTTTAAAAATAACATACGTACAGGGGTAATTGTCAACTTAGTTCACAAGGAACCACTCACATTTTTAGAAGATTGCTCAGATCTCTTTCGGAGACGCATCAATAATGCCCTCAAAAAACAAATATGTAGCTTTAAAGGTTAATGCAGTGTTTTGTGGTAAATTTAAAATAATAAAAGGAGGTGAGGAAGTCTTCGAATTTAAATATATGAATACCAAGAACGCTCCAATATATAGAAATACAGACATTAATGTTTGGTTTAAAGAAAACATCCAAGATAAAATCCTGAAAAAGTTGGAAGAATTTCAAGAAAAAGATAGCGGTTGGGCGTTATCAGAAATTATAAACTTGAGTATTAATATTAACAAATATACACCACAACTAGGATCTTCATACATTGAATTACCCAAGGCAATTTAAGATAAAAAAGCTTGCGTTAATGTAAAGAATAATGATGACGCCTGTTTTGCCTGGGCAGCGGTTTCTGCTTTGCATCCAGTTGATCGGCTACAACATCCTGATAGAACATAATCATACCCCCACTATTCTAATGTTCTGGACCTCAACAACATTACATTCCCGATGACGATTAAACAGATACCACGATTTGAAAAACAAAATAATCTTTCAATCAATGTATATATTTTAAAAATGTCGTCAGATGCTGCGAAAACATATTATACCACTTTACCAACTTACTTGACAAAAGATAAAAAAGAAAAGCACATAAATCTACTCATGATGCAAAATCTATATTACAATGATGCGGAAGAACACAAATATGTATACAACAAAGATGAAGAACCAATTAAATACCACTTCGTTTGGATTAAGAATTTGTCTAGACTGTTATCATCCCAATTATCAAAAAATAAAAATCAAAAATTCTTCTGCGACCGATGTCTTCACTACTTCCACACAACTACAAAACTGGAGGAGCATGTAGTAAATTGTAAAGAAGTTAACAACGAGAGAATTCGACTACCATCAGAAGACGAATCAGCTTTAGTATTTAAAAACTTTAAGAATAAGATAGAAGCGCCTTTTATTATATATGCAGACTTGGAGTGTTTATTAATAGATTGTAGTGATAAGAACAAATATCAAGAACATGTTCCGTATAGTATAGCATATTATATGAAGTGCTCATATGATCCCACGTTATCGTTTTACAAGTACAATCGTGGTGAGGATTGTATTAATTGGTTTGTGTGCGAGTTAAATCAGTTTGCAAAAAAAGTAGAAAATATTTTCAATAAACCACTACTAATGGATCAGCTAACTGAAGAGGAAGTCAATAACTTTTCAGTAGCTACACTTTGTCATATATGCGAGAAACCATTTTCTGAAAATGATAAAAAGGTGTGTGATCATTGCCACTTAACAGGAAAGTACCGAGGACCAGCACATGAGGGGTGTAATATAAATTTTAAAGATAGTCATACTGTTCCTATAATTTTCCATAATCTTAGCGGTTATGATTCCCATTTCATTATAAAAAATTTAGCTTCAGATTTAGAAGGAAAGGTTGATCTCCTTCCTATAAATAAAGAGCGATACATATCGTTCACAAAACATTTAGATAACCTTCCAATTAAATTTCGATTTATTGATTCCTTTCGTTTTATGGCTAGTAGTCTTGATACCCTTTCATCATATTTAACTTCTTTTCCTATTTTAAAGTCGCAATTTCAAAATTTATCCGACAATCAATTTAATCTATTAAAACGTAAAGGTGTATACCCTTACGATTATTTTAATACTAAAGACAGATTTTTAGAGACCACGTTACCTTCCATTTCTAAATTTTACAATAAGTTAAATGATTGTGATATTAGTGAGGAAGATTATACACATGCCCGTAAAGTTTGGAATGAATTTAATTTAAAAAATTTAGGTGAATATTCAGACTTATATCTAAAAATAGATGTTCTTTTATTAGCAGACGTGTTTGAGCAATTCCGTACAAGTTGTCGTAAGACATATGGATTAGATCCTGCACACTATTTTACATTACCTGGTTATACTTGGGATGCAATGCTCAAACATACAGATATAACGTTAAAGTTGTTGACCGATATTGATATGTTCATGTTTGTAGAGCGTGGTATTCGAGGTGGTCTTAGCCAATGCTCTAAACGTTACTCCAAAGAAAATAATAAATATTATATGGCTAGCTATGATCCAAATAAACCGTCAAAATTCTTACAATATTATGATATTAACAATCAATATGGTTGGGCAATGTCGCAACCTCTACCTTACAATGGCTTCAAGTGGGTAGAAAACAAAAACAACTTTAAGGTTGAAGATGTGCCTAATGATTCACCTATTGGCTACATTTTAGAAGTGGACCTAGAATATCCACAAGAAATTCATGATTCTCATAAAGATTTACCATTTTGCCCGGAACGCGATTATGCTTCTGGATCTAAGCAAATGAAACTTTTAGCTACTGTTAAAAATAAATCAAAATATATTTTACATTATAGAAATTTAAAGCAAGCTCTCCAACATGGTTTAATATTAAAGAAAATTCATAAAATTCTTCAATTTAATCAATCTACATGGCTTAAGTCATACATTGATCTAAACACTAGCCTTAGAGCATTAGCTAAAAATGATTTTGAAAAAAATCTTTTTAAACTTATGAATAATGCAGTCTTTGGTAAAACCATGGAAAATGTTCGAAAATATAGCAATGTGAAATTGGTAACGAAATGGTTGGGTCGATATGGAGCTGAAGCTCTCATTTCTAGTCCTGAATTTAAAACTACCACTATATTCAATGAAAATTTAGTAGCAATAGAACTCAATAGATCTGAGATTTTCGCTAACAAGCCGCTTTATGTAGGCATGTGCATTCTTGATTTGGCTAAAACTACCATATACAATTTTCATTATGATTATATGCTTCCTCAATTTGGATCTAACTGTACAGTTTGTTATACAGACACAGACTCTCTCATTTATGAAGTAACCTGTCCTGACTTGTATCAAATTATTAAACGCGACTGTCATACTTATTTTGATACTAGTGACTATCCACCAGAAAACATTTGGAATATCCCACTGGTAAATAAAAAAGTGTTGGGTCTCATGAAAGATGAAAATAATGGTAGAATTATGACAGAATTTGTTGGCTTAAGATCAAAGATGTACGCGATCCGTGTAGAGGGTAAGGATAAAACAAAAAAATCTAAAGGTGTAAAAAGAAATATTATTAAAAATGTTATAACTTTCGATGATTATATTGATTGTTTAAATAGTAATACTGAAAAATCAATTACACAAAATTTAATTCAATCTCAGAAACATCAAGTTTCTTCCATTACTCAATTTAAAATTGCTCTCAGTCCCAACGATGATAAAAGATATATAACGGTAAAAAATTATGAAACGTTACCGTGGGGTCATTATAGTATAATGGATATAGATTAATGAGAATATAAGAAAATATTGTAAATTAGATTAAGATATCAATATGCAAAATAAAAGAATTTTATAACGTTTTAAAAACTGTTTTATTTTAAAGAATCCCTTATTATAAACACATTTTCAGAGCACATCGGCCTCGATGTATGATACAAGAATTCTCATTTGTTTCCAGAGTTGTTAGATTTGGACGTCCGGCATTTTCAACATCACAATTAATTAAGTCATCTCCAAAGGTTCGATTAATCTATATTATTTTTCATAGCTTTTAACATGTATCATTTCACCTTCTAGCTAGTTCAACTAGTATAATGTATCTGGGGGCACGGCAGTGCCCCCGCCAAGTCGAGCAAGCACCGCCGTAACATCCTTTTCTCGAAGCAGTTCAGGCCATTTTCGACCCCCCTATAACTTCTTTGTGGATAAAACTAGAAGCCTGAATTTTCAGTAACCAATCAGGCATTGTATAAACACGGTATATTTCAAATTTCATTCAATTTGAACTAGTAGTTTAAGAATTATAACTAATCAAAGTTTCTTAATTTTGTCACTCACTGACTGACCGATCATCAAAACTCTAAGGCACTTCTAGCAGATATAGAAGCTCCAAATTTTGAACACAGTTATTGTTTAGCCTACAAAGAAAGGAAAAACTTAAAAATCCCGAAATTTCATTATCGTTGGTCAAAGTTCTTTAATTTTGTCACTAACTCACCGATCATCAATATTCTAAGGTACTTCTAGCAGACCCACAAGCTCCAAATTTTGAACACAGTTATTGTTTAGCCTACAAAGGAAGGAAAAACTGAAAAATCCCGAAATTTCATTATATTTAATGAAAAATAATGATTTTATTAAAAATTAGGTTCATTCAAAAAATAACGCATGCGCTTGTACTCATGCTTGCCACTGGCCGCGATTGAATTTTGAAAGGATGAATGTAGTAGACTATCGTTCTGTGGGCACGGTAGTGCCCCCGCCAAGTCGATTAGTTTGTTCAAATTTTGAATTTTAGTTAGTGTTAAGCTCATGAGGAAGAAAAAAAAGAAAAATCCCGAAATTGCATTATAGTAAATGAAAAATACATCAAAGCATCTGAGAAAAATCAATAGAGACAGGGAGTGGGCTTTAAGAAAATCAGTAGCTGACGGACAAGATATATTACCCGAAAAAAAAGAAAGGAGGATGACCTAACAAAAAGAAATGATATCCCATAAAAAACAAAAAATTTAAAAAAATGCCAAGTCTCGCAACGCAGTTCTTCTGCCGTAAAAAGTTGTGAGATCTTATGTAAAACCAAGTCAGTTATATTAGTTAGTGTCTATGGAAGCACCTATTCAACAACTTTGTTATAAATTGTTATCTAATCAATTACCTATCAACATTTATAGTGACCGTATCAATATTAGACATCTTTATTTCTATAATAATTATAATTACTTGGCAATTGCACGGCCAGTATTTTAATTAGTAGAATATGTTACCGTGCAATTGCCAACTCATTATAATTATTATAGAAATAAAGATGGGCTCGCTAAATCAAGTTTAATGAACAACAACAACAACTTATGCGGTCAGCAGGTTTCAGTGCGGAAGCAGCGAGAAACGTTTGTTTGCTTCTGTAATGAAAGCTTTTGGACATTGCGCAGTGTCATCAGCCTTTTAACGTTTGTTTAATTTTGCACGTTGCGCAGTGATATGCGCACCTGTTATCAACCTTTTAAGACAAGTGGTAGAGAAATCATAAACGGGTATAACATATGCATAGCCATCTGCACATCGTGTAATATGAGCGTGGTCCACATTGCCTCGAGGGGTAACACACAAGGGGGCGGGGGATCCTAACCTAGCAACCATACATGAACCTAAAGCTTTAATGACGTCATCCTCCGTACAACTACGTGTTAGTCGGTACCCTAACCTAGCACATGCATGAACCTATAGCTTTCATGACGTCACCCACAACTATGCTCGTCCACGTAAACGATGAGCTTTTGATACCATTTTGTAATTTCAGAGGCCCCTTTAAAAATACATGGGATTTTGGCGCAGAACCCCCATAGTCTAACTACTCAGGAGCTGATGGTGAAAGAGGTCCGCCTGGAACTGATGGTGAAAGAATTCCACCTGGTTTATCAGGAAAGCCAGGAATAGGATTCGTCTTAACAACAAGTGGAGATTATAGCATACAATTAAAAAATATTAAATATCTCGCGGATCCTATAGAAGATGAAGATGCTGCAAATAAAAGCTATGTTGATATCGCCACTAGATACCTTCAATCCGAAATTGTAAAAATTGTAAAAGAAAATAATGATCTAAGTGTTAAATTAGATATAACAAAAGAAGAATTGAGAAATCATATAGAAAAAGCTATTGATGATACAATGAAATATATTGATCTCAATGTTAGTAATATTAATTCAATTTTAGAGAAGTTTATAAATGTAGAATCACTTACAATTAAAACTCCTAAGAGTGAGCATAAGAATAATGAGTAAGAAAACAGTTGTCAATGAACTGCACAAGTCCGCTAGAAGGAATTTTAAAAGACGTCGCGTAATTATTAAAGGACTGGATGATCTGTGGCAAGCTGATTTGGTAGAAATGGGTGCATATGCATCTCAAAATAATGGATACACCTTTCTACTAACTGTTATTGACACATTCTCTAAATATGCTTGGGCTATACCTGTTAAGAGAAAAACTGGAGCTGAAGTTACTCAGGCTATGAGAACGATATTAAAAGATGGAAGACATCCTAAAAACTTGCAAACAGATGATGGAAAGGAATTTTTTAATAAAAGTTTTGTAGAGCTTATGAAAAACTATAAAATCAATCATTATTCTACGTATAGTTCTCTTAAGGCGTCAATAGTTGAACGATTTAACAGAACCTTAAAGTCTATGATGTGGAAAGAATTTAGCATTAGAGGATCATATCGATGGATTGATATTGTAAAGAAACTAATTTCAGCATATAATATGAAGAAACATCGTACTATAAAAAAATATTATAATTTAAAAAAACTAAAAAACACACTTTTATCGCGCACTAAAAGGTATAAAATAATTAAATTAAATAAACTTTAATTTGCTACGATATATGTATGTATGCATGTTACCCTTCCCAATATTTTAACTTTATTGTAGGGTTAACGCAAACATATATTTTTTTACTCAATATGTGACGGATGATAGATATGCTAGGTAGTTATTAGTAAACTTATCACTTCTTTTATGTCCAATGAGTAATTCAAAAAGTGTGGAGCGCTTTGTCTAAATTAATTAAAAGTACACATAACCAAAAAGCGCTCCACACTTTTTGAATTACTCACTGGACATAAAAGAAGTGATAAGTTTACTAATAACTACCTAGCATATCTATCATCCGTCACATATTGAATAAAAAAATATATGTTTGCGTTAACCCTACAATAAAGTTAAAATATTGGGAAGGGTAACATGCATACATACATATATCGTAGCAAATTAAAGTTTATTTAATTTAATTATTTTATACCTTTTAGTGCGCGATAAAAGTGTGTTTTTTAGTTTTTTTAAATTATAATATTTTATTTTATACTTTTCAGTCTTAAAATGACTTTAACATGCTAATCATGGCATTGTCATCCAAAATAAACGTGTATGCAAAATTTCAGCTCAATCGTAAACCGGGAAGTGGGTAAAATTTAACTCCCAAGATTCCTTTACACATAACTAAAAAGCGCTCCACAGTCCGCCATATTGGACTAAGAAGGACGTCACTTAACTAATCATGCATTGTCATCCAAACTAAACGTGTGTGCAAAATTTCAGCTCAATCGGAAACCGAAAAGTGGGTCAAATTTAACTTCCAAGATTTGTTTACACATAACCAAAAATAACCAAAAAAGAGCTCCACAGTCCGCCATATTGGAATTAGAAGGACGTCACTTAGCTAATCATGCATTGTCATCCAAACTAAACATGTGTGCAAAATTTCAGCTCAATCGGAAACCTGGAAGTGGGTCAAATTTAACTTCCCAGATTCCTTTACACATAACCAAAAAGCGCTCCACAGTCCGCCATATTGGACTTAGAATGACGCCACTTAGCTTATCATGCATTGTCATCTAAACTAAACGTGTATGCAAAATTTCAGCTCAATCGGAAACCGGGAAGTGGGTCAAATTTAACTTCCAAGATTTGTTTACACATTACCAATAAAGCGCTCCACAGTCCACCATATTGGACTTAGAATGACGCCACTTAGCTTATCATGCATTGTCATCCAAACTAAACGTGTGTGCAAAATTTCAGCTCAATCGGAAACCGGGAAGTGGGTCAAATTTAACTTCCAAGTTTTGTTTACATAGTTACAAGTGAAGCTAATAAAAGTGTGTTAAAAATGCGTCCTTGTGAGGTTAATAGTCGCAATGAACAACAACTTATTTCAACAGCATATAATCACATAAAAATAGCCCCGAAACCTCGATATAAGATTGGAGATTTTGTTCGAATTAGTAAATACAAACATGTGTTTGAAAAGGGTTATACACCAAATTGGACAGCTGAAATTTTTAAAATCAACAAAATTCAACTAACAAATCCAGTTACATATCTCTTGGAAGATTATAAAGGTAATCCAATACAAGGCGGATTCTATGAACTCGAACTCCAAAAAAGTAAAAATCCTACTTTATTCTTAGTTGAAAAAATTATAAAACGAAAAGACGATAAAGTATATGTTAAATGGTTAGGATTTGATTCAAAACACAATTCTTGGATTAATAAAAATGATGTATTATAAAATAGAAAAATTTCAAACAATAGCACGTAGAAGAACTTGGTGAAAAAAAACACATTGTATAACTAATCTATAAAATAAACATAAATATCAAAACAAATTTTTATTTTTTATTTACCATTATTAAATCTAGTATTACATATTAGCTCGTTGGTTCTCTGTTGGAAGCGGTGTCTTTCAATAGCATGTAATGTATCTCTGGTGGTGGTGATGATCCTTTTTTTCGGAAATCATTGTTGTTATTTGTTTCTCTCTCCCTACTTTAACCAGCTTCCACAACAAGATAGACAATTTCTTTTCCTTAAGTTTCTATAGAAGTTCATCAAATATAACACTCTCTTTAAATATATATTCACATCATGACATTGACATGTATCGGGACCTTCAGTTGCATCATCTTTAGACCATGGGCAGCTTGTGTAGTGTTCACCATATTTTGATTTCACTTTATCTACATTTTCAAATAATTTCAAAAAATCTAAATGATGTTTTATTTCCTCTTTATGTTCATCGCACATTATATCAAAGCATTCACTTAAAAATTGTTCAATATTCATCTTTCTAAGACGGTGGTCGAATAAACACTAAATTTACTTTTTCTTATTTAAGATATATTCATTTGATATGTTTGTCTCATTTTACGTAGATCTAGTAAGTCTACATCAGTTTTATAGTTAGGATCATGTTGTTTTATTAGCTCAACCTCGCCATTACTTAAAATTCTCTCCGTTTCAAATTCATGATACTCATAACAAGATATTTTTAATGAGCGAGCTTCATAATCACTATCGTATGTGCATCGAACTCTTATTGAAATATCATCATCAAATTCAAGCATGAAATGTCTATAAAAAATGTTATTGCTTTCAATATATCCAGCAATATCCAACTCCTTTTTAATTAATTCTTGCCTAAATCCTTCGATAGCTTCCTCAACAGTTGCAAATTTCGTCTTAGGATTTCCAGGTTCAAAATCCTCTGGTGCAGTTGTTGGTGGTGATAATGGTGTTGATGATGATGAATTATTTATATCACTTCAATTAGTATATGTTAGTAATCGAAAAGTTAAACCAACTTGTACTTGATCATTATTTGGAAGATTTAATTTAAAATCTAAGTTGCTCACAGCATCATTCATAAGATTTACATCTAGCGGTACTGGTTGCGCATTCGCATAGAATACCAAGAGGGTTCAAAATAAAATACAGTTTGAAAGCATTTTGATTTATTGTCGTGTAGCGTGTGAATAGTCTGCGCTCTTAAAAGAAACTAATGGATATGTTCAGCTTCCATAGAATTTATACTCAGGGTTTTTAGCTGTTTCTCGAGCTTGAGCTTCATGGTATGACTCCATTTCAAATCATCTTCATCAGCAAAAACACAATTATTTGGAAAATGATTTGCTGACTTGAACCTTATTGAACCGTCTGGAGATTCCCCAATTAATACGATCGTGCCTCCTAATAATAATACATTTTTAATTTTCTTCTTCTTCTTTTTTTAAAAGTTCTATTAATTACCGCGAACTTCTAATTTAACATGTTGTGATGGTGTGAATTTGAAAGTATAATAAAGCACATCTGGAATAGGCTCTCCACTTCTCATACGTAGTATTTGACACCTATTACCATCTTCTGGTGTCATATATAATTCAAAGATATTTTGAGAATCCACGGTTACATTAACAATTCTGAAGTTTTTCCATGCCCCCTCACAAATACAAAATTTGTTTCCAGGTCTTATTGTTTCACACCAAAACATTATTCCTTACTTAAATACAAATAGCGATATACTAAATCTTTTATTGAATGACATCCTTATATATATTGTTGTATTCTTAAATACTTCGCTGGTTTAATTAGTTAAACTCTTACGAAATGTTATGAAATCCTAACTCGAAATTAATCATGAATGATCATGAATCATACTTTTCCGTAATTTTTTGTCTTGTCTTGTGACGTCACAAATGTCTGGCCAACCGACCAAGATCCAACAACAACTGCGATAGTGAGACAGACAGAGACAGAGATGTCTGGCCAACCAACCGATAACAGACCAATACTTTTATTACGTCACAGACGAGTGAGAGAGACAGAGAGAAGAATGAGATAGCGATGCCTGGCCAACCGACCAAACCATCCTACATTTCCCTATAATTTTTAATTTATAATCTAAAACCAAACAAATTTTCAAAGTCACGAACAACCTTATCATCAACCAAATTATGAATTATCAGCAAGCTCACCTAATTTTCAAAGTCACGAACAACCTTATCATCATCAACCAAATTATCAACAAGCTCAACAAAAAACATTAAGCGCCGCTCAATCGCTTATCACAAGTCGTTTTCGGTGACCATTGGGCCAGAACCCCCATACGTTTTCTTGGGCCAGAATCTTTCAGTTTGGATAATCAACAAATAGACAAACCACAGAATTCACGAACAACCTTATCATCAACCAAATTGTGAATTATCAGCAAGCTCACCTAATTTTCAAAGTCACGAACAACCAAATTATCAACAAGCTCAACAAAAAACATTAAGCGCCACTCAATCGCTTATCACAAGTCGTTTTCGGTGACCATTGGGCCAGAACCCCCATACGTTTTCTTGGGCCAGAATCCCCATACGTTTGCTTGGGCCAGAATCCCCATACCTTTTTCGGTGACCATTGGGCCAGAATCCCCATATTTACACTACTCCAATTTCATATGAGGATGCAATGAGCAGAGACAATTGTAATTAGTGGAGAAACGAAATGGATGCAGAAATGTCATCGTTGATGGAGTGTTTAAACCACGGGGAAAATCTCACCAAAAGGGATCAAAAGGGTTTGGGGGATCACCAAAACTCTACTCGCAATTTTTACGCGTTTTATTTTGCTTGAGTTCCAACATGAGGTTTTAAGTATAGCCTGGGTTGCCCTCTCGTCGTTAGCTAGTCAATTTGCAGTCTGCCCTCGCTCCAGAAAAAAGCTGCCCGGTCCATCCAGCATCCGAGGAGATCGTCCCGCTAAGCCTTGAGTTGTTCTCGCTGTTATCACTGCTGATAATAGTGGAGATGCTGGTTTCAAGAGCTGGCGGTAGCAGCCATCGTCTCCTTGTAGGTCAGTGCCGCTGATTTTTATATGATGAGGTTCTATTCCACCTAGGAACTTTTTTGCTCGAACATGGAGCATGAAACATGGAAACTCGTTCATCCAGCAAGAAATAGTCCCATAGTATCATTTCGATGGGTTTTTAAGTCAAAAACAAAACCTGATGGTACAATAGACAGGTACAAAGCCCGTTTGGTTCTAAGAGGTTTTAGTCAGACGCATGGAGTCGATTATTTTGAGACGTTCTCACCAGTTGTGCGTTATGAATCACTAAGAGCAGTTCTGGCGATTGCAGCTAAAGAGGATATGGAAATGCAACAATTCGACATTAAGACCGCATTCCTCAATGGGCCATTAGAGGAGGTTATCTACATGCAACAACCTGAGGGTTTCAAAGACGAAACTGATCGTGTATGTCTTCTTCAAAAGAGTTTATATGGCCTAAAGCAAGCATCTAGGAATTGGAATAAACTCTTCAAGAACTTCTTTGTGAAGTATGGGATGAGGCAATCAGAGTCTGGTCCCTGTGTTTTTATGAAGGATTCAAACACAAGCACAGATGGATGATTTTATGCTTGTATGTCGACGATGGTCTCATAGTGTGCAGAAATAAGAGTGAATTAGAAACATTCATCTCTGAATTAAAGAAAAATTTCAAAATCACGGTTCACCAACCGACGTGCTACATTGGAATGGAGATCGTCCGCAATAGGGAATCAAGACCAATACACGTTCGTCAGAAAGGTTATATATACTGACATATAGAAATGGACCACTCGCCCCATACAAAATGCCTATGAAACGATGGTGCACTTTCTCGTTCCCTCTTGCTCACACCATTAACGGATTTTGAGCAGTCAGCTGTGGGTTTGAATTGCTGTCAAATGCATTTTTGGGGCATTAGTCCGTTTTAATTGCATAAATCCATCAAATATTTACTCCAAAAATTATAAAATAATTCCTTTTGTATCTTAAGTCACTTCAAAGGAATGCAAACATTAAATTACTCCTTTGTAAGCTACAACTGAATGTTACACAATTTCTCATTTTGCGGTAGAAATTGTGATATTAAATTATGAAAATTAGTCTTTTCTTATCTCATATTTTTAATTCTTCTTATCTTATGTCTGATTTACGCAAAAATGGCACAAAAACCACAAAAAAACCTGATTGACGTCGTACGGCGAATCAATTCGGAATTAATTGCATTTATGTCCTTTTACTGTAACTAAATTAAGTGAAGTATACAGCAAAAACACAAAATTGCTCTAATTTTTACTTTTGAGTTCTTAAAACAGTTGTTTAGCGATATAAATCGCATATCCAGAAAAGAGCATTTCAACGTTTTGCTGAGAATTTTTCAATGAAAAATGTGTTATTCCATAAACTTTTCGCCGCGAAAATATTTGAGATTTGATGCTACTTTCAGGGGAATCAGATTTAAGCGTGCAGGTTACAAATAAAATTAATATAATTTTTAAATTTGCCGCGTTTTGAAGCCCCCTATCTCGCGTAATGCGAAAGAAATAGACAGATATATGCCTTCTATATCTGAACTCTCCTTAGGTGGGAACTTTCAAAACGGTGCACCATTTGATATAGCAAATCGAGTGGTTCATTTCTATATGTCAGTGGTTATATAACACAAGTTTTATCACGATACGGAATGAAAGCTTGTAAAGCAGCAACGTCGCCCCTGAGTTGTCAAAATAAGCTATCAAACATGGAGGACACAGATCAAGAGGGAGAAAATTTTCCTTACAGAGAAGCTGTAGGATGCTTATATTATATTGCACTGATCTCAAGACCAAATATATCGTATGCTGTTAATGCCTTGGCTAGGTACTCCAACAATCATACCATCTTACACTGGCGAGAAGTGAAGTATTTGAAAGGTACAATTAATATATCGTTAAGTTACAGTAAAGACAGCACCGATGTCCTGATTGGTTATTGTGATTCAGACTACGCTGGCGATCTGAGGGAGCGGAAGTCAACGTCAGGATATATTTTCATCTTGAATGGTGGACCAATAGCTTGGTCATCAAATCTGCAAAGAGTTACAGCTTTGTCATCATCAGAAGCCGAGTATATGCCCATCTCTGGAGCGCTGAAGGAACTTTTATGGTTGAGGCGTCTTCTCGAATCACTTGGCCTGAAACAAACCGGAGGTACGGAATTAAAAGTGGACAATCAAGCCGCGATTGCAATGTCCAAGAATCCAGAGTTTCACAAAAGGACCGAACATATTGGGGTCCGTTTTCATTGAGTTAGACAGGAACAGGAAGCCGGAAATGTCGTTGTTAACTAGTACCTAGTACATACCATCGAACGAACAGCTGGCTGATCTATGCACTAAGAATTTGCCGTGGCCGAAAATGATAGCATGTTTGAGGAAATTGAGGATGACGACATGAGGTAGGGAGAGTGTTGAAATGTAAATTGAAGTTTGGCGCCTAGTACTCGACCTAGTACGACATCTACATAACTACTCGTGCGCAGTGGCGGTTCGTGGACGTTTTCTTTTGTGGGGCTAACTACCGAAAAGGATGTAAGCTTATTTAATGAACTCATGAAGGTTTCCCCTCTACCCCAGAGGTACCACAATCAGAGCGTTAACCGAATTGAAGTGTTCGGTTTCCCTAAAAGGAATTTTACATTTCACGGGAAAGTGTTAAAATTAGAAAATACGGAATCTCTTATAGTATACTATAGGAATTTTATTTATTTGTAAAGATCCTTTTAGGCCTATTTATAGTGACCGTATCAATATTAGACATCTTTATTTCTATAATAATTATAATTACTTGGCAATTGCACGGTAACATATTATACTAATTAAAATACTGGCCGTGCAATTGCCAAGTAATTATAATTATTATAGAAATAAAGATGTATAATATTGATACGGTCACTATAAATGTTGATAGGTAATTCATTAGATAACAATTTATAACAAAGTTTTTGAATAGGTGCTTCCATAGACACTAACTAATATAACTGACTTGGTTTTACATAAGATCTCACAACTTTTTACGGCTGCGTTGCGAGACTTGGCATTTTTTTACTTTTTATGTTTTTGATAGGATATTATATATATTAAAGGTCTTTGCTAGCAGCGAAATGCGTTTCAAATTTTTGTTCAACATGAAACTTCTTTATGCTAGTTTTTCTATGATATTACTGGTAAAAAAATACCAAACTGTTCTTGAAAACAAACGAAGTGATGCTTCTACATTTAAAACGATTTATTGCTTATTAGTTTTGAAACCACATGTATAATAAGAACATACCTTAGCGTTTTAGAAATAATTTTATGTTTTACAAAATTTAGCACTTAGTTGATTGCATCCTTCGATAGGCGAAATCTAGCAAAAAAAACAGTTTCATCTATGTACATAGGTCTGCAAAATAATCAACACGGAATTTAAACACACGAATGACAACTGCGATGGGGTTTTAGGCTGCGTGCATAACGCACATAGCTCATCGCTGAGAGTGGAGCAGCGAGCTGAATCTTTAGCAGCGCTTCATCGCAGTGTGTGCAAAACAAATTGTATCAAGCGTGTTTATTCTTTCTGTCAGTTGTGAATGAGAAGCCTTCAAAATGAGTTTCGACAGTGAAGATTAGTTGCTTTTAATGGATAATAGTGCTTTAAAATTCCAATTCCAAAACAAACGCCAAAATCCCAAAATTCCAAAACAAAAGCCACAATTTCAAAAACAAAGCCGACTTCTCCAAGGGCAGCGCGCTGAAAGATCTCTCTGCAGTGATATTAAAAATAACAGCGCGCTACAAAGCACAGATGTACATACATAGACGATGAAGCGATGTGCGTTGTGCACACTACCATTTAAATGGCTTTGAGAGTTTTATGAGCGATGATGCGCGGAAATGCTCTCAGCGATGAGCTATGTGCTTTATGCACGCAGCCTTATGTTAACCTTCTCGTCAATTAAGCACGCTAATTGGCAGATAGAGCGGCAAGTAAGTTATGGGCTAGTTTATCCATTAGCTAAGGCTCCTCGAAGATGGTGAAATTCATACGTTTAGTTACCGGTAGCAACATTCGCCTGTTGCCGCTCAGTGCGTGGCAGGTACTTTGACACAGATTTGCGTCACGCGGTATAAGTGAGTAGGCGAAGTGTGCTTTTGTGCGAAAAATATTAATTTACTGAGGTAAGTGTTTTGTTTATAACTACTATTTTATTCGTGAAAAGTTCTTGGTTATGAGGAGGTTTTAATTCATGTTTATGTAGCATTTAACTATTACTGTGTTTCCATGCAGAGTTAACTCAGGGTTAGCCCGAGTTAAAGTCCCATGGAAACCAGGGTTGAGTTAAGCTTCGTTAAACCCAGCTAAACTCAACGAAATAGGTCGGATTTAGCTGAGTTATGCAAATGTATTGGTAGATTGCTTGCTTCTGTCTAAAAAAGGGTGTCTGCGCTTAGCCGAATTTTTTGGACTTAGGAAGAAAGTGAATTTCTTATCCAAATTATGGAATAAAAAGAAATGAAATACGAATACACCACCAAGAGCTGTAAAACTATCTCAGGTACATGGAAACGCGCAGGGTTAACCTCAGTGATTTAAAACTCAACGTAAACTCAACCCAAACTCAACCCAAACTCAACCCTGTTCATGGAAACGCAGTGAATGTGTAGAAGACGAGTTTAGATGCAACGATTTTTGAATGACTTGGGATAACCTCAAAAGTGGACACATCGGTCAAAGTGGATACCGTATTCACTGTCCCGATCATCACGAATAATATAATTTTATGGAGTTATGTATTCTAATATATATTTTTTCGTTGCAGATAAATACAAAAGAAAGACTACGCAAGATATTTGGAGCAAGGATGTGATGCAGACTGCAATAAACTTATGTAGGAATATGAAAACTGGAGTTGCTTCTCCACAGCTCGGTCGATTCCGTCCTATTTTTACGGAGCATCAATGAACCGAGTTGATGACTTATTTTAAAGATATGGATGCGGTGCCTTTCGGACTTACCTATCCGGCATGAATTCAACGCTAAGAACTCCAGAATCAACATCTGTTGCCAGGGCGAAAGGATTTAATCGCCGCGAAGTGAGCCATTTTTATGACAATCTTGAATTTTCCATTGAAAAAATAACATCGAAGCCTCCAGGTTGTATAATGTGCTCCCTCTATTCTTAAACTCGGCGATGAAACAGCATCAGACCCTAAGTCTATTTGCGACATGTTTGCAAATTTCTTTAGTGGATCCTTTATCGACCACGGTAGAAAGCCGGACTTTAATTTTTCTCCACCTTGTGCAGTATCTGTGTCCTGTTTGTCCATTGGTGTCGACGATGTACTCAACTGTGTGTTATTATTTATTAGAAACCAGTTGCAGTTGGGTTTACATAGATGCTTTATTCACCGTGTCTTACATACGACTGACTTATAGTTAAATTCTCACTCCCTATCAGATTAGCTCCTAGCGTAGCGTTGCCAAATCAGTGATCGATCACCAACAACTCTAACACATCTCCCCCTAAAAGTAACTGTTAACACTATTTTCATAATTCTGAATTCCTTTCAAATGAGTTTGGTTACAATAAGAATCCATATTACAATATAATACAATCCAATATTACAATACATTACAATACATTATGTTTTCCGTTTTATTTCATTTTATTTATTTATTTTTGAAACTTTTATGTACTACATTATTTCCTTCATCGCTTCGTACCTTGTACTCTTTAATATACTACTTATTTTCTCTATATACTTTCTCCTTCTTTATTTCAAATTCAAATTCAATTTTTTGTTGACGAAGTATCCGGCCTATGTTCCGCTATACATTTTTATCTAATTATTTCTTTCTTATCTTTTTTTACATTCGCCGGAGAACGCGTGAATTTCTTCTCAATATTATTCCATTTTCCAATTTAATCCAATATAACCTTGGCGAACGGTCCTTACTAGTAATGACTGCCCCAATCCACGTTTTCCCTTCCTTATACCACACAGCCTGTCCTACTTCAAAACCTTCTCTAAATTTTGCACTTCTATCATACATTACTTTTCTTTTTCCTGTTCTCTTTACTAAGTACTCTTTTGCTTCCTCATCCCTAGGCTTTTTGAACAGCTCTTCTTTTCCAGGAAGAAACGTTCGCGTTTTCCTACCAAATAAAAGTTCTACCGGCGACCACTTCATACCTTTAATGGGCATGTTCCTATATTCTAATAATACTGCCCACAATTCACTCTTTTCTTCCTTTGATGTTTTCATCAATTGTTTTGCTATTTTAACAGAACTCTCAGCATGCCCGTTTGATTGAGGGTACCGAAGACTAGAATTTATTATTAGCATATCAATTTCTTCTGCAAATTTTTTGAAAGCATACGACCCAAAGGGCATGTTATCCGCAACCAGTATTCTCGGTATTCCATGAACAGAAAACAACCCCTTTAATTTGTTTACTATTTCTGTCGTATTTTTCCTACTCAACGGTAAGATATCTACACATATTTAGAAAAATAATCTGCAACTACAAGATAATTTTTCCCATCCAACTCCATAATGTCTGCTCCGATCTTGTAATACGGGATATCAGGGACTTCGTGTGGAATCATTGGTTCCTTTATGTTAGATGACCTAAATTTTTGATATATTCTACATTTAGCTATCATTTGTTCGATCTCCTCATTTAAACCTGGCCAAAATACTAAAGTGCGTGCGAGATATATGCTTATTGCATTTTGGGAATAAAAAAAAACTTTAATTTTATTTTAAGTTATTTTATTCTTAATGATCGACTTTGGTCGAGAGTTTACAGCGAACTGCACACAAAAGTTTCTTACTTAAAAGATCTAAGCTCGGGGCGAAGCGTTACATTGCAGGAAATCCGATGCAAGCAGCGTCGCTTCGTGGGAACAGTGGATGCATCAGAATTTGACACTTGCTAAACTTCGCTCTGTCTAGAACGTGATAAAATTTACGTGGACAGCAATTAAGATGAAAACGAAAAATGATAATATGATATATGATCGCATTATTCTGTTGCCGAATATTTCTCAACTATTTCCTCTGCTTGCAATGTAACTCCTCCCTCCTTCGTTTTTGGATTCTCCTGAATCCTGTTTCTTATCCTTATTTTTATGGTTTTATGTTTACAACATAGGTAAATTACAAAAATAATTATTACAATAGTTACGATAGATCCAACACTGTAACTAACAATTTTATGATATTTCAGTTCCGTTATTACTTTAATATTATCAACATTATTAAGTGTAATTTTATCAAATTCCAATTCAGTGTTGTTGTATGTATAATTTTCATATGTCGGTATTACAAATCCTTCTGTGAATATTCTTAATTTGTTACTAAATTCCCTGTTGTCGATTACAATCGTACAGTTACTAAAATTTATGAAATAGTTTCCTTTAAGTGTCATAATTCTTTCATCACAAGTACTTTTTAGCTTTCCTGAATCTATATTATTAACAATGATTATATTATCCTCAATAAGTAAAATTTCTTCTTTATTCTTCTTAACAAACTTACAATTTCCAAAATGAATGCAATTATTACTTTTTACCAATTCTTTCAAGAATTTACCTTCTAAATATGTCAAAATTTGATTGTTATTTCTTATTATGTATTCCATGTTAGAATCGACTTGTTTCTTTTGAGAGTTAGTTATTGGAATAAGCAAGATTCTATTGGTTCTAAGTTTATGAGTTGGAATTTTGATTGCAAAAATTATGGAATCATCCACATGTCTCGCAACAGCCAAACGAATGTTAGATAGCTTGTTAAAGTCAATATTGTATTGATTAATTTCCTCATCTGTTAATATATTCGGATGCAAAAGCCCTAACTGTGCAGATGCAATATTGTCTTGAATGCGTTCCACTTGTTTTTCAATATAATCTACCTTAAACATTAGTTCCAAGAATGTGTTTTCAGAAATTAATTTAATTTCAGTGGAATTGAGGTTGTCTAGTTTCTGTAATATTTTTGTTCTGTCTGTTTCTATAATGTTTTTGATTTGTATGAATGTTTTATTGAAGTTCTCGTTTATACTAATTTGTTGGTTTAAGTTATTTATTAGGTTTTGATTGTTCTGGTCTATGACGTTAAAATGGTTTTCGATGTCTAGTCGGTCTTCGTTGTCCATTGTTCCGAATATCCAATTAAATACAGTTCCAAATGAATTCCAGAGACCTCTCTTCTTCCGATATGGTAGTAACGTTTTTATTTTATTTTTAATAGTATGAATTCTTTTTGAAATGAACTCTCTATGATTTTCTAAGTTTAACATTTTCAGAGTAGACTCTAAATTGGAGACTAAATTTAATATTTCATTAGGGTATATTCTATGTAAGATTATTTCTGATTTATCGACTATGTCTACCATTCCTATTTTTATTTCAGCGAAGCCTAATTCTGTTTCAATTTTCTCGATAGTCATTGTCTGATGACTAATCGTTGGTATTAGCAGGAGAAGTATCCAGAACAGAGTTGTCCTTATTGTTTTGGTCTGAAAATTTAAATGGGCGTCTTATATTGGTAGTGTGAACATTATTTAACTTATACTTCCTAAACTTAGGCTCTTCCTTATGTCTAAGAGATTTATAATTTTTATAAACCCAATGTCTCTTTTTTCAACGTAATCTTCCCTTGCTTCATTTCTTTTTCTGATTACTCTTTCCTTTGATTTTATTAACCTGTCATAAATTATTGTAGGATCGATTTCTTTATTTTGGACGGATAAAGGGGTTGCCTTGATTGTTGAATGATATGATTTATTATATATTTCAAGTGCTTTAAGTATCTGCATTCTAATAGGTAATTTTTCTTCTAAATTCAGTGTTCTAATTTTTTCAGTTAATGTTCCATTAAGTCTTTCGACGTCGGCATTACCAGTATGGCTATTAGGTTTGGTAACATGAAAAGCTATACCTTCCTTTTCACAGAATTCTCTTATATGCTTTGAATCAAACTCATTATCAAAGATCAATTTTTCCATTTTACCCCTTATTGAAATTATTTGTTTTAATTTTTCTATTATTGTAATGTGTGTTCTATCCTCCAAATGTAGACTAACCGCATGTTTTGAAAATTTATCTATTATGTTAAGGAAGTTATGTTTGCTATTCGTATAAATATCTATATGTACTATTTCGTTTATTGATTTAGGTGTCTCTGTAAATTGAAATTTATTTTTAATAGGTTTTCTATCGTATTTTGCTCCTGTGCAAATATCGCAATTGTTCAAAATTGTGTGTATGACGTTTTTTATTTTAGGATGATAGATTCTCAATTTAAGACCTTCGTAAGTTACAAGCATTCCACAATGACCTGATTCTTCCTTATGAAATAATGCTATTTGCTTTCTTAATTCTTCCTCGTTTTCTATATCTTTTGCGAAGTGACTACACTTAACGAATTTAACTTGATGTCGGTTTGGATATAATTTCACTAATTTTTCCTGGAATTTGTTGTACTCTCTATCACTCAATTCTGAATATATACCTACTTTGCCTTTTTGTATATATCTCTTGAAAATATCCGTTTCCTGGTCTATGTCATTCTTGTCTACAAATACTCTTCTATTATCAAATATTTTTATATATTCCTTTTCTTTTCTTTCTACGAATATTAATTGTAATTTAAACCTGTTGACTACAGTTTCGAGTAGAGGTATATGATCATTAAGTTCTTCTTCCTGAGAATGAACAGTTTCAATTTCTTCCGATACCTGGGGTATAATACTAAAATTATCCGTGTCGGATTGGCTTTCTGCATTTTCTGCACGATCAATACTCAAATTATCAGCATTGTTCGAACTTTCGGCAGATGGAGATACATTTTTATCAAACAAATTAATTTCATTTGTTTCTGAATTTATGCGACTGAGGAAGTCAGCCACCTTATTATCTTTGCCTTTTATGTAATCAATTTTTATATCATATTCACCCAATTGAATCAACCATCTTTGCAGGCGCGGATTAATATCCTTTCCTGTATATTTTGACTGTAACCATCTTATCGGTTGATGATCTGTTTGCAGATCGAACTGTTTACCGAATAAATATGGTCGGAAATACTTGGTTCCCCATACGATCGCAAGTAATTCCTTCTCAATCGTAGAATAATTTTTTTCATGATCACTCAGTGTTCGAGAAGCATAACATATGGGGTGTCCTTCCTGTGTAAGGACAGCT
The DNA here is from genome assembly GCA_933228815.1 of Machimus atricapillus. Taxonomy (NCBI): domain Eukaryota; kingdom Metazoa; phylum Arthropoda; class Insecta; order Diptera; family Asilidae; genus Machimus; species Machimus atricapillus. Next base: position 48,541,384 of record OW121785.1, read on the forward strand.
CCAATTGCTAAATTGCTAGCATCGGTAACGAGTTTGAACCGTTTATCGAAGTTAGGGTACCTTAATATAGGATGGCTGGTAATTAGCTCTTTAAGCTTTTCGAAAGATGTAATATAACTTGGGTCATTTAAGTTTATTTTAGACTCCTTTTTTAGGTATTTAACCATAGGACTGGCTACCCTGGCATAGTCTTTCACAAACTTACGATAAAATCCGGTTATTCCCAAAAACGATTTTATTTGCTTCTGAGTTGTTGGCAATTTTAAATTTTTAATTACCTCAATTTTGCTAGGATTCGGTTTGATCCCATTAGTGGTCAAAATATGACCGAGGAATTCCGTCTCCCGGCGTAAAAAGTTACATTTATCAATCTGGATCTTGAGTCCAGCTGATCTCAATTTGTCGAGGATTTTCTTAACACTGATTAAGTGTTCTTCTAAAGATGTACTGAATATGAGTACATCGTCTAAGTAAACGACACACAGTTTGTTGATGTATTCACGTAAAACTGCATTCATCAACCGCTGAAAGGTCGATGGTGCGTTCTTTAGTCCAAATGGCATTCTCAAGTACTCATAATGCCCGAAAGGCGTTGAAAATGCTGTTTTTTTTCTATCAGATTCTTTCACTAAAATCTGATGGAAGCCTTTGGCTAAATCAATAGTTGTAAAATACTGAGCCCTACCAAGCTTATTAAGCAAATTTTCAATATTGGGAATGGGGAACTTATCATCTACAGTAACCTCGTTCAGCTTTCTGTAATCGATCACGATTCTCCACTTCTTCCGTCCGGAGTTGTCCACCTTTTTTGGGACAATCCACAATGGGCTATTATATGGAGAATTGCTTTCCCTAATTATTCCCTGTTCAAGCATCTCGTAAATTTGACGCTCTATCTCTTTTTCGTGAACTTGGGGATACTTATATATTTTAGAATATATAGGCCTGTCAGTTGTAGTAACAATTTCATGATTGATTTCATGAGTTGAAGTTAATTTGTCACCTTCTTTGAAGAATAAATCTGAATTATTTTTAAGTAAACTTGTTAATTTGGCTTTTTCTTCTATATTTAAGTCGTCTAAATTTAATTTATCTAGGAAATTATCCTTGATTCCTTCTAACGTATGTATCTCATTTATTATGAATGGATACTCGTTGTCTTCGAATAAAATCTTGTTATTATTTACTTCAATGTACTTATTTTCTAAATTTATTTTAGCCTTAAAGGGAACAAGAAAATTCTGACCCATGATCGCATCATACTTTCTATCTTTTAAATCGATTACTCTCCAAGTCACGGTGCCAAGAAATTTAAACTCTTCCGGCATCGGGGTCACTATTTTTTTTGTAATTCTATTTATACCATTTATCGTCGAATAATATGTGGGTGTATTTAAATTTTCTTCGGTGAATTCTGTAAGGATACTTGGTTTAATGACACTGGTGGCAGAACCCGTGTCGATGAGACATTTAATTTTTTGGTGTCCTAGTGTTATTACAATTATTGGGATTCTGGGTTCCGAGGCTCTACTTGAAAATTTACGTCTTGTTCTTGATTTAAATTACCAATTTCCATCGGTTCTGGGGCAGGGTTATTTCTAATTTGTCCGGAATTTTGTCTTTGTTGAGGCCAATTGGAATTTTGGTTGCGGAACTGAGCGGAACTATTTTCGTTTCTGTTACTGTTGTTTCTGTTACTGTCATTGGTATTTCTGTTACTGTCATTGGTATTTCTGTTATTGTCGTTATTCCTGTAGTTGTTCCTGTTAAGTCTATTATTAAAGTTGTTTCTGTAATTACTATTGTCATTTCTACGGAAACTATCATTATTATTTCTATAATTAGTTCTATTATCTGTCGGATTATTTGAATTGGAGATGTTCCTGTCACTGTTGCAATTAATATTATTTTTTCTTGAATTAATAGAATTTTTATTTACATTATTATTGTTCTTATTCATATTAAAGCTTGTCTTATTTTTCCTACTGTGAAAATCGACAGCGTCCTCATTATCCAATAATTTTAATTTATCAAATTTATTGTACATTTCAATAATTGAACAATTTTCTGGAATGTTTCCCCGTAGGAAACCATGAACTTTGCTACTTATTATATCAACCAGATATTTATCATTATTGCTCGGTTGATATGTAAACGGCTTAGCTTCGTCAAATTCATAAAGCTCGTTTAACTTATAATTTATTTCCCTAACATGATCAAAAAGTTCTCTTAGATTACTCACTCGCAAGGATCTGCAGCGGTTCAATAACTCTGCGTAACTCTCCCTGGGTCGGAAATGTAGTCTCAGCTCCTGTTTCACTTCTTCCCATCTTAGCGATAAGTTGTCTCCTAGTCGTTGAATACATCTCTTTGCCTCTCCCTGGATTTTTTCGTCTATGATGATCCCCATGGCGTAGTTTTTCAGTCTAGGAATGTCCTGGCATAACTGGAAGGTTCTCTCTACAGAACTGATGAATTCGCACACCGTATATTCGTTTTTTCCATTAAAGTTTTTTAATTTATTGACGTAGTTTAAAAACTGTTCCGGAGATAGAATAAACTGTTCTTGTGGGTCTTGGACTCTAAGTTGTTGGGCTGCAGCGGCAGCTGCATTTAACTGTTCTACTCTAGCTCTAAGCGTGGCGATTTGAGCCTCTTGTTGCTCAATCACATTTCGAACTTGTGGACTCATTTCCTCCATTTTTCTATTTAAGTCAAAACTTTGATGTCTATTGAATCTTTTTAAAGCACTGAACTTGTTCATACATATATGTTTCACAAATATTTATCACTTATTTTTTTTTTGTTTTTTTTAATAAAACTAGTGAAGTTTTAAAGCACTTCTTTTGAGCACTATGTTAATACAAGAAAGCACTTCCTTTGAGCACTATTAGCACTTCTTTTGAAGGGCACGAAACTCGATATTTTGATTCGAAATTTTCACTGGACCTCTTCTCTTTAGAGGGAGATCCTACCGACTGCGCCAGATATATGCTTATTGCATTTTGGGAATAAAAAAAAACTTTAATTTTATTTTAAGTTATTTTATTCTTAATGATCGACTTTGGTCGAGAGTTTACAGCGAACTGCACACAAAAGTTTCTTACTTAAAAGATCTAAGCTCGGGGCGAAGCGTTACATTGCAGGAAATCCGATGCAAGCAGCGTCGCTTCGTGGGAACAGTGGATGCATCAGAATTTGACACTTGCTAAACTTCGCTCTGTCTAGAACGTGATAAAATTTACGTGGACAGCAATTAAGATGAAAACGAAAAATGATAATATGATATATGATCGCATTATTCTGTTGCCGAATATTTCTCAACTATTTCCTCTGCTTGCAATGTAACTTGCGCGAGCTATTGTCTTTTCAATTCCCATATGTGGTTTATGTAACAATTTCAAAATGTGCTTTCTTAGCGACGCGGGAATGAAATTTCTGTCATCGAAGAATACTAAATTATTTTCCGTATATAGATTTTCCTGAAATTTCCAGTAATATTTTACGTCATCCTCTAAACTAGATTTCTTCTTAGGCACCCATTATTAATAATTTCTAGTAACTTGCTCAAAATTTTATCTCTTCCAGTTTCTGTTATGAATAATTGTCCTTTCTCTTCACTTACGTTAATCGAGTGCACCACTTCATTCAAATCTTTTATTTCCGGTTCTTGTGCACCTTTTGAGTAATTTCTAGATAATAAATCTGGAATAAACATTTCTTTCCCAGGGGCATGTCGCAGTTCAATGTGTTGGCAACTCCATCAGGGACAGTTTGGGACGCGATCACCCGGTGCGGACAGTTTTTGACAGGAGCTCTGCTGTCGAATTATTTCGCCATGTTTTTCCAACACTTACCTTTTGTACAAATGAAAACGCGTTGTTGTTATTAAAAGTTGTTTGAATAGTTCCCCCGGACAAAAGTTATTAAAAGTGAATGTTCATTCCTCAAATTGAGTACAATACGTTTTACTTGATATTTGAGAAGAAATTATCAGAAGTGGGATAGTTTCTCACGCCCCGAAAGTAAGGTTAAAGTGAGGCAAATCGGAACAATGGGCAAAAATCGCAAAAATAAGCGTAAATCTGGGGAAAAGCGCCCCCGATCGTCATCCAGCAGCAGTAGCAGTGGCTCAAGAACTCCGCCGGCACCCCGCAAAAGGATAAAGGTATCCAAAGGTAACCAAGATACCGTAATTGTGAGTACCAATAATATAACGTTATACAATATGATACCCGAGTTTGACCCTCTGAAGGATAACATCACCTCCTGGTCAAATATTATAGAAACCCATGCCTTGACTTTTTTATGGACCGACAGTATAATACGCTATCAAGCATTAAACAAACTTAGAGGTTCCGCCAAAATTTGGTACGAGTCGTTGCTGCGCAATGACCACATGTGGATAACTTGGCTTTGGAAGGATTGGAGAGAAAAATTGACAAATACTTTCAGAGCAAAGCGGAATATGTTTGACCTACTTAAAGAAATCATCGATCGCAAACCCGTTGAAAATCTATCATTATACGATTTCTTTTTTGAACAAAAAGCAAAAATTGATGGGCTGGGCTTAAATTTTGCTGAAAGTGACGTAATCTCGATTATATTGGGTAATGTTGGCGATAGCAACATTACAGCATCTGTCGAAGCGAGTATTTATTTATTTATTTATTTCGCTTAATACAAGCTACAGATTTAATGAGAACTTAAAAATTAAAATAAATTAAGAATTAAAATAAAAATTAAAAATTTAGGGGAGGAGACTGTGAAAGGAACGTTAGGGGGGGCTATTAAGGTTACGCCTGAGAGATGTTTTATTTAGCTGGAAGTCAAAGGAAGGAAGGGAGTTGGCTTTGCGAAGCATGCGGGTGAGGGGCTCAGAAAGTCCGTAATTGGTACGGTGGTAGGCGGGGCGAAAGAGAGGGGCCGAACGGAGGTTACGGGGATTGGTGTAGAAGGAGATTCGCTCAAGTAGAGAAGGGCAGTCAATCTCGCCGATAAGCAGCTGATGTATGAAGGTAATGTCGGCGAGGTCCCGCCGCTTCCACAGGGGCTGCAGGTTAATCAGCAAAAGACGGTTTTCATAGGGGGGGAGGTTAAAACGGTCGGACCAGGGAAGATCACGTAGAGCGAAGCGAAGGAACCTGCGTTGGATAGCCTCAATCCTGTTGATGCTGCTGGATTGGAATGGGGACCATACTTGGCTAGCGTATTCAAGGAGAGGCCTAACGAAGGTAGTAAAGAGGGATTTGGCAACGTAGGGGTTAAGGAACTCCTTTGACCAACGCTTCACGAAGCCAAGCGCAGAGTTGGCCCTAGCGATCACGCTGTCGATGTGTTCACGAAAATTAAGTTCGCAGTCACAGATGACACCTAGGTCGCGGAGAGAGGAAACGGATGAGATAGGATTATTAGACAAACGATAAACTCTGGGGGAAGAAGAGGGGCGGGAGTAAGTGATGGATTGGCATTTGGAGACATTAAGCTCAAGAGAGTTTTTTCTGCACCAAATGCCGAAATTGTCTAGGTCGTCTTGAAGCAGTCGGGAGTCGGAGGTAGAGGATATCCGTTTGGAGATTTTCATGTCGTCGGCGTAGATAGAAAGGTCCGAGTGCTTGATAATGCACTCGACGTCATTGATGGCCAGAATGAAAAGCAACGGACCTAAGTGGCTGCCCTGAGGGACTCCCGAGTTAGCCACGAAAGAGCTGGAGGAAGAGGAGCAGAAAAGGACCCTGTAGTGGCGGTGTTCAAGATAAGACTTCATCCAGGAGGTAAAGAGCTGATTGAAGCCAAGGGAGTAAAGTTTGAAAAGAATTAATTCATGCGAGATTTTATCAAACGCCTTACTGAAGTCAGTGGCGATGACGTCAACCTCGTCGCCGTTTTCCAGGGCACACAGTGTTCGGGAGATGAAGTCGGTAAGGTTAGTGGTGGTCGATCGGCCTCTAAGGAAGCCATGCTGGGACGGGGAAAATATGGGTTTGCAGTGAAAGAACAAGCAATCGTAGACGATGCTTTCGAAGAGTTTCGGTATGCAGGAGAGTTTGGCGATAGGGCGGTAGTTGGAGATCTCACTCTTACAGCCCTTTTTATGGATGGGGATGATGAAGGAGTCTTTCCACTTTGCCGGGAAAACTCCTTGAGAGATAGAGAGTTGAAAAATAGAGGAAAGGGGGCCAATCAAGTGTTGAGCGCACTCTTTCAGTACGATGGCGGGAATACCGTCAGGGCCAGGGTTATGATCATCAGGAAGGGCAGCGATGGCGGTAGCAACCATTGCAGGGTCGATATTGATGGAAGCAAGGGTGGTCTGAGGGCGGGAGTCCATGAAATGGAAATAGCTAGCATCGGGCTCGAAGGCATGCTCACTGAAAGACTGACTGAAGTGGTGAGCAAAGAGATTAGCTATTGAACGGGGGTCGGAGGAAGAAGTGTCGTTGAGTTTCAGAGTGGAGGGGTAGCCACTAGATTTCCTTTTAATGTTGATGAATTGATAAAAACGCTTGGGATCGGAGATAAGGGTAGACTGCATACGACTCAGATAGTCGAGATAAGAGGATTCGCTGCGCGCAGAGAAAAGAGAAGCCGCGGCAAGATATTCGGAAAGGTCGGGGTCAGTGCGCGATAGTAGGTATGCCTGCCACAGCTTGTTTCTCTTATTCCGAAGGGATCGAAGTTCTTTGTTGTACCATGGGGGGGAGGCGGCATGATCTCTTCGCGGTCGATAGGGAAAAGATTGGGCCAGGCAGGCAAAGAGTTCGGTGTAGAAAACGTCGAGGGCATCAACAACGGAGAGCTGAGACACGGTTGTGAGGGAAGGAAGGGACGATTGGGAAAGTAGGTAGTTTAATTTGCCAAAGTCACCCCCGCGGAAATTGAAGTGGAAAGATGTCTCCGAAGTAGAGTGGAGAGGGGTGGACTCGAGGGCAAGAGTTAGGAAGAGAGGAGGGTGATACTGGTCAAGCGTAGATAGAAGATGAGAGCTACGAGTGACAGCCGTATTAACAGGGTCAGAGGAAAAGACCAGGTCGAGCTGTCTTCCAAGATTGTTGCTTATGCCACTAATTTGGCAGAGACCAGAGTCGGAGAGGCGGTCGACAAATAAAGTCTCCTTATCGGAGAGGGCGTTGGAAGGGACAAAGTAGAGGTCGTCGTCAGACCGAAGCCATACTAGGCGGGGGAGATTGAAGTCGCCAAGAACGATAACTTCGTCATTGGGACCAATGGTATTAAAGATGGAATCGATTGCATCGGTCGCAAGTATGTAGGCCTCGAGTGGTTGGGAGGGACGAATGTACGCGCAGAGTATGAACAAGGATTTGCAGGTTAACGTGATTTTGACGCAGACGAAATTAAAGCTTGAGGAGTTAGAAGAAGTGTGGAGGCTGGCACCGAAACGAGTATGTACAGCAAGAAGTACACCGCGGTTAGAGGGGGTCAGGTCGTTATCGCAGGCGTCGGCACGAAAGACAGAAAAATCCGCGGGAAAAAGTTCATTGTTGTAAATACTAGGAGTTAAGTTGGTTTCGGTAAGGGCAAAGATATCGTAGGGAAAGACTAGGGAATTCAGGAAAACCGAGGCGGTTTTGGAACGCAGACCTCTGACATTTTGGTAGTAAAGGGAAATACAGCTAGGGGAGTGGGCATGTTCAGACGGGGGGAGGGCTGGGGGTGAGGGAGATAAAGGAAAAGAAGAGCCTGTTGGGTTAGGAACTAAAATAGGATTTGTGATCGTTCCGGGCTCTTTGGAGGTGGGAGATACGCCGAGAACTGACATAGGAAGCGAAAGTGGTTAGGTCAGAAGATACCTTGTCGGCTGAAATGCCAAATTCGACGTGAAATTTAATAAAAAGATCGCGAAGTGTGGTCAGGTCAGTGGGGAGGCCTTCTTGGTGAATAGAAACCAGCACATTGGTTTTGGTTTTGCCGTCAATGCAGACAGAGTCTGGTTTATCCTGGAGGTAGGCAAGGAGAAGACGGACGTTGTCATATATTCAACGGTCACGAAAGCGGGACAGGAGATATCGACCTTCGGTGGACTCGGCGGAACGCATGGTGAGTTTGACAACTGGGGGGAGAAGGGGGTCAATGAAAGAAGTCTTGGGAGGAGAAGATTGAGCGAGTAGGTCTGGGTTGGGGGGAGGTAGGCCCGAAGAAGAAGAGGGGGAAGGAGGAATGGATGAGGGGGGCGGATTGGAAGTATCAGGATGTGAAGGATGTAAGGTGTGAGATCTGACAAAATTTGGGTATTTGGGAGCGGTGGAGAAGTTGAAGTTGGGGAAAAGGCCAGCCTTGAGCTGCCAGTTGGAGTTGGAATAAGAAACTGGAGCATTGGCGGGCTTGGGAGAATTGGGGCAATGCTTGGACGGATTATGGGGGGGATTACTACTTACTTTAGTTTTGCGAGGTGTTTTAATTTTAATCGAGGGCGGATTGGTCTTAAAAGGCTTAAGAATGGCGTTAGGGTTAGTGTTAGTTTTAAAGTTAGCAGTAGGACTAGGGTTAGGCTTATAATTAGCTTTAGGGCTAGGGTTAGTCTTAAGTTTAGTGGTATGACTAGGGCTAGAGTTGAAGCTTACGGACTTGGAGACCCACTTGGATATTCTGATGCTACCGTAGCTGACGGGGTTGGAAAAGAGCCACTCGTATTTGCGGAGTAAAGACACCTTAAATTTGGACGGCCTGTCAGGGCTGGGGGGACGGAGCTTCACACAGTCGATAGGTGAAATCGAGAAATATTTGGTGAAGAATGTGCGGATCCAAGTCGTGTCAGCAAGGTGGGGGGCCCCGTCCACAAGTAGTACTGATGGTGTCTCGGAGGCATGAACGTTGACGCGGTGAATTTTCTCCAGCCTACGTTCCCATTCCTTCTCGGTCCAGAGAGTGCCAAATTTAGACACCGGAGTGACTAAGTCTGGATCGGTGGTCTGAACCGAGACGGTAGAAGTAGAGGGTGGGGGGCGAGGTACCGACTGGACGAAGTCGACAAGGGCGGGACAGGGATTCTTGACAGGAACAGTCTCAGAAGGTGAAGGCGCGCAGTCCAGAAAAAGAGAGGTATCGTCGATGGCAGGAGCGCGTGTCGATTCCGGAGCGGCCACAGACGGCGAGCGAAGATTAGCAGAGATGGAGCCCAAGAGCGCAGCATTCGCAGAAACAGCCGCTGAGCAACAGCCGAGGTCGTTCCTGATCTGCTTCACACTACGACGAACGTCATCCACAGCCGGCAGAACTGACGCAGGGAGATCAGTAACGGAAAACGCTGAGTAAAGGTCGTCAAGGGTGCGTGCCGCAGTAGAAATTTTAGTGAGGAGCACATGGGTCTTCTCAAGAAGTGCCTCAGTCTTAGAGTCCATTTTGTCAATTCTTACGTTGATCGACGAGATTTCCTCAGAGACGGTTTGAGAACATGGGCAATTTCCGATGTAGGACTGCAATTTTGCGGAAAGAACAGATTGCTCGTTCATGAAGTTGTCGGAGATGGCATCCAGAGCACGCAGCACGTGACACGGCTTAATGTCGGAGCACTCGTTACATGTCGAGAGACCAACAGATGAGGTCGATCGGGCGCCGCGCTTTATGCAAGCGGCATGGAAGAATTGCCCACAGACCCCATCGCACTCAGTCAAGTCGCCGGCGAGAGATCCATTGCACACTTTGCAGGCGCTCATCGTTATTGCGGCAGGGCAAGGTGATGACACAGTGAAGCGGTTGACGCAGCACAACAATGCAGGCAATTACACTGCGGAGAATGAGGGCAGCTTAATCAGCAGGAAAATATTGGACACACCGGCCAGTAGTGATGAACCGATTGCACAATAATAAACTGCGGGAGGCACTGGAAAACACGACTGCACTGTGCGATGGTTAAATTAAAAAGTGTAATTTTAAATCTTGTGAGGATTTAGCTGCGTTTTTACACAGCCGCGTTTACAAAACGAAAACAACTAAGCAACCGGTTAATAGCACCAATACACGTGAGTTTCGTGATAATGTCAGAATTCCATTGCAAATTCAAAGTTCACAAGCATCGACGGAAACTACGTCAACCGGTATAAGTGCTAATCAAATAAACGCATTCCAATGTAAACCAATAGAATGTTTTAATTGCGGCGGAAATCACAAACGATTTCAATGTACGTTAAAGTGCGAATTTTGCGTTAAAAGAGGACATTCATTAGCGTCATGCTATCTTAAAAAGAATTCAAAAGACGACGGCAAAACTGAACGACCAGATAAACAAAAACACGAAACTAAATACGTACAACTGTCAAACACGAAAAATAAGTTTTGTAAGGAGATAGCCATTAATGATTTAACCTGTGAAGCGTTCATAGACACGGGTAGTAGCTGTTCTATAATGACGTCACATTTGGCTGAACATTCTAATCTCCAAAGGATTCCTTTGAATTCCCCTATAACACTACAGGGGTTCTCTAAAGATAATTTGAAAATTGTAGATGGTGTTGAGATGTACATACTCGATGAGCTATCAGGATGTGACATATTGATAGGGCACAATGTGACGGAACGACCTGATTTAATGTATGTACCGATCGGCGATAGTCTAACTTTCCAAAACGTGACACACTTTGAAGACTTCTGCAATGTTGTAGGTGAACTATCATTAGATTTTGATACAGGTTCTCACCGCGATGAACTGATTAAACTTTTCGGCAAATATCAACAATGCATAGCTTCGGAAATAAGCCAATTAGGAAAGGTAGAAGGCCATGAAATGGTCATCGACCTGCACGATAAAAAACCGGTGCAATGCAGGCCATACCGAATATCACATCCGGATAGGCAAATCATAAGGAGTATGGTAAACAAACTATTGGAGAACGATATAGTCCGCGAGAGTAAATCTGAGTGTGCAAGTCCAGCTCTGCTTGTAAATAAAAAGAACGGAGAAAAACGATTATGCATCGATTATCGCGCGTTGAATAAAGCTACAACCAAAGACAAATACCCGATGCCACGCATCGAAGACTTGATAGATAGGCTCCAGGGTTGTAAGGTTTTTACGACTTTAGACCTTAAAAGCGGCTATTACCAGATTAAAATGGCTGAGGAGTCGGTTCATAAGACCGCTTTTATTACAGAGGACGGCCACTATGAGTTTGTTCGACTACCGTTTGGTTTAGCAAATGCACCATCATGTTTCCAGCTAATGATGGACAAAGTCATGGGAAACTTGAGATTTGGTCAGATTATATTATATCTCGATGACATCTTGCTTGTGAGTAAAACGGCTGAAGAAAATCTTCAGCTATTGGAAAAGGTGCTAGAAATGTTCAAAGAAAATGGTCTTACACTCAATTTAAAGAAATGCCATTTCTTAAGAACAGAAATTGAATTCTTGGGTCATAGAGTAAACTCTGAAGGCGTGAAACCCTGCGAGAATAAAATTAAGGCAGTTAAGGAATTTCCGATCCCGAAAACAGTCCACCAGCTTCGCCAGTTCCTTGGCCTCACAAGTTATTTCCGCAAATATATAAGGAACTGTGCCATGCTTTCCAGCCCGCTTACTAAACTACTTAAAAAAGATAGTCCTTGGGTTTGGAATTCGGAACAAGGTCGCGCTTTTACAACTTTAAAGGAAGCACTAACTTCAGACGAGGTGTTAACACTATTTGATCCGACTAGAGAAAGCATTCTATATACCGATGCAAGCCGGGACGGAATTTCCGGCATTTTAATGCAGGTTACAGACAATTGTGAAAAACCGATTCATTATTATAGTCGCCAAACCACGGAAGGTGAAAAGAAATACCACTCGTTCGAGCTTGAACTGCTTGCAATTGTCCAGTCTCTGGAGAAGTTTAGAAATTACCTGTTAGGCGCCAATTTCCGTATAGTAACCGACTGCAGTGCGGTAAGGCACGCATTAGCAAAAAAAAGATATTATTCCCCGAATTGCGCGATGGGTACTATCTACTCAAGGGTTTTCTTACGATATTATTCACAGAGAAGGTACTCGTATGCAGCATGTGGATGCTCTGAGTAGAAACCCTTTAAACTCTGGGGAAAAATCTGAAGCTGAAATTGTCATGTCTATTACGGAGGCGGATTGGCTGCTCTCTGTCCAACTTCAAGATCCTCAAATAGTGGTCATTAGGCAGGCCTTGGAGTCGGGTGAAACAGATCAACATAAGGACATATTCAATAAATACGAACTCCTTGGCAATAAAGTATATCGATGTACAAGCCAAGGTCGACGCTGGGTGGTCCCTAAGAAGTGCATATGGCAAATACTGAAATGTAACCATGATGACCTCGGTCACTTCTCGGTCGACAAAACAGTAGAACGGATCTCTAGCCGATATTGGTTTTCTCGGATGCGACACATAGTTAAGAAATACATAAAAAACTGTATCAACTGCGTTTACTACAAAAACAAAGGTGGACCAAAAGAAGGCGAACTATATCCTCTACCAAAGTATGCACAGCCTTTCCACACGATTCATGCGGATCATCTAGGTCCCTTTGTGGAAACATAAAACAAGAATAAATACTTGTTAATCGCTGTAGATGCTTTTACGAAATTTGTGTTTATCTCAGCGGTTCCTAATACCGACAGCAATAACGTAATTAATGAGCTTCAAAATATATCAAAAATATTCGGGAACCCTCGTAGACTCATTACTGACGCTGGTTCCGCATTTACTTCAAAAAGATTTAAAGAGTTATGCAGCGGCAAAAATATTCGCCTGCATACTGTGGCCACAGGTATGCCACGTTCGAACGGTCAAGCTGAAAGATTTAATAAGACTATTCTTGAAGCTATGAAAACGATGGGTGCAGATTTAAACGAAGATTGTTGGGATCAGTGTATTGCGCCATTACAACAGGCGATCAACAGTACATATCACAAAACTATTGTCAAGGATGGAATTGGGCGTGGAAATTGAAAGAGTTAGTTAATCATTAATAAATCGTTTATTCGAGTCCTATACACGGTTTTTACGGAGCTCGCGCGGCGCACGTCTTTCTCGTTGGGTCACGGTTTTCGCAGCCTTTTGTATCCCTGGCCGCGTTATCATGGAGGCATTCGTTAAGTTGTGGAATTGCCAGATCGTCTGACAGTTCGGCCCTTCCTGATATGGGAGCCGCCCCGGCCTCCCTCAATGGGATTATATTTTCGTCCGGTAGGTCTTCATCGGCGGTTTCGTCATCTTCCTCAGCATCCAGTTCCGGACACAATTGACACCAAGGCTTCATGTTATCAGCAGCGAAAATCGAACGGAAACGGCGTTGTCTTCTCGGATGAGCCTCTACATCTTCGACGATGTAACGATCTCTTCCAAGCGTTTTAGTGATGATATAGGGACCTCGATAGCGCGGTTCAAGTTTATGTGATTCACCTGTAGCGGTTGGCACGGAAGCCACCACTACCAAGTCTCCCCTTTTATAGCAATGCGGTGACTTATGACGTTTGTCAAACCTCTCCTTCCATTTTTCCCTTTCTTCGACAATTCGGTTAGCCGCCTGCTCGCGCCTATTCACATGATCGGTCGTTAATTCTTTCTCTTCAGAGTCATCTTGTAAAGCCTGTAATAATTTATTTCGGGTTCGGTCTCGCAAATCAAAGTCAAAAACGATCTCATTTGGTGTAAATCCGGTAGTTGCATTTCTTTGTGAGTTGATCGACCATTGCAATGTTTGCAACTCCTCGTCCCATTTTGTACGGTCCTCCACGGTGGTTCGCAAAAAGTTGAGAATAAGCTGGTTGGCCCTCTCTACTTGGCCGTTAGCACGTGGTGTACGCACTGCAGTTTTAACGTGTTGTATTCCATAGGCATGGCAATAATCGCTGAAAGCTTTCGAAGTGAAAGCGGTTCCTCGGTCTGTAATAATCTTGACAGGAAGTCCAAAGTATGACGTTAATTCATTCAGAGAATTAAGTACCGGTTGTGTTTTTGTATTTCGTACCGGCTTAACCACAAGATATTTACTAAAAGGATCAGATATGGCAAGTATATAGAAAAATCCACGACGACTACGCGGGAAAGGTCCAAGGTGGTCCAAATGCAACACGCGGAACGGTATTGGCACAATTTCACCACCGTATAGTCTTGCCTCGGTCTTACCAGCGGTCTTTTTATTATAGCAGCAATTAATACAGGAAGCTATATAGTCCTTAACATATTTCCTAATGCGAGGGAACCAAAAATCCTTTTGGATTCGCTGAATAGTTTTTTCTAATCCAAAGTGTCCGGCATCATCATGACAAAACTTGACGATTCGCCAACGAACAGCAGATGGAATCACCAATCGACGTCCCTCCTGAACTCTTCTAAACAGACGATTGTTTTGCAACGAATATTCCTGTCTGAACTGCGCAGCCTGTTCATCCGATACCTCTTCTCGCAAAGTCCTCATTATTCGTGTCAGTTTTGGATCCTGTTGCTGCATACTCACTATCCAGTCGGTATTATCGATTTCGACCCGTAAAATATTAGATGCGACCGGTTCGAGTACTTTTGCGGGCTCGGCTGGCGCTCTACTTAGGGCGTCCACATGAAGCAATCGCGATCCAGGTCGATGAACGATCTCACAGTCATATTCCTGTAATCTAAGAAACCAACGGGCAATACGAGGAATTAACGGCTTTTTATCTTTTGTGGTACTAATTGCGGCACAGTCAGTAATGACTCGGAAATGCTTTCCCAACAGGTAAATTCTAAATCGATCGAGGGTCTCCACCACTGCTAACACCTCCAATTCATAGCTGTGATAGTGTTGTTCTGCTTCAGTGCAATGACGGCTGTAGTAGGCCACCGGCTTCCAAACGTTGTCTGCATCCTTCTGCAAGAGCACCCCGGCCAAACCTGAGGAGCTTGCGTCAGTATGCACCTCATGTTCACGACACGGCTCATAAAGAGTAAGAACCGGTGCACCACACAACACAGCTTTGAGTCTCTCGAACGACTGCTGCTGCTCGCTCCGCCATTCAAACCGTACACCCGCTCTAAGGAGTCTTGTTAACGGTCTCGAAATCATGGAATAATCCTGCACGAATTTCCGGAAGAACCCAGTAAGCCCCAGATAACGTCGAACAGCATTTACATCTGTGGGTACAGGAAAATCTCGGATGGCTACCGTCTTAATATTTCCAGGTACCACTCCCGCTGCGCTCACTCGGTGTCCCAAAAATGTGATCTCCTCCGCGAGAAACGTGCATTTCGATGGTCTCAGAGTCAAACCGACCTGACGACAAATCTCCAAAAATCGACGCAACTTCCGAAGTCCCTCGGGTACATCCTTGCTGGGAATTATGACATCGTCCAGATACAGCACTATCTCTCCTGGTCCCATTCGGTCAGACAACCCATTCATGACTCGCTGAAATACTCCAGGCGCATTAACCAATCCGAACGGCATAAAATTAAATTCATAGTGTCCCTCATGTGTGCTAAATGCGGTGCACTGTCGCGAGTTCTCCTCGATAGGGATCTGATGATACCCGGCCATCAAATCGAGAGTTGTGAAGTAGTTATGTCCAGCCAGTAGCGCCAACTGATCCTCAACAATCGGCATAGGGAAAGGCTCCTTTATGGTTATCGTATTCAAAGAGCGGTAGTCCACGCACAATCGATGTTCTCCATTCGATTTGCCAACCAATACGATGGGTGAAGAATAAGGCGATTGACTCTTTCGAATAATTCCGGCCGACTGCAACTCCGCTACAATTTCTCGAACCTTCTCTCTTTTCGCGAATGGAAGTCTATAGGGAGGAAGATTAACCGGTTTCCCCGAATTGAGTTGTATTTGCATTTGCCCGATACTACATTTTCCCAGCTGCATTAAATTTTCAGCAAAGCATTCCGGAAACTCCTGTATGGTGGCATGTAATTCGTTTTTCTCCTCCGGAAGCAAATTTGAGCCCACTCTCCCGTTTTCTCTTTTAACACCCTCAAGATGACATTGCCCCGACTCAATCACCAAGCGCACGCTCCCGTCGCCCAACACATTGATGCCAATCAAAACATTTTCCGGTATCAGGTGATCCTCGACCACAAATAACTCAACCGGTAGCTTCTGCTCATCCATCTCCAAAACGCACCCAATTTTTGTCGTTGCCAACGTAATGGATCCACCGAACCCCTTCAATGATTTTTCCGTTGGTGTTTCAGGTGTTTTTAAAAGTGACAAAAATGAACGCCTCACGAGTGAGCACTCACTCCCACTATCAATCAACGCAGACGTTTTATTATTATTTATAGAAATAGTTTTCGTTATGATATCCCTGAGATTGGATAATGATTCAATCCGTCGAACGTTTCGTTCACCCGCCGGAACAATAGGCTTTTTATTTAAGGCGCAATCTTTTTCCTCGTGACCGGATCTCAAACATTTCGCACACCGAGCTCTACGCTGTGGCTTCGGGCACCGAAGTGACAAATGTCCCGGCTCAAAACAATTGTAACATACGGGTTCGGTTTTAACTCTTGCGACCGTTGAACCCGACGCGACCGAATTACTCGTTCCCGCCTGCTGAGCAGCTTTATTCCTGAAATTATTCAAACGCTGAGATCCTTCCTCATATTTCTTTGTATCGGTGTTCTCAAAGAATCGTTTGATTGAAATTAAAAGCTCGTTTGTCGTTACGAAATTTCCAACAGCAAGCGCATGCTGAAGGCCAATATGCCCAACACCCCTTCGAAAATATTTAATTATTGAAGCGTCCGATAATCCTCCTCGAGCGCCGCCAGCACACATTCTATAAAAATACTGCTCGACCGTTTCGCCCGATCGACGTGTAGCGCTCATCATTTCAATGTGTATATCCGCATCGGTGCTCACACAGGGAAAAGCACGCAAAAACTCTCCCACGAAAATATTCCAATCGCTGAATATTACCGGTACGCTGTCTATCCACAACTTAGCTGGACCCTTTAGCTTTGCTTGTACAGCAAAAAGAATCGCCCCCTCGTTCCACTTATAAGCCCCGATCAGCTGATTAATTCGATTGACAAACTGCATCGAATTCAACGAAGATTCTCTAAGTGGGTCAAACTCGGGCAAAATCTCGATAATATCTCGAATCCTATGCAGTGACGTCAGTGAGGCAAAATCACCTGCCGATGCGCGAGATGTGGGACAATGACAGCCAGCACCGACAGTTCGTAAATTACAATCAGCGTTCCCCGCATTCGTTCCCTCCGCTCTTATCATTCGCGACTGTCCACCAGAGGGTACCGAGGAATCAACCCCTCCTCCTGCCACATCAATTATCGCATCCGCAGATGTCGCTGAATGCTCGCCTTCCCCGATATTCGGTTGTTCTTGTGCAGCCGACGGTACAATAAAATCAACAATGTTTTGGCTTACCGGTGTTTGTAGTTTCTCCGCTAATACCTGGACCACTCCAGTCAACCTCGCAACCTCCGCCCGCAACAACTCGACCTCATCCATGTTTGCCGCCTGTAGCTCCTCCAGCTCCATTTCGATCTCCTCACTTCCCAAATGTTCGGAGAGCCTAAAAATCAACTCGTCTCTTCTCCCTACTGTAGGGATGCCACACTTTTTTAATTCTTCCTTTAGTTCGCGCACTCTTAATTTGTCAATTTTAACGTGTACCATTTTCTTTACACACACACAAATTAACGTTTTCTCGGTTTTTCTCGTTTTTCCCTTTTTCGGTTATCGGTACTTTCGGTTCTTGGTACTTTTCCCGTTTTTCTTTTCTTTTTCGGTTATCGGCACTGCGTTTCTTTTTCCCAATCGATATTTTGAGTTTTCGGTTTTGCTTTTTAGGTTATCGGCACGGCGTTTTTCTTTTGCGTTTCTCGGTATTTTGCGTTTTCGGTTTTCGGCGCGGCGTTTTTCTTTTGCGTTTCTCGGTATTTTGCGTTTTCGGTTTTCGGCGCGGCGTTTTTCTTTTGCGGTTATCGGTATTTTGCGTTTTCGGTTTTGCTTTTCGGCTTTCGGCACGGCGTTTTTATTTTTCGGTTATCGATTTTTTTTGTTTTCGGCTCGGTTTTACTTTGTTTTTTTTTTTTCGTTTACGATAGTTTGATACTACATATTTTCACTTCTGCAACTGCGACACGGCTTTTCGAAACAACTGCACGCTTTTTCCAGCTCTTTTGTCGCGGCACATGCGCCCAATCGAAAAATCTTAATTCTCCCACGCAAGCCAACAGATTACCACTTTTAAAACACTCTCTCGAAATCCCACTTCTGAATATTGTCAAGGATGGAATTGGGCGTGGAAATTGAAAGAGTTAGTTAATCATTAATAAATCGTTTATTCGAGTCCTATACACGGTTTTTACGGAGCTCGCGCGGCGCACGTCTTTCTCGTTGGGTCACGGTTTTCGCAGCCTTTTGTATCCCTGGCCGCGTTATCATGGAGGCATTCGTTAAGTTGTGGAATTGCCAGATCGTCTGACACTATCAAAGCAGTCCCATGTGAGGTCATGTTTGGATATAGATTACGTACCGATAGCGATAGCTTTGGGCCTGAGGTTCAACTTGATGATGAAGGTGGTACGGATGTGACTAAGTTACGTAGAAGCGCGCTCGAAAATATAAATAATAGTGCCAAATCTCAGAAAGAAAGATTTGATCGGTGCCGCACTAAAGCTAAAGTTTACCAGGAAGGAGATTTAATCCTTATTAAAATACAAAGTCAAACAAATGACGGACGGAGCAAAAAATTACTACCTGCTTATAAAGGCCCTTTCCAAATAATGAAATACCTGGGAAAAGATAGATATGAAATCAAGGACATGAGGGGTAGTGAAAGAAGTAGTAGAACCTATAATGGGGTAGCCGCGGCGGAGAATATTAAGCCGTGGATCAAAATCGACGATTGGTGTGTTGATTGAGGCATCACCGTTACATTTGTAAATAAGGAGCGTGTTGGCAAGGTAACAATAAAAGTAATTATATTTTGTTTTACACTATTTCAAAACATAATTTCTAAATAAGTGGAAGTATACTGGCTAGTGGTACTGAATAACCTAGAAATATTGTTATAGACACTCGCCAGAATAGAGGTGGTGAGCTGAAGCAGTCATTGCCTAAGATTAAAGGAATGCATTGGACCAGGCACTACCTCGGATTAAGGGAGTGCGCTAAAATAAAAGGCACTCGCCAGAATAGAGGTAGTGAGCTGAAGCAGTCATTACCTGATACTAAAGGAATGCACTGGACCAGGCACTACCTCGAATTAAGGGAGTGAGCTGAAATAAAAGGTTGTATAAAGATTTTCTAAGCCTACAGAAATCACCTACATATAGTTTGAGTGGCCAAGTAGAGATTTAGATGGAAAATATCAATTGCAGAATTCTTTTCAAAGTCACCTGAGTCTAAAGGACTTTTGCAATTATTTCTGTAATATGATCAATAAAGATTCATGAGTAGGATTACTAGTTGTAGTGTAACAGAAATTCCTAAGTCTAAAGGAATAAAATGGGTAAAACCTGCAACTGGAGTCCTATTAAGTGAACTGTCGTGAATCATGATAGGCCGAGCTTTGAAAGTTTAACAAGCCATTAAAGTCGTGTTGTTTTTCAGATGTTCGTTTCATTTGTCCTGACTGAAGCGTGCCTGAGGACATGCACGGCGCAGGAGGGCCGTGTTGGCAACTCCATCAGGGACAGTTTGGGACGCGATCACCCGGTGCGGACAGTTTTTGACAGGAGCTCTGCTGTCGAATTATTTCGCCATGTTTTTCCAACACTTACCTTTTGTACAAATGAAAACGCGTTGTTGTTATTAAAAGTTGTTTGAATAGTTCCCTCGGACAAAAGTTATTAAAAGTGAATGTTGTAGTACCATCCTCATTCCTCAAATTGAGTTTTGAATCAAACAACATCCCAGTCCGAATTTCGATGCATCAGCTTGTATAGTGACATTTACGGAGAAATCAAACGGTTGTAAAATTGGAGCATTCGTTATATTTACTTTAATTTTCCTTAAGCATTCATTATGTACCGGTAACCACTGGAACACATTCTCCTTTTTAAACATGTCTCTTAAGGGTTTTGATATTTCTGCCAAATCAGGAATAAACTCTCTCATATAATTGATCATAACCAGCACGACTTGTAATTCTTTTTTGTTCTTCGGTGGCTCAATTTCCTCAATTGCCTTTGTGGAGGCCGTCTGCGAGTTGTAATCGTGTGAATGGGAAGAGCTGTTAGTTTTTGTAGAAGAGGTTACTTGTAGGAATAGGTACTGTAGAAATTATTTGTGTCAAGGAGATCTAGTCAGCTTGTGCTTAAAAATAGTAGTCACTTTTTGATATTGTTTTAAAAAAATTAGATTTTTTCAGCCAGTCAATTTTAAAGATTTGTAAGAACAAGGGAAGATTAAAAAATATATCCGATTTTACGTATAAAGAAGTCTTATTACTAAAAGTAAAATAAAATAATATAGAGGACTCGATCTCCTCACCTTCATTCTATTTTTGTCCAATTCTATACCCTCGCCCGAAATTACATGTCCTAAATAGTTAACTTTTGTGACTTTAAATTGAATTTTTTCTTTGTTAAACTTTATGTTCCTTTCAATCGCCCTTCTTATTACCTGCTCCAGGAATATCGGAAAAATTCTTCTCATTTAATGTTTGAAACGCTTGTGGCGCCGTTTTGATACCAAACGGCAATCTTTTAAATTTATATGACCCTAAAGGGGTGGAAAACGTACATAATTTAGCAGAATTTTCATCCAATGGAATTTGCCAATAACCGTCTTTTAAATCAAGTACGGTAAAATATTTCATGTTTGCAAGATTTGTGCAGATTTGATCAAATGTTGGAATGGAGTGTATTTTATCTTTTAGAGCCTCATTTAAATATTTGGGATCAAGGCATATACGCAACTTTTTATTTTTCTTCTCGACTATGACCAAATTTGATGACCATTCGACAGGTTCATCCACTTTCTCAATTATTTTGTGCTCACACAGCCGCTTTAATTCATTTTCTACTGCATTCATCAGGGCCAATGGAATTTTCCGAGCTGGTCTAACTATCGGTTTTACATTTTGTTTTAATTTCAACTCATATTTATCCCTAAATTCACGTAACCCTTCGAAAACCGTACTAAATTTCTGAATTAGATTATCGTTATTACTTATTTCTATGCTATCTATTCGTTTCACGAGGCTGAGTTCTTGACAGGCTCTTAATCCTAATATAGGTACCGATCCCTCATTGACAATTATAAAATCTAATTCTCTTATTTTATTGTCTACTTCATATTTCAAGTTGCACGTTCCGATAGTCTGAATTCTCGTTCCCCCATAGGCAGTCAAATTGGTAAGGCATCTTGAACTCTTTATATTACTAAGTTGTTTTACTACATTCACTGGAATAAGATTGACATCGGCACCAGTATCTAACTTGAACTGTATAATCTTCTTCCTGATTTTTACGTTTTTAAACCATGAGCACGTTCCTTCTTTCCAGTTAGTTATAGTGTCGATGTAGAGAGAATCAACATTTGTACTTCGTTTACGTACCTCTTTCTTGTTGCACGCTTTGCTAAAATGGTTATATTTTCCACACTTTACACATTTCTTTCCATAGGCTGGACACTTTTCTTTTACATGGGACATGGCACAAAATGAACATGTTTTTATGTAATTGTTATTTTGCTGATTGCTAGGAAGAGACTTATTATAATTTTTCCTACCCTGATTATTAGTATAACTTATTTTGGAACGATTAACTCTGTCAGAATTTTCTTGATCTGCAGGTTGCGTCGGTGTCCTTCGGTCTGCTTTTGTTGTGCTCGTTGTTGGTTTTACCGCATGCGCTTCGTAACTTCTGCCTTTGGTGTGATGTTGAATATTTTCCGATTGCTTATTTGATGCCTCGGCTGCTTTCGCCATTCCGATCGCCTTGTCCGCGTCGAGATTTTCCACCTCTAACAGTCTTTTTTGTAGCGTTCTGTCACTCACCCCCAGTACTATCGTAGCATCCTTTGTTCTTGATTCCCAAATTCGCACGGCTTAATCAATTTTTCCAACTCCATCAGAAAATGCTCAAATGGCTCAGAGACTTCTTGGTTTCGACTATGAAAGCGGTAACTTGCGTATACTTGGTTTGATTTTGGTTTACAGAACGATTCAAAAGCCTTTACGACTTCTTTGTATTTTGTTTTATTTTCCGGTACCTCAAAAGTGAAAGTATTGAACAACTCCACTGTCTGCGACCCAACTGCATTCAAAAATATTGCCGCCTGGACTTCCTCCGATTTTTTGTTTAGCTCTGCTGCAGTGAAAAAGTAATCGTAGTTTTGTTTAAAGATGCGCCAATTTTCTGATAGATTCCCTTCTAAGATGAGGGGTTCAGGTTTTTTTAAGAAGTCCATGCTGTTTGTCACCGTTATTGTTCTATACCTGGGTGGTCTACCACATGGTCTTTTCTCATCCGATTTAATCGGCTTTTTTACAATGCCCATGCAATTTCCAGGCTTTTATAAATACCTTTTACAAGTAGCTATTTTCCATTTGCTCCTTATTGCACTTTTACTACGTTTAATATTTTATTTTCCCAATCGTCCTAGGCGTATGTATCTTGATTTTCGTGTCGCTGCACACTTTCACCTCAGATCACTATTTTTCTACTACTTTTCTTTGCAAGTTTACCACTTTATTACTTTTGTTCCACTATTGCCTTCTTATTTTCCGTCTGGGTTTTTTTCTTTAATTTCGCAGCATCCTCGTCACCATGTGTTATTACTTATTACTGGTTGCAGTTGGGTTTACAAAGATGCTTTATTCACCGTGTCTTATATACGACTGACTTATAGTTAACTTCTCACTCCCTATCAGACTAGCTCCTAGCGTAGCGTTGCCAGATCACTGATCGATCACCAACAACTCTAACACAAACTGCATTAACAACCTTGGCTCTAAAACATCCCTGATGGCATACCAAACTTTTTCGTGAAGGAGCTGGCTAACACATTGTGCCACCCCCTAACAGTCATATATAATCTATCGCTTAACGAAGGTATATTCTCCGAACTCTGGAATCGGGCGAATGCTGATCCTATCTTCAAAAAAAACGACAAGTGCTATGCCGAGAACTACCGCCCAATTTGCCTGCTCAGTTGCTTTGGGAAGATTCTGGAAAGTTTGGTCCATAAACAGCTTTCAAGTGTATTCCTCCCGATAATTGCACCTAAGCAGCATGGCTTCATCAAGGGCAAATCAACCTAGAGCAACCTACTAGACTTCCACCACTTCGTGGCGCATGCTCTCGAGGAACGTGCTCAGGTCGATACCATCTACACCGACTTTTCCAAAGCCTTCGATCATGTCTGCCACGATATCCTCTTGAAAAAACTGTCGAAATATGGGTCTTTATTGTCCTGGGTTTCGTCCTATCTACTTAACCGCAAAATTCATGTAGTCTTCTCTGGATGTTCTTCTCGTGAGTTTGTTCCTTTGTCTAGTGTTCCACAGGGATCTATTCTTGGACCGTTGTTCTTTCTGTTATTTACTAACGACTTGACAATGGAAATCAGCTCTGACTGTCTTCTATACGCTGACGACCTCAAAATTTTCCGAGCGATCCATTCACCCATCGACTGCGACGTTCTCCAGCGCGACCTAATGGCACTGGAAGGCTGCTGCAACGTTAACTGCCTGTCCATAAATGTTAGTAAGTGTTTCAAAATGTCATTTACGCTAAAAAGTGTCCTGTGTTGCGTATTTATAGCCTCAATTCTGTGTCCTTGTCAGAGGTCAACCAGTTCAAGGATCTGGGTGTGATCTTTGATAGAAAGCTAAGTTTTAATGAGCATAGTGGCAGCATCTGCAAAAGATCTTATAGGATGTCAGGATTTATTTTACGCTCTTCTGCTAACTTCCGAAACCTATCCACGCCTGTCCTATTTTTCATGACAATAGTACGCAATATTCTCGAATACTGCTCACCGGCCTGGTCTCCGTACCACGTCAAGAAAATACATCTCTTAGAGAATGTACAAAGGAAATTCTCCCGAAGTCTTTGGAGCAGATGTAACATACCTTATGCTTTTTATTCTGAAAGACTTTCTATCCTTAACCTGCCTTCCCTTGCTAATAGAAGACTTTATCTCGACGAATGTGCACTCTTTCGCATCTTCAATGGGTTATGTTATGTACCAAAATCCCATCCAGATTTTGGGTGCATTGCATTAACAAAATTAGTTTCATAAATTGCGAAATACCCCTCAAAATTCAAGACATAACATGTACGAAATTTGAGGTATTTCGCAATAACGGAAAATCATAAAAAGATGACTCTGCGATTTATGATTGGACGACCACCCGCGCGTGCACCGTCCCAGGCACATGCAGACAGCAATTATGCTGACACACGACATGTGTACTGGAAAAGTCCAGACGGGCACGGTCAAGGTGATCGGGACATTGGAAATTCCAAGCCCCGACCAGGGGACTATAAATACCCGATCAGTCGCTGAAGAAGAGTCGATAGTCTTTTGGTTCTTGTCGTTAGTCTTTTGTCTTTGGACTTTAGCCAATCTTCTGTCTATTGTCGAAAAGTTAAGTCCGAAAGTTTAAAAGTACTTAAGTTCCCCCGGAAAGACTTAAGTATTTCTACACGGGAGTCGAGAGTCCGAAATAAGTGAACCTACATGTTAGAAACAATAGACTTAGTGCAGTGTATTAAGTGAAGAACAATATAACGAGCATTCTAAGCCAAGATCGTGTTTTGATTGTGATTCCCCGGTTAGGGAGTTTGAGCATAACTGCTACTCCCCGTCCAGCCTGCCGATCTCGAGAAGTTAAGCATTCCATGCTGCTTCCGAGATAGCATCGAGCCAGCATCAGCGAGACCCAGGAGCAACATCAAATAAAAAGAGATTTTATTCCCGCAACGGAATAAAATCTCAATTGTTATTGTACGCATACCCAGCATACATAACAATTTGGCGCAGCCGGTAGGATCAGGAAGCCTGCTTTTTTAGCAGTTATAAAAACCGTAAGAGCTTGAAAAGCCTTGATCCTCGAACAAGAGTTCGACAAATTTGCTTAAGTGCAGGGTAAAACATTTTTGCCCAGAACCTGAAGCAGAAATTAGCTTCAGGAGCACACATTTCAACTAAGCAACGAACTCCAACGCTCCCGGGTAAACATCTTTAGTTGCCTCTGCTCTAGGCGAGCAAGCAATTACTCGGAATTAAAGGCACTCAACTTTAATTGCCTCTGCTCCAGGCGAGCACGCAAGTACCTGATTTACTGAGAAAAAGGGCACCAAAGCGGGATCCAGATCCGAACAGTACTGCACACTTCAACATCAAGTGAATGCCAGGCGAAGAACCAACTACTGGCGCGGGAGACAAGCACCAAAGACCAGAGACATCCTCCGGACCAAATCCAGCGGACTCCAGCGAAGACTCTACAACAAATCAACCGCCAAGGGAGCAACTCAACGACCCATCGCAGCCGGAAATTTCAACGCAGCCGCCGAGGGAATCATCAACGCCGAAACCGCAGCAAAGAGCATCGCGGGACGCCCCCAGCACCTCCACACCTCATCCGATACAGGGATTGAAACTAAGGAGCGGGACGATCATCCCCCGCGGAGCAGCGACTACAAATAATATAACTGTAAGTCTAAAAAATCATTTAAGTGAAGTTTTAGAAAAAGCACGAATATCGGGGGGACTCTCCATTGCGAATTGACGAGCTTAATGATCAAATTCACCAAACAGGTGTAAGGAGAAATATTTCTGTTTATTAACAGGCCAAGCTTTGCTTCGAACTCACAATCAGATGGTACAGTTATCGGTGCTGACGGTACGATATCTCTGTGCCCTCGATAGCTCATTCATTAGCTAAGACAGTAAAGTTCCGACCTTTGAAACGATCATTAGTTGTTTTATTCTGCCCAGGTTCCTACAGCTCTATCAGAAGTGAGATTAGTGAACCCCAGCACTTTAGTGGCAAATAAAATTGGCTAATAGTGAACGCAATCACAAGATTTTAAAATATTTTAGACTAACCTGCATTGTAACTAATTTTGGTGATCATCGGTGATCGAAAGTTTTGAACAAACATATTTATGAGGTATATGTGCCTCAAACATATTTATGAGGTATATGTGCCTCAAACACGTGCATAAGTGCATCGGAAGTAATTCAGACAATCATTATCGCCAAACTTAAGTGCGTTAAAACTCTTTACATAGTTGTTGCCCTAAGTTGCTTTACGGGTAATAAGATCGAGTTACATGGAGTCACACGTGTCTGAGTTCATAGAAAGGGCTACTGTGCCGCTGTTAAAAGAAAAATTAGAACAGTTGGGACTAGATTCTACAGGATTAAAACCTACATTAAAATTACGTTTGACCGAGGCCGTTGGAAAACTCTCTTCAACTCAGTTGGAAAAATATTTCCCGAGGAACATTCTCATGGAAAGTGAGTCTGACGACAACTTACTGGGCGAACCTAACGGAACATCGGATGAAATGCCTAATTTAACAGTTAGAGACAGCAGTACACCGTTTGGGGAAGAAAACCTGAATATAGAGTTAGCAGCTTTGAGGAAAAAGGTCAGAAAACAACAAGAAATTATAAATCTTAGACAGCAACTTGCCGAATTGACGAATCAAGGTGAGGCCACAAATAACAAAATAAACTTTAATTTTAAAGACGTAGAGGAATCCTTTGTGCGCTTTACTGGAGATGATAATTTTTGCATCAAGAAATGGGTGGCAAATTTTGAAGATTCTGCAGCTATTTTTTAACACACTTTTATTAGCTTCACTTGTAACTATGTAAACAAATCTTGGAAGTTAAATTTGACCCACTTGCCGGTTTCCGATTGAGCTAAAATTTTGCACACACGTTTAGTTTGGATGACAATGCATGATTAGGTAAGTGGCGTCATTCTAAGTCCAATATGGTGGACTGTGGAGCGCTTTTTTGGTAATGTGTAAACAAATCTTGGAAGTTAAATTTGACCCACTTGCCGGTTTCCGATTGAGCTAAAATTTTGCACACACGTTTAGTTTGGATGACAATGCATGATAAGCTAAGTGGCGTAATTCTAAGTCCAATATGGCGGACTGTGGAGCGCTTTTTGGTTATGTGTAAAGGAATCTTGGAAGTTAAATTTGACCCACTTCCCGGTTTCCGATTGAGCTGAAATTTTGCACACACGTTTAGTTTGGATGACAATGCATGATAAGCTAAGTGGCGTAATTCTACGTCCAATATGGCGGACTGTGGAGCCCTTTTTTGGTTATTTTTGGTTATGCGTAAACAAATCTTGGAAGTTAAAATTGATCCACTTGCCGGTTTCCGATTGAGCTGAAATTTTGCATACACGTTTAGTTTGGATGACAATGCATGATAAGCTAAGTGGCGTAATTCTAAGTCTAATATGCCGGACTGTGGAGCGCTTTTTGGTTATGTGTAAACAAATCTTGGGAGTTAAATTTGAACCACTTGCCGGTTTCCGATTGAGCTGAAATTTTGCATACACGTTTAGTTTGGATGACAATGCATGATAAGCTAAGTGGCGTAATTCTAAGTCCAATATGGCGGACTGTGGAACCCTTTTTTGGTTATTTTTGGTTATGCGTAAACAAATCTTGGAAGTTAAATTTGACCCACTTACCGGTTTCCAATTGAGCTGACATTTTGCATACACGTTTAGTTTGGATGACTATGCATGATAAGCTAAGTGACGTCATTCTAAGTCCAATATGCCGGACTGTGGAGCGCTTTTTAGTTATGTGTAAAGGAATCTTGGGAGTTAAATTTGACCCAATTCCCGGTTTCCGATTGAGCTGAAATTTTGCATACACGTTTAGTTTGGATGACAATGCATGATTAGCTAAGTGACGTCATTCTAAGTCCAATATGGCGGACTGTGGAGCGCTTTTTAGTTATGTGTAAAGGAATCTTGGGAGTTAAATTTGACCCACTTCCCGGTTTACGATTGAGCTGAAATTTTGCATACACGTTTAGTTTGGATGACAATGCATGATTAGCTAAGTGACGTCATTCTAAGTCCAATATGGCGGACTGTGGAGCGCTTTTTAGTTATGTGTAAAGGAATCTTGGGAGTTAAATTTGACCCACTTCCCGGTTTACGATTGAGCTGAAATTTTGCATACACGTTTAGTTTGGATGACAATGCCATGATTAGCATGTCACCGATAACTGTACCATCTGATTGTGAGTTCGAAGCAAAGCTTGGCCTGTTAATAAACAGAAATATTTCTCCTTACAGCTTCGGCCATCCTGACCATAACCGACCCGATTATGATACAAATCACATTATCGGTGCATCAAGTTTACAACCATGACAATATACAAGTAATACTTAACGCATATTACAAAATTTAATTGTAACAGATTACATTACAAAATTCGAAAGCTCTTTAACGCAAAATTTCTCTTCATACTTTAAAGAAGTATGAAGGAAGGAAGCAACAAGACTATATCTTTGGATGTAGTGACTAAACCGAAGGCAGACTCATCAGATTTTAGAAATAATGGTAGAGCAAGAATAGGTAGAGTAGACAGGCCAGGTAATGGAGTAATCAGGCCAGTTCAAGGTAACGGTATGGCAAATGCAAATAATGTCAGAGGTACAAGATTAAATAATGGTAATATCTATGTAAAAAATTCTAGGCAAGGTCACATCGCAATGAACAGAAAAATTGTGTGTACTGCGGTCAAGATCACGTCAAAGGGAAGTGTCCGGCTTGGAATAAGATATGCGGAAAATGCGGACGGAAAAATCATTTTGCATCGGTTTGCCTGAAAAAAACGGTACGTGAAATTACTGAACAAACAAATAATTTAGTCATTTTCTCTGTGGCGAAAACAAAAAATCGTGGAATTCGAGCGTGGTATAAAGAAATAAAGATTGGAAATGAAGTCATTAACTTTAAATTAGATACCGGTGCCGAAACTAATACTCTCATTTCTTATGAAATTTGAACATTTTGTTAGACAAGTTCTAGTCGAGAGATAAACAATTATATTTTAAATACTGAATCAAGTTCTTAACTTTTTATGGTATATGTGTAATTAACGTTAAATTACAAAATTTATATAAACTGATAACATTACCAAATCCGAAAACGGTTAATATAAACAAAAATTCATTTCTGACAAATACAGAAGACATTTGATATACTCGTACCTAAAATCCGAAGATTTTGTCTGAATTAAAATGTACACAATCAATAGTCCAGTCAAATAAGACTTTGAAGGTTACAATAATTCCCATAGAGCTAAAAATTGGTATGAATGTTCAGAATACTATTATAAATGAATTGTGAAAATTCCCCATCAATCCCCCTTGTGCTAAAAAAGTTATTCAAGGTCAAAGGTCAACATTTTCGGTTTTTCGGATTTTTCTCGGAAACGGTAATTTTTATTAAAAATATAGCCCAGACAAAAATTGTAGATCATAAAATTGTCTACAAAAATAGTCCTTATACTTTTTTTCCTAAGAATCACCATTCCTAAGATATCGCCGATCTAAAAGTTGAAGGCGTTCCAATTGGATTTCATTGCGGATAGTGAGTTTTGTTGTTGTATTCATTTTTATAACACGAATAACTTCGTCGGATTCGAGTGCGGTTTTTTTCTTGAGAAAGGTCCCACGACAGGGAAGGGACCTTTCTCAAGAAAAAAACCGCACTCAAATCCGACGGCGCGTTCCGAAGTTATTCGTGTTATAATAATTATTACAACAACAAAACCCACTATCCGCTATGAAATCCAATTGGAACGCCTTCAACTTTTAGATCGGCGATATCTTAGGAATGGTGATTCTTAGGAAAAAAAGTATAAGGACTATTTTTGTAGACAATTTTATGATCTACAATTTTTGTCTGGGCTATATTTTTAATAAAAATTACCGTTTCCGAGAAAAATCCGAAAAACCGAAAATGTTGACCTTTGACCTTGAATAACTTTTTTAGCACAAGGGGGATTGATGGGGACTTTTCACAATTCATTTATAATAGTATTCTGAACATTCATACCAATTTTTAGCTCTATGGGAATTATTGTAACATTACTTCTATTTTAAGGACTGATTTGACTGGACTACAAATTTTAAATACTGAATTTAGTTTCTCAGTTTTTTCTTCGTCTTTCTTCCAATTTAATCTTAAGTTACACAAAGTCAAAAAGTCACGACTGTTGTTAATGCCAACATAGTTCTTCTCAGTCGTCTCCGAATTGGCCCTTGTTATATGGTGAGATGGTACACAGCATTCCTGGACGAAACTAATAGCGCTTCCCTTGATCGGAAGAGCGTTCTTCAGATACCGCGTCCTGGACCTCGCTTGACTTTGGGCACTCACTGATACGGTGACCTAATTTCCCACATCGGAAGCAGGACCCTTTGGCTCGTTTGGGTTTCGTGCAATTGTTGCTCAGATGACCAACCTCGTTGCAGTTAAAACATTTAAATTTTTCCTGACGTACAGTCGCCGACTCTTTAGAGTGAGGATTACTTGCCGTATAAACTGATGCGGGCTGATTGAGTTTGATTTTTTCATATTTTCTCAGAGCTTCTTTTAACTCGAGGATGGAGTTTGCACCGTATAGGATAACTTTGTTAACATATGAATCTGGTATGCCGTTGATGACGTATTGTATCAAATCGATGTCTTCAACATGACCCAATAATGCTATTTCTTGCATAGACAACAAATATGTACGGAGGGATTCATCCTTCTTCTTTTTGCGGGTTCGCAACTCGTTGTGTACATCCGCATTTGTAACTCTGGACGAAAACTCTTTAATTAGCAACACCCTAAGCTCAAGCCAAGACTTCGGCATAACGGTCCTTAAGAACAGTTTGGCTGTACCACTTAGCAAACGTTGTGCGTAAACGAGCTTTGTTTTAGAGTCCCATCCAAAATATTATAATTTAAAAAAACTAAAAAACACACTTTAATCGCGCACTAAAAGGTATAAAATAATTAAATTAAATAAACTTTAATTTGTTACGATATATGCATGTTACCCTTCCCAATATTTTAACTTTATTGTAGGGTTAACGCGAACATATATTTTTTTATTCAATATGTGACGGATGATAGATATGCTAGGTAGTTATTAGTAAACTTATCACTTCTTTTATGTCCAATGAGTAATTCAAAAAGTGTGGAGCGCTTTTTGGTTATGTGTACTTTTAATTAATTTAGACAAAGCGCTCCACACTTTTTGAATTACTCATTGGACATAAAAGAAGTGATAAGTTTACTAATAACTACCTAGCATATCTATCATTAGTCACATATTGAATAAAAAAATATATGTTCGCGTTAACCCTACAATAAAGTTAAAATATTGGGAAGGGTAACATGCATATATCGTAACAAATTAAAGTTTATTTAATTTAATTATTTTATACCTTTTAGTGCGCGATAAAAATGTGTTTTTTAGTTTTTTTAAATTATAATATTTTATTTTATACTTTTCAGTCTTAAAATGACTTTAACATGCTAATCATGGCATTGTCATCCAAACTAAACGTGTATGCAAAATTTCAGCTCAATCGTAAACCGGGAAGTGGGTCAAATTTAACTCCCAAGATTCCTTTACACATAACTAAAAAGCGCTCCACAGTCCGCCATATTGGACTTAGAATGACGTCACTTAGCTTATCATGCATTGTCATCCAAACTAAACGTGTATGCAAAATGTCAGCTCAATTGGAAACCGGTAAGTGGGTCAAATTTAACTTCCAAGATTTGTTTACGCATAACCAAAAATAACCAAAAAAGGGTTCCACAGTCCGCCATATTGGACTTAGAATTACGCCACTTAGCTTATCATGCATTGTCATCCAAACTAAACGTGTATGCAAAATTTCAGCTCAATCGGAAACCGGCAAGTGGGTCAAATTTAACTTCCAAGATTCCTTTACACATAACCAAAAAGCGCTCCACAGTCCGCCATATTGGACTTAGAATTACGCCACTTAGCTTATCATGCATTGTCATCCAAACTAAACGTGTGTGGAAAATTTTAGCTCAATCGGAAACCGGAAAGTGGGTCAAATTTAACTTCCAAGATTTGTTTACATAGTTACAAGTGAAGCTAATAAAAGTGTGTTAATAAATCCAACAGGTTATGGGCCCAGGGCACGCGTCCACCGCGAATTTGGTTTTTCTTAGTGAAAAATTTACTCGGGATTAAACGTGAAGTGAACAATAATTAGAGAAATTTTTATGAGTTTATTTTGTGATTGAACTTATAATATAATAAAGAAGAAAAAGGGTTCAGAGTGAAAATCAGACAATAATCAGAGATATTTTTGTGAGTGTAAGAGATTCAAACTTATAATAATAAAAAAAAAAGAGGATCCAGAGTGAAAATCAGAGAAATTTTTGAGGTTACGAGATTCAGAGGTAAGTGATTTTTTTTTTAATGAAAATGACGCCAAAAAAGCGAATTTAGAGTTTAGTTAGATTGTTTTAGAGGAAAATAATGAAATTTCTTTTCATTTAATACATGTCTTGAATAAATTAGAGATCGTTTAATAAATAGGAATTAAGAGGAATGAACATGAATTTTTCATGCTGACGCTGTGTTGGAGCACCAGGCCGGCGTACAGGCTAAGACATTTTAGACGGCGGGCGCGCGGGAAGCGTGCTTGCGTGCTTTGCACGTTGCCGTTTTTCGGCGTGCTTGGTTCGCAGGAAGTTTTTTTTTTTTTCTTTTTTCTCTCTCGAAGCGTCATTCGCACGTTGCCGTTTTTCGGCGTGCTTGGTTCGCAGGAAGTTTTTGTTTTCTGTCGAAGCGTCTTTTGCACGTTGCCGTTTTTCGGCGTGCCTGGTTGGCAGGACGGTTTTTTCTCGAAGCGTCACTTGCACGTTGCCGTTTCTCGAGGCGTCGGACGTTCGTCGACGTTCTTGGAACTGGCGGGAGTGGCGTAGGCGGTCAAATACTTAGAAATTAAAATTAATGATTTCCCTTTCGAGAATTAGAGTAAAGTAAATAAACTAAAATAGAGAATTTAGAGAATGGATGAATGAATGAAAGTTTTGATGTATCTATAAAAATAAATTAGAGGGGAGTACTAAGGAAAATAGACTCAAATAGAAATGCTTAAACGAACATGCATTTTTTAGAGGTCATTATGTTCTAGATTGGAATTATCTTATTTGTATATTTTAAAGAAACTATGACATGATCTATATAAATAAAAATGAATCGCCAAATGTGTTGCTAAGCGCAAAACTCGAGAACGGCTCGACCAATTCAGCTAATTTTTTTTTCATATTTTCCTTAGGGCACAAGGAAGGTTCTTATGGAGAGAAAAAACATAAAAATTGGTTGGAAAATAGTAAAAACAACACTTTTCTTTTCCCGCCAAAATCACAGAAACAACTGTGTGCAAAAAATTTAAGTCAAAGTAATACTTTCCATGCAAAAAATGTATGTCAAAGTTTACTGAGATGATTTTACGACAGAAGTTTTACACGGAATTTCAATTCAAAAGAGTAGTTTTAGAGTATGTGGACCCATAATTTAAAATTGATTTTCATAAAATATAGTGGATTTTGAGGTAAGATTTGGTGAAAGCGAATTTTTGCAAACAATTACATTGATCAGTCATTGATTTTTAGCGATACTCGATTAGTTTTGATTTGATACACGAGGATTTCAAGATTGTAAAGTTCTCAGTGAAGAATAACAAGGTAATTTCGATAAATTTCGTTCGTCCTCTAATTTCAACATTTTTAAAGGTATATAAAACATTTTTAACCAAAAATTAAACCGACAAAAAAAGAACTGAAAAATGAAAAATAAAATAAACCCTTTTAGTCTGAATAACTGAGCACCTAAACTAATGTAAGTAACTAATTTTTAATCGGCGCCAAACAAACAATTTTTCCTTTGGCGCCAACTCAAAATTAGTTATTTACATTAGTTTAGGTGCTCAGTTATTCAGACTAAAAAGGTTTACTTTATTTTTCACTTTTCAGTTTTTTGTTGTCGGTTTAATTTTTTGTTAAAAAGCTTTTCAATTTCTTTGTTCGTCTTTTTAATTTTTTGTTAAAAGGTTTTTATTTACCCCTAGGAGTAGAATTTTGTTTTTAAATTTATTTTAATGGGACCAAGTTAGAGGTATACCTTATATGTAATAAAAAGAGTCATCAAAATCGGACTACTCTGTAAAGCCCGCTCTACACTTAGCCCGCGGATCGCGCGGGAAAGCCGCGAAGGGCGCGAACGTTAAGAGTGAAGCCGTTTCGCATATTCTTCGCGGGTTCGCGTTTTGTTCCCCGATTTTGGAACAACAGTCAGTATGTTCCATACGTAAAAGGTGACCGCTTGGCAAACTTTTACAAGATGCATCATTGATCATATGGGATGAATGTACCATGAGTAATAGAGCTCATGTTGAAGTACTAAATCGAACGCTCCAAGACCTCAGAAACTCAGGTCCTGTCATGGGTGGTGCTACTTTTGTGTTTGGGGGAGATTTTCGGCAAACACTGCCTGTAATCACAAAAGGAAAACTCGCCGATGTCATCAGAGCATACTTAAAACCATCTCCCATATGGAGTTCCGTTAAAACTCTCAATTTACGAACAAATATGAGAGCCCATTTGAGCGACAACTACAACAACGACTTTTCGCAACGACTACTCAAACTTGGAGAAGGAAAAATTACCTCTGCTAACACTAACAGTAGTAGCACTGAAATTGAACTTGACGATAGATTGGGCCACATAGTCCATAAATTAGAACATATAATATACGCAATATATCCCGGTCTTGAAAATTGATTGGAAAGAAATTATCACTGGCTTTGTTCAAAGGCAATAGAGTCACCCAGAAACGATACAGTGAATAAAATAAATAAACTTATTTTACAGAAAATTCCCGGTCAAGTCAAACAGTATATGTAAGTCAGTTGACACGGTGCGTAATATTGAGGATGGATACAGTGCACTATCCTTAAGAATTTTTAAATTCTTTGAGCCCTTCTGGCCTACAACCTCACGACCTTATGTTAAAAGTCGGCATTCCTATCATGCTGTTAAGAAACTTGAGCCGTCCCAACATGTGTAATGGCACAAGGCTACTGTGGGCAGCAGTGGGACAACTTGCTTATATTCCGCGGAACCCATGATTCCGACGGATTTGCCAATATCGTTCAAAAGGCTTCAGTTTCCAGTCAAAGTTTCATTTGCCCTCACGATAAATAAGTCCCAGGGTCAAACATTCTCTCTGGTGGGCATTGACTTGAAAAAGGATTATTTTTCCCATGGGCAGTTATATGTTGGCTTATCTCGAGTTGGAACTCCAGAAAACCAATACAATTTGCTACCATACAATAGCACAACATCAAACATAGTATTCAGAGATGTCTTAAACAATTAACATAGGTACTCGCCCAATACATACTAGCAGCCAACAAGAAATAAAATAAACATAAAATAAATCCTAAATACTCAGTAGGTACTAAGAACCACACAAGATAATTTCATCACAAGTAAAAGTGTTTGACGCCCTGCGAAGTGGGCACGGGTCAGCTAGTAGTCAATAAAAATTTCTCACAGTCTGAACAACCGGTAAATTAATTTGTTCAGTGAGAAAATATTCCGGGGCTGTCATCGCAAGACACTTGCTGTGCGGTGTCAAGTGATCGGCAGCTAGGGACGCCGAAGGAGTCGAATTGGTGTCCCGTACGTGTGCATGGCCAACCTGTTTCAAAAGGCTTTCATTGCCGTGCGTGAAACCGAATCTTGAAAAAAGGGGTGCACGTGCGAGGTGGCACTGTTCGAGGACAAGACGTCTCGTTTCGAGTCGTGGTGGATTGCTGTGCATTCATTGCGGTTCAGAGGCACGAAACAAATTGTCTTAACAATAAAAACCTGGTTTTAGAAGATCTTAGAGAATAATTGTAGAGCTAGAAGTATAGATGATGCATGATACATGTATATGATATGTATATTCATAATTTAACATAAAATGATTTGTTTCAAAATCCCGGAATAGATGGCAGAAAAGGACAAGACCGACTCGAAGAAGTTGGTGAAAGGTCTGGTTGACTACGAAAGTGAAGAAGAGGCTGCTGGTGGATTCGAAATCTTAATAGAAAAGAAAATAGAGAAGATTGAAAAAAGCCTAAAGATGGTGAGTTATGTTTATACTCAAATATTGATGAGAAACAATTATTTGCTATTGTTTCTTCGCACATCCCTCTTTCTGCCAAAATAACTAAATGAATAGTAAAGAGAGCTGTAAATTTTTTTATCAGAGACTAGAGTTTAGATGAGTTGAGAGTTAGAGCTTAAGAGTAAAAGGCCTTATTCAAAGAGGTAGAGAAAATCCAGGTTATTATAATAATAAAATTTATCTTTACAGCCGAATCTAAGAGTGGAAAAAATAAGGAAATTGAAATCTTAGAGGACATTAGAGTAGAGGATCCAAATCGCCAACAATATTTGGATATGGCAAGTATGACGG
The DNA here is from genome assembly GCA_933228815.1 of Machimus atricapillus. NCBI lineage: Eukaryota > Metazoa > Arthropoda > Insecta > Diptera > Asilidae > Machimus > Machimus atricapillus. The sequence goes on from OW121785.1 coordinate 48,577,834, forward strand.
TGAGAGAGAACATTGTAATGGAACAAATGATGAAGCTGGCGAAGCTGAACGAGGTGGCGGCGAGACGAAATGCCAAAATGGCATCGGATTTGGCTGCAGCGGCGTCGTCGGTGGAGAAAGTTATGGAGGGAGCTAAGGACATGGTGAAAACCATGGCCCAGTCCTCAAAAGATAATTTAGAGGCACAAAGAATACGTCTTAGAGCATTAGAGGTAAGAAAAGAAAATCAAATTATTCTTGATCCTCCAGAGGTTACTAGAAATAAGAGAAAGACAGAAGATTTAGAGGTTGAAAAGAGTACTCCAGAGGTTAAGAAAATGAAACCTCTCAATAAGATAAATGTAGAGTCAAGTAATGAAAATAAATCGGGAAATTGTAGTAATGCAAATAAAAAGGTAGATTCTACAGAAATTGTTGAGCAAGAGATTTTAGGAGCGAAATTCAATATTAAGAGAAATTATACGTTAAAAAAGGACTCCAATTTCGATATTTGGTTAGACTATTTAAAATCAGAGCTAATGAGTAACGATTTATTAGATGTAATTGAACCAAACAATGAAAATACACAAAATTGGTCGGTATCTTCACTTGCTAAGAGGAAAAATTGGGTTAGAGATATAATAATTAATAGGTTAGAAGAAAAGTATCACAAGAAGATAATAAACATTAGAAAACCAGTAGAGATTTTGAGGATTTTAAGAAGTTCAAGGAAGAGTGAAGTTAATGTCACTCATACGTCGGTTAGAACGCGCCTATATGCTATAAGAATGAAAAAGAAAGAAACTGTAAATGATTTTACCGATAGGTTCGATGCAATAGTTAGAGAGTATGAAGCATGTGAAAAGGTTATAAAGTTAACCGATCAGGAAATACGATCAGCTTTCTATCAAGCTGTATCTTCAGCGGTTTCAGAGTTACGTAATGCGGACTTGATTAAAAAACAAACAACAGGGAAAGAGATGAATTTAGAGGAAATTAAATCATATATATTACAGTTAGAGGCAGAAAATAAGGCAGACGCAAAAGAGGAAGAGCCCAAGGCTCAAGCTTTCTTAAAAGAGGAAAGGTGCCACCGGTGCAACAAATTTGGCCATTGGATGAGGGAATGTCCTTTAGCAGCCCAAAACAGGTGGTACTGCTACTTCTGTCAGGGAATAAGGGAGCATAAGGGCGATCAATGTCCTTTACTTAAGAGTAACCAGAACAGGTATGTCAACAAAAATTTTAGAGGTAAAGATTTTAGAGGAAATGATTTTAAGAAAAATAACAATAAAGATAAGTATCACTTCAATGTGAACTTCAAAAATAAAAGGATCAGAAATAATAATAATATTGGACAAAAACAATTTAAAAAAGATAATAATTTTAGAGGAAAAGGGGTTCAGAAGAAACCTAACACAGATGATACCTCCAGAGTGCGCCGAGCAGGGGTTAGAGGAAGCAAAGCATATCTGGACGACACAGGTAAGAGTGATTTAACAGAATATATTAGTTTTATTGCCGATTCAGGGGCGACAGATCATATTGTTAACAACAGTATGTATCTGAGTAATTTTAAGAAGTGCGATAATAAAACAATTAAGAGCGCGAACAAGAACGAGATAGCTGACATCGTAATAGATGGAAAGGGGGATTTGTTATTATATACAGATTCAACCAAAAAGAAAGTTGTCAAGTTGGTAAATGTATTTGCAGCTAAAGATGTCTCTGAGAATTTGTTATCACTGCGTAAGCTAACAGACTCAGGACTTAGTATTTATTTAGATGATGCAATTTTGAGGGTCTTTGATAAAGAGACGGATAAAACAGTTTTAGAGGGAGTTTATGAAAAACCAAACTGGACAATAAATTTTAGAGTCAAGAAACAAGAGCAAATTCAGTCTGATGATGAAGAAGAGTATGAAGTTTACTGTTGTAAAGCAGTAATGTATAAAATTGATGAGATTCCTACACAGTCGCAGAACTATAATCAGGAAGAAAAACTGTTAGAGTGGGAGGGAGAAACTAAGAATAGAAAGATTGTAGAGTCTGCGATTGGGAGGGAGGAAGAGAAGAATCTCATGACTCCTGTAGGAGAGGAGAATTCGAAAATATCGACTGAAGGTTTAGAGGATAGAGAGCCAGAGCAAAGAATAGAAAATTGGGATTGTAGTCTGATTAGTAGAAATGTAGCAAAAATAGACGATTTAGAATCCGTTCAAAATTTAGAAGAACTCTACATAAGTAATCCCTTAGAGAATAATAATAATACCAGCTGTTCAGAGAAAATCAATGAAGCAATGCTATGGCACGTTAGGTTAGGTCATGCATCGCTAAACTATTTAAAGAAATTACAGAAACTTAATAAAAAATTAGAGAAAGTCAAGTTTGATGATTCCGTGCTGGAGTGTGAGGTCTGTGTCATGTCAAACATGCAGAAGTTACCGTTTAAAGAGACTAGAAGACGAGCCGAAAGGCCACTTCAAGTGATACACACGGATACGATGGCTCCAATCAAACCCCCATCTTATCCTGGTCAAAATAGATTCATCAATGTGTATATTGATGACTATTCCAGACTGGCTAGATCGTACTGTATAAAAACCAAAGATGAGTCAGTAGAATCTTTAGAGAAGCTCCTAATATCGACACGAAACTTATTGGGAAAGAATGAGAAAGTCTGTTATATTAGAGCAGATCAAGGAACTGAGTTTACTATTGGAAAGTTCTTAGAGATTCTGAAGAGGGAAAAGATAGAGACGGATTTCACTTCACCTTACACACCTGAACACAACGGTGTAGCCGAAAGATTCAATGCAACAATCCAGAGGAAAGTTAGAGCATACATATATGTTTGATTCTGGGTTACCTAAGAGTATGTGGGAGTTCGCTGTTGATGCTGCAGTACATGCTTACAACAGGACACCACACAAGTCAGTTAATTACAAAGTACCACTGACGAAATTTGCACCAAACGCAAATTGTCATTTTGACAAAATTAAGAGGTTCGGGTGTATAGGATACATCAAGGTCCCAAAACCAAGCTCGAAGTTTGGAGAACGTGCATTGAAAGCAGTTCTAGTGGGCTATAGATCGACTGGATATCTGCTATGGCATCCAAATTCAGGAAAATACTTCGAGTCAAGACATGTAAGGTTTAATGAGAAAAATGTTTATAAAGATGTTTATAAGAGCAATCAGTTAGAGGAGAAGAAAGACACAACATCCAATAAAGAAGAGAAAACTGACTGGAATTGGATGAAAGAGTTTAAAGAAGAAGTTCAAGAGAGACAAGAAGTGGAAAAGCCTGAACCAAAGAAAAGAGGAAGACCACACAAGAAACCAAAAGAGTTATAGACACCAAAAGAAGAGAAAGAGGAAAAGGTGGTAAATAGACCTAATACTAGAAGTCAAAATAAGAGAAAACTAGAGATTGAAGAGGAAAAGAAAGCTCAACAAGTCAAAAAGCCTATAGAAGACATCAGCTTCATCAAATACATAAACACTATGGAGAATACATCAAGAGAAAATATTAGAGACAGAGGAACGGAAGAAGAAGAAGAATTAAGACAATGCCTTATAGCTTCAATCAACAAGGAACCAATGAACTTTGAAGAAGCTATGAGATCCAAGGAAGCTTCTCTTTGGAAAGGAGCAGTTAGAGATGAACTTGAGTCTATGAATGAAAATAGAGCATGGAAACTGGTAGATAAAGAGAAAATACAATTGAAAAATCAGAGAGCAAACATCAGAGATTCAAAATGGGTATTTAAGAGGAAGTTAGAAGCTGATGGATCCACAAGGTACAAGGCTCGACTGGTCATTAGAGGTTTTAAAGATAAGAACAATTATGATTTAAAAGAGACGTATGCACCAGTTTCGAGACTCCCTGTAATTAGAGCGGTATTTGCAATAATAAACAAGTATGACTTATATGCATGTCAGTTAGATGTAAAGACAGCATTCCTAAATGGTGTCTTAGATGAAGAAATATACATGGAAATCCCAGATGGCTTAGAGATAGATGAACATATAAGAAAATCCAAAGTATGCAAGTTAGAAAGAGCACTATATGGTTTGAAAATAAGTCCAAAGAAATGGAATAAGAGGTTTGCAGAGGAAACAAGAAAACTTGTATTAGAGAATGACCTACATGAGGGATGTTTATATACTTGGAGAAAAGAAGTGAAAATAGCTATATTAGCCATATATGTAGATGATATCTTAGCAGCCAGCCAGCCAGGAAATTAAGACTCACTTAAACAGGGCATTCGACATGAAGGATCTTGGAGAACCAAAGAGCTTTTTGGGCATGAACATTCAAAGAAACAAAGAAGAAAAATATATTTTAATTCATCAATCAACCTATACTTTAAATATTTTAGAGAAGTTTAATATGAAAGAATGTAACCCACAAAGCACTCCCATGGTGACTAGACAAGTGGAAAATAGAAATAAAAGGAGGAAGCTAGAGGAAATAGAAGTAAATGCTGAATCAAAGAGTATCCACGTCAAAAAGGTACCATATCGCGAAGCAATAGGTAGCTTGATGTATCTGGCAAATGCAACACGTCCAGACATAGCTTTTGCAGTCAACTATCTATCAAGAAGACAATTAGAGCCAACGGAAGATGATTGGAAGGATGTTAACAGAATTTTCAGATACCTTAGAGGAACTATCAATTCAGGATTAAAGTATACAACTGAAGCAGATAGTTTAGAGGCATATACTGATGCAAGTTTTAGAGATCATGGAGATTCAACATCAACTGGAGGATATGTGATCAAATTATTTGGAGATGTGATTGCATGGAGGAGTCATAAGCAATCTTATGTCACATTGTCCACCTGTCAGGCTGAATACTTGGCGATGAGCGATGCTTGTCAGGAATTAATATCTCTAGGTAAGGCTGTTAGATTTGCAATAGGGAAAACTTTGTTCCCTGCAATAATTTGGTGTGATAACAGGTCAGCAGGAGACTGTACCAAGAAGGATGGCAGTCACAAACTCAAGATGTTTGATGACAGTTTAGAAGATATAAATAGAGATTTGTTGGAAAGGGAAAAGAGTGGAACGAGAAGGCATATGGCTCAAACGCATGGAGACTTTATTAAACAATGTGTTGAGGAAAATAAAGTTAGAGTTCAGTGGGTAGCTACAAAAGAGAATATAGCGGACATTATGACCAAACTACTTCCTTTAGAAGCACATAAGTATCTTAGAGATAAGATGTTAGATTAAGGGCTAATCACATTTGTTTCAATTTTGTTTTAGATGAATCTTAGGGATGATGGGACCGACAAAGGGAGGGAGTATTCGGAGACTTTGCCGGTGGCGACATCGTGGGACTATTCACCCAAAACACAAACATCTCTCTCTCCCTGTCCCGTCTCTCTCTCTACGACTTGGCCTCACTGGATCATTCTATCACAGACTGCCAAAGCCGACACATCGCTGTGATCGTACTCTATTCCTTGCTCTGTACATTTGGTGAAATAAAGAAATATAAATCCAACACTTACACACCACAAACCGTTGTTAGGGATAGAGCGAAAAGAACTTGGTTAAGTAAACTCTTCAAGACTTCAGCGAATGAAGTTGAGGCTACTTAAATATAACTTAAAATTTCAATGCACCCCAGGCAAGGAAATGCTAATTGCGGACTTATTATCGCGCAATTTTCCTAATGATAGAAATGAACCAGAAATTGAAGATATAAATGAAGTAATTCATACTATAAATATTAGTGACGAGAAAAAACAAATGTATAAAACAGAAACGTTTAATGATCCTGAACTTACGGAATTATTGCAAGTAGTTAAAAACGGCTGGCCAAAAAATAAAAGTCAAGTGAAAGATTTGATAAAATTTTATTGGAAATACCAGGATGAACTGTTGGTGGAGGACGATCTAATATTTTTTAGCGATAAAATTATTGTTCCCGTATCGTTGAGATCAGAAGTCCTAAATTTATTGCACAGTTCGCATTGCGGAATAGAGAAAACAAAGTGTAGAGCAAGAAGTTTGGTGTACTGGCCAGGATTAAACAAAATTATAGAAGATATGGTTTCCAGTTGCTCAATTTGTCAGAGGCATAGAAAATCTAGCACAAAGGAACCACTTCTGCCACATGATGTACCGCTGTTCCCCTATTTTAAAGTAGGGATGGATATTTTTGAATTTAGTGGAAGCTCATATCTTTTAGTCGCAGACTATTTTTCAAAGTATTTTGACATTTTGCCATTGAAAAATAAAACTGCAGCAGAAATTATTAAAAACTTGAAAGGGTTATTTTCGGTTCATGGCATCCCTCGTGTAATAATTGCCGACAATGTTCCGTTGGGATCATTTTTATTCAAGCAATTTTGCATTGAAAACGACATTAAAATAATCACGTCTAGCCCCAATTATCCGCAATCAAACGGGTTCGCGGAAAGGCATGTCCAGATTTCAAAGTCTATTCTTAGTAAGTGTAAGGATAGTAGACAAGAGCTATGGAAAATATTATTGGAATACCGGAATACACCAGTTAAAGATAGCTTGCTCTCACCAGTTGAGTTACTATTTGGAAGAAAAACAAGGTCTTTGTTACCTGCAAAATTAACGTTATTTCGAAATGAGTGTCATGAAAAATTTGGAAATGTCCTAGCAAAAAAGAGAGAAAACAATCGACTATACTATGATAAAAATGCCAAACAAAAGCTCGATTTTAAAAAAGGGGAAGAAGTTTGGTATAGTAATAAAGGAAAATGGGAACGTGCTATAATTGTAGAAAAGGCTTCCACCCCACGTTCTTATTTAATAAAGGTTGCAAATGGTGCCATTTATAGAAGAAATTCAAGAGTCCTCAGACATGTACATGGAGTTAATTTGTTTGGTCAGTAAGTACTGAGTATCTCAATATTATGAATTAATTGGAACTTATGATGTGAATTAATTGGAACTTATGATGCTGATCTTGGCCCCTGTAAGTCACAACTTAGTATTTGGTTTGAAGTGAAATAGGGTGCAAGAGTGTCAACACATTGCAGGTAATAAATAAATTTTTCAATAAAATTTTAAAGGTTAGAAGTAAGGAATTTGAATAATTTGAATGGTTATATCAATAGGTATCATATATGTCTTATGTTTATACATAATTATACTTATTTACACATATCAAGGAAGCTGATAATACATATTTCAAAAAAGGGAGATGTAATATAGTAGAGAAAACATCAGGCCAACCCAAAAACAGTTACAAAACATTAGCTAGCCAAGACTAGCCAAGAGTCAAGAGAGTCAGTTGTGACTCAGGGCTCGTCGATGATAGTACTTGTTCTAATAATAATAAAATACTTTGAACTACATATAGCGGAGTTTCCCTAAACCCTCATACAAATAATACATATGATGAGTGTTATAAACGCAAAAACACTCCAGTGTGCAAAAAAAGTTAAAAAAAGGGGCACGACATTAAAACATGTCGAAATAACAGTAACGGTCCACCACGCAGGAACGCACAATCGGCCCCCGCAAACAATAACAATGGGGTGCGTCGCGTTTTTAATGTGCGGGTAAAATGCGACTGGTGCGGCCGCCGTGGGCATGATGAAAACGCATGCCAAAAGAAAAAATAATACCAAAGCCGGAAGTCGGGAAACGACAGCGAGTCGAGCCCGAAATCCCTGGCTCGACAGTAAAGACTTATAATAAAAATTCAGGGTACTCTCAGCCGCCCAAACCAAGTACTCCCGTAGTAGAGCTCGCCCTAGACTTTGGGCTGAAAGAAAAAACTCAACTAGTGGTGGACACGGGCGCTGAGATAAGCTTAATTAAAAAACAAGCTTTGAAATCTTCCGAGCTAATAAATACCGAGAGGATTCTTACCCTGCAAACACCTTTTGGCACGGTATACACCCTGGGAAGCTGTCAGGGAAATCTTGTTACACAATTAAATAAAGGCAAGATAGTAAAAACGCCCTGCACTTTCCAGGTAATATAAATTACTTCAGGCCTCTCTCACGACGGCCTATTAGGCAACGATTTCCTAGCCCAAAATTGCAACGTTGAGGGCCCAACTCGAGAACTTCGGTTTCCTCGCACGGAAACCAATTTAGAGGACTCCTCGTACCCCATTTTGCTCGAGACGAAGCAAAATGGCTCCCAAGAAACATCTGAAACTGAAAACCAGGCAAAACGGATGGAACCCGAAGGGGTTAAGCTGTCTACTTGCCATGTTTTCGAACCATCGTATGATGGGGGATGTTCGGCTAAAGACGAGCCACGGGAGAACGAGAAGGAAATTCCGGCGAACACATTTGTGATCACAGAAATCAGGCAGCATAGTGTGGTACTGGCCAGGCCCATATGCGTACCTGCGAGATCACAGATAGTGGCTAGAATTCCACTGAAGTTGCCAGAAGAAATGCTCTGTCTATCTCAGGAGATAGGCGAAGGAGTCTTCTTGGCAAACAGTATAATTTCCTCTAATGAAGAAAAAGAAGTTCTGATTGGGATTCTCAACGCGAAGGATTCCAAGGTAGCGCTCAAGGCCCTTAATTTACAATTGGCTCCGGTGAATGACTACACATTAGTCCCTTTGCATCCCCAACAAAATATACAACAGCCAAAAGATATTGCACAGGGAGAATCCCTGGACCCAAGCGGCAAAATAAATCCAGCCCTGGCCCAGGTACAATTGACTAAAGAAAATAAAAACATAAATAAAACTAGTGTTACACAGTCCAAGAGCGCATATAATAATTTAAAATCGCCCGGAAACACCGTACACACTAACCCAGCCGCCCCAGAGCGCATAGTCAGATTAGAGGAAGAGCTCAACCTGAGCCCAATTTTGAATAAGACAGAAAAAAACGAAATTTTGGAGCTATGTCGAGAATATAACGACATATTCCACTTGAAGGGTGACTACCTCACGCAAACAGACGCTATTACCTAGCACCTATTAACGAAAAGATGTACAGGTTACCTGAAATACAGTGTAACATAATAAACGAGCAGCCACAAGAAATGCTCGAAAACGACATAGTACAGCCTAGCAAAAGTCCGTGGAACTCACCTCTTCTCGTAGTCCCCAAAAAGCCGGGACCAAGCGGTGAAAAAAAATTGAGAGTAGTCGTCGATTTTCGTAAATTAAACGAAAAAACTATCGGCGATGCCTTTCCCCTACCTCGCATCGAGGATATTCTGGACCAATTAGGCCATTCGAGGTATTTCACTACCCTCGATCTAGCCATTGGTTACCACCAAGTGCTGGTTGAGCCACAAGATCGCCCAAAAACGGCGTTTAGTACAAATTATGGGCATTACGAATTCAAACGAATCCCCTTCGGACTAAAAGGAGCCCCTGCCACTTTTCAGCGCCTCATGAATTACGTTCTAACAGGCCTGCAGGGACTCGAATGTTTTGTATACCTAGATGATATTGATACGGAAAAAATCTAAATGATCATAATACCAAATTGCGCAAAGTACTTGACAGATTGCGAGAAAATAACTTAAAGTTACAACCGGAGGAATGCCAATTTCTCCGCAAAGAGGTAATCTACCTGGGACATAAATGTTCCAGCGAAGGAGCACTGCCCGACCCCAGTAAAACGGCCTGCGTTCAAGATTTTCCTGTTCCCCGAACAGTAAGACAAGTCCAATCGTTTTTAGGACTTGCAAATTATTATAGGAAATTTATTCCTAATTTCTCTAAAATAGTTCGGCCTATAACAAACTTGCTCCGCAAGGATGTAAAGTTTAATTGGACTGAAAAATTCCAAGAAGCATTCTTAAATATTAAAAATTCTTTAGTTTCACCTCCACTTCTCATTTATCCCGATTTCAATAAACCTTTCAATTTAACGACGGATGTGAGCAATGAGGCCCTAGGCGCAGTCCTCTCCCAAGGAGAAGTAGGGAAAGATCAGCCTATTGTTAAGTTAATTCCCGAGCACTAAAACACCGTGATACTTTGTCTATACTACGTTTATTTCGTCAAGTTTATCTCGCTACGACTGTACCGCCCGCTCGTGGTCAGCTCTCCTAAACGACTCCCCGAGTGCTTTCGATTACCGCAGCTTTACAACTTGACATCGGCGGTGACCCATTTCACTTAACCCGATTTCGGAGTCTAAGCTGCATGGGCATGGGCTTGTTGCGTAAGCTTTCGTCGTAAGCACAAACTCAGCTATTTACCGCGCCTGGCGGCTAGCGGCGAGCTCAGGTGCATCAGCACGCGCACATGACACAATAAAGTGCCCTGCTTTATCGGCTTGCTTTGACCTGGATTAGGCTACGTTTCCAATGCTGGAGTGTGCTTTCGCTGAGGCTCAGCGCAGATTGAGCCTGTTTCCAATGCGAGCGTAGCGTGAATTTCGAATTTCATTCATTTCGTTAATAAACTGCAATCAGCTGTTTATGAGGTCTCAGCATGTTCGACTCAGAATTTCGAATGCGCGAGCGCCACCTGTTTTTCTCAATATTTTAAAGGCATCTTCTATAGCTCGTTTCGCGCAATTTCACGCCAAAAGGATATTGTAATTATAAAAATATATTTTGGTTTTTGAATTTACTTCTTTTTGGCCAAAAATATATGTTTTTTTAGAAAGGGAATCAGAAGAGCTTTAAAAACTCCATCTAGTGAAAACTAGTCTAACCAAAAATTCGAACATTTTTCGAAGAGCTTGAATCTGAAGTAGGAATTGCTCTACTCCAGATTGGAATTCAAACGTCCCCAGCGTGGATTAGAGGGAGACATGAATATGTAAAAATGAACAAGTGGGAAAGGGAGCACAGATCCACGCTACGCTACGCTAGCATTGGAAACGTAGCCTTAAGCTTGCAATGTTGTTTACATTAATCCAGGTCGGAAGTATTGCAACTGACCGGCAGCGGCTACCGCGGGTGAGCCGATACACGACACTATAGCCTATGCTAGTCGCACTCTGAACAAAGCTGAACGCAATTACTCCACAATTGAAAAGGAGCTACTAGCCATTGTCTGGGTGACACGAAATTTCAGGTGCTAACTTCAAGGTAGAAAATTCACGGTCTATACAGACCATAAACCTCTAAAAGAAGTATTTAATGTAAAAGACCCCACTTTCCGCTTAGTGAGATTCCATCACAAACTTTCGGAATTCGATTACACAATTGAATACAAACCCGGAAAATACAATACGAATGCTGACGCACTCAGTCGCATTCCTAGGGAAGAAAATAGTGCAAATGAAAGCCACACTTGCACGGTAAAGGCTCAACTCCATTACGCCATGGATCCAAACGCAGAAGAAAATAACTTTGCCAAAGTAAGCGCAGTAACTCGGGCTCAAAAGCGAAACGCCCAAAATAATGAACACACAACAGAAGCAACTCAGGCAGAAAAAGAGCCCAAAAAATAAAACGAGCAGACAAAAAGCCACAAGAAGTAAAATCTAAACAAGACTCAGACCCAAAAGCCGAAGATATTGAACAACAAATAATCCCGGCAGAATTCTTTTCTCAGGAATCAAAACCTGGCGAAAACGAAGGTCTTCACGACCCATCACAAATTAAGAGAAATGAGAATTCCCCAATCGCGGAATCGCATCACAGGACCCCTGAATTAATTTCGAGCCCCGAAGAAATTAAAATTATTTTAAAAGATTATCACGACTCACCCTTCGGAGGTCACCAGGGAGTAATAAAAACTTACAAAAGAATCAAACGTAAGTACCAATGCAAACACATGTTGCGTGATATCAAGCGGTATGTGAAAAAGTGTCCGAAATGCCAAAAATTAAAGGCATCTCCGCAATATAAAATGCCTATGGTTATCACTGACATAGCCGAACAGCCTTTTGACAAGGTTTATCTTGATATTGTAGGGCCACTAGAAGAGTCCACATCAGGGAACAAATACATCCTAACATTCCAGGATAACCTGACAAAATTCGTGGACTGGTACGCGCTACCTAACGCGGAAGCGGAAACAATAGCGCAAATTTTCTTCGACGAAATCGTCACGCGCTACCGCATTCCAACGAAAATTGTCACTGATCAAGGAACAAATTTCCTAAGTGATCTTTTCAAACAAGTTTGTAAATTATTAAAAGTGAAAAAGTTACAGACCTCTGCTTATCATCCGCAATCAAACGAAACGGGGCAAGGGAAAGAGCACATAGGCCCCTGATCGAATATTTACGTACCTTCGTAGACGAAAATTCTAGAAGCTGGGATCAATTCCTACACACGGCAGCATTCGTGTACAACAATAGTGTACACGAAGGGACAAAGCTCACGCCCATGGACTGTTTATTCGGTTTCACGGCGAATGTCCCATCAAATTTAAAAAGGGAACCAGAACCCCTTTATAATAACGAGAGCTATTATCACATGCTCCGCTATAAGCTGCAGAAATCATACGCTACCGCAAGAAAAAATATCTTGGCCGGTAAGCAAAAGTCGAAAGAATACTATGATAAAAATGCGAAGTCAATATCGTTCCACATAGGCGACAAAGTACTTCTGAAGAGTGAAAAACAAAAACATAAACTCTCAGAAAGGTGGGAAGGACCATTTGTAGTCACAGCAGTCAAATCCCCAGTAAATACGGAAATTAAAATCAGAAAAAGAAGAAAAGTAATACACAACAATCGCTTGAAACCGTATTTCGAGTAATTGGTTCAGCCCCAGTCAGTAAACAATTATTAATTAGTCAAAAAGAAATATTTCATCTGTCCTTGCGCAACGACAATAGCACAAGATCACAAAAAACAGCTCCCCGAAAAACCGTAACGGAAACACCTAAGTCTCGGAAAATTTACAGATTAAAACAAAACAACAAATAATAATAATTCTTCCCATGCTTCCAACTCAAGGGGTACTCGGACAAATCTAGATAAGGAACACAAAAACAAATGTTCATAACATTGTCCGCGAAATGTTGTACATGAGACACACGCGGAGACCTTGTAAAACGACCGTACTAAAAAACTAAAACAGCACAAAAAGCAGATTCGCTCGCCCGCTGACGTTTTCCTAAGCATAAATGCTCTCTTAGGTAATAAGATGCTAGCATAAATCTAAAGTAGATACTCTTGGCCTTGTAAGAAATGAATGAAAACCATTCTTAGGATAGGTCAGGTAGTTCATAGTTTAGAATAAGTAAACGCAAATTAAGCATTTAAAAGATACTCCCGGCCTTGTACGTAATGAATGAAAACCATTCTTAGGATAGGTCAGGTAATTCATAGTTTAGAATAAATAAACGCAAATTAAGCATTTAAAACAAAGAAAAGATACAAAAATTTTTTAATAATAATTAATAATAAGTACTGTATCAAACAATAGTAAGGGCCTGTCCGAATCCAAGTCTATGTCTATGTCTTCGTCTCGTTATAACAGTTTGTGACGTCACAGCGAGCTAAGCTCTGTCCGAATTCATGTCTATGGTTGTGAGCTTAGCTACGTAGTATAACAGTTAAGTCAATTGCTTAGCTTGATGAGCGAGTCAAGGCTCGCGTTGACTTCGTGAAGTAGACAACGGGCAATTGGTTGTAAAAAATATTATAATTTAAAAAAACTAAAAAACACACTTTTATCGCGCACTAAAAGGTATAAAATAATTAAATTAAATAAACTTTAATTTGTTACGATATATGCATGTTACCCTTCCCAATATTTTAACTTTATTGTAGGGTTAACGCAAACATATATTTTTTTATTCAATATGTGACGGATGATAGATATGCTAGGTAGTTATTAGTAAACTTATCACTTCTTTTATGTCCAATGAGTAATTCAAAAAGTGTGGAGCGCTTTGTCTAAATTAATTAAAAGTACACATAACCAAAAAGCGCTCCACACTTTTTGAATTACTCATTGGACATAAAAGAAGTGATAAGTTTACTAATAACTACCTAGCATATCTATCATCCGTCACATATTGAATAAAAAAATATATGTTTGCGTTAACCCTACAATAAAGTTAAAATATTGGGAAGGGTAACATGCATATATCGTAACAAATTAAAGTTTATTTAATTTAATTATTTTATACCTTTTAGTGCGCGATAAAAGTGTGTTTTTTAGTTTTTTTAAATTATAATATTTTATTTTATACTTTTCAGTCTTAAAATGACTTTAACATGCTAATCATGGCATTGTCATCCAAACTAAACGTGTATGCAAAATTTCAGCTCAATCGTAAACCGGGAAGTGGGCCAAATTTAACTCCCAAGATTCCTTTACACATAACTAAAAAGCGCTCCACAGTCCGCCATATTGGACTTAGAATGACGTTTGCATTGCATTGCAAAACTAAACGTGTATGCAAAATTTCAGCTCAATCGGAAACCGGGAATTGGGTCAAATTTAACTCCCAAGATTCCTTTACACATAACTAAAAAGCGCTCCACAGTCCGCCATATTGGACTTAGAATGACGTCACTTAGCTTATCATGCATTGTCATCCAAACTAAACGTGTACGCAAAATGTCAGCTCAATTGGAAACCGGTAAGTGGGACAAATTTAACTTCCAAGATTTGTTTACGCATAACCAAAAATAACCAAAAAAGGGTTCCACAGTCCGCCATATTGGACTTAGAATTACGCCACTTAGTTTATCATGCATTGTCGTCCAAACTAAACGTGTATGCAAAATTTCAGCTCAATCGGAAACCGGCAAGTGGGTCAAATTTAACTTCCAAGATTTGTTTACACATAACCAAAAAGCGCTCCACAGTCCGCCATATTAGACTTAGAATTACGCCACTTAGCTTATCATGCATTGTCATCCAAACTAAACGTGTATGCAAAATTTCAGCTCAATCGGAAACCGGCAAGTGGGTCAAATTTAACTTCCAAGATTTGTTTACGCATAACCAAAAATAACCAAAAAAGGGCTCCACAGTCCGCCATATTGGACTTAGAATTACGCCACTTAGCTTATCATGCATTGTCATCCAAACTAAACGTGTGTGCAAAATTGCAGCTCAATCGGAAACCGGGAAGTGGGTCAAATTTAACTTCCAAGATTCCTTTACACATAACCAAAAAGAGCTCCACAGTTCGCCATATTGGACTTAGAATTACGCCACTTAGCTTATCATGCATTGTCATCCAAACTAAACGTGTGTGCAAAATTTTAGCTCAATCGGAAACCGGCAAGTGGGTCAAATTTAACTTCCAAGATTTGTTTACACATTACCAAAAAAGCGCTCCACAGTCCACCACATTGGACTTAGAATGACGCCACTTAGCTAATCATGCATTGTCATCCAAACTAAACGTGTGTGCAAAATTTTAGCTCAATCGGAAACCGGCAAGTGGGTCAAATTTAACTTCCAAGATTTGTTTACATAGTTACAAGTGAAGCTAATAAAAGTGTGTTAATAGGACTTTTTTAAGAAAAATTAAAAATGTCAGGTACAAAATGTAAGTAAAATGAATTGCAATTGTTATGGACATGTTCTGAAGAACAATGTTTTTATTGCAGGGACTAAAGAAAATGTATTAAAATTAATAATGTTTGCATTCATATTTTCTTGTACTCTTCCTTCCATTATTAATTTATATTTTGAACGCTACACTTTTGTCCTCCTCTTAGGCACAGACAAATAACTTACGTTAGGTTAACTTCAAACGTCAAATTTCAAGCTAAGCAAACCAATTCGA
This sequence comes from Machimus atricapillus, assembly GCA_933228815.1. Lineage (NCBI taxonomy): Eukaryota > Metazoa > Arthropoda > Insecta > Diptera > Asilidae > Machimus > Machimus atricapillus. Next base: position 48,593,460 of record OW121785.1, read on the forward strand.
ACAGGTTATACCCCAGACAGACGGGCACGAACGAATGAACGTTCTCGAAGAATGATCATTGCCGTGTCGTCTGTCACCAAGAATGAAGTTTGAATGAACATTCGTAACTACATTCTCGTTCTCATCAATGAAGTTCCGGAAACTTCATTCGCAGAGAACGAGCATGGAAATCCTGGAACAATCAGCTGATTTCCAGTGTCAAAGTGTGAATTGACAACTGCCAGCCAGCCAGTTGAGTTTTAATTCTGTGATCATGGAGGTGGGGAAGGAGGAGGAAGAGTTGCAATACGTTTAGTAGCTTGCGAACGTTTTCGTAAAGTTGCTATTAATTTCACCGATTCACTCGTGCGCATTTTAAACTCAAAAATTCTCGACTCGAATGAAGTTGGCCGTCTGTCATGCATATAACGAATGAAGATTCGAGAGAACGATCATTCATCGAACGTTCATTCGTCCGTGCCCGTCTGTCTGGGGTATTAGCTTTGCCTTCGTCTTAATTGTTATAATAGCTCAGCTTGTTCGCTGACGTCACGAACTGTTATAACTAGACGAAGACATAGATATAGGGTGTGTTTCTTTATTCATTCCATGCAAAGAAGAGAACGAATGGAATTTTCACGGAATATATGGTATGGAATGAATAAAGAAACGACTTGGAAAACTTGGAATAACATTTTGACATTTATATTTGTTGTGACAGTTAAAATGGATGCAGAAATTTTTTTACCTATAATTAGTGAAGCTTGGAGGTTAATTTTTGATATTGATAGCGATGATGAGGACGAGTTACCACAAAGGATAATTGTACCGAAAAACACTGGGTTTTTCGAGGATACAATACCTCGCTTTAATCACAATCAATTTAAGAGCCATTTTCGGCTTGCTCCAGAATCTTTCAATTCTCTATATAGAGCCTTGCGTCTTAGTGAGTCAAGGCACAATGATGTGGGACCTGGCAGACCCCCTATAGATTTAGAGAAGCAAATCCTATTAACGCTTTGGTATCTTGCTAATACCGAATGCTTTCGGTAGGTATTTTGACCACATATATGTATGTTCAAAACACGTCTAAACTAAATACTTCTCAGTTCCGTTGCAGATAGATTTGGAGTAGCAAAGAAAGTTTGTTGGACAACAGTGTTTACGATATGCAAGTTGATATTGCAAGTAAATTTTGATAACCAAATTATCCGATGGCCAAATCAGGAAGAAGCTTGCAGTACTGCAAGTTTTTACGAAGGAAAAATGAGATTCCCTGGTGTCATTGGGTGTATAGATGGCACTCACATCCCCATACCGGCTCCAAAATTAAATCCGAATTCCTATATAAACCGCAAAAAATATCACTCGGTTCTTCTACAAGCAGTTTGCAACGAGAAGATGATGTTTTTAGATTGCTATGCAGGAGAAGCTGGCTCTATTCACGACTCTTGCCTTTTTCGTCGTTCAAAATTGTTCAAAAAGATTACAGATGGTATGTGTTTGATAATATTCAATTTTTTGAAAATTATAAATAGTTACTTAATTTCTTAGGCTCGTTGGTGATACCGGACAACCTCCACATTATAGGTGATCAAGCGTATGGCCTCAAAACATACCTCTTGACGCCATTTAAGGACAATGGAAGTTTGACGGAGCAACAACAAAAATATAATAAAACTCATTCCCATATCAGAGTCGTTATAGAGAGAAGTTTTGCCATATTGAAAGGCCGATTTAGGAGACTTCAGGGCTTACAGACTCGAAAATCAGAGCTTATCCCATTAATTATTATAGTTTGCTGCATTTTGCATAATTTGTGCCTGAAAGGAAATGATGAATTCAATTTGGAATTCATAGAAGAATTAGATTTAACTTCTCCAAATACATCGGAAAACAATGAACCTGAAGCTCAAGCTAAAAGAAACAGAATTTCATCTATATCATAATTTTATTATGTATTTCATTTCTGGTATAAAAATAAACAGTCTTCTTTTAGTAAAAATAATATCACTTCATTTTAATTGTATAGCACAGTTGATTTTTGTTGCCTCCGTGGCAAAAGAATATAGTCGCAGAACTGACGATATTCGCAATGGGGCCCATAGAAAAAAAAAGAATTCATAAAAGAGGCTCGCTTCGTGATTTTCAAATTAACTTATTCACCAACTTCTCAAATAAGTTGAGAAACCTATCAGCCCTCTCAATCCTTTCCTCATGTCGCTGCTGTCTGGCTACCTCCTCATCGTTGGCCTTCCTTTTTCGGGACACACTCCTACAAAGAGGAGCGGTTTCTTCGGACGAATTATCTGCCACTTCTATTATATCCATGAAGGAATAGTTGTCTGTTCTGGAAGCGATGTCCACAGCATTATCCATGCTCGAACATGTCGCTGGAGGATTTATTTCTGGACGTCTGAATAGGTGTGTTTAATGACCTGCTCTAGATTACTCTGGAGCAGAAAAGTGCAAGAAATGCGTTCATTGAGCTTCAAATCTGCTCTAAACTGAGCTGGCTTCGTGTTCAATGAGCCTGCTCCAAAGTGAACTTGATTACTTTGGAGTAAGATTTTCTGCTCCAATATCTTAGTAGGTTCAAATTAGAGCAGAACGAGAAAAAACTGTCAAAGGGCCAATTTTCGTAAATATTTTATGTGACAATGTGGTGTTCCGAAGTAGATAAAGCAATGGAGGCTTCCTTAGCAGAGGAGATACCTGCGACTTCGAAAAAAGATACGGAAAAAGCTGTGTGGGTTGATTCCCAAGTAAAAATGTTAACATCTTGACATTAACGGTCTCAGAAATATACAAAATGATGTTCAATGAGCAAGCCTGCTCCTTTTTGATCTGGTTTGCTCTGAGAGATTTTCTGAACTGAGCTGCACTGCTCTACTCTGAGCCAATTTCTGGTCATTAAACACACCTAATAATAACTTATCCATGTCGTCAAAATACTCCCAATTTTTTCGACTGTTCCCACTTGTGCTGTTGTGGTCCTTAATTTTTTTGTACATGGATTTAAGACCTTTCCACTTTCCCATACATGGCTCCGCCGTAAAACATTTTAGGCGAATTTTCTGCATTTCGGCAGATATTTCCTCCCATACTTTTTTCTTTCGAATAGCTTCAAAGCGACTCATATTTTTTTCACATTGGTCTATGAGGCATTTTATGTCGCCTGGGGTCCATTTCCCTCCGGTTTCGACTAAAATATTTAAAACAAATAATATTAAAAAGGAAATCTATTAGATTATACATTTCTTACAAGTATTTTGTTCCATCTTGCACTTTTTTTCTTGTTGTTGTTGTTGTTTTAATTTAATATTGCCGGCGGGCGTCACAGGAATGTGACTTTGTGGTCACGGCAACCAAGGCCACATTGACCAGTGTCTCAAGCTGAGTCGCAATCCAAGTTGATAGGTAGTTGTGTTTGTTGAGCCAACAAACAGGCGGGGGCCAAGCAAGTGCCAGCAAAAACAATTGGCCAAAATCCACCAGCTCCAGAACGCGTCACCCCTTGCATTTGTTCTTTCTATCTGCAAAAAGAGCATAAAACATAAAACTAGCCGCAAACACAAAAATTATATTTCATTAAGAAACAAAATAAGAACTTTGTTCGCAGTTTTACTCTTAGCGGGAAATAGCTAACTGCAACCTAAAAGTACCGTAACAATATTCACTAGCTATGGTACAGTCTACTCGAAATATGCAACAGCATCCAGAAAAAAACCCAGGCTCACCTACCTGAATGTTCCCAGTAATAGGACCAATAAAAAACTCACAAAACTATTTGCAATAAACTAATAAAACTGGCTGCTGAGAGAGAACTGTGTCTTTTTTTTTCTTAATGGCACGCTTTGGAGCGAAATATTTCAATAACTTTTGACAACTGACACTGACACTGACAGAAATATTCCTTTTATTCCACCTCCTGAGACTGGTTAAAAAGAATGCGTTCAGAATATTCCAAAAGCATAAAGGAACGCGGAACAGAATATTCGGAATACGGAATGTGAATAAAGAAACGCTTATCGAGTGTTCCGAATATTCGGAATGAATAAAGTAACACACCCTAGACTTGGATTCGGACAGGCCCTTAGTATATCAAAAAAATAATAATTATAATTCAAAATATGTTTAGCAAAGGGCATGGAAAACGTAAGGAGAAAAGGGAAGTTTTCCCTAATGTAAGTAGGTATTAGGTCGATTGGGCCCGACAGTCTGTGACGTCACAGACAATAAAGTTTTTGGTTTGTAATCGGGTTGTTGGGACGGTTTGGTCGGTTGGCCAGACATCTCTGTCTCTGTCTTTCTCTCCCTCACAGCTGTTGGGTTGGGACGGTTTGGTCGGTTAGCCAGACATCTCTGTCTCTGTCTTTCTCTTTCTCTCTCTCTCTCTCTCACAGCTGTTGGGTTGGGACGGTTTGGTCGGTTAGCCAGACATCTCTGTCTCTGTCTTTCTCTTTCTCTCACCCTCACAGCTGTTGGGCCGGTTGGCCAGACATCTCTGTCTCTGTCTTTCTCTTTCTCTCTCTCTCACGGCTGTTGGGACGGTTTGGTCGGTTGGCCAGACGTTATGGGCCGATAGCGCCATCTGTCGCGAGAATTTGGTAACGTTGGAAATTTAATGAATTAAAAAGCAGGCTGCGTGGCTCGAAAATTTGAACCGGGGATCGACGGCTTTAGAGGCATGTATGCTAGCCACGGGGCTATCAAGGCTTCTAGGTGTTGCTATTTAATTTGTGTATACATGCTTCAGAACGGCTGACCGAGGGAGCGATCTAAAAATAGAATTTAAGTTTTCTTTCGGCTGTGCTGATAAACTAATTTGTGTATACATGCGCCTGAACGATCAAGCGATCTAAAATGGCAGGCGGAGCTTTTGGTCAACTGCTCGCCGACCGAATGAGTGTAGATGAATATGATTGATAAGAGCTTCCTGCTATGTTCTTACATTGGGGTTTCGTGAAAATTTTGGATTGGCCGCCGATACGAGTTGTGTTTTGTTCTTTTGTTTTTTGTATGATAAATTGTATTGCCGGGGTTTATGTTCGCCAGGTATCGAGACGATGGCTCAGGCGTATGATTTAGCGAATAATAGTGCTTAAAAATTCAGACCATAAATAAAAAAATAAAAATGTAATTACAGTCAAACCTGGATAAGCGAGAACTGGATAAGTGAGAAAACTCTATAAGTGAGAGTAATAGCCAGGACCCGTCATTTTAAGCTCCCAAAACCTCTATTAGCGAGAAACAGAGAGAGTAAGAGAGAGTCGTTTTTCCCTCATAGACCTCCGTAAGTGAGACTGCTACTTATCTATACCTCTATAAGCGACAGTCGAGCTAGCTTTAAATGCGTTGGAGACGGTCCATCAGTACTTTGAATACGCGGCGGTTGTTGATCATGTAATATTCGACAAAATTTATGAGTTAGAGAAAAACATTCAAAATACAAAAACAGAAACCCAAACGAAATTGACGGATTTTCTTAAGTGTAAATAAGTTCTAAATAAAATAAAATTACATAGTGCATGAATTTTTGTTTTGTTTTCGTAAGCATTTAAAAATACATATGTACATAATATATGTTGTGCATATCATGCACATAATTTTATCATATTACATATTCGTACTTGCTGTGACTTGTTATTGCTGCGTACCCCTATAAGAGAGAAACGCTACCCATGCATACCTGCATTAGCGAGAAACTCGGGTTAGTGAGAAACCTCTATAAGCGAGAATGAGATTGTGGTCCCTTGAACTCTCGCTTATCCAGGTTTGACTGTATATATCATAATCGAACCACTTACCTAATTAAACCAGCGAAGTATTTAAGAATACAACAATATATATAAGGGTGTCATTCAATAAAAGATTTAGTATATCGCTATTTGTATTTAAGTAAGAAATAATGTTTTGGTGTGAAACAATAAGACCTGGAAACAAATTTTGTATTTGTGAGGGGGCATGGAAAAACTTCAGAATTGTTAATGTAACCGTGGATTCTCAAAATATCTTTGAATTATATATGACACCAGTAGATGGTAATAGGTGTCAAATACTACGTATGAGAAGTGGAGAGCCTATTCCAGATGTGCTTTATTATACTTTCAAATTCACACCATCACAACATGTTAAATTACAAGTTCGCGGTAATTAATAGAACTTTAAAAAAAAAAAAGAAGAAGAAAATTAAAAATGTATTATTATTAGGAGGCACGATCGTATTAATTGGGGAATCTCCAGACGGTTCAATAAGGTTCAAGTCAGCAAATCATTTTCCAAATAATTGTGTTTTTGCTGATGAAGATGATTGGAAATGGAGTCATCCCATGAAGCTCAAGCTCGAGAAACAGCTAAAAACCCTGAGTATAAATTCTATGGAAGCTGAACATATCCATTAGTTTCTTTTAAGAGCGCAGACTATTCACACGCTACACGACAGTAAATCAAAATGCTTTCAAACTGTATTTTATTTTTAACCCTGTTGGTATTCTATGCGAATGCGCAACCAGTACCGCTATATGTAAATCTTATGAATGATGCTGTGAGCAACTTAGATTTTAAATTAAATCTTCCAAGTAATGATCAAGTACAAGTTGGTTTAACTTTTCGATTACTAACATATACTAATCGAAGTGATATAAATAATTCATCATCATCAACACCATTATCACCACCAACAACTGCACCAGAGGATTTTGAACCTGGAAATCCTAAGACGAAATTTGCAACTGTTGAGGAAGCTATCGAAGGATTTAGGCAAGAATTAATTAAAAAGGAGTTGGATATTGCTGGATATATTGAAAGCAATAACATTTTTTATAGACATTTCATGCTTGAATTTGATGATGATATTTCAATAAGAGTTCGATGCACATACGATAGTGATTATGAAGCTCGCTCATTAAAAATATCTTGTTATGAGTATCATGAATTTGAAACGGAGAGAATTTTAAGTAATGGCGAGGTTGAGCTAATAAAACAACATGATCCTAACTATAAAACTGATGTAGACTTACTAGATCTACGTACAATGAGACAAACATATCAAATGAATATATCTTAAATAAGAAAAAGTAAATTTAGTGTTTATTCGACCACCGTCTTAGAAAGATGAATATTGAACAATTTTTAAGTGAATGCTTTGATATAATGTGCGATGAACATAAAGAGGAAATAAAACATCATTTAGATTTTTTGAAATTATTTGAAAATGTAGATAAAGTGAAATCAAAATATGGTGAACACTACACAAGCTGCCCATGGTCTAAAGATGATGCAACTGAAGGTCCCGATACATGTCAATGTCATGATGTGAATATATATTTAAAGAGAGTGTTATATTTGATGAACTTCTATAGAAACTTAAGGAAAAGAAATTGTCTATCTTGTTGTGGAAGCTGGTTAAAGTAGGGAGAGAGAAACAAATAACAACAATGATTTCCGAAAAAAAGGATCATCACCACCACCAGAGATACATTACATGCTATTGAAAGACACCGCTTCCAACAGAGAACCAACGAGCTAATATTGAATGAATATCATGGAAAATAAATATATATAATACTAGATTTAATAATGGTAAATAAAAAATAAAAATTTGTTTTGAGATTTATGTTTATTTTATAGATTAGTTATACAATGTGTTTTTTTTCATCAAGTTCTTCTACGTGCTATTGTTTGAAATTTTTCTATTTTATAATACATCATTTTTATTAATCCAAGAATTGTGTTTTGAATCAAATCCTAACCATTTAACATATACTTTATCGCCTTTTCGTTTTATAATTTTTTCAACTAAGAATAAAGTAGGATTTTTACTTTTTTGGAGTTCGAGTTCATAGAATCCGCCTTGTATTGGATTACCTTTATAATCTTCCAAGAGATATGTAACTGGATTTGTTAGTTGAATTTTGTTGATTTTAAAAATTTCAGCTGTCCAATTTGGTGTAAAACCCTTTTCAAACACATGTTTGTATTTACTAATTCGAACAAAATCTCCAATCTTATATCGAGGTTTCGGGGCTATTTTTATGTGATTATATGCTGTTGAAATAAGTTGTTGTTCATTGCGACTATTAACCTCACAAGGACGCATTTTTATAGTACGATGTTTCTTCATATTATATGCTGAAATTAGTTTCTTTACAACATCAATCCATCGATATGATCCTCTAATGCTAAATTCTTTCCACATCATAGACTTTAAGGTTCTGTTAAATCGTTCAACTATTGACGCCTTAAGAGAACTATACGTAGAATAATGATTGATTTTATAGTTTTTCATAAGCTCTGCAAAACTTTTATTAAAAAATTCCTTTCCATCATCTGTTTGCAAGTTTTTAGGATGTCTTCCATCTTTTAATATCGTTCTCATAGCCTGAGTAACTTCAGCTCCAGTTTTTCTCTTAACAGGTATAGCCCAAGCATATTTAGAGAATGTGTCAATAACAGTTAGTAGAAAGGTGTATCCATTATTTTGAGATGCATATGCACCCATTTCTACCAAATCAGCTTGCCACAGATCATCCAGTCCTTTAATAATTACGCGACGTCTTTTAAAATTCCTTCTAGCGGAGTTGTGCAGTTCATTGACAACTGTTTTCTTACTCATTATTCTTATGCTCACTCTTAGGAGTTTTAATTGTAAGTGATTCTACATCTATAAACTTCTCTAAAGTTGAATTAATATTACTAACATTGAGATCAATATATTTCATTGTATCATCAATAGCTTTTTCTATATGATTTCTCAATCCTTCTATTGTTATATCTAATTTAACACTTAGATCATTATTTTCTTTTACAATTTTTACAATTTTTACAATTTCGGATTGAAGATATCTAGTGGTGATATCAACATAGCTTTTATTTGCAGCATCTTCATCTTCTATAGGGTCCGCGAGATATTTAATATTTTTTAATTGTATGTTATAATCCCCACTTGTTGTTAAGGCGAATCCTATTCCTGGCTTTCCTGATAAACCAGGTGGACCTCTTTCACCATCAGCTCCAGGCGGCCCTCTTTCACTATCAGCTCCTGGTGGACCCCTCTCACCGCGCGGACCCAACAAACCATGTTTTAAAAATTTCGCGCTCGAACGTCCAAACTTGTCAACACTCATTGTTATTGTAAGCGTAGAAGAGAAGTAACTATTCTATTTATTCAATAATGTTAGCTTCTTTTAATTCTTCTATTATAGCTATGATCTCATTATTATGATTGTTATGCCCTGCTTGTTGTGATGAGATTAAAAGTTGCAATATTTCTACCAATTCATTAGCATCATTTCAATATATATAATCAATATTACTTTTAGGTAGTTGCATTAAACCTTTACCTTCATGTAAATTCAATTTGCTTATAATATTTGTAAATTTATACCCCCTATTTCCATTGATTTGATTATTAGGGTTATAATTTCGTCTATGTGCGTTAGAGCTAACAATAATATTTGTATAATTTTCCAAGTCTTCCTTAGAATAAAAGCTTGCTGCGGGTCTTTTCATAAAAAGCAATTCACATAAACCAAGTGTTATCTTGTATTCTTTTCCATCAATTATAAAATTCTCATTCTTGATTTCAAGGACTGCATTTCCTATCTTCCACTGATCATCATCATCATCAAAATATATACCATATATATTATCAATGGTAGGGCTATTGTCTGAATATAATTTCATATATTTATCTACTATCATTTCTTTAAAACTTAATTCTTTTTCAACAAATGTTTCTGATGTCGGCGGTGTTGATATAACAGATAATACATCATCATCATCATCATCAAATGGGGAAGAGCGTTGTTTTTTCATTAATGGTGTACTGGTGTGTTTTATTTTTTTAGATGTTTGATTCAACTGACTCATCAACAGCTCATCATTTTCACTCTTTGGCTCATTTTTTACATCAATCTTATAGTTTTCCTCAGCTTTTGTAACAAGTCTATGGAGTGGTTTTGTTATAGGTTTGAATGTTTCTTCAAGCTGAGACTCAGTATGAATTTTCCCTGATTTCAACATTTTAAATTTCTTCCTCAAAGAATTTCTTATTTTCACTATATTCCTAATAGTATCTTCTTGATGTTCTTTATCTCTTTTTGTTTTCATTTTATGAAACTGCTTTAACTGCTCTCTGAACTGCTTTAACTGGTCTCTGAACTGCTTTAACTGGTCTCTGAACTGCTTTAACTGGTCTCTGAACTGCTTTAACTGGTCTCTGAACTGTTTTAACAGGTCATTGAACTGCTTTAACTGGTCTCTGAACTGCTTTAACTGTATTTATATATGGATGAATGTATCAAATCCTTTTCGATACCGACCTTTATTAATAGGATTGTCTTTATCTATCACTAGAAAACCATATTTATCTTTCCAACTCTCGGCGCAAGCTTGTTTAAAAACATTGAATGGCATATCCGTATTGACATGATCTTCATAAACATGATTAAGATTCATATCATCTTGCTTAAAAAGAATAATGAAGTTGGCATTATCACGTATTAAATGTTTCGGTATACGTGTATATGTTTGACAAAGGTAAAAGCTATCCACATCATTATGTCGACCCATACAGAAGTATGCACGAATATTATTTTGCTTATCGCAAGCAACGTCATCGAAGATGAAAATTGAATTTCGTTTAGCCTTTTCTGGTGCTATAACATCGCTGTTGTCGGAGAATGCGTAATAACCCATTCCTGATATTGGTTTAATTAATTCTTCTAAATGCTTGTACTTGGGTTGATGTAATGATTTTGAATAAATATAAATATTCTCGAATCTTAACCCATTTGAATGTTCTATAAGGCCAATCATAAGATTTGTTTTCCCACAATTTGATGGTCCTACAATTATAGCTCGTATACTCTGGGGTAAGAGCGCTCCATGTTTTTTGTTTAAGTTGTTTTCGTTTTTAAAATCAATATTTACTATAGGTAACCCCATCTGTTGTTTTACAAATTTCATTATACATATATAGGTATATAAACCTTAACATAGAAAGTTATTACTTCAGTTGTCAAGTAAACGTTTCACGTAGGGAATCTAAAAGGCGAATCACAATTTCGTAGCAATTTCGAACAAACCAATGGCAACAGTAGTCGAACCTTCAAGATACTCACAACAACTAATATAATTTTACAGCAACACGCTTCTTATATATCAGTTGTAATACAACCTTGGTTTGGTGCGCATTTAAAACTCATGAATGTTGGAACACAATAAATATAAAAGGTGTATTGGAAAAGGATTACTAAATACAGCAATAAACACTTTACCATTTGAACTTCATCTCCCTGGTTATCAATACTGTGGCCCCGGAACAAAACTACAAAACAGATTAGAACGTGGTGATCCAGGTATAAATCAACTTGACACAGCCTGTAAAGAACACGATATTGTATACTCACAACATAAAGATAGAGAAAATCGACATATAGCTGATAGAATTCTAGCAGGGAAGGCTTGGCAAAGGTTTAAATCTAGCGACGCTGCAGTTGGAGAACGTTTAAATTCTTGGCTCATCACAAACGCGATGAAAGCAAAAGTGAAATTTGGAATGGGTCTAAATAAAAAGCAAAAGAAGAAGAAGAAGAAAACAACAAAATCGAGAATATCACTTCAAAATGGAATTCGTGAAGCGAGAAATATTCTAAAATCACTGAAACCGACCTCAATAAGTGATGCAATAAATCTTGCTTTGGGTGCTACAAAACCCATGTTTCGCGGTTATAAAAAATCAAAAATAAAAACACCTCGTGTTATTCCTATACCAAAAATTGGAGGAATTCTACCATTGATTCCAATATTTGAGGGGCTTTCTGCTTTAGGAGCATTAACAGGAGGAGCAGCTGCAATAACCAAAGTAGTTCGTGATGCTGCTGATGCTCGAAAACAACTTAAAGAAGCCAACAGACATAATGAAACAATGGAAGCGATCGCTATAGGCAACACTGGTAGCGGATTGTATCTAAACCTTATAGAAAGGGTTTAGGACTCTATTTAAATCCACCATCAAAAAACTATTAAAAATGCTACCCAAAAGACCACTTAATGAACTCGACATACGTAGAGCTGCTAAGAATTTACCAAACTTCAGAGGAGTTTTCATGCGCGACAGTCTTCCCAAAAAAGCAAGAAAGAATGAATGTGGTATTATAAATTTGGACTCTATTTCTGGACCAGGAACTCATTGGGTAGCATATTATAAAAATGGATCAAAAAGCGAATATTTTGACAGCTTTGGAAACTTGGAACCACCTAAGGAAGTTATTAAATATTTAAATAATAATTTAGTATACAATTACAACACATATCAAAATTATAACACAATTAATTGTGGTCATTTATTTATGTTTAGAATTTTTGTTTAATCGTTGTAAGCCATAAATAAAGCTATATATTTTTTTTGCTAATCAAAAACCCTCATTTTATTTCCAACAACCATGGCATTAACATTAACTTTAACCGGTAATTCATCTGTACTAACAGCTGAGTATTTTCCGTCTTTAGAGTTGAAAACTGATTATGTTTGCGGTTTAATTGACTTTCAAACGTATAATTCAATCCCTAATGTTGATAACAAGAACAATTTACTTCATATTGAAAACACGATTATTAAAATTCCTGAAGGTTCCTACGAAATTAATGACATTTCCGAAAGTGTTAATAGAGAATTACAAAAAATAGATAGTGAGGAGGTTATATTTATTAAAGCAAATAATAATTAATACTCTCAGAAGTGAAGTTAAAAGTTCAGGAAAAGTGTTTTTTGATAAACAAAAATTCGATTGGCTCCTTGTTAGGATTCAGTAAACGGATCCTTGAACCTAAGCTTTTATATGAATCCGATTTATCAGTAAATATAATAAGAGTGAATGTAATTCGAATTGAGTGCAATATTATATCAGGCTCATACATAAATAACACAAAGGTTCATTCGCTGCATGAGTTTTCTCCTCAAGTAGGTCCCGGGTATAAAATAATTGAAGTTCCGAAGAATGTTACTTATTTACATGTGAATGTTAGTGAGATAAGTTCACTAACCCTGAGACTTATCGATCAAGACAGTGACTTAATAAGTTTTAGAGGAGAAACAATTACTATTCGACTGCATTTGAAACCTCAACATGATAATATATAATAAAGAATCTAATGATAAATATAAGATTGAAAATACACAACCCAGCAGTCAATCAACAACTTCAGACAGGAGAAGATCAAAGTTATCATTAACGAATAAAGAATTTTTAAAATCTTTAGGATACATTTTGAAACAATGAACGACATTTTGGATATTACTCGAGGTATTGGCTATGATGAGAGCATAACTAAGATGGATTATCATACGTATTCACCATTCATCACATCCTACAAGAATAGTGATGAGATTCGAATTGCCGTACAACATCAAGACCTTTATGTTTTACCATGTGAAAGTTTTATTTACATTGAAGGAGCGCTGACTACAACAAATGGAACAATATCAACAACTGCAAAGTTAGTAAATAATGCTATAGCCTATCTTTTTGAGGAAATTCGTTATGAGCTTAATGGTGTGGAAATTGATAGAACGCGAAATCTTGGAATCGCTACAACATTAAAAAATTACATATCATTGAATCAAAATGAAAGTCAAATGTTATTCAACGCTAGTTGGTCACCTGATAGCTCGATTGCACCTGCCAAGGGATTTTTCAATTTTTGTGTGCTTTTGAAATCATTACTGGGTTTTGCTGAAGATTACAAGAAAATTATTGTAAACGCTAAACACGAACTAATATTTATACGAAGTCGAACAGATGAAAACGCAGTAGTATCACCAACAGATGATGTAAGCTTAACAATTTTTAAATTTCAATGGCGTATTCCACATATCAATGTTGCCGATAGTTTAAAACTAAACTTATTAAAAGTTATCGAAAGCGGTCATCAAGTAAAAGTACCATTTAGAAGTTGGGATCTATATGAGTATCCATCACTATCCCTAACAACTCATCATACATGGTGTGTTAAAACGTCTTCACAACTAGAAAAACCTAGATTCGTTATTCTAGCCCTCCAAACAGATCGCAAGAATAATAAATTAAAGGATGCCAGCAAATTTGATCATTGTAAATTAACAGATGTGAAAGCACACCTCAACTCAGAATCATTTCCATATGATGATTTAAATCTGAAATTCGATAAGAATACCTATGCTTTACTTTACGATATGTACATAAAGTTTCAACTTTCCTACTATGGACGACAGTTTCAACCACTTCTTTCAAGGGGAAAGTTTATAAGCGACGTCCCTATCATAGTTCTTGATTGTTCTCATCAAAATGACACTCTTAAAAGCGGTCCTGTAGATATAAGGTTGGAATTCAAGACAGCTGAAAACATTCCTGCCAACACCGCAGCCTACTGTTTGCTGCTTCACGATCGAGTAGTTGAATACAGCCCGTTAACAAGCGAAGTACGAAAAATCATCTGAAATAAAATGTGTGTAATTGTTGATGTGCAAGGTTTCAAAGAAGACAATAATAAATTCATAGTGAAAGAAATGGCTCTCCTAACGAATGAAAATCAGATTCAACACTTTGTGTTTCAACCGCCATATAAACTTCAGTTATTATCAACAAAAAAAATTAATGAAGCGAAGTGGATAGAGCGCAATCATCACGGACTTTCTTGGCACTCTGGTTTTATTCCATACTACAAACTAAAAACCTTAATTCTACCGATGTTGATGGATGCAACCATTTATGTGAAAGGAAGGGAAAAACAAAATTGGTTGAAGGAAACATTTGGTCAGGACTTAACCGTACACAACATGGAGGAAGAGTTGCAGTGTCCCAAACTATAATTTTTAAGATATCAATACCCCAATATACACCGTTGTTTAATGCATCAAAAAGCTTGTGCTTTAGAAAATGTTTTTATGTTAGCAAAATTTATGCAAACCCAATAAAAGAGAAAAAAATTCAAGAAAAATGTGTTTTTTATTTTCTTTTTCCTTAACTCACAACTCAGTATAAAAATTAGGTGTTGCTGCAGCTTTTGAAAAGATTAAATTATATAAGCTTGTGGATGTTACGAGAAAACCTCCCTCGTTCAGCTTTGCTATTGTGTTGGTTGATATACCACTGTACCGTTGTGGTAAAAACACCTGGGCTTCCTCCAGTTCCAAGACAACCCGCTCACCAAATCTTGCGGAAACCTTTCCACAACTTAAAAAAGCGTAAGCTTTTAAAGGCTCCATATCTTTCACTTTAAGAAGAGGCTTGTAATTGCAGGCGTTCAATTCCTCCAAGGTGATGAATACCTCACTTAAATTTGATGTTGACTCCATTTGGTGGTGGTTATATAATTTGAAGTGTTAACAGTTGTAATATTTGAGGAAAACTAAGCTCAGAAAGTGTGCTATTGTGTATTTATACAGGTTTTTATCTTTTTTTGTGTGTTAATCAACGAAAAACAGAAAGGCAAGGAAACCACACTTTTTTAAGTTTAGATAATCAACCAAAAAAAAATGAATATAAGGAAACCACACTTTCCCTAATTTTTTATCAACAAAAAAAATAAATATAAGGAAACCATACTTTTCCGTAATTTTTTTAAGTTTGCTGATTATCCAACAAATAGACAAACCACAGGTTCCCTAATGAAAGAATAACTGATTAAAACATTTTTTGTTTTTTTTTTATTGTTTAATTAAAAAATATATGTAATAGATATATTAGATACATTTACAAGATATATTAGATCATTTAAAAATTGACTAATTCTATAGTGCCCCCAAGCGTAAGTATTTATTCCATCTGGAAGGATAAATCTCTTATCGTCATAAGGACTGAGAGCAATTTTATTAATGTATTGGGTATATAAAGTATGTAATTTTGATCTAATTGTAAAAATTCCTTCATAAAATAATTTCTTTTTATATAAGCTTTCCTTATAATTATCTAAACTTAGTTTGTCCACAACACTTCTTTTAACACCTTTAGCTTTTTTTATATCTTTTTTATTTTCTATACTCAAAGAATACATTTTAGATCTCAATCCTACAAACTCTAACATAATATTACCACAATTTTCATCTTTCATTAATCCCAGTATTTTTTATTTTTTAATGGTATATTATATAAATTATTTTCAGCATATTCAGAAGTATCATATCTGTTTTCTATATCGTTTATAATATCATTATAAAAATCATCTGTATATATAGTATATATGAAAGAATCAGTATCCATGTAATTCAAAACTACGTTATTTTTGTATTTATTTTTTATACAGGGTGTCCGGTAAATGAAGGATAATCCTGCAACTGCGATGAGGGTAGACCATGTCCTACTATATGCTAGAATTTTAGTTTAGTAAAAGTCCTACGGTTTTCGAGATATTAATTTTTTTATTTTTTTTTTTGAAAAAACCATCCACATTCAGTTTTTGTCACGCCATTTCCACAAATTATAATTTTTTACAGTCAATTTTTTTTACAGTATTAACGGATAATATGTGTCATCTAAAACAGTATTTCGTTTTTACCTTAAATGTTGCAAAATACTCCAAAAAAAATTGTAATGAAAAATTGCCATACAAAAAAAAATGTACTATGTAAGTGAACCGTACCAATCACTTTAAAAAGTTGCTCGATAAATGCCAATTTTAAAATGCTAAATTGTTTCACATTTCTCTTTTAATTTTTTTTTATGTTAATTTAAATTGATGAAGGTAACCATTTCAAGGACAACCATTTCAAGGACGAAAAAATAGACTAAATAAACTGAATGTGGATGGTTTTTTCAAAAAAAAATAAAAAAATTAATATCTCGAAAACCGTAGGACTTTTACTAAACTAAAATTCTAGCATATAGTAGGACATGGTCTACCCTCATCGCAGTTGCAGGATTATCCTTCATTTACCGGACACCCTGTATAGTCATAGTGAAACTCATACATTTTCCACTTCGAAATTTCTAGTATCGTAAATCCTAGATAAATGGGTTTGTTATATGTTACACTTACGCGGTTCAATTGAATGGCTGCCATATTAGAAGTAAATTGAGCCAAACTATGGAAATTTGGTTTAGCTATAAGCGCTCGCAATCCTAAACGCTTTTGTTGACTTTCCCACTGTGTTACTATTCTAATATCCTTTCTTTTATCAATATTCTCCATCGTTTTTCCATAAACTGCATTGTTGAGTAATTTAAAGAAATTTTTTTCAAAATTGGTTTTCGCTTTTGAACGATGGAGAGTATTTAGATCAATGTATTTTGTTAACCAATCCGATTGTTTAAATTCTAAAACTCTATGAATACATATTAGTTTTAATCCGTTTACTAAACATTGTTGAAGATTCCTATAATGTATGATATATTTAGTTTTATCTGATAAGCTAGCTATCAATTTAGTGGTTTTCATTCATATGATGTAGGCATTTGTTTTCAACACAAAACGGTAAATCATTATGTTCATCGTGAAGAGACGACGGATATTCCAGACTTACCTCGAAAATATATCCCTTTTCAGATTCCGCGGAGATAGACATAATATCGATATCAGTTTTTCCACCCATTTGAATCCTCCGTACGGTAAAAAGAATGACATAGCCCATCCATATAAATTATTAACGTCAAGGTACATTAAAAATTTAGAATTTTGATCAGGGTTAAATTTTTTCGCAGAACTCGAATCGGCGCCCCGTCCAAAATTTTCACGAAACCCCAATGTAAGAACATAGCAGGCAGCTCTTATCAATCATATTCATCTACACTCATTCGGTCGGCGAGCAGTTGACCAAAAGCTCCGCCTGCCATTTTAGATCGCTCGATCGTTCAGGCGCATGTATACACAAATTAGTTTATCAGCACAGCCGAAAGAAAACTTAAATTCTATTTTTAGATCGCTCCCTCGGTCAGCCGTTCTGAAGCATGTATACACAAATTAAATAGCAACACCTAGAAGCCTTGATAGCCCCGTGGCTAGCATACATGCCTCTAAAGCCGTCGATCCCCGGTTCGAATTTTCGAGCCACGCAGCCTGCTTTTTAATTCATTAAATTTCCAACGTTACCAAATTCTCGCGACAGATGGCGCTATCGGCCCATAACGTCTGGCCAACCGACCAAACCGTCCCAACAGCCATGAGAGAAAGAGAAAGACAGAGACAGAGATGTCTGGCCAACCGGCCCAACAGCTGTGAGAGAGAGAGAAAGAGAAAGACAGAGACAGGGATGTCTGGCTAACCGACCAAACCGTCCCAACCCAACTGCTGTGAGAGAGAGAGAGAGAGAGAGAAAGAGAAAGACAGAGACAGAGATGTCTGGCTAACCGACCAAACCGTCCCAACAACCCGATAACAAACCAAAAACTTTATTGTCTGTGACGTCACAGACTGTCGGGCCCAATCGACCTAATACCTACTAATGTAACCTAGAATATTAATCTTATTGTAATAATACTAATGTATACTAGATAGTAAGCAACTTTGTGAACGGACTCGACGCTCCCCTCAACCAATCGCAATTACCACCGGAATATTTAAAAAAAATTTTTTCCAATAACGCTTTTTTCGAAAATATTCAGACTTCCACCCCAAGAATTATTCCTCTTCAAAGAATAATTCTCTTTTTTCAAAGGGGGAAGGAATAGCAAATACCAACATAACGCAGAATTCGACAATAATTTTTTTTTCTTTCCCATAAACAATCCATTTCAAGCTTTTGGACAATCCTTCAAACCCCGAGAATTATTCCTCTTCAAAGAATAATCCTCTTTTTCAAAGGGGGAAGGAATGTTATGTACCAAAATCCCATCCAGATTTTGGATGCATTGCATTAACAAAATTAGTTTCATAAATTGCGAAATACCCCTCAAAATTCATGACATAACATGTACGAAATTTGAGGTATTTCGCAATAACGGAAAATCATAAAAAGATGACTCTGCGATTTATGATTGGGCGACCACCCGCGCGTGCACCGTCCCAGGCACATGCAGACAGCAATTATGCTGACACGCGACATGTGTACTGGAAAAGTCCAGACGGGCACGGTCAAGGTGATCGGGACATTGGAAATTCCAAGCCCCGACCAGGGGACTATAAATACCCGATCAGTCGCTGAAGAAGAGTCGATAGTCTTTTGGTTCTTGTCGTTAGTCTTTTGTCTTTGACCTTTTGCCAATCTTGTGTCTTTTGTCGAAAAGTTAAGTCCGAAAGTTTAAAAGTACTTAAGTTCCCCCCGGAAAGACTTAAGTATTTCTACACGGGAGTCGAGAGTCCGAAATAAGTGAACCTAAATGTTAGAAACAATAGACTTAGTGCAGTGTATTAAGTGAAGAACAATATAACGAGCATTCTAAGCCAAGATCGTGTTTTGATTGTGATTCCCCGGTTAGGAAGTTCGAGCATAACTGCTACTCCCCGTCCAGCCTGCCGATCTCGAGAAGTTAAGCATTCCGTGCTGCTTCCGAGATAGCATCGAGCCAGCATCAGCGAGACCCAGGAGCAACATCAAATAAAAAGAGATTTTATTCCCGCAACGGAATAAAACCTCAATTGTTATTGTACGCATACCCCTTCGCGATGAATTGAGCCTAAGGGCGCTTGCATTCCATAGCATAAACAATAATGTCTTCTTACAACCCTGTGTATCGCTTGATGTATATTTTAACTCTCCTTTGGTGCGCCTTCCGAGAAATCATGACAGGCTCCAAATTGGTCCTCTGAACTGCCAATTTAGCAGCTTCAAACGTACTGTTCTTGCTAGACTGTCCGAGTAACCAGTTATTTATATAGCTAATGTGTAATTGGAAATGTAAATTTCTGTACTAAGCTCACTTAAATAAATAAATAAATAAATGAAACTGAGATATCAACGACCTCCAACAAGGCTCCAAAAGTACTTTCAGTAAAAGGAAAAAAACCAGTTTGTATGATTGCAAGTGCAAAACGTGGCCAATTGACAACCGTCATCGGGTGCTGCAATGCAGCTGGATGTTTTCTTTTTCTTCTTTTCTAATTTTTGCAAGAAAAAAGATACACCCAAAACTTCTTAATGGAAGTCCGCCAGGGACTCAAGGAATGTGTACTTCGAATGGTTGGACATCAGGCGAAGTCTCCTTGAACTGGATGCATTTCTTCGTTGAACAGGTGCGTCCAGCCGCAGGCAAAAAGGTCTTTTTGTCGTTAGATAATCATGAGAACCACAAATACTATCCTACTCTTTAGTTACGCCAGAAAGAGTAACGCGGTGATAGTATCTTTAGCAACGCTTTCTACTTCCAAAGTCAACCTATGGATATTGCTGTGTATTGCCCATTGAGAACACAGTTTGAACGGGAAGTCAACAGTTTTCAAAAAACTCACCCCGGTCGCATTATTAACCAATACGATATAGCCAGATTGCTAGCACCAGCTTTTCTCAAAACTACAGTGCACGGGTTTGAACGACCGGGAATTTGGCCTGTAAACAAGCATGCTTTTGGTGATGAGCATTTTGCACCAGCCGAGGTGCTGGCAAGCACATCCAATTTAAATATTCTAGGTGACACTTTAGCTGTGTTTTTTTCACTCGGGTCAGGTTCTAGTTCTGTGTCAAATGAAAAAGACGATGTTGGTTATAAACCTAGAAAAGGATTTTTGTTTCCTAAAGGTTGGTGTGCTTGCCTTTCAGAAGTAACAAATAATTGAAATTTATGAAGAGTAATGCATACAAACATGTTTTATTTCACAAAAATTAAATTGAATTGCCGGAATTTATACCCACTTTGCGTCAAAAACTTAATCCACAAATTTACCTGGTTAAAGGTTTGAGTTTTGGATATGTAAAAATCATGGCAATTTGATGCACTTTTCACAAATTTACAAATCTCGATATAATATACATATTTACGTGACGGCTTATATAATGTTTTCCATATTTTCGCTGTCACAACAAACTAAACGTTCACCAAGGGCCAATGCTACCAACAACGCAAATGAAAGTAGGTCTATAGCGCAATCTGGTGGAATATTTTCGAATTCATCCTGCAGTTCTTAAAACTACAACCCGATAAATCTCCGGGTTTCATGTGGTTGTTGTAAATATTTCTCTGTTAAAGCAGAGAACTAGAACCTGACCCGGGTGAAAAAAACACAGCTTTTGTCCCCATTGGCAGGAATTGATTTACCTGAGTCCGTTATTGAAACTTCACTTTGAAGTCAATCTCATGATCAATCAACTTCATAGGCAAATTCTACTCAACAATCGGATTCAATCATAAATCCTATTCAAGAAGAAAATTCACCTATTTTAGGCTCTGTTAATCCTTTAACTATTTCGTTGTCCGGTGAAGTCCCAGGTCTTGCCCGTTCTCAGTCTCAAGACGATGTTGCCATTGAAGACCGTCCTTGCACTCCTTCCTACAGGATCTGAAACTACAAAAGACACCCAAAGCAATGATGTTCTCGCCGCTTCTCCCAAACCTAGATGTTCAAATACCTACTACTCGTACTATAGTCCTTCAACTTTAAGATCTATACCTCAGCCAGCTAAACCAACAAAAACACGTAAACGGAAGTTACAAAGACTACAATACTAACAAGTACGCCTGTATAAAGGAACAACAGATACAAACATTTGAAAAAGCGAAACTGAAGACTGCTATGAATTCATTAGATGACGTTTCGATTAAAGCTTCTCAGAAGACTGCTAAAGCTAATTAGAAGACCGTTAAACCAAAAATCCCTGCTAAACGCCGCGCCGCCGCAGAGCCAGCAGCTGACGACAAGTTTCAGCGACGAACCTCTCTCTCTTTCCGCCAACGACTGCTCAAGTGAAAGCTTGTATTGAGTTCCCGAGAATAAATCCCAATTAATCGGAATCCCAAGTCTTTTTTTGTCCGTCCTCAGTCCGGCCAAACCCTAACATTACACATATCTAAAATGAAATTTTAAAGAAGTGAACACTACTCTTGGTAACGTTTGGTGCCAAATTTACTGCATTATAACTCCGACAATGTTGATTAAATTAGTTTTAAAATTTAATTTAATTAACTCTCATCCTGTGTTCGAAAAAACTACCATACAACGTGTTTATGGGTCAAATCAGCCCAATATATTTTTATTCGTTATTGATACATTTAACATATTTTAGAGCAACATTAAAATGTTCTTTGGATGTTATTGCACTATACTGATTGCATCTCTTAGATTATTCCGAGCTATTAGGAAGTTGAGAGCAAAGTTATTAGCGCAATCTTTTAGGTTCGTACCGTGAGCTATCAGACAGATAGGACTGTTATTCGTAAGTTAGTTTAAAAAAATGAGGTGAAAAATAACTTGTTCTCACAGTCAAGTTGGTTTTTTATCTGACGAATAAAATTCCTATTGATAAATCGGACCTTAATAATAATAATAATAATAATAATAGTAATAATAATAAAAATAGAATTATGACGCACTTCTCAGGATATTGCTGGAAACATTCACCTAATTCTATACCTTACAGGCATGCGAATTTTGGCTCTGTGGATCCTTCGCTGAAATTCCTAAATAATGTAGATAAATATAGAAATAAAAATAAATAATTAAACCATCGGTATGTGCTTTCCAGACAAATAAAATTTTGGTAAAAGGGGCGCACATAAGTTGAGAAATATTATTGGTTATCCTTCCTTGACATTAGTTTTTACTTGTTTTTTGCTTAACGTATGTTTTAATCATCCTCTTAAATTCAAAAGTACTGCGAGCGTAGTTTATGTTTTCTGGCAAATTATTATCCCATCAAAAACATAAAATGTAAAAAAATGCCAAGTCTCGCAACGCAGTTCTTCTGCCGTAAAAAGTTGTGAAATCTTATGTAAAACCAAGTCAGTTAAATTAGTTAGTGCCTATGGAAGCACCTATTCAACAACTTTGTTATAAATTGTTATCTAATCAATTACCTATCAACATTTATAGTGACCATATCAATATTATACATCTTTATTTCTATAATAATTATAATTACTTGGAAATTGCACGGCCAGTATTTTAATTAGTAAATTTTTAGTTAGTTTTTAATGGGATCTCATTTCTTTTTGTAGGCCATCCTCCTTTTTTTTAGAGGGTAAGATACTATACATATTGTTACAGAATTTGCCCCTCGGTAACAATATTAGGGGGCAAATTCGGCCTGCGGTGGCGTTGTTGAGAGGGAGACTTAATTTCGGTTTGCAAAAAAAATTCAGAAGAAACTCCCCAAAAACTCGGCCGGCCTGGCGATGTGGCAACCCTGCCTCACGGCTTGCTGGCAGAGTTAGGCAGGGGAACTCACGGCAAAGACTATGGAACCTTCGTTACAAAGACTGTTCACTCCTGCAATTTAGATTTTCAGTTTTTGTGACCTTGGTACCGTTATTCCTCCCAACCCCACGATTTTGCTAGAGGATGATACACTGCTTAAGCACTTTGGTCGAAGAGAGAAGAAAAATTCAGAGGCGGGGCTTGGAATCTGAAGAAATCGGTACAGTGTTACAGGGTGTCAGGACTTGCAGAGGAAATATGAAAATCCAACCAAAAGAAGCACCCTGTCAAACCGATCGCAAGAGCGCCTCACCATACAAGCGCATTTGCTTCCTGTACTGAGCAAGAGCGCCTAAGAAATCCTATGGTGAAAAAACGTAAACAACCGAATCCGTGTACCCCTTCAATGTGTGGGTCCGGCAGTTTCGTTTTGCCTGTTCCTATTCGAAAAGCACGGGCGCCCTCGCACCTACACAGTCTCACAAAATGCAATGCTTGAGCAGGAGCGCTCCGTTAGGTGAACTCTCGCTTCATGGTGTTTGCCGCACTTCTCCCTATTGCCGTCCTTGTTCATTATTAGGCGATTTAAATGGGGATTCGGACTTGGAACAAACACGGCGAATTTTTCTCTACGACTAATGGGCATTTTGTTGTTGTAATTTTCTGAAAATTTTCCATGGTGGGGGTAAATTGCGTCGCAGAATTAGAGTGAACATTCTTTGTAACAAGGTTCAATATTCTTTGCTCACGGCCGGCGAAGCCTGTGAATGTGTGCGGGTTTTGTCGTGTAAGTGGCTCGATCGCGGAGAGATGAGATGTTGCAGCAACCCGCCGGTGTTGCTGAACTCGAAGAGTGGGTCGCAGGGGGCCCGGTCAGCGGAGCGCCCGGCCCAGCTGATGGCAAATTTTGCGTGTTTCGAAATTTGTGCAGCTGTTTCTGTCACCCAACTCGATTCTCCCGGCACCAAATAAATCGACCAAATTCCGGTGCACTTTCCGCGATAAGAGCACGCAAATTAAAGGGCACGGCACTTACCTTAGGGCCCGTGGGATGGCCTACTCGGGCTTAATTCGCTCCCGGATGGAGGCCTTGGCTCATCTGGCTAAAATGCACTAAACCCCTGAAAATTGTTCGCACGGGAGGCACCCGGGAATAACCAATGAAATACCGTGTTACACTTATGCGAGCACTTTATTTCTATAGCCACTCGTACTCAAGTGCGACACAATTCCACAACGTCGCTACAATAACTTTTCGCTATTACAACTTGTAAAAACAATTCTGACAATTTCTACTTATTTTTACTAATCTCAGGTACAAAAAAAGAAAACGATCGCCGAAACCACGGTCCGCTCAACTTGCCGGTCACTTCCAAGGTTCCAAGATGGATGGGATCGTCGACCTCTCTCAGCTTCCGGCCTTGACATTGGAGTTTTTCTCCACAGGCGCTAGGGGGAAAGAGGGGACGTTCTGAAAACTTTCCTGCAAGAGGTAAGATTATAAATTGCAACGAATAAAGAGGTAATTCATTCTCTATTGCAGGGACTGCAACAATATGTTGTCCGTCAGCTACTGATTTTCTTAAAGCCCACTCTCTGTCTCTATTGATTTTTCTCAGATGCATTGATGTATTTTTCATTTACTATAATGAAATTTCGGGATTCTTCCTTTTTTTCCTTCCTCTATGGGCTTAACGCTAACTAAAATTCAAAATTTGAACAAATTAATCGACTTGGCGGGGGCACTACCGTGCCCCCAGAACGATTCATAG
Organism: Machimus atricapillus; assembly: GCA_933228815.1. NCBI lineage: Eukaryota > Metazoa > Arthropoda > Insecta > Diptera > Asilidae > Machimus > Machimus atricapillus. The sequence goes on from OW121785.1 coordinate 48,618,473, forward strand.
CCTACTACATTCATCCTTTCAAAATTCAATCGCGGCCAGTGGGCAGTGGCAAGCATGAGTACAAGCACATGCATTATTTTTTGAATGAACGTAATTTTTAATAAAATCACTATTTTTATTAAATATAATGAAATTTCGGGATTTTTCAGTTTTTCCTTCCTTTGTAGGTTAAACAATAACTGTGTTCAAAATTTTGAGCTTGTGGGTCTGCTAGAAGTACCTTAGAATTTTGATGATCGGTGAGTGTGTCAGTGACAAAATTAAAGAACTTTGACCAGCGATAATTCGTAAACTACTGGTTCAAATTTAATGTAATTTGGAAATACATATGCTAGCTATGTAATGCCCTCTTGGTCACTGAAAATTTAGGCTTCTAGTTTTTTCCGCAACTAAGTTACAGGGGGTCGAAAATGGCCCGAATGGCTTCGAGAAAAGGTTGTTACGGCCGTGCGTCGACTTGGCGGGGGCACGGTAGATTGCATTATCAAAACTAAGCATTAAAACGGTATTGTCATAGATTCAATAAAAACCGAAAAAAAATGTCAAAGTTTGAACGGCCATATCTCAGTCAATTTTCATCAAAAAAAAATGTATAACCCGTCATTTGGTAGGAAATTTTATATACTTGTTTTTCTATGCTGCAATGTCTTTCCTTATCTCTGCTCAGAAAAAAGTGATTTGCATAAAGGTAAAAAAAAAAAAATTGAATTTTTTGCATTTTTTTGTTAAAAGTTTTTTTAATATATTTGGAACTAAAAATTTTTTTAAATTTTTTAAATAAGCCATTTCGATATAAAATCATGTTATCTACGAAATTTGTCATGCAAAAAAATCCCAAATTTTGCTTCGTTTTCGAGATATACTCAAAAAACCAAAAGCGTTGAATTTCCCCTCCTATCTATAATTTCCACCCCTCTATAACACTCCGCGGTTTTTTCATCCTTAATAACCAATTGAACGATTCATAAAATAAAAACCCATCAACGTTGTAGTTCCTTACCATATATATGACATAATCAATAGCCTAGATAGCGACTTTGATTTATTATAATATTCCAAAATGATTTTATTTTGGAGTTCTCCTTTTATTGGCCATCCTTGTTGGACGTAGGACATTATTTTTCTGAGTATAGGATCTAATTTTGACTCTCTCTTAATTTTTTCAAAATTAATGGACAGGTTATCAGACAAGTTAAAGGAAGTGATAATGAAGTCTTCCTCTTCTTCGGATTGACCTGGAAGTGGTAATCGGGAGAGACCATCAGCGTGACTCATTTGAGACTTTTTTTTTATATAAAATTGCACACCCCGCGGGTGTGTGCTCTATTATAGCCTAACGCGCCAGCCTCAGTTTTTAACGATAAAAGTAATCATATTGCTGGCAATTTCGCAATAAATAAATTTTTAATGTAGCTTTTTGGAAAGATGAGATCTTGTTCTATCAATTGATACCATTTTTAAATTTAAAAAAATATTTTTTAAGTCTTAAATTTGCTTTTGAAAAACAACATGCGTCTCCGTCTCCGTACGTATGTGTGTCACGCTACAGGTCGCAATTCTTGACCGATTTTCCTGATTTTTGTTTGTATATCTTCGAAATTGATCAGAATATTGATTATCAAAATGATGCCTCTCATAGTTTAATTATTATAAACAATTATGTAAACAAACTCGCCGATTCCCGTGCGACTCGTCTATTTTTCCTTGCAATGGGCGACTTACGGGCCCGGTGGTTTTTGGCTGCGAGGCGTCGAGGGTGAGGCTCTATTTGTGAGGATGCTAGGAGGGGTATCGAGAAAGCGACTTGTTCTTGGATGTCTCCGGGGCCGCGCCGTCAGGGGTGAGGCTCTAATTGTGTGGGGGTTGGGCGCTGTTGAGTCAAGCGAACGAATCGTGGGGAATATGTGGGCTGGTGTGGAAATAATGAGTTTTTGCACCAAAAACAGGTGAGATAAGTCGGTGATTATCTCAGCTCTCGCACATACATAGACCTATTTTAATTTTTTAATATATGTTGTCGTCAAATAACATAACATAACACTTCTGGTTTTACCAACGATTTTGTATTTTTTGGTAGACAAAATCACGGCCCAACGTTGAAGTCGAGCTGCTACGGCTGGTGTAGATTTATTCGGGTTGGAATTTTCTCGTAGTGGCTGATGATCGCTTTGAATTATAAAATCATTGGCATATAGGTATTTATGAAACTTTTGCACAGCGAATATTATTCTTAGAGCCTCACGATGTAATTGTGAGTAATTTTTTTTCCGATGACTTAATGTACGCGAGGCAAACAATATTGGTTTTTCTCTACCGTTGACTAAGTGCATGCGGCATTACTGCTCCGAGTCCGTAAGGAGAAGCATCCGCAGAAACAATGATAATCTTATTCGGATGATATAATTCGAGGACGGAGTTTTGTAGTATGAGATCTTTGCTTTTTTTGAAGGTTTTATCACAATTACATATTTGACCATAAGAACGGAACGCCTTTACGTAATAGAGAGTATAATTCCCTTAATTCGGTAGCATCATTATAGGTCTGTTTGGTAACTTTGGGTAAAAACTTTCATATGGTAGTGGGGATAAACATGAAAAGTTACCAAACGACTTCAGGTAAAAATTGGGTAAACCGTGAAAGGCTTACATGTGTGCGTAAAATGTCGAAAGTGATAAATTTGGCAGAAGAACATTACATTATCCATTATTCTGTTAAAGAACACAAAAGTGATATACTCGTATATGACAGAGAAGCAACAGGCTTTACTTTATTTATTAGAAAATTTGTTAAGTTCGAGCCCCTCTTCCAAAAAAACAAATAGGATACAACGCAATGACAAGAACCAGCAGATACTGACAATCAGTCGGTGATTTTACACAAATTCACCGAGCTCTGCGGCATGAGTACAATTTGGTGAGAGCTAGTAAAAGGGGAAGTGCTGTCACGAGCTCATTTTTACTCTCCTTGGAGTTACCAAAGAGTTTCGGGTAAACATTTTTAAACGATTTTAAAAACTTTCGAGTTAACAAACAGACCTTATGAATGTATCGAAAGTAAAATTTAAGAGTCCCAAATATGCTTGTAATTCTTCTACACTTTTAGCGGCAGGTGCCTTTATTATTGCCTCTGCTTTCTTAGGACTCCGCCTTATTTCATTATATGAAACTACGTTCCCTAAATATTCAACCTCAGGAGCAAAGAAAACACATTTTTGAAGGTTGAGTCGGATATTATGATTTTCTAAGCCAGTAAGTACTTCTATTAATACTTTTTCACATTCTTCCTGGTCCTTGCCGCCCAAAATGATGTCATCTAGATAGCCAAAAACTTTTTCTAGACCATGTAGGACGCTATCGATAATACTTTGGAACGCAGAAGGTGCGCTAGCAATGCCGAAAGGAAGACGGTTAAATACAAATAAGCCTTCATGGCTATTTACTACCAAGTAACGTTTAGAATCTTCCGAGACCCCGACTTTCTGGTAAGTCCCAGTTAAATCCAGTATACAAAAATATTTACAGTTGCTGAGGTCTGCGAAAAGATCATCACTCCGTGGAAGTGGGTAGTGTTCCATTTTTACACATTTATTTATTGTTTTCTTGAAATCTACACATAAACGGCTCGAATTGCCTTTTTTTGGAACAAATACGATGGGACTAGCAGTTTCGGCATATTTAATGGGAGAAATAATTTTTAATTTGACTAGTCGATCAAGTTCTTCCTCAACTTTCTTTCTCAAATGGAAGGGGATAGCATAGTTTTTGTGAAACACCAATTTATAAGACTCATTAGCGAAAATTTCGGCGGTGTAGTTCTTTATGGGCTCATCTAAATTATTAAAAAATGTTCTTGGAAATATTAGGCTTATACCCGTATTCTGGCGTTGTGACCGGTCACAAGTCACAAGCTCTTGAGACATGATATGATGAGAAATGTGTACTGTTGTTTGTGACTGATTAGCTGTTCGGTATTCTGAAGTGCTCATCCCAAGAAAAGTCTCAACAAATTCACCACCGTGTCACAAACTTGAATTCACCGGACTCCTGTGACTCGCTTGTGACTGGTCACTGCCAATTGCCAGAATACGGGTATTAATTTCGAAATTAATGCTTTATTTTATAATTCATGTAATTTTTTACTTGATTGTTGCCCATTAACAAAGTTAAAACTAATTGACTTACATGAAAATTCCTTGCAGAGTGAATTTCGCCAATTTGGGGATAAAACATCTAGCCATGGACGACCAAGAATAGGAGTAAATGGTTTTTTTGTAACGACTACTATATATTAGTTTCAATAATGCGCCACTTCTTTCATCACTCGGCCACTTAACAAATACATCAAGGGCACCTGTGATGTCTAGACTATCACCTGTCACTACCTGCAAAGGCTTATCAAAAGTTTTAAGCTCAATAGACGAAAAGCATTTCAGATAGCCTACGTAAAGCCCGCTTCACACGAGGCAAGTTTCCTTGCTGGATTACTTGCTGGGAATTCTACCGGCAACTGAGCTGGCTGTGGAGACGGGAAGTGACGTCACTGCGGGCTCTGTTGCTTGAACGCATGCTGGATTCTACGGATAGAACCTGTGCTATTTTTTTGGTTTGATTCTCTGCTGGATTTGAGTCAAAACCAATCAAAGTAGTATTTTATTACGTGGTGACATGCGCATTAATAATTTCTGCAATAATATTACTGTCAGTCATTTCTGTTGACATGGTTGACATCTGTGCACGCAACAAAACCCACCTAGATTTGGAATCCAGCTTTGGAGCTCGCATGGTGTGAAGCCAACAGCTATCACGACATCTAGCATCATTGCATGCTTGAAAACTAGCAGCGAAAACAAGCAGAAAATCCAGCGAGTAAACTTGCATCGTGTGAAGCGGGCTTAACTGATGATGGATTGACCCGCTCCACTATCGACTTCCATTGCGATCACTTGGCCTTGCACTATCACCGATGTGATTAACCGTTGATTGTCGCTAACGTTGTGCACGTGATTGCAGATTTCTTGTGAGCGTTCCGACGGATGACTGTCCGCAATGGGCTTGGACTCGGCTGCTGCCTCCCCGTTCCAAATGCTGCTAATTTGGGTTTTATTTCGTCTACATATTTTGGCGAAATGTCCTCGGATTTTGCAAATATGGCATGTTACATTTAATGCTGGACATTGACTACGGTGTGATGAATTTCCGCATTTCGAACAAACAGAGTTTAGCTGGCCTTTAGGGCTAGGCTGACCAGATGACTTTGAGCGAGAATTAGTTTTGTTTGAATACTGACTTGGCGTTAATTGACTATTATATTTGCTCGCTTTGACTGTATTCTTGATATTAGTTCTCTGCTGGGTCTGCGACACAAGATTGGCTGATAATGGTTTTATCGTTGACGATTGTTGCGATATTATTTCAAAACTTAATGCTCTCTCACAAACTTGTTCAAACGTAACGGTGTCATCTTCAAGAAGTTTCTCTTGCCATTTCACATTCCATAAGCCACAAACAAATTTGTCTCGAAACGCTTGATCGAGGATTGTTCCAACTTTACAGTCTGTGGACAACAATTTAAGGCTTACAATGGGTCGTATGCAAAAAAATGAGTTAAATCTCAGAGTTTGAGTTAACTAACTTTATCTCATTCTCTGAGACCGAGCAACAACGGTGAACTCGTACTCACTTTTGTATGCAAAAAAAATAGAAAATACTCACTTGGTCTAACTCATTTCTTTTTAGATCGATCTTAAAGCTCTTACACTTAATTTAGATCACGTTTAGCTTAGACACGGTGCAAGGTGATACAATCATGTCTTCCGGTAGTGATAGTGAGGGTTTTGTTTTTCCAGAAGCGAACAATATAAATATTTTTTTAGTAAATGAGCTAAAACAGTATAAAATACTGATAGACAAATCACAACTTCCATCTTTTAAGTTGAAAAAACAGGACGCTCTGGGAAAAGTTATTGAAGCTTATAAAACAACATTCGGGCGCGTAATTTCTGGAAAGCAAATTAATAAAAAAGTAGCCAATATGAAGTCGCGGTTAAAAAATAAAACGAATCTAAACAAAACAGGAAATAAGAAAATTATTTTGAAGGATTGGGAAAATGTCCCTTGCTATTCCACTCTGAAAACCAGGATCTCCAACAAATCACAAGAAAATTCTCATTTTTTCTTCATTTTGTAATGCTCCGCCACGGGTTTCAGTCGATTCTCCTAAGAAATGTTCTGTTAACAAGTGGACACTATTTTCATTGAACCGATATAATTGACGAAAATCTTCACTATTAGTACCTACATCTTCTTATATATTCTTATCGAAAGTGCGAAAACAGGTAAAAAGTCTACCATGTCGATGGTGTTTTATAAACTGAGTAACGTGAAACCCATGCTTACTTATTTTTAAGCCTAATCTCGAAAAAATGAGTACTTTCTCAGTATTTTGCATACGATTCATAGGAGTTACTCGCTGTGAGCTTTTTAACCGAGCACATTCTCATACTTTGAGTTCAGTCTCACCACATGAGATCTGTCTTGCGAGTTCAATATTTTTTTTGCATATTACTTTAAGCAATTGCTCGATAATTTGAGAAAAGAGCAATTACTTTTCTTTTTGCATACAACCCAATGTATTCAGTTATTGACTCATTATCTCGTTGATTCCGGCGATAAAATTTAAATCTTTCAGCTATCGTTAGTTTTTTTTTGAGCATATACACTTTTCAGCGTTTTAATAAGCACCTCATATGTCTTCGTATTTGGTGATGCCGGAGTAAGTACCGTTTTTAGCGTTTTGTATGCTTCTGGGCCTACAACGGCAATTAATAGAGACACTTTCTTGCTTTCTTCGACGTTATTACATTTCATAAACTCCTCCAATCGATCGATATATTCACATATGTCGTCGCCCGGGACATAATGTTCAATTGATCCGATTAGTGCAGCCATATTTTTAACCACAATTTTTTGCTCGTCGATTTTAGACATGTGCTCGCTTGGTTAGATTTTCTCAAAGTAGTGTGATGCGATCTGATATTGCTATCCACACCGTAGTATTTTGTTATTGGTTTACGATTTGATAAACCTTACCAGTTTTTTTTTCTTCCTCGTTATCCTCGTCGCCAAATGTTGTGATTTCCTAATAGGGGGTATTCAAACACTACTTGGTTTTAATTTCCTAGTTTATTCAGTAGTTCACCAATTCACAGTCAGCAGAGAACTGAGTATATTCGAGAACGAATGTAAAGTTCGATGTGCACCTAACGGGTGCGAAGTGTAGGGTTACCATTTACTACTATATAAAATAACTATATTACAATGATGAATGGCTTTAACATCTTCGTCGAGCAACACGTGAAGATGATCCAAGATCTGCTCGGCACCGTTCTGTTCCTATCTGAAAGAATGGCTCGATGCGAAACATCACAGGGAGAACTCACCCCGAGCGGTAAAATCGTGGCACAGAGAATTTTCATAGAAATGGGGTAGAGGGTCCTACGCAAAACACGCTCAGAGACTTAATCGGGTCCTACACAAAGAACCCTCAGAGAGTTAATCGTTTTCGACCCGCTGGAGTCGCATGAAGTCTACGAAGACCCACGGTGAATGTCTTTAACAACAACCATACAGCGCTTGAATTGCCGTATATATCAGCCCCTTCAGCTGAACAGACACCTCCGAACTCTCCAACACCCATGCGACGCCTTGACATTCCCTAAGCGATGAGCTCTGCCAAACTTGACTCCGCTTTATCCTCCAGTTGTACGATTTCGCGATATTTTTACCCTGGATAAACAAGATAACGGTTTACCAAATTCCGACGACCACCCCGGCGAAACTAAAGCTTTCACCCTCAAGAGTTCACCGGAACACAATCATGTCGCATCTACAAGCGGCAATATGAAACTGTGGCGAAAATTAGTGGCTGGAATGTCAAAATCAAGACGTTATATCTTGTACCCTTTCTGCAAAACACATCGCTTATATTTTACGGCACCCTCAGCGAATCCGGTCGGTTTGACTATAACCGATTGTCTAAGCGCATTTGACGCTCGATTCAGCAACAGAATGGAGAATAACTCGCCAACATCAAATAGCTAGGATGCGTACAAGCGCACCTACAGAGTATCTTAAAGAGTTCGTCATAAAGGTGCAAGAGCTGGCGACATTGGCGTTCGAGAAAGACCCTACCACCACTCGAGAGGCTGTGTCACTAGCGCAAATCATCGATGGAATCGTGGACACTGAAATCATGCAAACTTTTCACCGAACGCCACAGGAACGCTCAAGGGGGAGGACGAGGTGCAGTTCCACTTTCTGTGGAAAAATCAGCGACTGGTCCATAGACAGGTCCACCCACATACGCAGGAACGGTAGCTGCACAATTGACTCCACGATACGCTATGATGACCTCTACGAGTAGAACCGCTAATGCAGTTTTCGGCAGCCGGGCTGAACCGACTGATTTAAATGGATTGACGCTAACCTTCTGGGATTAGAGTTAGCTGAAAATAAAAGCCCCATCATCCATGTCAATTCGTCGACAAATATCGAAAATCTGTAAATCGAGTCATCGAGAAATTATTGGGGTTCACTGCAAAATAATTTTCGACACCGGCGCGAGCACCCTCAATTAATAGAGACTAGCAAGCGAAATATTAAAATACGGCGAACGAATACAATAATATATTATGTAGATTTTAGAGCATCACGGGGGAGCTCATGGAAGTTCTGGTAATAGTGGCGACTCCAACTAAAATCGTAAATTTTGCGGCGTACCAGCCATTCCCCTTCGCAGCGATACACGATCAGTGTATTTTAGGAATGAACTCTTCTTTCTCAAAGGTAGATAGGCACGATTTAAGCAACCGTCTTCTGCATATGGGAGAAAATAGAATAAAGCTCTAGGGCCCAGGGGCAGCGGAAATATCGGACAGAAAAGCCGCGGAAGTTGTTATTTCTCCGAATTGAAACGCTCCCATAGCCCCCAAATTATCAGCATTACCGAGATACTACTTTGTAGAACGGGCACGGAGAGCTACGAACTCTTTGTGGCCCTGACGTTGGTGTGAGGTTCGCCAGATGCCGTTTGGGCACGTATCTGCAACATGTCTAAGAGAAGGAAGAATATTCCCCCTAACATCAATTTTGGGCGCGGGGAGGAGATCAGTGTGTTTAACCCTCCGATGGGCGAAATGGCGGTGACAGATGAACTACCGAACGAACGAACTGTATGAATTGTTTGTCGCCTCTAACGGAAGAACAAAAGAGTGCCCAACTTTCCAGGTAACATTACTCAGCTTTCTCCCAAGAAAAACAAGATCTGGGACGTACTGGTATATTACAACATCCACACCCCTGGCGCGGGGCCGATTAAACAACCTCCCCACAGGATGCCGTTTGCGCGGCGCAGACATTTTAAGGCAAATGTTGACGTTAAGGGTTATAATTCCATCCATCAGTCCATAGAGCTCTTTAGTGGGCTTAGTAAAACAGCAAGAGAGTCTCCGATTTTGCATATATTACCGAAGGCTAAATGCGGTAGCTAATAAAGATTCCTACCCTCTGCCACGGATGAATTTGATGCTGGACGCGCTAGGCAGATCGTCATGGTTCGCCACGTTGGTCCTACAATCAGGATACTGGCAGGTCGAGGGAAACAGCTGACCGGTGAAAAACCGTCGTGACCATGCTAAATTTAACGGCGATCGCGAAACCCCTCACAGGAAAGAATATTAAATTCGAGTCGTCCGAAGAACGTGGTAGCGCCTTCTCCAAACTCAAGAAGTTTCTGACGTCGACACCAATTCTGAGCCAACTCTTACAAACAGGATAATTCATCGTCGATACCGATGCCAGCGTCCCAAGTGCAAGACGGACAGCATCGTGTGCTGAAATATTATAACAAAACCCTCAGCGGCGCCGAGAAAAACTACTGCGCTACAAAAAGGGAGCTTCTTTCGGCCGTAAAGGGGATCAAACACTTGGCCCCTATCGCCTCGGACGGCCTTTCACTCCGAGAACACGTTTCGCTGGCTTACAAATTTCAGATAACTGTCAGACTAAAAATTCGAGTGCTCAAGAATTTGCTATTTAGAGTTGTTTTTGAAAATGTAGCTGCCTGCCTGACCCGTAAAAAAACCCTAGTAATTAGCGAGCAGGCAGAAATCGCAGCAGAAAGGCGTCTTGCGCAGGAAGGGTAATAAAATCAACCCTTAGAAAGGCGACGCGACGCGCCTCGCTTATCTCTTTAGAAAATAACATCATAAGTTTTAGATATATATTTACTGTAACTAACATCTGGCATGCATGAGAATCAGTTGGACGAGCGAAGATTTGTTATTTAGTCCTCATTCAGTCAGTGGTTCTTAAGTAGTGAGTTTCGGAGTTTTTAGCGAGTGAAATTAAATTAAAGTGAATTGGATTAGAGATCTGGAGATTTACCAGGTGGGTTGTTTGGACTACTATTTGTTGTAATTATTGTTATGGGTTGTTTGGACTACTATTTGTTGTAATTATTGTTGTGGGTTGTTTAAACTACTATTTGTTGTAATTATTGTTGTGGGTTGTTTGGACTACTATTTGTTGTAATTATTGTTGTGGGTTGTTTGGACTACTATTAGTTGTAATTATTGTTGTGGGTGTTTTGGACTACTAGTTTAAGTATTGTAGTGAACTAGTGTGCATGATAGAAGTGACTTTTGATAAATAACCAATTAACCGTCCCGTGGGTGAAGTTATTCACAACTTATTGGGGGGTATCTTGGCACAGGTATGTCCGGGCCCTACTCAGGTATGTCCGAGTAGCCTGCAGTGTCTACAGGTATGTCCGTTTTCACTGTAGGGAGGTTCCCCCCAATTTGAACAGTTATGTTCCCCAAAGCTCCACCCTTGACTCAGGTATGTCCGGGTTCGGGGTGGGTGCGATTCAGGCACTGGTATGTCCGTGCCAGGCACTGGTATGTCCGTGCCCTACACTGGTATGTCCGTGTAGACCACTCGCTCAGGTATGTGCGGGCATTTTATATGGACCCCACGGGATTATATTAACTCAGCTGTAGCTAGACCCCACTGAGTCTTTGTAGTCATATGCGTGTTTTTATCTCTTTGTAGGGAGCGGATAGAGTCGTCGCCCGGAAAATAGATGAACAGTATTGCGAAGCCACCAGAAAAATAAAAATAATAAATACCTTGTGTTTGAGCTTCAATAAATTTTTAACTTTGTGTTTAACAAAATTCTATACTCTATTACAACTAGAATGTAAAATTGCGCAGTGGATCGAACGATTGCAGGAATACGTCTTTGCTGTCCCACATCGAGCCGATGCCTTGTCCCAACACCTTTGCGAAGCAAAAATGACGAGACAACAAAAGAACGCAAACAATTAAGAGTTTGCGCCGTTATAGCTCAATGGGATATGATGAAAGCGCAAAAAACCGATTCGGTCATGAGGGAGGTCCTAAACTTGCTGGCGAAAAAGGATAGGCCTGCGAGAAAAGATCCTAGTAGCACCGACCTCCTCCTTAAATCCTATTGGGCCATTTTCTCAACCTTGAGCTTGGAGTAAGATCTTATTTGCCGAAAATTTTGAGACGGAAAGGGGGACCATATGAAAATCTAGTACCATGCGAGTCGAAAAAGTCCATTTTGCAGTCGTCACACGACGAACCAGGGTCAGGAACTACGTCCTGAAATGTGGAATTTGCCAGCAGCGAAAACGCGGCTGCCCCATTTGAAGGCTTGCAATTAACATATTGGACCCTTGCCAGTGACAACGAAAGGCAACATGTATGGCTTAGTGGTAGGCGACTATTTCACCAAGTGACCTGAAGCCATACGCCCCGAGAACAAGGAAGCGGAAAGGGTAGCCGATGCTCTTACTGCAAACGTTTTTAGTAGATTTTATCTTCCCCTACAGTTACATTCTAGCCAGAGAAGCTTTATCGGCTATGTTCAAGGCAGTTATGCTACAGTTTCGCATCGACAAAACCCATCCCACTGCCCTGCACCCTCGGACGGACGGAATAGTGGAGATGGTCAACCGCACGCACGCTCTTAGGCTTTCTCTCTAAATATGTCGCGAAACATCAGAGAGACTGGGATGAACATCTCCCATTCTTAATGCTCGCGTATCAATCTGCCATCCACGATACCACCGGCCTAACCCCAGCGAAAATGACTCAGCCTTAGGACTGGAGAGCCTCCACCTAGCAAACAGGAATCCTTGGAATACGAAGAAAAGCTAACGACGCAACTAAAAGTAGTATACCCGTACACAAGCAGTAGATTAGCGGAAAAAAATCGTCTTACTAAAAACCGATATGCTCTTTCAGCCCGTGGTTCACCCTTTAAAAATCGTGCGATAGTTAGATTATAAAAGGTCTTTCCATAGGAACATAACAATTTTGTATTTTAATACAAACGTACCTTTGAATGTTTTTCATGACCTGTCAACGTTAAAACGTTAACCAAGGTTAACATTTTTGTCACGGTGAAGCTCATCAACAAGCAACGTTTGAAAATTATGAAAAATTATTACCGCAATTCTGAGTCGATGGTCACAACTTTAAAGCTATGGTTTCCTATAAAGCGGTAACGTAATGTAGCGACTATAATATTACGGTGAGTGGCGTCACAAAAAATGTTTCTATGGAATACCACGGTAGTGGTTTCCAAGATAGCAGTAAGACCGACGTCACGTAAGATTGCGCGGCCGTCACATTTTTAGCGGGAGCTGGTTACGCTAGACAACTGTTTGTCAACGTTTTTTATCGTCGATAGTGACCGAAGCGGTGCAGACGTGTTTAATATTCAAACTGACTTTGAATTCTAACTTTACAACTACTGTCACCGTCAAAGTCGCCGTATTTTTGTACACCGTTTTGCTTACGTCACTCACCGAAATAATACGGAGGTTATATGACGATACCGCTTTGTAGGAAACCGTAGCTTAAGAGCGCTTATTCCAATTTCGTTGTAATAATCGTCCCACCAGGCAGGCTGTGCGTATTATAGTGGATAAATTCGAGTCAAAATATTCACCATTGGATGTTTCAATGCCAGTGAGACAACGCAGAGGTCGGATCAACAGGGGTCGGAAACAAGCCAACAAAATGAGAAACCAAATTAAGCTTAGCTTTTTCTTCATACATACTCTTAGTTTTCACGTAGTTAATTTATTTTTCTTAAGTTAAGATTAAATACGAAATTTCAATTTCTTCCGGGTTTAACAAAATATATAATAATGACAATAACTCACTCGATTCGGTCCAACATCGCAATTTCCGTCTCAAGCGAGTCGAAGGCTCTCAAGAGAAAACCTCCGCCGTTCCTGACCAGCCTGAGGTGGCCGAAACCGTTTTTTCCAGGCGCGTTGCGGAAGGAAATGTCAACAGCTCAGGCTGGTAATTAAAATAAAATAATCAAAACATAATCGCGAATAGTTCAGGCACGGAACTCACTCGATCTGGTCCAAAATTTCGATTTCCGTCTCGAGCGAGTCTGAGGCGCTCGTGAAAAAAACCTCAGACATTCCTGGAGCAGCCTGAGGCGACCGAATCCGTTTTTCTCGTCATGTCCGGGAAATTCCAACTGCTCAGATTGGTCGTTAAAATAAAATAATCAACCCATTAAAAAAAACTCAACGAGGGGGGCACTACTTTCACCCAAATTGCCATCCATTAGTAATGTTTTATGGTTTTATCTCACAACAGACAATAGATCGTTTTTATTAAGAAGTGGCTGTAATAAATTAATAATTTGTGCTAAATGAGTTATTTACTAAGCCGATTTAGAGTGCTATCTGTCTAGGGTTGTTAAACTCTTTACACCGTTGTTTTGATGGATTAAGCCCTGGCACACATACTAACCAACATAGATTATGTAGCAAACATTCGAATCTCTCTGCTGCACTAAGCTATGCAGATAAAAAAGGCATTAAAAATGCCGCTAGACAACTAATGTTAGTGTTTGTAAACCATAAAATCTCAATGAAAAAATCTCGCTTGCTTTTTATTGACATTACATTAGTCGATTTTCGGCAAACCAGTCTGGGTAGATTTCATTCGTTTTTAAAATACAAGTTTTAATAATATTTTCTTTAATATAAGGTATTGACAAGTCTTTCTCAAAATAATATTTATAAATTTCAAAATGAAGATTACATACACGATAAAAATAGTCCGATGGTGACTGTAAATACAAGGCTTTTAACTGACTGTTAGAATAATCCTTATGACAAATAAATGTTTCAGATGAAAGACATAAACATTCATCTTTGCACTTTGTCATAAGATGTTCACATTCCTTACATTTAATCTTTTTTATAATTTTTTGAAATATTCCATATCCAACGTAATATCTTTTTGCATTTTCTTCTATGGAAACCTCGTTCATTTGATCTTCTATTTCAAATTCATTTATAATCTTATTTAATTCTTCATCGCTATTGATATTATTTAAAAACTTAATTTCGTTTTTTGATTGCTGACCCTCAGTCGCCAATTCGGGGTCATTCCAGTCAAGCATTAAATCTTGGTCATGTGCGCAATTTTGACATGGTGATTCCAGCATTAGAAACTTCATGGACATGATCCTTGCAATGATATGGTTAAATTCGTATACAGATGGATTTTTATTATTACCACCTTTCGCACGACTCTGAGCAAAGAGATTTTCATTTGGATCTTGATTCACTCTCGAAATTAACCAAAAACTGATATCTCGATCCTCACGGTCAAATATATTTTCACAAAGTAATAAAATAGCATTTATAGTTTGCTGGAAGCCATTTATACAAAAACTTTTTTTCTTTTTAACTAATTTCAGCTTTTCCACAAAGTAAACATAATTTTTTAAATAAGTATGAGAAATATTGTTGGGTTTGATTGGCTGTTTATATGGATTTCTTTCTGCCAAATTACTGCTGTTCAAACTATCAAATAATTTATTCATATTTGAAAAAATTAGTGCCGTGCTTTAAGCTTTTTTCGAAACTTCTTTTGAAAATAAATTCATATCCAAACAAGTTCGTATTCCAGCAGCTAAAGCTTCAATTAAAACTTGTGCAGCTAAGGAAACTCTCATTTTAGCAAAAGATGTTGGACCTACATACCTATATGTTTTCTTGTTAATTTTGGACATATTTTAAAATTTACTGACTTTGAATCGATTTCATTGAGTTCTGGAATAACTTCCCAACTTGCAATGCCTTCAGAAAATTCTATATCGGATATCATTAATGTATTTCTTATGGATTTTATTAAATGCGGTGTGTCAAATATAGCAAATATTTTAAATTGGTTCCAAAAAAAGTAGGGATTCGAAGCAGTTACCCTAAAAAGCTTAAAACATTTTTGATTATTTGCGCCCTGATCACAAACAATCGCTTGAACCTGAAAACCAAGGTTAAATGCTTGCTCTAAATTTTGCTTTAATTTTTCCTTTAGATTTTCGCCATGAATGCTCTCACAATATAGTTGAGGACATATTTCCAGTTGTCGTTAAGTCCACGCAGCATGAAAACACATATGTTTTTGCCAATTAATGGTTCTCTTTCGTTATATCCCCAATCAACCAAACCATCAATTTGATCTGAATTAATGTTATATACTAAATCCCGTCTTATCGTTACTTCATCAAAGATTAAACAAGCCTCACGAGATTTAGTATCGAAATTTGAAATTGATAATCTTAAATTATTCAGAAGATCAATATTAAAACCAGTATCAAGCCATTTTATGGGACTCCATCTACGAAGAGAAGTTTTTGATGGAAGATGAAATCCTAAATTTTCCCTCATAAAAGTGTAGGAAGAGCTTGATTTGTAATTTAAATTTTGATTAATTAGTTTTCTGTTTCTCAGTCCATATTTTTTTCTGAGAAGTATTCAAAATCATTTTACAAAACTCCTTGGAGTTTTCATTTACTGGTATGGAATCAATAAAGGCATAAAGGCATATATGACAAAGTGCAGCTTACATGTATCAAATTATTTAATTTATTTTTTAAAAGCGTGATTTCGTTTAATAAATCCTGCTTCATTTTTAAAATGTCTCCATTTTTTTTGCTATTTGTAATGCTTTCTTCCTATAATATGCAAGATTTCTTACATTATTTTCACATTTCCTACAAACTGGATCTTCATTCAAAATATGATCAATTGAGTCGGAACTTAAGCGTCTTCGTTGGCGAGGAGGTGAGCATGGCAAATCATTTATATCAAATTCTGATGAACAAGTCGGTTTATCTTTTCCAACATTTGAGTTATTTGCATCGAACATTTTGTCAGATGGAGCCTGATCAGATTCCTGCTCAAAAGAATATATGAATGTCCTTAGGTTGATGCAAGTAGTATTGCGGCATTGCTCCTTTTAAAAGTTTTTTCTTTCCAATGAAGTTTTTATCAAAATGCTCGTTGCATATTCCCAAAATCTTATTATGCTCCCTTTCTTGAATTCTACATATATTATTCCAAGCCTCCCGCATTTCTATATTTTGAGGGAATCTGAATAAATTATACTCAGGAGAAGTATTGCAACAACTTGCAATACAGCATTTGTTATATTATATTTTATTTTTATTTACTTCGGCAAAACCATATCAATGGAGGAAGTTGGAACAGCTCCCTTTTACAACTTCTTTTTTCCGATATAATTTTAATACACACAAACTGATTGCATTAATTATTTAGTATTGGATTAATATCAGTCAGGTTTTCACACCGACTTCAAGAGTCTAGGATAGTCTTGGTATTTAATGTTGAAAGTAGTAGCAGAGGACTTTTTACCCACGACGGAACGGAGAAGGTATATGCGCTTAGGGTGAGAGGTTGTTTGTTTGTGTGTGCAAACGAATGTTACCATTTTTCTCCAAAACGGTTTGACCGATTTAGATGGGGTTTTTTGTAAAATGTTTGTGATTCATCGGCAATTGTTCTTAGATAGGTGTTACGGTGTTAACTTGCTGCAAAATTCAAGATGGCGGACTTTCAAATTTTAAAGTTTATGCGATTTGCACCAAACTTGGTATGTGGGGGCTTTCGGGGTCGTTGATTTCAATTCAGCTATCAAAATTTACGAATTCAAGATGGCGGACCGTCAAATTTCAAAGGTTATGCGATTTGGACCAAATTCGATATTTGGGGGTTTTTGGGGTCGCCGATATCAAACCAACTGTGAACATTTATGAATTCAAGATGGCGGATTCTTAAATTTTAAAGTTTATAGGATTTGCACTAAATTTGGTATTTGGGTGTTTTCGGGGTCACCGATTTCAAATCAGCTGTCAGATTTTACGAATTCAAGATGGCGGACTGTCAAATTTTAAAGTTTATGCGATTTTCGGCGATTGCTCTTAGGTAGGTGTTAACCCACCAGGGGCGCTGCGAAAACTGCGAAAACGAATGTTGCCAAGTATCTTAAAAACGGTTTGACCGATTTAGATACGGTTTCCTGTAAAGGGTTTGTGAATCATCGCCGATTGTTATTAGGTAGCTGTTAACCCGCCAGGGGCGCTGCGAAAACGAATGTTTCCAAGTATCTCCAAAACGGTTTCACCGATTTAGATACAGTTTTTTGTAAAGGGTTTCTGATTCATCGGCCACATTAGATATGAAAATAATATTTTGTAAGAAATCTCTAAAAAGTTTCAAATAAAAAACAAAATTAAAAATTTTGAAAAAACCCACGACGGATGTAAACGTTGTATTAGGATAAGGATTAAATAAAATGTTAAAACCCCCCGACTAAAAGGAGGTAAGTTTCCAAAGAAAATTCGTCGGGGGATGCCATTCCCTGCCCTGAAATGAACTAAAATATTGCATGTAGTCTCTAATTGATATTCTCCTATTCTTAATTCAGGGGAAGGGGGAGGTGGGACAGGGTCTGTGGGACAAGGAACAGAGGGAGCCTTAACTGGGAGAAGAGACGGCGATGTAGGCCTGATCGGGGTGGGGTTGATTGGGTGAACGGAGGAGGAGGGAGCGGATTCAGGGGGAGTATTAGTAGAGGCAGGTTGGGAAAGGGAGGGAGGTTTAACGTCTCGGTGTGGATGAAGTTGGGGTACTTCATGGGAGTGGCCCCATTGAAACTAGGGAATAAGCTAGCTTTTAGCTGCCAGTTGGAAGAGTTAGAGGTGGGGAGGGGGGAAGGAGTCCGTTGATGAGAGCTGCGAGGCTTACTAGTTTTGGGCCGTTTTGGTTTGGTTGCAGTTGGTTTAGGTAATGGCGGGTGAGTCTTATTAGCAGGAGCAGCAATAGGGGGGGATGGGCGGGGAGAATTAGATTGGGTGTTAATGCGTGGAGTCGAGCTTAGTCTATTGTTAAATTTGGGAAGACTAGGATTAAACTTAACTGACTTATCTATATACTTAGAGATAGTAACGTTGCCGATGCTGATGGTGCGACGAGAAGGGTCGATGAGGAGCCAGGCATATTTGGGTGGTACGTAAACACGGAAGCTTGTTGACTGACCGGGCGAGGAAGTTTTCGTACAGCTGATTGGAAAGAAGGAGAAGTGCTGATTGAAGAAACTCCGTACCCAAGTTGCGTCAGAGTAGTGAGGGACGCCTTTCAGAAGAAACGAAGGTGGGTCCCCTTTGATGTGGGGGTTCGAGTTCTGCAGCTTAGAGAGTCGATTAAGCCATTCGTTCTTGGTCCAGGAAGTGCCAAACATGCTGATCGTTGGAGTTGGGTCGGAGGGAGGTCGGAGATTACCGTCGAGGTGCTGGTGAGTTGGATTCGGATCGGCAGTGGTAGGGTGCGCCAAGCGTGACGAAGAGCATTGACAAGACTCCAAAGGGACAGTTGAGGGTGGAGAGTTGGCAGGGCGGGCTAAAAGGCTTTTCATATCGGCGGCAAGTGAGCGCACTAAGTCTGGGCTGAGCAATGAGGCGTTGATCGACGAGCTGACGTCGGTTTTCAGTTGCCTGATGCTACGTAGTAAATCGTCAATGGCTGGTAACAGGGGGGCCGAAACCGGAGACGAGGACTGGGCGTTCGTGGAAAGGTATTCGCGCAAGTCATCTAAAGAAGAGGAGGCAGTGGAGATATTTAGAGCGACGGAGTGTAATTTAGAGAGAATTTCAGATGAGTTCGCGTTGAGAAGGCCGGATGAATCCAATGATTTATCAAGCTTTTCATTTAGTAGGTTTATGTCTTGATGGATCAAGTGGAGGCAAATTGTAGGCGTCAATCAACGCTGCGAAATTGACAGGTTTTTATATAATTTTATAGTTTTTCATATCTACTTTATATTTTGTACTCATTTTCGCCTAATATTAGGGACTTTTGTACTTCAAGCTTGTAAGCAAGTAATAAATTTAATTAATTCCTTTTAATCAATCCAAAATGCATCTTTAGTAGATTGAAATTAAAAACGAAAAAATTGTAGAAACTATTTTTTTAAACGAATTTTTTAAGTCAATGAAAAACACCTACAAAACAAAAATTCGGAATTTCATTAGATAATTCAAACCTCAAGAATCTATCCGTGTGCCTTTTTCCCTTGAAGATTTCATTCATTGGTTGAGCAGATCACGCAACTCACAGGATTCCTAGAAAAATTCAACTCCCTCACGCCTCACGTTAGCGTTAGAGCAGTCCCACAAGCCCCTTGCGCAGAACAACAGCTGATGGACGGCTAAAACTCGACAGAAGAGGAAGAGTATGTCGCCGCCACGCCGCGCTGCCGCCCGCGCCATAGAAACCATGCTGCCCGCGTGCCGAGCTAAAGGAACAATTCTCTCTCTCTCCCGAAATGATATATCGAGCAACGTTAGGGATGTGTTAGTAAGATCAGGCGACACGGCTACCAAATTGAAAGCTCAATGGATTGAGCTTTAGGCCCAGAATGGAAATCTATGTGTTATTTGTCTATGATGAAATCTTCTTTAAGGTGGATGGAAACTTATATTAATTTGAAAGCTCTTCCAGCCATTTTTACCCTCGCCACGCCTCGTAGCGAAAAAGTTTCCATTTTTATAGAAAAGAAATCACCTACTCTTTTCGAGTTGCTGCTGCAAAATATTTTAATTAAGTTGCGTTGATAGCTTTACAAACTCTTTACAATAATTTCAGAACAATTTTTTGTACAGCTCACCTCATGCCGAGTGCCTTTTTTAATATTTTTTCTAAGCACCCTTTTGGCAAATTATTGCAGGGCGAATGCTGTTACAACACTAATTTAATACAAAGTTGCCAGCTTTAAAATAGAAACCTGGTATATACATGCTTTTCGCGAGTCGACAAATTTTATAGTAGGGGAGCCCGCGATGCTAAATGTGTATTATGAATTTTGTTGCTTTGTTATGATGCCTATTTGAGTACCTACTAAGGTTTTTATGTATGCTTATATGTGTTGGAGTGCTTATATGTTGTGGAGTATATGAATGAGCACCCTACTGCAAGCGTAGCAAACTTCACGCTGCATTCATTATCTCTCTCTCCTGTCAGATGCCTTGGGTGATGGACGTGATTTTTGTGAAAGCATATTTGATTAAACTGAAATAAAAGCTTATGTTGTTATTGAGACCAGTTTCGTTTGATTTAATGCCAACAAGGGTTATGGGCCCAGGCTAGCCCAGTGTAGCTCAGTGCAGATCGGTGTAAAAACAGAAAAAATCTGGAAAGAGACCTAAGGGACAAAAGGTGTGTAAAAGTTTTTTGCCTAAGCAAGCAAAATGGCGGATGAGACAATTTCCATCCCAAAGTTAAATAACACAAATTGGCAAGTGTGGAAAATACGAGTCGAGAGTTTTCTGTCTCGTGAAGACCTATGGAAATTCATTGAAGATGAGATCCCCGTGGGAAATTTGCTGACCGACGCCTGGAAGAAGGACGATAGGAGAGCAAAAGGTACGATAATTCTTTTTCTAAGTGACAACCAGCTACCTCTTGTCAGGGACTGTCTTCAAGCTAAAAATGTGTGGAATGCGCTGAGGGATCATCACGAGAAGATTTCTAGATTTGTACGGGTGTCGCTACTTAAGAGGTTGTGCTCCACAAGATTGCCGGAGGGGGGAAACCTTGAAAAACATCTTTTCGACGTCGAAGAGAATTTCGACCGTTTGGCTGCTGCCGGCAATGCGCTGGACAAAGATACAAAGATTTGTATGATTTTACTAAGTCTACCGGATTCCTACGAGACTTTAGTTTCAGCATTGGATAGTCGATCAGATGATGATGTAACCCTGGAATTTATTAAGGCAAAATTGATCGACGAGTATAATCGACGAATGGAGAGAGCAGGTGAGTCCTCAAAACAGGACAGGGCAATGAAGGTTTTTTCAAAGAAGAATGTAGAGGCAAGAACGTGTTTCTTCTGCCAAAGGCCCGGACATATTCGCGAAAATTGTCGCCAATACCAATCATATAAAAAGGAAAGCGGCAGAAAAGAAAGTCATCGAACGTAGCGTTTGTTGCAGGACAGAACGGGGCAGTCCCGTGGCTAATAGACAGCGGTGCGAGTTCGCACATGACAAGTGGTCGGCAGATTTTCAGGTCACTCAATGAGTTCAATGATTCGACATTACTCTAGCAGATGGAAGGCAAATTTCCATAGCTGGTCGCGGTGAAGGTATTGTCTACGGTCTGGATGAAGACGGGAATAGTGTGAGAATCACGATTCACGATGTTTTGTTTGTACCTGACCTGGAGGAGAGTTTAATTTCCGTCAGAGGATTGGTGCGGCGGGGTTTCATGGTCAAGTTTGATGCTCGAGGTTGTCATATTGCAAATTCATCTGGAAAAATTGTGGCAACGGGCGGTTGTTCTGGGAGCCTTTATCATCTTAAGTTGAAGAATAAATCTTTAAAGGCATCAGAGGGTCATCATTTAAATTGTCAGCATCAGTGGCATAGGCGGTTCAGGCATAGAGATTCAGCAGTGTTGGTTGGACAGAATAGTCGACGAGGGACTTGCATCGGGTTTCACCTTGAAGAGGTGTAGTGTAAAATCTGTTTGCGAGTGCTGTTTGGAGGGGAAGGTTTCACGGAAGCCATTCTCGCAGGTAATGCAGCGTAAATCGACACGGGTCCTGGACATCATACACACAGACTTGTGTGGACCTATGAAGACGACTACTCCATCTGGAAACAGGTATGTAATGACAATGACTGATGAGTTTAGTCGTTACACTGTAGTTTATCTATTGACACATTAATTTGAGGCTTCAGAAAAGATTAAAGAATATGTGCGTCAAGTTAGCAATCAATTCGGGAGAAAGCCGATTGCTGTTCGCTCAGATGGCGGGGGCGAATATGACAAGAGGGTATTAAGCCGCAGTTCACAACAGTTTATTCACCTCAGCAGAACGGCGTTGCTGAACGCAAAAATAGATCTCTCATTGAGATGGCAATGTGCATGTTGCTTGACGCTGGTTTGGAACAAAAATACTGGGGTGAGGCAGCCCTAACTGCAAATTATGTTCAAAATCGTTTGCCCTCAAGGTCGGTCGACGGTACCCCATACGAGTTTTGGAACGGAAGAAGGCCATCTCTCAAACATTTCCGAGTGTTTGGTTGTGAAGCATTTGTTCACAAACCTAATGTTAAAAGAGAAAAATTAGGAAGTAGATCGAAAAAGTTAACTTTCGTTGGATACTCTGATGAACACAGGGGTTATCGTTTTGTGGATCGTTCAACCGACAAAATTACAATAAGTAGAGACGCTAATTTTCTGGAGTTCAACATGGAGAATACTGTTGCAGGGACTTTGAGTTTTGTGGTGAAATCTGCGCATGATGAGTTTCAAATTGGATTGATTCCCGAAGGGAAAGTGGTTTCGGTGGAGAAACGTCGATTGCCTCAGCTTCTTGATTGCGCTGGCGAAGAGAACAGTGACGACGATTTTCTTGAGTGCACTGAAAGCCAGGAGGGGATAGAAAATCGGGAAGAGCCTGAAAAGCAGGAGGAGCCTGAAAATCAGGGAGAGCAGAGCGCAGTGAGGCGTTCAATGCGTACTACTCGTGGTGTTCTACCGGTTCACCTTGATAACTACGTTGTAGAAAGGGCATGCTCTCTGCTGGAGGAACCGAGTAATTACAGGAAAGCAATGTTAATTCCCGAGTGGGAGGAAGTTATGGACGAGGAAATGTCATCGCATCGACGTAATGAGACTTGGACTCTTGTTAAGCTTCCCGAAGGTAGAAAAGTAGTGGGCGCAAAGTGGATATTTAAAGCTAAGGTTAACGAACGAAATGAAGTCGTTAGATGCAAGGTTCGTGTAGTAGCGCAGAGCTACACACAGGAGCATGGAGTAGATTATGATGAGGTGTTCGCTCCTGTATCAAAGTTGACAACGCTGCGAACGTTTTTGGCCGTGGCCACAACGCAGAAGATGTTTGTGAAACATTTCGATGTAAAGACAGCGTATCTTCATGGAGTTGTGGAAGAGGAAATCTTTATGAGGCAACCACCTGGTTATGAGATTCCTGGAAAGGAGGATTTGGTTTGTCATCTAAATAAAAGTATTTATGGACTCAAGCAGTCAGCCCGTTGTTGGAATCAGGCTTTGCATGGCATGCTGTTGAAAGGAGGTTTCGTGGTGTCTGCTGTTAATCCATGTCTGTACACCAGGGATACAGGTGTTTCGAAGTTGTTCCTGCTTGTTTACGTTGACGATTTGCTGGTGGGATGCACTGTTGAGGTTGAAATCAGTAGAGTTTATAATGAGCTTGCCAAAGAGATTGAAATGACCTGCCTGGGAGAGGTTCAGCATTTCTTAGGAATGGAGGTAAGGCGAGAGGACGGTGTTTTCCAGATTCAGCTGAAGAACTATATTAGCTGCGTTTTTTTCACCGGGGTTTGTGACCAGATCAGCGGTTTTACATGTAAGTCACTAAATCCTGTCCCTGACCAGGGTTTCGGTCACACACCCAGATGATTAGTTCCAAATATTCTACCAGAGGCGCTGTTCCCATATACGCTAGTAAGGTATCTCTCATCAACGACAACCGCGCCACCTGTGAGTCCCGCCAAGGAAAACTTCTATTGCAAATGAATAAAAATGCAAGGTTTTGTCTTTCTCACTATCACTATCGCAAAGAGGGACGCAGCACCGACGTCCACTCACTCGTTTTTTTGCGTTCCACTCACTCGTTTTTTTGCGTTTGTTTCCATTGACTGAGCACATGGCTTGCATTAGAAGTTTTGGCGGAAAAACCTGTAGGTGGCGCTAGTGGAGATACCTTACTAGCGTATTTCGTATTTAAAATGTTGACTAAGCCGGGTTTTTAACCTGAGTCGTTTTTTTCATTTGACGCTAATCTGGTCACAAATCCCGGTGAAAAAAACGCAGCTATTGATAAGCTTGTGACGGAGTTTGGACTGGATAAAGCTAAGCTGTCTGGCTCACCGATGGATCCGGGTTATTTGAAGACTGATGATGAGACTGAGTTATTGAGTAGTGGTACAGGCTATCGTAGTTTGGTTGGAGCGTTATTGTATTTGGCAGTTAATGCTAGGCCTGACATATCAGTCAGCACTGCAATTTTGGGGAGGAAATTTCAGAATCCTACCAAGGCCGACTGGACAGCAGCTAAGAGAGTTTTGCGTTACTTAAGCAAAACCAGAGACTACAGATTGAGTTTTGGAGAATCGGAGAACTGGAGATTGATTGACTATTCGGATGCGGATTGGCCTGGAGACCGAGCTACCAGAAAGTCAACATCCGGGTATGTGTTCCTGTTTGGAGACTGTCGTATTTCATGGACATCAAGACGTCAGGAGTGTGTTACTTTTTCTTCAATGGAAGCAGAGTATGTTGCACTTAGTGAGGCATGTCAGGAGGTCGTGTGGCTGCGAAGAGTTTTACGGGATTTCGTTGAAATTCAGCATGAACCTACCTTGATCATGGAGGATAACCAAAGCTTTATATCTTTTGTTAACACCGAACGGGTTAGTAGACGATCGAAGCATGTCGAGACGAAGGAACGTTTTGTGCGGGATCTGTGCAGTAATGGCGAAATCGAGTTGAGGTATTGTCCAACCAACGATATGGTTGCGGACATGTTCACTAAGCCTTTGGGACCAATAAAGCAGAGGCGATTCTGCGAGATGCTGGGACTAGTCAGGAATTGAGCGGGCTGCCCATTAAGGAGGAGTGTTGGAGTGATGAATGAGCACCCTGTTGTGGAGTATATGAATGAGCACCCTATTGCAAGCGTAGCAAACTTCACGCTGCATTCATTATCTCTCTCCCCTGTCAGATGCCTTGGGTGATGGACGTGATTTTGTGAAAGCATATTTGATTAAACTGAAATGGGGGCTTATGTTGTTATTGAGACCTGTTTCGTTTGATTTGATGCCAACAATATGTACATACATATATATATTATCATAGTAACGATCCGTGCGAATTAGAATTTAGACATTTTAAGAGCTTGCTAATTTGCTAATAATTTGTATACTACCTATCTACATATATAATACGTACGAGTATATAAAAATCAATGCCGTGCGTTAGTCTCGCAAAAAGTCGAGAACGGCTCGACCGATTTGGATGATTATTTTTTCATTTTTCTCGTCTCAGTACTCGGGTGGTTTAAGAAAAAAGAAAATTCGGAAAAACCTAAAGGAAAAGCCAAAAAAATAATACATGGAATAACTTCACAACACCTATGTACCTCGATTAGATTATAACACTTTGGATGCAGAAAATTAAAGTTACAAGTTTACTGAGAAGATTTTACGACCAGAGTTTTATACGGAATTTCAATGCAAAAGAAAGTAGTTTTACAAGCTCTTTTAAATTTAATTTCAATAAGGAAATACAGAACATATGGGCAATAGTTACTTTAGATCCTGGCATAGGAGTTTTAGTGTCGCATTACAAACAGACATTCATTTTTGTATACAGGGTGTTTTGCTAAGGTTTGAACAGGGGTATGCCAATCGATTCTAAATGGCCTCCTGATTAACGTTTGTTCGGACACCCCCCCCCTCTTAAAATCGGTCCTTCCCCCCTAAAATCGCGATTGAAAATTTGGAGGAGGTCAACCTAGAAAATGCATTATAAGTTCTTTCAGAGACATCCTAGGATACTGGCAACTGATAACTCATTAGAAAGCTGAGCCTTCAAGCTTTCCAACGAGATCACCCATGACCCAATCCGTCCACAAACAAGCGGGGGAGACCCCGTCAAATTTCGAAAATGGCAATTTCAAAGCCCAAAATTTGACCCTGACCCTTCATTCTGCCGTTTTTTTGTATGGAAAGATCGAAACTTTTTTTGAGAAAAAGCTTTCCTGTCACGTTGCCTTTCCCAA
This sequence comes from Machimus atricapillus, assembly GCA_933228815.1. Taxonomy (NCBI): domain Eukaryota; kingdom Metazoa; phylum Arthropoda; class Insecta; order Diptera; family Asilidae; genus Machimus; species Machimus atricapillus. The sequence goes on from OW121785.1 coordinate 48,644,735, forward strand.
GAAAAAAACCGAATCCGAAGGCGCGTTCCGAAGTTATTCGTGTTATAATAATTAATACCAAAACAACACCCACTATCCGCAATGAAGTCCAATTGGCACAGCTTTGGTTATCGGAGAGCGCAGCTGAAAAGCTGAAAGCTTTCTTTCATCCAATGTCGGGACACCCATCTAAGAAAATTTTGGGTGTTCGACAGCGAGTGGCGCTTCTTATTGTATTAAGGTTCTTTGATTTAATCACCAAACGAAATACAAACCGTACACAGTGTGACCAATATTGCCGATCTCAATGAATTGGAGTTGGAAGGTTGATAGGGATTCATGATCTCTTATGAAAAATTACAATCAAATCAATTTTAGGTGGTACGAAATTCACCGGGTAAACTAGTAACATGTGGAACATTTAACGTCAAGCGGACAGGGAAAAAAGTGAGGTCTTGGAATTTGTTCATATTTGGGCCAATTTTACTTCTAGTAGACATGAAAGTGAACACACAATATTTTTTTTGAATGATGTTTATTTGTCAAGTTATGGGCGTCTAAAGAATAGTTTAACTTGAAATACCGGTTTTTGCAGTAGCTTTTCGAATTGAAAAAAAATACAATTAATTATTAACCCGCCATTGGTGACGTATATGTCTGTAAGACCGGGTAGTTCGAAAAAATCTAATATTTTTTCACCGTTCATCGAATTACATTGCGATTTCGAGTAGCTGCCTTATTCCACGCCCTCTACTGTCAGTCTACCACGCAACAGCGACGCGGGCGCACATTTCGGAGGTTTGGTGCCAACCCGGTGCGTGAGACCGGCGTCACCAACTAAGTAAGTCAAATGGTTGCTCGAGTTGTTTGGCTGTTGAAGATGAGTGATTGTAGAAATATATATTTTTTTTTTTTTTGTAGAAGTTGTATTCGCCGCAACGGTTTAATTTCAGAACTCACCCGTACCCATACGCATGCTATCGAATAGTCGTTCTCTAAGGCAATGCCTCATAGAGTAGTTCTCTTTGGTCACGACGGTCTTCCTAATAAAGTGCTTAAAGTAGTCGGACGTTCTGTTTTTTTGCTCTGGCCCGGTCGTTACAAAAGTTAGACTGTACCACGTTTAAGTACAAAACCCCTACAAAATTCTCAGAAGTGGGATCTCTGCTGATTTGCGGAAATTGTTTAAAGTTCAATCGGATTTATTGCGTTTTACGAGCCGGAAATTCATGCCATAAGTCGTGTGATTCTCATACGCGGTATTCCATAAGTGGACCGCGCGCTATTTATGATCGAAGAATCCTAAGTTATTCCGAACATCTGTGGCAGGTTAGCAATATAAATTGCAAAACGTTCATTTAAAGCGTCCAAGCTAAATAAATATTACGAAATTTTATGCATTTGGAGACATTAGGGTTACGGCCAGAGCACGTGCCGAAAGATTCTTACAGAACGCAACAGTCCAAGCCCTGAAAGAAAAATTAGAACAACTCAATTTAAGTACGTTGGGCGTTAAAGCCGTCCTAAAATACGACTAGAATATCAAATAAAAAATCTGACCGACCACGAGCTAGAGGAGCACTTCCCGGACAATATCATGGCATCTTTTAATGGTGATGAGGAAGGCAGCAGCGAGGAATCGAACGCCTCTTTAGCACCGCCTGTATTACCTCAGCAGGCAGATGAGAACGCGGAGCGGATCCCATCCAGCAATCGGCAACTGCAACGGGAAATAGACGATCTTAACGAGATGATTAGGAAACAAACAGAAATCGTGCAATTGAAAAATAGGTTAGCATCGTTGTGCCAAAGTGATGTGGAATTAAGTAGCGCTCGCGCACAGTTTTGCTTCAAAGACATCGAAGAGTCGTTGCCAACGTTTTCTGGTGACGACACCTACTCAATCCGACAGTGGGGGAGAAGTTTCGAGGAGGCTAAAGATCTCCACGGCTGGAGCGCACAACAATGTTTTATTTATTCGCGGAGACTGCTGAGGGGAACCGCGAAGCTATTTTTACGCTCCTCGTCCTGCAGAACTTGGGATAACCTAAAGACATCTCTATTGGAAGAATTCCATCATGCAGTTACACCAGCCGATGTGCATAATAAACTCAGGAACAGGAGGAAACATAAGGAAGAAAGCGTGCACCAATATGTGTTGAGTATGCAAGAAATTGCTTCACTTGCTGCTGTCGAAGAAGAAGACCTCATCCACTATATAATAAAAGGCATTCCGAACTCGCTCCCAAATAAGCAACTACTGTTCACGGCAACAACAATCAGCGAATTAAAGAGGACTCTGGGACGTACGAGAAGATGAAGCCCCACTCTACAGAGACGACAGTGCACAACCCTACAAGTATTCAGCCAACCTCGAGGACATCAAGACAGCAAACGAAGGCGGTTCATCATCAATCAGCAGGGACCAATAAATGCTTCAACTGCAACGAGGCAGGTCACCTGGCAGTTAATTGCCCCAAGCCGCGGAGAGAACGAGGAACATGCTGTGGAAGGCGTGGTCATGTTGCAACAGATTGTGACAAACATCAAAACCAGGCAGCATCATCGGGACCAACTCCAGCAGCTGTCATGCTCCTGGGAAGCAGCACCCCTGGCGAAACTACCCCCGGACCATCAGGAAGCAGTAACTTTAAGTCCCTAAGCATTTCTAATGATTTTTCCCACACTTTTAGTTACTCGTTCTCCAGTGAATCAACAAGAGACATCACAACGATCATCGAGGCAAACACAATGATAGACACTGGAAGCCCGATCAGCTTCATCCAGGAAGGCTTCGTATCCCCGTACCTCATCACAAAGATAGAATTAGGAAGTACAGAATATTTTGGCATTAATGATAGTCGTCTGGTAATATTAAGCAAGGTAACATGTGTTGTCTCCTTTAAATGTAATAAAATTAAATTATACTTACTTGTGGTTAAGAACGGAACAATGAAATGCCCCGTAGTCTCGGGTAGGGATTTCTTAAGCAAATGCAATGTAAAATTTGTTTTAATCGAAAACGACGTATCTAACATTAACGAAAATGACAATTTTCCAAAGGAAATACTTAATATGTATATATGTTGCTTAAACGACGGATTCAGCTTGAACATAAACGAAAACTTGTCCTACAGAGAAAGAACGCGTGCGCGAAATTATGCAAAAAGCTTCGATATACACTTAATAATAATAACACTGAATGCGAAATGACAATAACCCTTATTAAGTCGAACAATATTTTCAATTGCCGATTGCCGTACGCCCACAAAATAGAGCTTAAAAAAATAATAGATGACTTACTTGCACGGAAAATGATTTGCGAAAGCAACTCTCCGTTCGCTTCACATATCGTCCTCACCAAGAAAAATAATAGAGAGTTTAGGTTGTGTATAGATTAACGGCAACTGAATAAAAATAGACAAAAGGACAATTACCCCTACCATTGATCGACGACAATTTAGACCGTTTGCGTGGCAAAAAATATTTTTCGCTGCTCGACCTCCAAAACGGCTTCCACCACGTTAAAATGGCTGATGACTCTGTCAAATACACTTCCTTCGCTACCCCACTAGGGCAATTCGAATTCTTGTACATGCCGTTTGGTCTAAAAAATCAGTTTTTCAACGTTATATCAATTCTATCTTTAAAGAACTTGTTGATTCTGGCGAACTGTTGGTGTACATCGACGACTTGTTGATCGCCTCTGAGACCTTGGAAGAACACTTTGCAACCTTAGAAAAAGTGGTGAAAATAGTGCGCAAGAATAAATTAAAATTAAGGTTCGATAAATGCTCATTCATGCAAGAAAAAATCACCTACCTGGGATACGAGGTCAGTGTGGAGAAAATAGGACCAAATCGTATGGGGCTGCGAGCTGTTCAGGAATTTAGTGTACCTAAAAACGTGAAAGAGTTACACTCATTCCTAGGCCTATGTTCCTATTTCAGGAAATTTAGTAAAGACTTCTCCCTAATATCGAAACCGCTCTACGATCTACTGAAGCAGAGTGTTGAATTTAAGTTCAGTACGGATAAGATAGAAGCGTTTGAGGCCCTAAAAATGAAACTTCTGGAGGCACCCTTATTAAGTATATACTCTCCACATGCGGAGACAGAACTTCATTGTGATGCCAGTGCGTTGGGTTTCGGTGCAATCCTGCTGCAACGCCAGAGTGATAACAAATTCCACCCTGTCTTTTTCTTTTCAAAAAGAGCCACACCAGTAGAATCAAGGTACCATTCCTTCGAGCTGGAGACATTGGCTATAATCTATGCTCTTAGGCGCTTCCGCGTTTACCTGACAGGATTGACATTCAAAATCGTTACCGACTGTAAGTCCTTGACCCTCACTTTAAACAAGAAGCTCTTGAACCCAAGAATATCCAGATGGGCCCTAGAACTGCAGGAATTTGATTACTTTATCGAACATAGAGATGCCAGCAGGATGCACCATGTGGATGCATTAAGCAGGTGTCATAATATGCTACTAGTAGAACCTGATTCATTTGAGCACGCGTTAGCTGCTGCTCAACAAAAAGATACCGAAATAAAGAAAATTTCGCAAAGCTTAGAAAAGCGACAACTCCCAACTTACGAGATGATTAATGGCCTCGTGTACTGGAAAACGAAGGATAATGTGCTGTTTTACGTCCCAACCGCAATGGAAAGGAACGTCATACAAACACATCATGAGGAACTATGTCATATTGGAGCAGATAAACTGTCTGATTACTTAAGAGGAACCTACTGGTTCCCTTCCATGAAAATCAAAATAAAAATCTACGTAAAGAATTGCCTCAAGTGTGTCCATTTCTCCGTGCCCTCTGGTAAAAAAGAAGGCGTATTACATAATATTCCGAAGGGCGATACGATTCACATAGATCATTATGGTCCAATCCCTTCAGGGGCCAAAAATCTTAAAAAGCACATTTTCCTAGTGACCGACGGTTTCACGAAATTTGTAAAACTGTACCTGGTCAAGAGCACTAGCACAAGAGAAGTCATCCAATGCTTACAGTCCTATTTTGCGAACTATAGCAAACCCAAAAGACTTATTTCAGACAGAGGAAGCTGTTTTACATCAGTAGATTTTCGAGATTTTGCTCTGGCAATGATATAGTACATATCAAAATAGCCACAAATTCCCCTCAGTCAAACGGTCAGGTTGAGGGAATTAATAGAACTCTTACCCCCATGTTTTCGAAGGAAAGCGAAGCTGAGCCAGCGGGGTGGACTAGCCACATTGGTAAACTTGAATACGCGCTTAACAATACAGTGAATAAGAGCACTGGAGAAACACCTAGTATGTTATTGTTCGGCGTTGCGCAAAGGGGGAAGATTGTTGACAGCATACGTGAGCGTTTGGAGAGTGATACGATGGATAAGGACCTGCGAGACTTAAACAAAATTAGGCGAAAAGCAAGCGAAAATATTGTTCATAGTCAGGAGGTAAACAAAAACCTATACGATAAAAGACACAAATTACCTCACCAGTATAAAATCGGAGATCACGTTATGATAAAAAACATAGTAAATACTCCCGGTATTAATAGAAAACTACTCGAAAAGTACAAAGGCCCTTACGAGGTCGTAAAAGTTTTGCCGAACGATCGGTACTTAATAAAGGATATCGAGAACTTGCAAATATCGAGAATTCCCTATGAAGGAGTATCCTCCCCACAGAACATGAAACCGTATATCGAATTTAAGCAATATGTATGAATTTTGTGAAGACGTATCTGAATTGTACCCCGTGCTCAATGCACGCTCGATCTTAAGACGTTTAATAGCCTAATCTCAACGTATATAAGTCAGACAGCATCTAATTGCTTAACCATTGTAAACTTATCTAAGACGCCTAATAGTCTATTCTCGATGTACAAGGTGTCTCAAAAGTAAGTTCACATTTGCTTATCTTATTACGCGAAAGCAACTATTCTGAGGGGCGCGGGGGGTATGTCAGTCGGTAGTCTGGCTCTTGGGAATTTAGTCGCTATGGAGCGTTTCTCTGGTGCGGACCGTGCGTTGTGCGTACGTGAGTTTTACAAAAACGGCAAAATGGGTTGAGAAGTTTGAAGAGACTGGGTCAACTCTGGAGAAACCAAAATCTGGGCGGCCAAGAACATCAAGAACAGCCGAAAACGTGGACAGTGTTACTCAGTCTATTCGAGATGATCCAAACCTCTCGATTCGGAAGCGTGCTGTTGCTTTAAATGTGCACAGATCTTCATTATGCCGCACGGAGACTACCTGCCGAGCTGTCATAGGCAATTTTAGTGCCCGACTAAATGAATGCCGAGAGCGCAACGGTTTACATTTGGACGATGTTATTTTTAAAAAATAAATTCCCAAACAGTGTACTTCAATATAAAATAAACATTTTTTCAATAAAGCTAAGACTTTTCTTTTAAAAAAAGATTTAAATGTGAACTTTCTTTTGAGACACCCTGTATATAAGTTAGATAGTCTCTTACTCCTTAACCATTGTATACTTATCAATGTGAATGGTATGCGTGTGCGGTCTAGGTCGAAATTTTAATTTTCTTTTAAATTCAAAAAAACCCTAGTCTAAGATACTCACGACTTGCATACAAATCGAGGACGATTTGGTTTCAGGAATGGCTGAGTTGTAATCGCCGCAACGGTTTAATTTCAGAACTCACCCGTACCTATACGCATGCTATCTAATGCAGTACAAGCTGTTCTCTAAGGCAATGCCTCATAGAGTAGTTCTCTTTGGTCACGACGGTCTTCCTAATAAAGTGCTTAAAGTAGTCGGACGTTCTGTTTTTTTGCTCTGACCCGGTGCTTACAAAAGTTAGACTGTACCACGTTTAAGTACAAAACCCCTACAAGGTATTACCATTTATGTTTCTTTATTTTATGTTTGAAATGTCATAAGACTGATTTCATCCTTAAATATTACGACATCTTTTGTAACGGTTGCGCAACGAAACCAAAAGAAATGTCAGAATATTCGTCCCAAACAAAAAGTTTTTCTCGGTTGGCAGTGCATTTCCCTGCACGGCATATCGACAGTATTCCTACGCCGCGCTGCAGCTGGGATCTGCAGAGAAAGAGAGTGCCTGTGAACCGTAAGCTCCACGCGACGCGCCATGTGCTTGGCTTTGGCTCATCCGGCTGAGCGAGCGCGGCGCGGAGGGACCGAGCGCCGGCGATTCTCGCTGCTAGCGGCTGAAAGAGAGTAGTTCGGTGGTTGGCGATCGGTCTTTCTGCCTGCGAACATTGAATCGGACGGATCCACTGACATACAGGGTGTTTTGCTAAGGTCTGAACAGGGGTATGCCAATCGATTCTAAATGGTCTCCTGATCAACGTTTGTTCGGACACCCCCCTTAAAATCGGTCCTTCCCCCCTAAAATCGCGATTGAAAATTTGGAGGAGGTCAACCTAGAAAATGCATTATAAGTTCTTTCAGAGGCATCCTAGGATACTGGTTGATAGCGCATTAGAAAGCTGAGCCTTCAAGCCGTCGGATTCGATTGCGGTGTTTTTCCTGAGAAAGGCTAGACGACAGGGAAGCTTTTTCTCAAAAAATGTTTCGATCTTCCCATACAAAAAATCGGTAGAATGAAGAGTCAAGGTCAAATTTTGGGCTTTGAAATTGCCATTTTCGAAATTTGACGAGGTCTCCCCCACTTGTTTGTTAACGGAGTGGGTCGTGGGTGGTATCGTTGGAAAGCTTGAAGGCTCAGATTTCTAATGCGTTATCAACCAGTATCATAGGATGTCTCTGAAAGAACTTATAATGCATTTTCTAGGTTGACCTCCTCCAAATTTTCAATCGCGATTTTAGGGGGGAAGGACCGATTTTAAGGGGGAGGGTGTCCGAACAAACGTTGATCAGGAGACCATTTAGAATCGATTGGCATACCCCTGTTCGGACCTTAGCAAAACACCCTGTATAGAAATGGACCACTCGCCCCATACAAAATGCCTATGAAGCGATGGTGCACTTTCTCGTTCCCTCTTGCTCACACCATTAACGGATTTTGAGCAGTCAGCTGTGGGTTTGAATTGCTGTCAAATGCATTTTTGGGGCATTAGTCCGTTTTATTTGCATAAATCCATCAAATAATTACTACAAGAATATAAAATAATTCCTTTTGTATCTCAAGTCCCTTCAAAGGAATGCAAACATTAAATTACCCCTTTGTAAGATACAATTGAATTTTACACAATTTATAATTTTTCGGTAGAAATTGTGTTATTAAATTATGAAAATTAGTCTTTTCTTATCTCATACTAGCTGTCCCGGCGAACTTTGTACCGCCTAACAGTCAACTGAATTTTTAAACTTCTTGGATGTGCCTGGCTTACACGAATCGGAAATTGAATTCGTTTAAACTCAAAGGAAAACCACGTCCATTGGACCAATGCGAACGAAAGGATGCGGGCTGTAATCAATTGTGCAATCCTATAGAAACGCTGCTCGATTCTAATCAACACTTGAAGCATTTCTTCTCGCGCGTCGAAGATTATCTCGTTGTTGATCTGTGCGATAAGCTCGATTTTTTCTCATTGCCAACAGAGCCGTGTTAGTATGGCCCGACTTCGTGCTTCTCAAAGCATATAAAAATGCCACGACCCAGTCGATCTATACCATTTTCAAGCAACATGTCACCTTTTTCCCACGCGAAAATATCTTTTTCCATTGCTCAATCTTATGTTTTGCATCACGGGGAATTTGTTGGTGGTGATCTAATGATCACTAAGGTGGTGAATTATGTTTTAATTTAACATAACCACACTCTGTAGGAGTGAAGAGTATAGAAAAGGTGCAAGAGAGAAGGTGCACCTGGAATATGCCTTTAGCTTCCAGAAGGAGCATTGCCAACCCAAAGTTTACAGAAGGTGCTATGAATTAAACACAGAAAATTTCAAGGCTTGTGGGTTGTAACAAGGTGCACGATCCATTTTTAATGCAGCCTTTATAAGCCGGTCGCATTGGAAAATCAGGCACTCCGCGTTCGTGATTTGGCCGAGAAAAGTGAAGAAGGTAATTTGCATGATCCGCCGGATTGAACTAAATTACTACACATGCTTTTCCGGTTCGGTACGGTGTTTGGGTACGGTGAAGGCATCTCAAATAGCGAGATTTGGATCAAGGTTCAAGGAAATTTGGTGGAATTAGTGTAGTAGTTCGTTCTTATTCAAATTGTTCAATTAAAAATTAAAATTTAGAAAATGGTTGAGATAGCAAATCGAGTGGTCCATTTCTATATACATATCAGTGGACGGATCCAAGTCAGCAAAAGTAACGTAGCAGTGGAAGCAGAAAAAATCAACGAAGGTGCAGTGGAAGTTTGAATTTGGGTTTGTTCCGATCGTTTTTTTTCTTTCCCTCATCCCTCCGGGGTTTCTTTTTTTTGGGAAAAAAAAGAGGAAGGAAGAGGGAAGAGGGCCTTGAGAGAGGGAGCCCGTCTCCGCTTGGGAATTTTTTTTCTCAAATCTGGAAAATAAGAAAAAAAAAGACAAAAAATAGGAAACAGGGCCAGCCTGAAATTTATATAAGTAGATATACATATACATATATATATATAACGTAACAGTTTCCAGCCTGCAGCGATCGTCGGGTCGAAGCTTCCACCTAGAGGATCGTCGGTAAGTGCATAAATTTATTTTTGTTACATTTTTCTTGGTGTTTGATTCTCATTAAATTTCAAAGTGACCCTGCGCGGTACATAACAAGGAAAAAAAAAGAGAGAGAAAACAAAACTTTCCTTCGCTAAAGATCTTGATCGGTTTCCAGTTTTTTTTTTTTCTTATTCGCGTGTCATACTTACCTGTAGTATCCCTTTACGTTTGGTGAATTAAATTTAGTCCGGATAACACTTACCTTTAGTATCTATTCACATTATTTAAATTTAAACTAAAGCTTTGTTTGACGATACTTATCTTTAGCATCTTAATACTCACCTGTTGAATTAAATTACTTCGAGTTATAATTTACCGTTAGTATTTCAAAATCTTACCTGCTGAATTAATAGAGTTTTGAACTTTGCTTACCTTTAGTAATTTAAATTTGATATGTTGAATTAATATTACGTTAGCCTGTACTTACCTCTAATATCAAAGAACGTCTATGTTAAATTAAAATTCAGTTTCTCCGGTGCGCGAAAATTTTTATATCCTTTGAATTAAATGAATTGATGTATGGGAGATGATATAATGAAATAATAATATAATTCACCTTTGTTACTCTTATACGTTTTCTTTTGGGTTTTTTTTTCTTTCCTACCATGTGGGAGTTCCTAATGCGTGAGCATTAATGCCGCTGTTTGGCTGTGGCAAGGGCGGTAATGTTGATTCGGGGGATGAAGGACTAGGTCCTTTATGCAGTGCGGTGCAACGTGGCTTGGTCCGGTTGGTTTTTTTGGTTTCCCGGTTCCTTTATAATTGGTTTATTTTTTTCTTTCTTTTGAGTTAATACAACCAGCATCCCGTGACAGAATGGCGGCCAGGAAAGAACCCCCCCCCCCCCCCCCCCACACCCTGAGCTCGAGTCGTCCAAACTTAGCTGGTCCTGGTCGTCGGTATTCTGTCACCGCTTGGCGAGATTAAATACCCCTCAATCGACGAAGGTCGTGTATACGAGGCTAGCTCAGTTAAGCCAGAGATAACCAACATATACATAGATGTGCAATCCAATAGAAATTTTTCGCATCATGAAATTAAAGTTTCTCAGGCAAAAGGCTTTCGTTTAGAATTCTCTTTTTATGGGCCACTCTCTTCAGTACGACTAAATGGCCTGGTCTGGCGCTGCGGGAAGGAAAAGGGCAAAGAGCGGCGCCGCGACTCCTTAATCCGTGTGCGTTGCGCCGAGCGGAACTCGAAAGGACAACAGCTGAAAGAGTCTGTGAGCATGTTCTAGAAGAGAAACTGACGATCTCTTCGCTTATAGCTGAGCCATGTGCTATTGGAAGTAGATTGGAGGTTTTTAAAGTGAAAGCTCTTGACGAAAATTGTCTTTGAGATTGGACATCTATATGTTGGTTATCTCTGGTTAAGCACAGTGACGACAAGTTTCTCGTCACACTTTTAGTTTAAAAAAATATTGTTAAAATACCTTGAAATTTTAATGCATTCAAAGATATTGTCTAATGAGTAAGTAATAAAAACGATTTGATTTATGAAATACCTATGTTTTATTGACAAAAAATTATCTAATTTGATAACCATTCCAATGAAAAGTAGCATGAACAGTAACGTAGTCAAAAACCCCGGTGCGTCAGACCGGGGGTCACCAACGATGTAAGTCAAATACACGTCCCCAGTGGCGGGTTAAATTAGTGATTTGTATAAAAAACTTCCTGCTCTTTTTAAAAAAAAATCAATTTTCAAAAAGAAAATTTTTTTCATGTACAAAACCGGAAGTGAAAATTTAAAAAAACAACCGACCGTTTTTTTTTAAATTTTTTTTTCAAAATATAGCTTAAAGTACATATATTTATAGTACATCAGAAGTTATAAAATGGGATTAGAATTAGTTAAGGAGATAAGTAATTTAATGTACATACATGTCCCACTAAGTGTGATGTTAGGCGCTTGTTTTAGTATTAGTAGGCATTAGTACTTAGTATATAGTATTAGTATAACTACTATTTTAGTGTTAATATTATAAAGAAGTAATGTTTGTTTGTTAGTTTCTGTGTAACATAATAGCTGCGTTTTTTTCACCGGGGTTTGTGACCAGATCAGCGGTTTTACATGTAAGTCACTAAATCCTGTCCCTGACCAGGGTTTCGGTCACACACCCAGATGATTAGTTCCAAATATTTTACCAGAGGCGCTGTTCCCATATACGCTAGTAAGGTATCTCTCATCAACGACAACCGCGCCACCTGTGAGTCCCGCCAAGGAAAACTTCTATTGCAAATGAATAAAAATGCAAGGTTTTGTCTTTCTCACTATCACTATCGCAAAGAGGGACGCAGCACCGACGTCCACTCACTCGTGTTTTTGCGTTCCACTCACTCGTTTTTTTTGCGTTTGTTTCCATTGACTGAGCACATGGCTTGCATTAGAAGTTTTGGCGGAAAAACCTGTAGGTGGCGCTAGTGGAGATACCTTACTAGCGTATTTCGTATTTAAAATGTTGACTAAGCCGGGTTTTTAACCTGAGTCGTTTTTTTCATTTGACGCTAATCTGGTCACAAACCCCGGTGAAAAAAACGCAGCTAATATCAAATTCAGAACGATTTTATTTTATAATTTTTACAATTTTACATTGCGAATCTACGCTAGAACTGGTTCTTTTTACAAGAAGACCTTCCGTTGTTGGAATAAGGCATGCAGCTTTTTAGTTCCTGGAATTCCGATTCCAAAAAAATTCTTTCACGTTGAATGTCATCTTTGGAGCAGTCATAAATCGCTGTTTGTTTTAAAGATGATTTTGCCCATTCGTATTGGTGAAACGATTGATCTACTTGCAGGTAATATAAGCTGGCACGCGTCGCTAAAAGTTTGATGTACCCCCCAAGCCCCAAGACCATCGCATGGCCCCTTTCCATGAGACGTTGCGTGAAAATGTATATCTGCTTTCGTATTAAAATCATCTTTATAAAAAAATAAATTCACAAAATTCAATCTATTTTTAAAATGTTGAGGGGCACCATCGGTTATATATACATATATATGTATATATGTATATATTTTTTTTTGCAGTCCTCGCCGCTCCTGCAAATAAAAATAAAAAGGAATAAAATTTAATTTCTGAATAGACCAACTAATTCCAAATACTTACAGGAAATTTTAGGACAGCCTAAAATTCGGAACGGCCCCGCGACAGGTCAAGGCCGGAAAAGCTCGGGCAGCCATCAACCTCATGGGCAGTCGAAGTTGAAGTACGCAAGTGACCAGAGGTGCAAGAAATAGTGTGCGGAGTTCGGCTTAAAAGTAGCGAATTAAAAACAAAAGAATTTGTTAAACGCGGAAGAATTTGTTTAAAGTTGCCAAGAATTGTGTAACGAATTGTAAGATTAACTCTGTATAATCAAAGAACTTCTAAACAACAAGAAGCTTCATCTCAACCCAAAAATTGTGCATTCCCTTCGTTTATTTATGGAAGCAGGCGGGAAGTGACAGAGGGGGCGCTTAGTGAATGAGAATGAGAGAATTCTCTTCGCACATGACGACATCGCTTTGTGTGAATTCGACGCAACCCGATAGACGCTTCGCACCGATGGCACGGTATCCACAGGCCACGCACTGCCGATTCCCAAACATACATAGGAAAGAGCTTTCAGGATTAATAAAAGCGAGCTCTCACGTCCGGTTGGGTTGCCACGCTCGCGATGACGGGTTCCAATCTGATCAAAAAAAGCTTTTGTGAGAGAGCGTCCCTATATCCACGTAACCTGCGTGAGTTATAGCGAGGGGCAAACTGTTCAGTTTTGTCCGCCAGCCGCTCGGCGGGCAAAATTGTAACATTGGTGCCAGGTGTGGGGTGTCAGCCCTTCTAACCGAGGGCGGCCCCGCTCAGCCCTTTTGCATCTGGGTCGCCGGCAGCGGCGGCAGCAACGACGTCGGTCTTGCAGCGACCGCGCTTCGCAGCACCACCACGGCATTTCCGTCGCAGCAACCACGATCGTCCGTCTTCCGACGACGCTGCGACGGCGCCGAGTCCCTTCTGCCGCGGCAAGCAGCTTAATTAGGGTACGCTATAGTACAACGTTTATGACAATGCTGCCGCGGCACGCGTCCCTCCCGCAGTCGAGCTTCGCAGGTCGACCGGACAACAGCCGGCATCGCCGCCCCGACTTAGGCGATGTTGTCTCGGTCCCCTGCCTCCTGCCGCAGTCGCCGTGGCCTTACCCGCCACTGCGCCCACCACACCACAGCGAGGCCGTCCTACGTCTGACGCCGAGAGACGACACTGCCACGGCCCTGATCGCTTTTGCCGCGGCAAGCAGTTACTACTACACTGCTGCCGCGGCATCGATCACTGCCGCAGCTTGACCGTCGCAGCAGCCGGCATCGCTGCGTACCTCCGTACGCGTACGCAGGACGATGCTGCCACGGTCTCCTGCCGCAAAACGACCGCTGTTGGTGTTGACTCGCCGCCGTGTCAAGCTGCACGCTTCTATGGCGCGGCCGCTGCAACCGCCCGTCTGCGTAGCTCGTCGTCGCTTTCGGCGCCCTGGATGCTGCATGAAGTCGCTCGGATGGAACTTCGAGCTTCTGAGGATGGAATAATGTTACAGAATTTGCCTTCCTTATAATTCACACTTGGTTTTTGGAAGCGGGCGTATATGGGGACCGGTGTTCGGTCCGCGCAAGTGTGGGCGTCTGTGGCAGGGGCACTGGTCTTCAGCCACACTGAAGAGATCTGGCCAGTGCCCCGGATCGAAACGCCGACCACTTTTTTTGTGTGCTCGTCTGCCTCGGCAGACGAGCCTTGTATTCTCAACACAATAAGTGTCAGTCCGTCCCTATATCCCCGTAACCTGTGTGAGTTATAGCGATGGGCAAACTGTTCAGTTTTGTCCGCCAGCCGCTCGGCGGGCAAAATTGTAACAATATATATATATATATATATATATATATATATACATATTTTTGCAACCTCGGTTTAATTCTGCAATCAGAACTTTTGATCCAAGCGTCGTCGCGTTGGGGGACCGCTAATATCTGTGGATGGTCCCCCAACGCGTCGACGCTTGGATCAAAATATTAATAAGTACTTATATTATAGTTAAAGGGCCAACCAACACATTAATAGGTTCTTTTAATGAAGTTAAAAGGCCGAAAGCAAAATTTTATTATTTTACTTTTTAGAGTTTTTTTTTTGTTGTGTCGGGGGTTACTTAAAATTTTTAATTTTATTTTTATTTCATTCTTTTTAAATTATTCGCGGACCATAATTCCGATAGTCCACTAATTTTAAATAAAGTTATAAACTATAAAAAAAATAAAATATATATTTTTGTGAGCTTCGTTACGTCCTAGGTACCAGTCATCACTCCACTTTCCTCATCAATCTAGCTAGGGCATTGATCAGACAAAAAAATAATTTTCAAGTTTTTAGTTTTCATTTCGTTAGTTAATATTCCTCATTCCCTTTCAATATAGTGTACATTATTCTACTAGTCAAGCCCTTTCATTGGATACCCATATTTAGGGACTTGTGAATAAAAAGAAGTTATTCGCCATTTTGTGGCGGCGGCCATCTTGGATTAGAAATTTGTCATAGTGTATAGTATTCTACTACTCAAGCCCTTTTATTTGATACCTATATTGAGGGAGTTGTGAAAAAATATGTAATCCGTCATTTTGTGGCGGCGGCCATCTTTGACCGATTTCCATCAAACATAGCTAAGAACACTCCCGACTAATTCACCTTTCAAACTAAAAAAAAACAAAATCAAAATCGGTTCATGCGTTCGGGAGCTACGATGCCACAGACAGACAGACACACACGTCAATACTTATAACACCCCGTCGGTTTTGCGTCGGGGGTTAAAAAAAACTAGTTCTAGCGTA
Organism: Machimus atricapillus; assembly: GCA_933228815.1. Taxonomy (NCBI): domain Eukaryota; kingdom Metazoa; phylum Arthropoda; class Insecta; order Diptera; family Asilidae; genus Machimus; species Machimus atricapillus. Next base: position 48,660,220 of record OW121785.1, read on the forward strand.
GATTCGCAATGTAACATTGTAAAAATTATAAAATAAAATCGTTCTGAATTTGTTATTACACAGAAACTAACAAACAAAGATTACTTCTTTATTATATCAACACTAAAATAGTAATTATACTTATACTATATACTAAGTACTAATGCCTAATAATACTATTATACTGAATACTAAGACAATAAACACTAAAATACGAAATAATGTCTCTTTTTGCGCCAACCGGCCGACATAAACAAGCGCCTAACATCACACTTAGTGGGACATGTATGTACATTATTTTCTTATCTCCTTAACTAGGGAATCCAATCCCGCACCAAAACTTCAGTCCCGCATGCTTGCGGGACGGAGGTCATCAATCCCGCGGATCCGCGGGATTTGCGGGATTGCAAACAATACTAATGCTTTTTGTACGAAGCTTACCGAACCATCCAAGTGCTGCCCATTTATACTTCTCAGGAGTCTTGAGGAACAAAGGCAAATAAATTCATGTGAAAACACATGCGCCATGAAATGGATCTTTTGGGACAAATGATCATCTTTACATAGTATAAAAAAAAAAAATTTTTTAGGAAACGCTTTTCTTTACCTTATTGTGACGCTTTCTTTAACGAATGTGTGAGATTTTCTCGATTTTTTAAAAATTTGTTTGTAACAGTTTTTTTTAAAATTTTGTTTAAGTTTGTTTTATTTTTTATTTTTTTTACTTTTTAGTTGATTTTTGTTTAATTTGATTCACAATAAGGTAAAGAAAAGCGTTTCCTAAAAAATTTTTTTTTTCCATTTTTTTTTATTTTTTACTTTTTAGTCTGATATTATTGCATATTCGTGAATTATCTCGGGAAATACGTATGTCTGCAAAATTTCATTCATTTTCATTGAAGGAAAGGCAGTCAAATTAACGTTCAAAGTTTTGACCCAAAAGTGTGAAGTAATTTTGTTATTTTTACTTTTTAGTCTGATATTATTGCATATTCGTGAATTATCTCGGGAAATACGTATGTCTGCAAAATTTCATTCATTTTCATTGAAGGAAAGGCAGTCAAATTAACGTTCAAAGTTTTGACCCAAAAGTGTGAAGTAATTTTGTTATTTTTACTTTTTAGTCTGATATTATTGCATATTCGTGAATTATCTCGGGAAATACGTATGGCTGCAAAATTTCATTCATTTTCATTGAAGGAAAGGCAGTCAAATTAACGTTCAAAGTTTTGACCCAAAAGTGTGAAGTAATTTTGTTATTTTTTACTTTTTAGTCTGATATTATTGCATATTCGTGAATTATCTCGGGAAATACGTATGTCTGCAAAATTTCATTCATTTTCATTGAAGGAAAGGCAGTCAAATTAACGTCTAAAGTTTTGACCCAAAAGTGTGAAGTAATGAAAAGCATTTAATGAAGTCGCTTCCGCTGTCTGTTCGCTTAGATCTTTTAAACTACTCAACGGATTTTAATGCAGTTTTCAGCAATAGATAGAGTGATTCAAGAGGAAGGTTTATATGTACAGTAGTGGCCAGATAAAAGTTACCACTATAAAAACTTTGGAAAAATCGATTGCAAACATTCAGATCGCCAAAAAATGGAAAGGAAAGGATACATAATCTTTTCTTAGAGTATAATAATTAAGAAAAAACTGTATGCTCTTATAAAAACCGATAATTAACTTTATTCTTCTGACTAAATATCAAATCCAATATCAGATCCAGTTTCACGCAACAACCTTAAAACGTTAAGGACTGTAACGTGGCTACATCCCATTTTACAGGCAATCATCCTAGCCGATTGTCCTTCCTGGCTGCACAAATCACACTCTTTCACTTACTAAACAACTCCTTCCTAAACTCCCCTCCTGGACTGCCTAAACAACAATGCGTTTTGGCAAACAAATAACCGTTAATAAGATCGGCCTAAGCCATAAAAGTATTCTAGGAATGTTAAATTCATAATAACTCATAAAATTTTTAGGGCGCCTGAAGCAATTAAAGGAGTTTCATTACCGTTACAGCGGGCTTCCCAAATATTTTAAATTGGTAACTTTTATCTGGCCACTATTGTATATATTCTGGGGTTTCAAAAGGGTGGACCCAAGATGGCGGTCAAAAATTGTAAATATCAAGGGATTGCCATGAAAATTAGTATTCGAGGGTTTTCGGAGCTCCTGATTGCGAATCTATGCTCGAAATTTGGAAATTCAAGATGGCGGATCCAATATGGCGACCAACAATATTCAAACTTCAACGAATTTAAGTGAAACTTAGTATTACGGGTATTTTGATACCACTAATTTCGAATCTACTAACAAAATTTGGAAATTCAAAATGGCGGACCCAATATGTTTGTCAATCACGCCTTAAAGTTTGGTCCCATTATTTTCATTTTTTAATTGAAGGCACTACACATCCCGACCTAAATTTAGGATACTTTTTATTCGCGGGTTTCAAAATGGCGGACGCAAGATGGCGGCCAAAAATTGCAAATATTAAGGGATTGCCATGAAAATTAGTATTTGCGGGATTTTGGAGGTGCTAATTGCGAATCTAAGCTCGAAACTTGGAAATTCAAGATGACGAATCCAATATGGCGTCCAACAATTTTCGAACTTCAACGAATTTAAGTGAAATTTAGTACTATGGGTATCTTGATACCACTAATTTCGAATCTACTAACAAAATTTGGAAATTTATCCGAATTTCGACTTTGCCACCTCGTATTTTTGTCGCTCGCGCCGCCATATTGGAAAAATGGCGCCTAAAAGCACTCTTTTGACAATATCTCCTTTCCGACTCATTTTACGATAAAAACAGTTATATACAAAATGAAACTAGACAATTACCTACAATTTATGTAACTACCTTTTTTACCCACGACGGAACGGAGAAGGTATATGCGTTTAGGGTGAGAGGTTGTTCGTGTGTGCAAACGAATGTTACCATTTTTCTCCAAAACGGTTTGACCGATTTAGATGGGGTTTTTTGTAAAAAGTTTGTGATTCATCGGCAATTGTTCTTAGATAGGTGTTACGGTGTTAACTTGCTTCAAAATTTAAGATGGCGGACTGTCAAATTTTAAAGTTTATGCGATTTGCACCAAACTTGGGATTTTGGGGGCTTTCGTGGTCGCTGATTTCAATTCAACTGTCAAAATTTACGAATTCAAGATGGCGGACTGTCAAATTTGAAAGTTTATGCGATTTGGACCAAACTTGATATTTGGGGGTTTTTTGGGGTCGCCGATCTCAAACCAACTGTCAAAATTTATGAATTCAAGATGTCGGATTGTCAACTCTTTAAAGTTTGTGCTATTTGCAACAAACTTGGTTCTTAGGGGTTTTCGGGGCCGCTGATTTTTACCAACAACGGAACCGAGTAGGTGTATGCGTTTAGGGTAAGAGGTTGTTTGTTTGTTTGTTGCTAACAGAAGCAACAGACAGATGTAATAATAAAAAGCATCGTTAGGAACTTATCGATGTCACATAGCATTGAGTTCTTAGAAAACATGCCCCCATACACGATAGCACTGTTCGTCGAACCAGTGCAGTGCAATGTCAGATTAACCATGTGTAGCGCGGCGCGGAAACCTCTGGTTCGCGGAAATCAAACGAGTTAGATATTTTTTGGACTTTGCGAGAAGTTCGCGGACCCGGCTCGCTTGTGTGTAGGATAGGGTGCACACGAGCCATTACACATCACTTTTTAGGTACATAAATGAAGTTATAGGACCAAGTATGTAAGTGAAGTTCGACAACCAAGTGCGCTCGTTTGTATAGAAGCGGTTTTTGGTTCGCGCACCACGGTTCGACGAGCGGTATTATCATGTATGGGCCTCTTAACGTAGGAATTCTCTAAAAAGTTTAAAATAAAAAACAAAATTAAAAATTTTGAAAAAACCCACGACGGATGTAAACGTTGTAAACCAAAAAGGATTAAATAAAATTTATGAAAAACCCCCGATTATTATAAGGAAGTAAATAACGAAAGATAAAAATAAAAAAATCATCTTAAAAAGGGTTGACTTGTCGCGAGGTCTATCATATAAACAACTAATTATGACTTTCCTTAGTCCTTCCTACCTTTATATACCTATTTGTTTCTCGTAGAGATAGACACAGAAATAATATCAAATATAGGTACTACACATATTCACCTACCTATTAATATAATTACAAACCCAAGATAATCCGTCGGGGGCTGCCATTCCCTTCCCTGAAATGAACTAACATTTTACAGTTTTATGAGTTTGTGACTAACTGAAATTACGTTGGATGCATACATAACATAGTCTTTAATTGATATAAATTACTGAATCTCTACGAGACACATAATAGATTTTCTATACTACTACATTTTTCAAGTGAAATTAGGAACAGAGATGGCAATGGCAGCTTTTTGGATTACAGCGTTTACATCCGTCGTGGGTTTTTTCAAAATTTTTAATTGTGTTTTTTTTTTCATAAAGTCAATAGTTTAGGCGTACGAGCGCCGCAAAGTGTACTCCAACACGCATTTTGGTCAAAAAACTCATTTCCACACCACCTTGATGTAGAGTAAGCGGCGCGTTTTTTTTAATGTGGCCATAGTAAGTAAGGCCATAGTAAGTCGGTTTTTCAACGTTTAGTATAATATCTATATATTATATACATATATGGATATCACATATATAACATCTATTTCAAAGCCCAAAATTTGACCTGACCCTTCATTCTGCCGATTTTTTATATGGGAAGATCGAAACTTTTTTTGAGAAGCTTCCCTGTCACGTAGCCTTTCTCAAGAGAAAAACCGCACTCGAATCCGACGGCGCGTTCCGAAGTTATTCGTGTTGTAATCATTAATAAAACACAAAACCCACTACCCGCAATGAAGTCCAATTGGAAAGTGACGTCACATTCCAAGTGGACTTCATTGCGGATAGTGGGTGGTATCGTTGGAAAGCTTGAAGGCTCAGCTTTCTAATGCGTTTCCAACCAGTATCCTAGGATGTCTCTGAAAGAGATTATATACATATATACATAGATGTTATTTATGTGATATCTATATCTATACAATATAAAAATGAATCCCTATTTCCCTTGCTCATGCCATCACGCGTGAACGGCTGGACCGATTTCGCTAATTCTTTTTTTGTTGTGTTTGTTATTGTCAGGAGAAGTATCTTATGAAAGAAAAAATTAAGAAAATTGCGCGGAAAATTTCAGAAAACTGTTAACGAGCTCAGTCGATTCGGTAGAGCGTTGAACTTTTAATCCAATGGTCCGGGGTTCAAATCCTGCTCGGGCAGAATCACTTTTTTTCATTTTTTACACCGGGTAACATAACTTGAGAACAACTTTACCGATTTCATTTATCTTTTTTTTTTTAAGTTTTCTTATACTTTAATTGATTGTGTAGCATTTGCACTTCTTTTCTCCCGATCGGGCCCACCGACGCACTCGGGAAACTTGAGGCACTGCAGCTTGAATGCGGTAAGGAATTATTTCATTAATTTCAGCATTTTTTAATTCTTTTTCTTCGCTTTCCGCTGGTGCCGATGAATCTGGATTGGTTGTGACCTCTGGACTTACTGTAGGAGCTCCAGTAGATCCAGCAGGAGAGCTTCCTGTGGGAGCCTCTGTTGGCGCCGATGTAGGTTCTGATGTTGGAGGGGTCGTAGGGGGCTGTGTTGGCGCCCCGGTGGGAGTAGATGAAGGAGGAGTTGTGGGGGTGTCCGTGGGAGTAGATGAAGGAGGAGTTGAGGGGGTGTCCGTGGGAGAAGATGAAGGAGGAGTTGTGGGGGTGTCCGTGGGAGTAGATGAAGGAGGAGTTGAGGGGGTGTCCGTGGGAGTAGATGAAGGAGGAGTTGTGGGGGTGTCCGTGGGAGTAGATGAAGGAGGAGTTGTGGGGGTGTCCGTGGGAGAAGATGATGGAGGAGTTGAGGGGGTGTCCGTGGGAGTAGATGAAGGAGGAGTTGAGGGGGTGTCCGTGGGAGTAGATGAAGGAGGAGTTGTGGGAGTGTCCGTGGGAGTAGATGAAGGAGGAGTTGTGGGGGTGTCCGTGGGAGAAGATGAAGGAGGAGTTGAGGGGGTGTCCGTGGGAGTTGATGAAGGAGGAGTTGAGGGGGTGTCCGTGGGAGTAGATGAAGGAGGAGTTGAGGGGGTGTCCGTGGGAGTAGATGAAGGAGTTGAGGGGGTTTCCGTGGGAGTAGATGAAGGAGGAGTTGAGGGGGTGTCCGTGGGAGTAGATGAAGGAGGAGTTGAGGGGGTTTCCGTGGTGTATATTCCGACTTTGCCACGCGTGAACGGCTGGCCCTATTTCGCTAATTCTTTTTTTGTTGTGTTTGTTATTGTCAGGAGAATGTTCTCATGAAAGAAAAAATTAAGAAAATTGCGCGGAAAATTGGTCCAGGGTTCAACTCCTGCTCGGGCAAAATCACTTTTTTTCATTTTGTACACCGGGTAACATAACTTGGGAACGACTTTACCGACTTTACCGGGTAACATAACTTCAGAACGACTTTACCGATTTCATTTATCTTTTTTTTTAAGTTTTCTAATACTTTGTAGAAGGTTCTTACGGAAAGAAAAGTTGAGCAATAAAATAAACATAAAATAAATTCTAAATACTCAGTACTAAGAACCACACAAGATAATTTCATCACAAGTAAAAATGTTTGACGCCCTGCGAAGTGGGCACGGGTCAGCTAGTATTCTATATATATAATATATAGATATTATACTATACGTTGAAAAACCGACTTACTATGGCCTTACTTACTATGGCCACATTAAAAAAAACGCGCCGCTTACTCTACATCAAGGTGGTGTGGAAATGAGTATTTTGACCAAAATGCGTGTTGGAGTACACTTTGCGGCGCTCGTACGCCTAAACTATTGACTTTATGAAAAGAAGTACATAAATTGTAGGTAATTGTCTCTAGTTTCATTTTGTATCTAACAGTTTTTATCATAAAATGAGTCGGAAAGGAGATATTGTCAAAAAACTGCTTTTAGGCGCCATTTTTCCAATATGGTGGCGCGAGCGGCAAAAATACGAGGTGGCAAAGTAAAATTCGGAAAGAGCACCTCAAAATCTATAAAATTACCAATTTTCAAAACTCCCGGAAAACTTTCCAGGTAACCGCTATTTTTCGGCCCAAATGACTGGACTATTTGTACATGAAAAAAGATGTTTTTTTCAAAATTGATTTTTTTTAAACGAGCAGTGACGTCACTTTCCAATTGGACGTCACTTTCCAATGTGACATCACTTTCCAATTGGACTTCATTGCGGAAAATGGGTTTTGTTGTTGTATTAATTATTATAACACGAATAACTTCGGAACGCGTCGTTTTCCTGAGAAAGGCCACATGACAGGGAAGCTTTTTCTCGAAAAAAGTTTCGATCTTCCCATACAAAAAATCGGCAGAATGATGGGTCAAGTTCAAATTTTGGGCTTTGAATTTGCCATTTTCGAAATTTGACGGGCCCGCTTGTTTGTTGACGGATTGGGTCGAGGGTGGTATCGTTGGAAAGCTTCAAGGCTCAGCTTTCTAATGCGTTATCAACCAGTATCCTAGGATGTCTCTGAAAGAACTTATAATGCATTTTCTAGGTTGACCTCCTCCAAATTTTCAATCGCGATTTTAGGGGGGAAGGACCGATTTGAAGGGGGGAGGGGGTGTGTCCGAACAAACGTTGATCAGGAGACCATTTACAATCGATTGGCATACCCCTGTTCAGACCTTAGCAAAACACCCTGTATGTATATATATTTTACAAAATGCCTACTGACGAGTGATTTTCCTTTTACAAAATGCTACTGATGAGTAATTTTCCTTTTACAAAATGCCTACTGACGTGATTTAAAGAAGACAAATTTATGTAATATAATTAATATAATATGTATTTTGCAAATATTGAACAAAAATAATCAAATATTTCAATAAAAATGTTTCTTAAAAAATCTAAAAGCTTTGTGAGGGATTAGATACCGAAAATTTCAGAGGAGCCACCTGCAAGAAAAAAAAATTGAAGACAAATAAAAATATTGAAGCTTGACAGGTAAGAGTTTGTGTTTCTAATAAATGAATATTCTTTTTTGCAGGTTTTAGAGTGAAAATGATGGTTGAAGTGAGAAAAAATAAAGAATTGGGGAGTGCAGGTGCAGGTGGCAACCTAATATGGTGATAAAAGTGCAAGATTCGCGAAAAATATTCAACTTTTGATTTTGACGTTTCGTTAAAATTAAAAGTTGAATATTTCAAAAACTAGGGCCGAGCCGCCCAAAATATTTTATATGCCTTCGTTTTAGGCCAAAAGGAAGGAAGCCACCTGCAAAATTTTATTGCAATCGGAGCAGGTCCCCTATTCTTGACATGTTCCGGAAGTTTTTTATACAAATCACCAATTTTAATAATTAAGTAATTGTAGTTTTTTCAATTCGAAAAACTACTTCCAAAAATTAGATAATAAAAAATATTTTTTTTAAAAAATATAAAAATATGCTAAAAAGGAAAAAATAAGTTTTTGCTAAAATAAATTTAGGCTGAAAATAATATTTTTATGAAATAATTAAAATAATACCTCAGTTTTAATATTTTGGATTGACGAAGGGTCTAAACTTATCGATTATGGACCTAAAATATATTTAAACCAAAATATACCTGTAATGTATTTCTTCACGGTATTTCTGTTTTCGTTTGACTATAAATAAAAGCTTGGGCGCTCATTAGATATTAAAATTATAAAATAGAAGTAGTGAAACGAAGCGAAATATTGTGCAATTTGTCAGCATTATTTCGCTTCTAATGAGCGCCCAAGCGTTTATATATAGTCACAAGCTGGGTTACCCGGTTTCACCCGGTATTTTATAAGCAAAGAACCTTAATACGATAAGAAGCGCCGTCACTCGCTGTCGAACAACCAAAATTTTCTTAGATGGGTGTCCCGACATTGGATGAGAAAATCTTTCAGCTTCTCAGCTGCGCTCTCTGATGACCAAAGCTGTGCAGTGTGCTTACGAGGGAGAATGCTGAGCGCATTCTTTTTATCTTTATTTGTTTTTTATGTGGGCATGAGCAGCAGGCTACGAAACGAAAATTTTAAAGGCATGCTGTGTGTGACGAGTCCTTTTTGTGTGGGGTTCGGAGAAACGAAAACATGTGGTAGTTGGCAGTTGAGCTGGATATCATTCCACTAGCTTTAAGGGTGTTGTGCAGGAAGCAAGCGTTGCGTTCCGTTCTTTTGTAGATTGTATTTTGTATTTTTGGATTTTTGCGTTATGCAAGATATTAGCGAGTCAGAAAAATCAGCCCTTTTCAGGGCTATATATGGGAAGGAAAATTATTGTTGTGTTGCTACTTGCTATGAGAGTAGGACCATTAACTCTAATTACACATTATATAAATTTCCCAAAGACTTGGAAATAAGAAAAGTATGGCTTAAAAATATTGGATCAAGTGTGCCTGATTATAAGCCATTTTTCCGAATTTGTTCAGAACATTTCAAACAAAAGTATATCGGAAAAAAAAATTGGAAAAGGGAGCTGTTCCAACTTCCTCCAATGATATGGTTTTGCCAAAAGAGACACAGAAAATAAAAACAAATTATAACAAATGCTGTATTGCAAGTTGTTGCAATACTTCTCCTGAGTATAATTTATTCAGATTCCCTTGGATTAATATATGTAGAATTCAAAAAAGGGAGCATAATAAGGTTTTGCGAATATGCAACGAGCATTTTGATAAAAACTTCATTGGAAAGAAAAAACTTTTAAAAGGAGCACTGCCACAATACTACTTGCATCAACCTAAGGACATTCATATATTCTTTTGAGCAGGAATCTGATCAGGCTCCATCTGAAGAAATATTCGATGCAAATAACTCAAACGTTGGAAAAGATAAACCGACTTGCTCACCAGAATTTGATACAAATGATTTGCCATGCTCACCTCCTCGCCAACGAAGACGCTTAACTTCCGACTCAATTGATCATATTTTGAATGAAGATCCAGTTTGTAGGAAATGTGAAAATAATGTAAGAAATCTTGCATATTATAGGAAGAAAGCATCACAATAAGCAAAAAAAAAAAAACGTGGCAGTCGCGGGACTGGCCGACAGAAGCTACGCGTTAATTTGTTTTTTTCTCTCTCTAAAAAAAAACAAAAAACAAAAAACAAAAAAAAATGTGGCAGTCGTGGGACTGGCCGACAGAAGCTACGCTTCAACTTCTTACGTAACAGTTAAAAAAAAAAATTTCTTTTGAATATAGAAGAAAAAAAAATACACAGAAAAAAATAATAATTTTTGGAATGTATGGATAAAATGACAAAAATACAGTTATAAGAAAAGAAAAATGATAATCATTTTTTTATTGATAAAATTATATTTTTGCAACAGTCACCACTCACTAGATCCTCTAATTCTTTTAAATCACTTTCCATATTTATTTTTACAAATCACTGCTCAAAAAAATAGAATCCCACGCACACAGCAGGCGACCGTTTCTCTCTCTCTATCTCTCTGGCGAGTAGGCATGCGCCCAACCAATCTAACGCTTACGTCTTAGATTTTCTAGGTTGAGTCCCAGCCCGCGAAACCCCCGATAAAAAGCGTAGCTTCAAAAAAAATTATACGCTTCTGGCCTATGTTTCGTGTGTTGAGCTCTGGCCAGAAACCGCCATATTGGATCGTGAGGTCACGATGTCAGATCCCAATACGCACGGGGAATCCCACGCACACAGCAGGCGACCGTTTCTCCTCTCTATCTCTCTGGCGAGTAGGCATGCGCCCAACGTTGCATGCCTACTTGCCAGTCGCGGGCCGCAAGGAGGGGAAATCTAACGCTTACGTCTTCGATTTTCTAGGTTGAGTCCCAGCCCGTGAAACCCCCGATAAAAAGCGTAGCTTCAAAAATGAAGACATTTTAAAAATGAATCAGGATTTACTAAACGAAATCACGCTCTTAAAACATAAATTAATTAATTTGAAACATGTAGTTGTAGATGCCTTAATTGATTCCATACCAGTAAATGAAAACTCCAAGGAGTTTTGTAAAATGATTTTGAGTACTTCTCAGAAAAAAGTATGGACTGAAAATTTAGGATTTCATCTTCCATCAAAAACTTCTCTTCGTAGATGGAGTCCCCTAAAAAGGCTTGATCCTGGTTTTAATATTGATCTTAATTAATTTAAGATTATCCATTTCAAATTTCGATACTAAATCTCGTGAGGCTTGTTTAATCTTCGATGAAGTGACGATAATTGAATGAAATTGATGGATTTATATGGACTATTTATTTCAAATATGAATAAATTATTTGACAGTTTGAACAGCAGAAATTTGGCAGAAAGAAATCTGTTGTTTTATTCGTAATAAAATTAATAAAATGACCAAGATTTAAGAACGACCTTTTATTTGCTAAAATAGCGACTGGTTTTTACAAATGTTCAAGTAGGAAGAAAAAACATATGAAAATCTACGCAGAGCCTTCTTTTTTAAAAGATATGCTTAGAGCTTGATGTGTGTCACAAGAGTTCAGAATTTGTGTGTGAGTGTTCAGCAAAGTAGCGCTAGTGTAGTTAGAGTAATATAAGATGAGTTATTAAATAGCATTAAAGATGTAAAATACATCCACACTCTCCCTTATTTAACCCTAAACAGCCCACAAGTGTCTCGTGGACACACTTTTGCGTTCTTATCCTTATAAAAACAAAAGTATTTATTTTTATGACTTCATCTTTTATCTAATCTACCCCTAGTATGTTATGAATCTAAATGTACAATTGAAATATGTATAAAAGTACTCAAATAAAAACCTTGAAATAATTATATACCTAATAAATAGTTATACAAAGTATCATACTAACACAAATGAATTGTATATTAGAATTAGTTTAAGAGTATCACAGTTATTCATAAGTATGACCGAGAGTGACCACAGCCTCTGGCCAGCCAGTTGTTGGATAGTCATCGATCAGTATAGTCCTCTAATTAAATAAAGTCTGAAGTACCAAAGCTGTTGTTTTTGTTAAACACCACATGGCGCAGCCGGTAAACTAAAATCCGAAATAATCATCGTGTTGGAATAAAATTAATTAAAATAAATAAGAAGCAAGGAACAGTTGAGCCCGAATAAAGTTATTGAGATTCGAATTTAGTGCTGATAAACATTATTAACATTACCACGTGTGGAAGACAATAGTGAAAAAAAAACGCTTAGTTAAATGAAGTGATACCATCATTAAAAGCACATGGGAGTAGTGAAAAAACCTAAAAAAGAATTCACCAAACCCAGAGGCAGACCAGCAAAAAATACAAAATATATAACCAAATTGATACCAATGGATTATATAAGAAAAGTAGATCCACTTAATTTACAAACATCAAATTTGGCTGAAAGCTGGAGAATATTTTGGCAAAATTACCAAATATTCACGACAGCGGCTGAAGTAGATAAAAAAACAGACAATGTAAAAATTGCTATATTTTTAAATGCTATTGGGCCAGAAGCGGTCGAAGTTTATAATTCATTTAACTTGAGTGAAGATGAGAAAAAAAAGTATGAAGCAGTCACAAAAGCTTTTGAAAATTTTTGTAAGCCGAAGAAGAATGAGGTGTACGAGAGCTTCATATTTCATAGTCGCAAGCAAGAAGCAGATGAACCCTTTGACAACTTCCTAATGGAGATCAAAAAACTAGTACGGAGCTGTGATTTTGCAGACCAAGAAAGCCGCATGTTGAGAGACAGGATAGTGCTGGGGACACGTGACAAAACACTACAAAAGAAGCTATTGGAGGTGGATAATCTAAACCTGGATAAAGCTATTGCGATGGCAAGGGCAGCAGAGATAGCAAAGCAGCAAATGGAAAAACTACAACCGGATCATTCTACTGTTAATTTGGTAAATAGAGTTCCAAACAAAAGTAATGTAGGCAAAAATAATAACAAAAATTCTAAATATTATTGTAGGCAACAAAATAACACAAAACAGGTTAGGGATAAATCAGAAAAATCCCCGAAAACGACACATAAAAATACAACACAAAATGTAATTTCTTGTACATATTGCATGCAAAAACATGAAAGGAGAAAGTGTCCAGCCTACGGAAGTACATGCAGGAATTGTGGAAACAAAAACCATTTCGCTGTAGCTTGTAGATCAAAATCACATAAGGTACGTGAACTAAAAAACTTGAAAACAAATAGTGATGATGAATTTTCCATAAATACATTAGAGGACCTTTTACTAACTAATACTGATAGAACTTGGGTGGAATACGTTAAAGTAGGGAACCAAATAATTAAATTCAAACTAGACACTGGGGCTGATATTAATGTACTTCCCCTTAATACCCTTAAATCTTTAGGAAACAAAAACTTAGAAAAAGTGGAAACAAAGATACATGCATATGGGGGAGCAGTCTTAGAAACTGTTGGGAAAGCCAAATTTCATTGTATAGTGAGAAATCAGAATAGACAGATAGAATTTCACATCATTAAAAACGGCACAACACCCATATTAGGATTAAATACATGCGTTAAATTAAAGCTAATCAAAAGAGTTAACACTTTAACACAAAATGCAGATCAAGCTAAATTTTTAAAAGAAAATGCAGATCTTTTTGAAGGGCTAGGTACATTCATAAAAAATTACCATATAAATCTTAAAGAAAACGCTGTTCCAGTAGCAAAAGCAGCCAGGAGAATCCCACTAGCAATACGCGAAGCTGTCAGGTTAGAGCTTGAACGACTTGAAAATATCGGTATCATAGAAAAAACTGATGGCCCATCTGATTGGATTTCTAACATTGTCATAGTCGAAAAACCAGGTAAAAAGATCCGTATTTGCTTAGACCCCAAAGCAGTAAACGAAGCGCTTAAACCAACTAACCACCCAATTCCTTCATTTAAGGAACTTACAACAAAACTTGCAAACAAAGCTATCTTTACAGTATTAGATTTAAAGGACGGGTACTTCCAAATAAAGTTGGATGAAGCGTCAAGAGATATTTGCACCTTTAGTACACCTTTTGGATTGTACAAATACAAGAGGCTTCCATTCGGAGTCCGAATAGCACCTGAGATATTTCAAAAATATAATGAAAATAATTTTGCGGACATAGAAGGGGTGTCAATATACATAGATGATATTTTGATAGCGGCAGAAAATGAAATCCAACACGATGAGATCTTAAAGAAGGTCATAGAAAGGGCAAGGAAATTAAACATAAAATTCAATAAAGAGAAAATACAATATAAGGTTAGCAAAGTAAAATTTTTGGGGCATATTATTTCTAAAGAGGGTATAGCGTGTGACTCAGATCGCATAAAAGCAATAAAAAATCTTTCTTCCCCCCAGAACAAAAAAGAGTTACAGCAAATATTGGGAATGATAAATTATGTAAGAGACTTTGTACCCCACTTATCTCAGATTTCGGCGCCAATGCGAGACTTATTGAAAAAGGAGGTCCATTTTAAATGGGAAGATACACATTCACAGTGTCTAGAAAAAATTAAAACCCTCATCTCCGAAGCACCTACCCTTAACGTCTTCAACGCAAATAAAGACATTACCGTTCAGGCAGATGCCTCTAAGTTTGGGTTAGGGGCGTGCATGATGCAAGAAGGAAGGCCTATATATTATGCCTCACGAAGCCTTACTGAAACTGAGATTCGATACTCACAAATCGAAAAAGAACTACTAGCTATCGTGTTTGCGTGTGAAAAATTCCACTATTTTCTGTATGGCAGAACATTTAAAGTCATTACAGATCACAAACCATTGCTCGGACTATTTAGCAAAGAGCTCACCAAAATCCCCAACACACGCCTGACACGAATGCTACTAAGATTAAGCAAATATAATATAAATGTTTCATATAGCCCTGGAAAATATATGTACATAGCAGATCTATTGTCCAGAAATTTTTTGCAGGAAGACTCCGTTCCAGAAATACCTGACTTAAATGAAATGGTTCATTCTATAAACGTAGGGGAAGAAAGGAAACAAAAATTTATAGACGAAACCAATAAAGACGACATGCTTACCTTGCTCAAAAATGTATTACTAAATGGGTGGCCTAAAGATAAGTCGAAGTTGCATAACAAAATAAAATTCTTTTGGAAAATGAGAAACGACTTGTACATTCAAGACAATATCATATTTTTAAATGAAAGAATAATAGTTCCCCAGGCAATGCGGCAAGAAATTCTAGAAATCTTACACAAATCTCATCAAGGCATTGAAAAAACTAAAAATAGAGCCAGATCATTAGTTTATTGGCCGGGAATAAACGAAGCTATAGAAAATGTAATAACAAAATGCCATATCTGTCAAAAGTATAGGAGTGCCAATACACGAGAGCCATACATAGCTCATGAAGTTCCAGACATTCCGTATGATAAAATTGGAATGGATATTTGTGAGATCGGAAAGCAAATATTCCTAATAGTCAATGATTATTTTTCAAAATACTTAGAAATAATTGAACTTCGAACAAAAACTTCAGCAGAAATTATAAATAAATTAAAGCATCTCTTTGCAACCCACGGCTTACCTAAAACAATTATAGCGGATAACAATCCCTTTGGCTCATACATGTTTCGCAAATTCTGCGAAGCATATGATATAAAAGTTATCACGTCCAGCCCAAATTACCCACGGTCAAATGGACTGGCGGAGAGGTCAGTCCAAACGGCCAAAAAGCTGATTCAAAAAGCCAAAGAATCCAAAGAAGAACTTTGGATGTCCCTGTTAGAATTTAGAAACACACCAATAAAGGGCAGTAATAAATCCCCGGCGGAGATCTTAATGGGACGAAAACAACGCACCATGCTTCCTATAAAAACGGAAGTGTTAAGAAAGGATACATTCACACATGTACATAACCAAATTAAACTCAATAATAAGCGCTATGAGAAATATTATAATAGAACAGCAAAAGTCAGGAAAAATTTTCAAAAAGGGGAGAAAATATGGGTAAAATGTGGGAAAATCTGGCAAAAAGGTATGGTAGTAGAAAAGCACCCAACCCCTAGGTCATATTGGGTTAGGCTAGAAGATGGTACCACCCTTAGGAGAAATTCAAGTTTTTTACGTTCAACAATTAAATCAAATTAGATTCCACATATTAATTAAATATTCAGAGTTGTCGGATTTAGTACTACTGAAGAACTCTGTACAATTCTTGCATGTACACTTAACAGTTTGCAGCAGTACTCGAAAATATTAAACAATGTTTGAAAACATTACTAAATATCTCACATGCACTATGTACACATTTTAGCTAACTAAATAAAAAAGAAAAATTCTATTACATTGTAAAATCAAGTAAAATCACTATAAGTGTTAATCTGTAAATGTTAATTATATTAAAATCCCAAAAAGGGGAAGATGAAATATGTATAAAAGTACTCAAATAAAAACCTTGAAATAATTATATACCTAATAAATAGTTATACAAAGTATCATACTAACACAAATGAATTGTATATTAGAATTAGTTTAAGAGTATCACAGTTATTCATAAGTATGACCGAGAGTGACCACAGCCTCTGGCCAGCCAGTTGTTGGATAGTCATCGATCAGTATAGTCCTCTAATTAAATAAAGTCTGAAGTACCAAAGCTGTTGTTTTTGTTAAACACCACAACAATGAAAATATTTGTAACATAAATAAATTAATATTTATTGTTAATAAACTAAAATAGTAACTCAACAACCCACAAGTGTCTCGTGGACAAATTTTTGTGTTCTTATCCTTATAAAAACAAAAGTATTTATTTTTATGACTTCACCTTTTATCTAATCTACCCCTAGTATGTTATGAATCTAAATGTACAATGAAAATATTTGTAACATAAATAAATTAATATTTATTGTTAATAAACTAAAATAGAAATTCAACAATTCACATGTGTTCAATAGACACAATGACGTTTTGTTTGATTTGGATATGAAGGTGGATTACTTATTTACATTTACTAATAGTGCTTATAGTCTTATCGTATCTACTCGCTTCATAGTGTACTATGTATATGTGCATTCACATTATCTTTGTTTTCATTCATATGCCCTAGAATAAGGTGATGTGTCTCTTGGACACTACTGGTCAGTTACGTTACAAAAGCATACTGGGCTGTTAAGGGTTAATAACTTTACAGATCCCATGTCCATGTCGTTACATAATTTTCGAAAACTAATTGAAAACAAAGGTTTTGTCAATATATCCGCGAGCTGATTTTTAACCGACGAAAAAACGGAGGAGGTTCTCAATTCGACTGTATATTTTTTTTTGTACGTCGTTACGCGATAATTCCGCCAATTATGAATTGATTTTGATGATTCTGTTTTTGTTTGGTAGGTCATACTTCAGAGGTGGTCCCATATAAATTTTATCGAAATTGATTCCGCGCTTTTTGAGAAAATCAACAAAAAACAAAATATATACACAGATAAAGTTTTGGTACTTGGTTGTACATTCGGTGCCCGATTGCGAGGATTCAAAATGGCGGACCAAAAAAAATGTACTAAAACATATTACACTAAAAAGAATGAAATAAAAAATTTTTAGAAAAAAAATAGAACCGTCTCCAAAAAATCCCAAGCTCTAAAAAGTATAAAATAATTATATTAAAAGTCCTCTGATACTACTTTCAACATTAAATACCAAGACTTTCCTAGACTTTTGAAGTCGGTGTGAAAACCTGACTGATATTAATCCAATACTAAATAATGAATGCAATCAGTTTGTCTGGATTAATTGGATTAATATCAGTCAGGTTTTCACACCGACTTCAAAAATCTAGGAAAGTCTTGGTATTTAATGTTGAAAGTAGTATCAGAGGACTTTTAATATAATTATTTTATACTTTTTAGAGCTTGGGATTTTTTGGAGTCGGTTCTATTTTTTTTTTTTAATTTTTTTCAATGTCAACTTTTGCAATTTTAATTTTGCCAGCTGTGACCAATTCGCGAACAAAGAAGTGTCTGATACGAATGTGTTTCGTTCTTCGATGGAACTCAGGATTTTGTGCCAGCCGGATAGCTGCTTCGTTGTCGACTTGTAGAATAGGAGTCGACTTTAGCTGGTCCAGTTCAGTCAGGAGCCTGTTGATCCAGATGGTCTCTCTTGCAGCCTCACTGGCAGCCACGATTTCAGCTTCGGTTGTGGATATGGCAACAGATGCTTGCCTCTGGCTTATCCACGAGATGGGTGCCCCAGAGTACAGACACAGCACCCCTGAGGTGGAGCGACCCGTACCAAGGTCACCGCCATGATCTGCATCGCTGTAACACTCAAAACCCCCCTTTCCCAGGTTGGCCTTGTAGATTAATCCGTGATCCGTCGTACCTCTCAAGTACCGCAGGATCCTCTTCACCCTGAGCACATCTCGATCCGTCGGTTTTTCCAGATTCCTGGATACCACGCTGACAGCATACGCGATGTCTGGTCGTGTACCACACATCAGGAACATGAGTGCTCCAACAGCTTCTCTGTAGGGGAACTCAGAGTTTAGAGGGCTCTCTTCTGCATCATTGTCCTTGGTGATTGGAGTAGACACAGCTTTGCAGCTGCTCATTTTAAATCTCTCCAATATTTTTTCCGTGTAGTGAGCCTGGCTCACACGTATGGATCCATCCTGTTCCTGGTTGATTTCCAATCCCAGGTAGTAGGATGCTGGCTTCGAGGTGATCTTGAACTCGCGTTTGAGGTCGTCGATGAATTTCTGCAGTTCCTGTTCACTCTCAGCTGCAATCAGTCCATCGTCGACGTAGAGAACAAAGAATATCTTTTTCTGTCCTTTTTGTCTCACAAAAAGACAAGGATCTGCTTCACTGCGCTGAAATCCCAGGTTGACGATGTAGCTACTGAACCTCTCATTCCAGCATCGAGGGGCCTGTTTGAGCCCGTACAAGCTTTTCCTCAGGAGACATACCTTGGCTGATCCATCACCATATCCGTCGGGTTGTTGCATGTAGACGGTTTCCTGGAGGTCACCATAGAGAAATGCTGTTGTCACATCGATCTGCGCTAACTTCATTTTCTCGTTCGCAGCAACACTCAGCAACGTTCGAATGGTTGATGTCCTGGCCACTGGACTGAAGGTCTGATCATAGTCCACTCCTTTTCGCTGAGAAAAGCCCTTAATGACCAATCTGGCTTTGTATTTATCGATCGATCCATCGGGGTTCGTTTTGACTCGGTAGACCCATTTGTTTGAAATGGCTCTTTTTCCTGCAGGCAGATCAACCAGGTCCCAAGTTTAATTCTCCTCAAGAGCCTTCATCTCACGTCTCATGGCTTCCTTCCAGCTGTCCTGTTGATTTGATCTTATGGCTTCGCTGTAGGATTCAGGCTCTTGATGAGGGCTGGAGAGATACATTACGAAGTCCTGATATTTCGATGGAGCCTTGATGGACGTACGGTCACGGAGTTGTCGACCGATGCCTTCATCCGGACGTTGAGTTTCCTCTTTATCTTCAGCACTCAGGTCCCAGAATTCATCCTCGTCTTCGCTCTGCGTTTTGTCGTCTTTCGGAACTTGTTCTGGAGTAGATCCTTCCGGTTGAACACAGGAGTCGAGGCTTCCTGGAAGTGTTGCATCAATCTTGTGTTCCAACACTTTCTCCTCGAAGATGACGTCTCTAGATCGAATCAGCTTGCACTCCTCTTCACAGAAGACCCTGTAGCCGTCGTCGTGGTCGTATCCTATGAGGATTCCCTTGGTAGCCTTTGGATCCATCTTCTTCCTTTGCTGCTTGGGAATATGCGCATAGCAAGTAGACCCGATTACCCGAAGATGTTTCAGACCTGGTTTCTTGCCGTACCACAGTTCGTAGGGAGATACTCCCTCAACGCGGGAAGGTCCTGTCCTGTTGAGAATATAGGCAGCTGTACGGATCATCTCGGCCCAAAGAAACTGAGGAATATTTCCATGAGCATGCATTATTGCTCGAGCAGCCTCAACCACGGTGCGGTTCTCTCTTTCGCAAGAACCATTTTGTTCTGGAGTATACGGCATCGTGAGGCATTGCTCTATTCCTTCTAAGGGATGATATTCCCTTTAATTTATTTATTTTGTTTGTTATTTATTTATTCTGCCCCGTTGGGCGGCGATAATATTTCGGATAAGATTTGATTTGATTAAAAGTCAATTTTTAATTACTTTATAATTATTTTAATAACTTTTTATAAGATTCCCTAAATCTGACCGATTTTATTGACATTTGAACACAGACTAAAATAATTCTCCTTTTTTTTAAAACAAAAACATTTTTAAGCTACTACAATTTACACTACTACGATCTAATTACATTTACTTTACAGCAACTACAGTGAGCAAACTACTATACGTCACAAAGCATTTTCTACGTGTGTACAAGAATTTCCAGATAATAAAGATCTCTATGTTAACTAGCTACGACTATACTTACTAGTTTCACACATATGTAAACTTTAAAAATGCGGGGAATTTAAAAGGGTTCTTTATTTACATCCGTTCGCCACATCACCCCCCTCCCAGCGATTTGTTTAAAATTAGCGAAATTGACTTATAACGTTGGTTGGCACATTTTTAATTATTTTTATTTTTGTGTTTTTAATTTGTGATTTGTAATTTAGTAATTTGTAATTTGAATTGCTGTCTTACGAAAATTCAATGGACGCTGGCCAATGGACTTTTCGGATTTTTCCAGACTCTGGCTGGAGCTTTTGGTTATGTGAAAGTGGTTGGAGGGTAATGTTATCATGTTCCAGCGTCGAAAGTGAAGATTGATTCGAGGTAATACTTTGTTCATTAACCGTAGTAAAATAAGGCTTCAATCTATTTAAAGAAACGTTATTGTTTTTATCTTTGATTTTAATAGTATAAAAATGTTGGTGTCTTGATATGACCGGATACGGTCCGTCATAAGTATTTCGGAAATTACCTCTTAATGTTTCGTTGCGAACAAGAACATGAGAGCAATTTTCCAAATTTTTAAATTTAAAAAATTTTTCTTTCGAATGATTAGAAGCTTGAATTGGACGGATTTTGTCGAATAAATTCCGTAAATGGTTAACGAAATTGTTTTGTTCTAATAAGTGAGTTTTTGGTTCGATGAAATCTCCCGGGAGTCTTAACGTTTGTCCATAGAGTAGTTCAGCTGGAGTTGCGATAAATTCTTCCCGAAAAGAAGTGCTAAGACCCAGTAAAACTGCAGGTAAAATTTTAGACCAAGAGTGTGTCTCATAAGTTTTAATGGCTGTTTTGAGGGTTCTGTGCCATCTTTCAATGAAACCGTGATTGTGGGTGATATGGAGTAGTGCAATTGTGTTTAATTCCTAAAAATTTGGCGAGTTCTTTGAAGAGGTTTGATTCGAACTGCCTTCCTTGATCAGTTACTATAATTTTGGGTATGCCAAATCTACTGATCCAGTTGTGAAAAAGAGCTTCAGCGCAATTTTCAGCAGATATGTTGGTTAACGGTATAGCTTCCGGCCAACGGGTGTACCTGTCGATTATTGTAAGACAATATCTGAAACTTCGTGATGGGGGTAGTGGACCGATAATGTCTATGTGAATGACTTCGAACCGGGTTTTTGACGTGACGAGAAATTTTGTTTCTTTGGCAAGCCAAACAACTGCGGCTCCAATTGTTGATGTCTTTGTTTATTGAGGGCCAAAAGTATTTTGATGTTATCATCTTGTTTGTTGTCCGAATGCTAGGATGAGATAAGTTATGTATTGAGTTGAAAATTTGTAGACGAAAACCTTCTGGGATAAAAGGTCTCTTATTGGAGTTTGACTTTTCGCAATAAATTTCTTTGTCACTTCCCCAGACTGGTAACTTAGAAAATTTATATGAACTATTTTCTAAAAGATTTTTGAGCTGGTTGTCTGTTTCTTGAGCAGTAGCTATAGCTTCAAAATCTACTGAAGTTGGTAAGTGTAGTTCTTCGACTCTAGATAAGGTGTCTGCCACGACATTGTCCTTTCCGGAAATATGTCTAATGTCTGTTGAAAATTGGCTGATATAATCTAAATGTCTTGCTTGTCTAGGAGAAGCTTTTTCTGGATTTTGTTTTAGTGCAAAAGTGAGAGGCTTATGGTCAGTGAAGATAATGAAATTTCTTCCTTCTAGATGGTAACGAAAGTATTTGATTCCTTTATATATGGCTAGTAATTCGCGATCATAAGCGCTATATTTGGATTGTGCGGAACTTAGTTTCACTGAAAAGAAACCAAGAGGTTGCCAAATGTTATTAACTCTTTGATTTAGTGCAGCGCCGATTGCATTATCGGAGGCGTCCACAAATAAACCGAGTTGCGAGTTATTGTTGGGAAATGCTAACAAAGTGATTTGAGTTAATTGGAATTTAATGTTTTCAAATGCCTTGATTGCTTCGGGTGTCCAGTTAACTTGTTTCGAACCCTCTTTTTTGCTTCCTGTGAGGTATGTATTTAAGAGCAGTTGATTTGCAGCTGCGTGGGGAAGAAAGCGTCGGTAAAAATTTGTCATCCCGAGGAAACGTCTCAATTCTTTGATTGTAGTGGGTTGTTTGAAATTTGAGATTGCTTCCACTTTCTCAGGAGTAGGTTTGATACCTTCGGAGTTAATTAAATGACCGAGAAACTTCACTTGTGATTTCATAAAGTTACATTTCTCGATGTTAATTATTAAGCCATGTTGTTGCAGACGTTGGAAAATTTGGCGTAAGTGTTCCAAGTGTTGTTGTTTCGAATTTGATGCTACTAATATGTCGTCGAGGTAAACAAAACAAAATTGTAGTTCTTGCAAAACTGAATGGATGAACCTTTGAAAGGATTGAGCTGCGTTACGAAGGCCGAAAGTCATACGTGGAAATTCAAATAGTCCGAAAGGTGTGCAAATAGCTGTCTTTGGAATATCTTTCGGTTCTACGGGAATTTGGTGGTATGCCTTTGTTAAATCTAAAGTTGAAAATGTGTTACAGCCTTGTAGGTGGTAAGCAAAATCATGGATTAATGGTATTGGATATCTATCTGGAATTGTTACAGCGTTGAGACGTCGATAGTCTCCACAAGGTCTCCATTCGCCATTTTGTTTGGGTACCATATGTAGTGGTGA
The DNA here is from genome assembly GCA_933228815.1 of Machimus atricapillus. Taxonomy (NCBI): domain Eukaryota; kingdom Metazoa; phylum Arthropoda; class Insecta; order Diptera; family Asilidae; genus Machimus; species Machimus atricapillus. The sequence goes on from OW121785.1 coordinate 48,683,287, forward strand.
TGACCAACAGCTGTTGGATGGTCTGCAGATTCCTTGATTGAGTAAGAAATCGAATTCTTTTTTAGCAATCAATAATTTTTCGGGTGCTAATCTGCGAACTTTAGAGAAAATGGGTGGTCCTGTGGTTTTAATTTGGTGTGTTACTGAATGTTTTACGGGTTTTAAAAAACTTGTATCTATAGTGATACTGTGAAATTCTTTAATTAGTTTTTGAATATTTTGATTTAATGTGGGTTTAATTAATATAGATAAAGTTGAAGATGGACCCTTGTAAAGATTACCATTTGAAGTTAAGTTTGTTAGTGGATCTAATAACATTCGTTTTGACAAATCTACAATCAATTTGAAGTGGCATAGAAAATCGGCACCTAAAATAGGTTTGGTGACGTCTGCGATTAAAAATTTCCATTGAAAATTTCTTCGCAATCCAAGATCTAAAGTGAGGATTTTGTTACCATAGGTATTTATAATTGAAGAATTTGCTGCTGCTAATTGAAGGCCTGATGGTAATAATTTTGTTGCTTTAGGTGTAGGGATGACTGAGATATCGGCTCCTGTATCGATTAAATAATATGAGTTCGTGGATTTGTCGTAGATGTGCAGGCGACTGGTAAATTCGCGATTGTCACCTGTCGCCATAGATGAAACGCGTTTTAATTTTTTTGTGAATTCGTAGTGTCGAATGAACAAGGTTGTACACACTTGTTTGCATTATTTTTGAATTTCGAGTGGTACCAACACCAATCTGGATGTTTTGAAGAATGAATATTTGGTTTATTTTTGAGTCTGGAACGATTAAAAGAATAATTTGAAGAATTTAGGGACCGAAGTGAAGATCGACTTAGTGATCTATATCTTTTAAGAGCTTTCACTTCAAAAGTTAAATCTTGGACTTGTTTAGTCAGGGCTAATATCTGAGAAGTGAGGTGTGCTAAAACTGTATTGTCTTGTTGTGTTGATGAACATGCAAATACCGAAGGTTTACTGGTCATTTCGGAAATCTTATCCGCGCATTTTGCTAAATCACTTAAACTTCCCGTGTTGCATGAGAGAATTGATCTCATGTTTTCAGGTAATCTCTGCATCCAAAGCGTTTTGAGGATATCATCAGTGAGATTTCCGTTTGAGAGTTCTTTCATCTCTCTGAGGAACTGTGATGGACAGCGGTCTCCTAAAACAATGTCTCCGAGTAAACGGTTTAATTTTGCGGATTCACTGGCCGTAAGCCGAGAAATTATCGTTTCCTTTAATTGAGTGTACGGATGTGTTGGGTGAGGGTTATTTAAAATATCGGTAATGAGATGAATCATGTCCTCATCTAACGAAGAAAGAGCATAATTGAACTTTGTGGATTCTGTAGAGATTCTGTTAATTTGAAATTGTGCTTCCAAACGTGTAAACCAAAATTTTGGAGCAGTTTTCCAAAACTGGCAAACTGTTACTCCAATCGCGGAAACGGAAGGTAGGGTGCTATCTGACGGAACGGAACTTGCACCCTGGCTACCGGAAACGGAGACTTGTACGAAGTCACCACTTGGATTCATTTTAAGAGAGAACGCGGAACGTGTGAAAAAAGTTAACAATTTTATAATAATAATTAAAATATTATATATATAAATTTAAAAGTATATAAAAAAGGGTACTCCCTGATGTTCTTTTTTCTTTTGGAGTGTTGTTTTTCTTTTTATTTACTTTCTTGATGTTTTTTTGGTTTATATCTTGTTTTTTTGAAGAAGTTATTTAGTATATGTTATACATATAATTTTTTTATATATATATTTATTTGAATTAGGTGTCTGTGGTCGGCTGCGGTTGGTTGGTTTCTGGCGGTGTTGGTGGTGGTGGTGTTTGGTCTATTAACGACCAATCGATAATTCAGAGTATGAAACTGATTGGTTTGTTTTCCAGCATCTCTTCCTAGGGCTGTTTGATTAATAGTAGTTGTTGCTGTGGTTCTTCGTCGGGGTCACCAGTTAAGGGATGATATTCCCTTTAATTTATTTATTTTGTTTGTTATTTATTTATTCTGCCCCGTTGGGCGGCGATAATATTTCGGATAAGATTTGATTTGATTAAAAGTCAATTTTTAATTACTTTATAATTATTTTAATAACTTTTTATAAGATTCCCTAAATCTGACCGATTTTATTGACATTTGAACACAGACTAAAATAATTCTCCTTTTTTTTAAAACAAAAACATTTCTAAGCTACTACAATTTACACTACTACGATCTAATTACATTTACTTTACAGCAACTACAGTGAGCAAACTACTATACGTCACAAAGCATTTTCTACGTGTGTACAAGAATTTCCAGATAATAAAGATCTCTATGTTAACTAGCTACGACTATACTTACTAGTTTCACACATATGTAAGCTTTAAAAATGCGGGGAATTTAAAAGGGTTCTTTATTTACATCCGTTCGCCACACTTCTGTTTGCAGGATTCTCCTGGTTTCGTGGTTATCAAACTCTTTTCCGTTATCACTTCGCATCTCATTGATTTTGTGTCCGAGGGTCTTCACTCCTGCAACAAATTGAGACGTCCTCTCTGGAACTTCAGACTTCTCTCTCAGAAAGTAGATAGTCCTGAACTTGGTGTAATCATCCTTGAAGAGGACGAAGTACTTGTATCCTGACATCGACTCGCACCTGAATGGACCGCAGACATCTGTGTGAATCCGCTCTCCCGGTTTCGTTGCTCCAAGCCTCGTTCCGAAAGACAGGCGATGGGCCTTGCCGTAGACACAGCCCTCGCACAGTTCACTGTCCACCTGAACGCGAATTCCCAGCTCATTGACCAGAAGGGACTTCACGTGCCGCTTGTTCTGATGTCCGAATCGTTCATGGTAAAGTTGCAGAAGATTGTCCTTTCCTGCTGCGTTAACTTCGCTGAATGAAGCTCTGCTTACACTCCTTACGTTCAGCTTGTAGAGTCCACCGAATCGCCCACGAACTCCGACCAGTTTCACCTTGTCGTCGACTAAGAAGTTGCACACCTCTGGAGATGAGATGAATCTACTCTTCCCTTGCCGGTCTTGTGCTGCAAGGACTGAGAATAGGTTTCTATGGATCCCAGTGACACACCATACATCAGTCAACGTGAGCTCGTGCCACTCGCCGTCAACCACTGCCTCGATGTCGACTTCACCCTTTCCAATAGCTGCAATCCTGTCACCGCTTGCTGTGGTCACTGTGTGTTCGCTGGAAAATGGCACAAGAGTCTTAAAAACATATCTGCTGTTGCAAATGTGGCTCGTTGCTCCATTATCCACAAACCAGTCGTCAGAGTTGCACTCTGAGATCATCACAGTCGTGGTGACAGCACTCAAAATCATGTTTGACTCCCTCTCAGATTTTTCTGTGTTGCTGGGCTTGGCAGGTTTTCCATCGGCCATCCATTTCCTACACACCTTGATGCTGTGATTAGGCTTCTTGCAGTAAGAACAGAACAATTTCTTTTTATTGCTTTTTTGGAGATTTTGCTTTTGCCGGAAAGAGTTTGACTGCTGGGATTGCTGCTTCGATGAATTCAAGAAGAGTGCTTCTTGTTGAGGTGATTCTCCTTTGCCTCCAAGAGCTCTCTCGTACGAACACAGCTGATTTGTCAAGCTGTCAATGGTCCTATCATTTTTTGACATCAACATCCAGCTGGATTTGAAGGGAAAATAGTTTTCTGGCAGTGTACCTAAAATCTTACAAATCAAAAATACATCTGGCAGGTCTGAACTTATTTTTGTGTCTCTGGACATTTCCTGTTTCAACTCGCTCGACAGATTCTTTAATTTTAAAACGTGCGTTGCGATGTCATCCTCATTTGCCTTTTTGTAGCTGAAGAATTGCAGGCATAAGTTGTAAACTTTGTCTTCGGAGACGCCGTCAAAGAGTTTGTGGAGTTCTAACCACACTTCCCGGGCGGACGTGAGACGCATAATTTTTTGTAACGTCTCCTCTGACATGTTAGCAGTTAACACAATCAATGTATGGCTATCAGCCCTATTGAACGTGTCTCGTTCCGTCTGATACGCAGTCTTCGCTTCAGCGGTCGCGTTATCAGGAAGTGCACTTGGCCTCACTAACTTGCCTTGAATTATGTCCATACCTCTGGGGATCCCTCGTATACAAACCGAGATTTTGTACTTCCATGTGTTCCAGTTCGCTTTTCCCTCCAGAAGGCCAACGTTGATTATCCTTGTTGAATCCATTGTGTATTTACGTGGCCCTAACCTCAAAATCGGCTTGTTGGAGTTTGCGTCAGTTTTCGTCAAAGAAGTAAGAGTGCGACTGCTGAAGTGATAACATCTATTGCCGTGCCTCTGTGTATTTTCATTTGAAATTCGTTGTCGATTCTAGGAATTTCCTTAAAGTTATTGGTCGCTCTTTTCGTGAGTTATTTGTGAGGAGTGAGGCATTATTTTGAACCTATTAAATGTTATTAGATCTATTGACTAACAATTATATTGCCCATAATCACACTTATTGTAACATCGCTGACTCACTTGCTTTGCGTCCGCAATTCTGCAATTACTGTTCATCTCAGATACAGCAGTCATGGTGTTAAAATGTATCAAGTGTAGCGGTAGTGTCAACAGAAACAATAAAGGCATCAAATGTAACGACTGCAGTACCCACTGCCATCTGAGCTGTGAAAAAATCTCTCCTGCCCTAGCCAATGACATTGCAAGTGGTAACTTTGTTTGGAGATGCTCGTTCTGCAAGGCCTCTGGGAATAACAGGTCAATTGTTTCATGTGATTCCGATACTGACGAACACACTATGGAGAGTCTAGCCTCCACAATTAATGGAATCTCAGCTGAAATTGAAAACATCAAGTCTACCCAGCAAAAGTTTATGAAATCGGTTGATTCTTTAGTTAAAGGGTTCGATGAAGTGAAAACCGTCATGGGAAAACTCGCAGAACAGCAAAAGTCCATTGAGGAACTTAAGGAGGATAATTCCTTTCTTCGCAAGGAGATTGCCAGTTTGAAGCAGCGGTTAGATATGGTTGAATCTCACGCATTATCGTCTTCTTTGATCTTCCACAACATTCCCGCGGAGGCGGCTGGCAAAGAACCCGAAGTAGTTGGCAAAATTCATCAAAGGCTTGACATTCAAATCAATGAGGGTGATATCTTGAAAATTGACGGCATAATGACTAAATCAAAAACTTTTAAAATTACTGTTAAATATTTATCAGATAAGTTTAGAGAGAAGGTCCTAGTAGCTTGTCGTGTAAATAAAGATATCTCGTCTAAGGAATTAGGTTTTGATGAGGAGTATAAAATATACGCGACTGAATTACTTACTGTGTTTAAGAGGAAATTACTGTATACATCGCATCTTTTTAAAATTAAGCATGATTATAAATATTTATGGGTTAAGAATGGCAACATACTTCTAAGAAAGGATGATGGTTCGAAGATTTTTAATGTTAAAAATGAGGCGTTCTTGGATGACATTCTAAAAAATCATAACACTGCAATTACATCAAATGAAAATTGAACTATATTACCAAAACATTCGGGGATTAAGGACCAAAACGTCGGATGTTCAGCTTCGCATTTTATCTAATAATTATGATGTTATATGTCTTACTGAAACTTTTCTACAAGATTATGTTCAAAGTTATGAAATATTTGATGACCGTTATGATGTTTTCAGAAGGGATAGAGACTTATGTAGTACTAATTTGAACGATGGAGGAGGTGTTCTAATAGCCGTGAAGCGAAACTTGAGCGCTGTTCGTGTGTCTGAATTTGAAACAAGTGGGGAGAATATCTGGGTGAAGATTAAGGGTAGTAATCAGAAGAATATTTACATCTGCTGTACATATTTTCGTCCCCAAACTGATTTTGAAACTTATGATTCGTTTTTCAATAGTGTCGCAGATACTAATATAAAACTGGGTTCTGCTGAACGAATGTTAATCTTGGGTGACTTTAACTTTCCTTATATTTCATGGACTCCTAACCGTAATAATAATTACCTTATCCCGGATGCGACCAGTAATCGTGCAGCTAATTCTATGATTAACAATATGTCTTTTTGTGATCTCAATAAATTTAACGGGTGTCTTAACACTAACAATCGCATTTTAGATTTAGTTTGGGCAAACATTAATGGCTGCAATATTTCTGTGGTAAAATCATTGTCGCCTTTATCCGCTCTCGACAGTCATCATCCGGCGCTGGATATACAGGTTTCCTTTGAAAAAATCAAGTATATTTCGAAAACTCAAGTCAAAAATTTTAACTTCAGGGAAGCTGATTATGACACGTTAAACAAATTTTTTGCTGGCTTTGACTTTTCTTTCATTGACGAACTTGAAACTAATGAAGCTTTCGACTTCTTTTATAACATTATTAACACTGCTATAGAGTCGTCTGTGCCAGTCAGAACTTATGCAAAAAAGAATTTTCCTAGTTGGTTCTCTATTTCATTGATCAATACTCTTAAATTAAAAGAAAGGTATAGGAAAAGGTATAAAAGGTACAAATCTGAGGGTGACTACAATATATTTTCTTACCTGCGGCGACATGCAAAGCAAAAACTAAAGGACTGTCGGTGTAAGTACATTGAGGATATTGAAAACAACATAAATAAAGATGTTAAAACGTTTTGGTCATTCACAAAAAAACTTAAGCAAACGAACTCATACCCCAAGGAGTTAAAATATAAAGATGAAATCGCTACAACTCCTTCTCGGATTTGCTCTCTCTTTGCCTCTTATTTTAAGTCAGTTTATACAAAAAATTCCTCTCGCAGTCAGGTATGGTGCTATGACAACACAAGCTCTAATAATCTCCCAGTCATTAGTGTTCAATGCTATCCTACCGATGCCGTCAGGGATGTTTTGGCTAAGTTGGATGTAAGTAAGAAACCCGGACCTGATGGCATCCCAAATATATTTTTTTCTCATTGCGCGGAGTCTTTGTGCGTTCCTATCACTCAGTTAATTAATAAATCACTCCTTGATGGTATTTATCCGGATGCTTTGAAGTCAACCTTCGTTACTCCTATTTTTAAAGCCGGGGATTTGAAAAAGGCTGAAAATTACCGACCTGTTGCGATATCAAATAGCTTGGCTCTAATTTTCGAAAAACTTGTATACGCCCAATTAATGCCTGCTGCTCAAGATATAATAAGTAAATACCAACATGGTTTTTTCCCTGGCCGCTCGACTATTACAAACCTGACTATATTGACTGACATTATTTCATCGGCGCTGGACAGGGGCAAACAGGTTGATGTGATCTATACTGATATATCTAAGGCGTTTGATAGAATTGATCATGAGATCCTCTGTAGAAAGTTGTCTCAGCTTGGTTTTCATCCTAATCTTATAAAGTGGTTTTTCTCGTACCTAACAGAGCGCAAACAATATATAGTTCTTGATGGCCATGTTTCCTCATTCTATGTGCCTACCTCAGGTGTTCCACAGGGAACTATTTTGGGCCCACTTGCCTTCTCCCTGTACATAAATGACCTCCCTCCACTTTTCAACTCTGCCTGTCTTCTCTATGCTGATGATTTAAAGTTATATAGAACGATTGAACTACTTGCTGATTGTGAGCTTCTACAAAATGACATTGATGTGCTACAAAACTGGTGTAAGGATAACAAACTCTCCTTAAATGTCAGCAAATGTTGTTGTGTTTCCTTTTCTAGAAGATTTGATACCGTAACTGCTAATTACACAGTAGGTGAGGAAGCTTTAAAAAGGCAAAATAGCATCCGTGATTTGGGTGTGATTTTCGATTCCAAATTATTGTTTGACAATCATATTGGTAGTATAACGAGGAAAGCCCATTGTTTGGTCGGTTTTATATTAAGGATATGTAAGTCATTTAAATCTTTATCTTCCCATTTGACCTTGTATACATCTCTAGTTAGAAGTATATTAGAATATGGCTCAACTATTTGGAACCCTATTTATGAAATTTATAAGCAAAAGCTGGAAACGGTTCAAAGGAAATTTACGCGTTTCCTACTGTACAAAGTTGAAGGTAACTACTTTGAATATCCGGAACGATTAAGCAAGCTTGCAATTTGGTCTCTTGAGAATCGTAGAACCTATCTAGATGAAATGTTTTTATATAAAATTGTAAACGGTCACGTAAATTGTTCGGAATTGGTTAGTTCACTTTGCTTTCATGTTCCTAGTAGACCTACCCGTCTTAGCTATATATTTTATATTGGAGTATCTCGAACTAATTTACGACATAAGTCTCCTCTGGTACGTATGCAAAAACATCACAATGAACTATTCAATCACATTGACATCTACTTTTTGAATCCTTGTTCCTTTAAGTATAGTTTAAAAAATGCCATCAATGATCGCTTAATTTAGGATAGTTTAAAATTTAAATATGTCAATATCTGAATTTGAAATCTATAATTTATATTCTTCGAAATCGTCTACCATTTTGTCTGTTGCCATTCTAATCAGTTACTTTTATAATTTTATTATTTCATTATTTTTTAATTCTATTTCCATTTTTTGTGTTTTTTGCTTATTGTTTAAAGTATTATAAGAAGATGCACTGAGTTTTTGAATTTTGAGTTTTGCTTTTTGTTTTAGTGCACATTGCTTTTTTGTAGGAGTACTCTTAATTTAATGAAATATATTATTATTAGTTGTAATGCGGTATCATGTAATAGGCTATGCTGTTTGTTATCGCTAAATAATAATAATAAATAAATAATAAATAAATAAATAAATCGTTCCAAAAACACTTTTTGGTTGTTTTCTTTATATCTTCCAATTTCGCACTTTATCTCAATGCGCGACTGGGCCCATAACCTGTTGTTTTATTCGTAATAAAATTAATAAAATGACCAAGATTTAAGAACGACCTTTTATTTGCTAAAATAGCGACTGGTTTTTACAAATGTTCAAGTAGGAAGAAAAAACATATGAAAATCTACGCAGCGCCTTCTTTTTTAAAAGATATGCTTAGAGCTTGATGTGTGTCACAAGAGTTCAGAATTTGTGTGTGAGTGTTCAGCAAAGTAGCGCTAGTGTAGTTAGAGTGATATAAGATGAGTTATTAAATAGCATTAAAGATGTAAAATACATCAACAAAATCCATATAAACAGCCAATCAATCCCAACAATATTCCTCATACTTATTTAAGAAATTCTGTTGACTTTGTGGAAAAGCTGAAATTAGTTAAAAAGAAAAAAAGTTTTTGTATAAATGGCTTACAGCAAACTATAAATGCTATTTTATTACTTTGTGAAAATATATTTGACCGTGAATAACGAGAAATTAGTTTTTTGTTAACTTCGAGAGTGAATCAAGATCCAATTGAAAATCTCTTTGCTCAGATTCGTGCGAAAGGTGGTAATAATAAAAATCCATCTGTATACGAATTCAACCATATCATTGCAAGGATCATGTCCATGAAGTTTCTGATGCTGGAATCACCATGTCAAAATTGCGAACATGACCAAGATTTAATGCTTGACTGGAATGACCCCGAATTAGCGACTGAGGGTCATTGTTCTGTCCGATCTCAAAAAGTGAGTGAACGAACCCAAAAATATTAGAAAATAATCAGGGTAAACGAGTCTGCAATGATTCGGTCACAATCCCACAACCAGCACCGAATGTATGCAAGATAGGTTTCACAAATCAAGCCTCGTCGCTTTTGATTTGGGAACAACGAATAAATTGTCAATAATATTAACTTCAGACAGAGCTTATTCTAATCAGCGTGATGGAGCTGATAGTGACTAACTTAGATGGAGGGATGTCCAGCTGCCAAGTTAGCGAGCAGGTAAATAGAGTTTGTTCTTGTTCTGACTTGACACAAATCAGGAAATTATTTCTTGACTAGAACTTCGGTCAGAACATAAATGAAAAAGGTACTTACCTGTCTCCCTCGTTGGCGAGCTAGAATTTAGCCGATGAAACCTCTCGTCTGGTCGTTGCACAAGCGAAGAAGGCAATTTGGTTGATGCACTAAACTGCACTAATCTTAATTTGGTGAGATCCAAATTAAGTGGTAGAAATATTTATATTGATCGGCGTTCAAAACGTTACACAAAATTCTTGATTTGGTCAGCTCCCAAATCAAGTGGTAGGAAATTGTACTAAGGAACCTTAATTTAGTTAACACCTAAATTAAGTGAAAAGAGGAACTTCCAGGAAATGAGATGCTGGAATTTGTTCTAATCACTGCTCAGAACACGGGATGATAGAATTTTGTTCTAGTCACCACCTAGAACAAAATGATCTCAACGAAGTCAACACCTTACGTTGAATGGAGAACTCCAATAGTCAGCACCTATTTGAGTGGCAAGGATTGCTAGGTAAAATGATAGGAATGTCTTCTAGTCACCACCTAATAATAATAATAATAATAATAATAATTTATTGTAATGTGGTACAACAGGAACAAAGTTTCTTTATAAATGTACCTAAACCAACGGAAAAAAAAAATTTATCTAAGTTACTAAGACTAAAATTAGTTAATTTTAAGAGAAATATAGAGTACGACATCTGCAGCCAAGAACAAGCGCGGAAAAAGGAAAGAAAAAAAACAAACAGAGTTATATAGCAATTAAAACAAATAAGCAAGAGTAAGGAAGCGGTATACGACGTGTATTACTAGAATAGAAAGTCCCGATCTAAATATGCACATCAAGATGTTTCTGTAAATATAGACTAAGACGTATTATTTTGAAATATGAAACAGTTCCACCAGTCCCTTCCTGAAAGAACCGAGACCCGATAGTTTTTGGATTCTTGAAGGCAACGAATTCCATAGCCGAGCAACCTGGACAGGAAAAGAGCGTTCACCCACAACAGATTGAAACTTAGGTGATAGAATATTGTTATGACGCTGAGAACGAAGGAAGGTGAATAAGGATGTGAGGTACTTCGGACCATTATTGTAGATAATCCTGTGTAATACACACAACATCCTGAAGTCAATGTAGGTTTTGAGGGAGCAACCAACTAAAGAAGACACATATGGGGATATATGATCTCCGCGACGCAAGCCGAATACAAAACGTGCACAATCATTAAAAGCAACATTCATTTTACTATAACAAGCCGAGTCAAGACAGGGAAAGACCACGCGACCATAAACGAAGAGTGGAAGGACAAGAGCTTTTATTAAAATAAGTTTTGTAGCTGTGGGGAGAAGGGATGCAGTAGTCCATAGGCGCCTGAGAGTTCCGTAGATCTTAGTAAGTGCGGAATTTATCTGATCACAGCAGGACATTTTACTGTTGAAAACCACCCCCAGACTCCTGGCTTTAGCTGAGCGAGTGAGTGGTGAATTGTTTAGCATGACCGGTGGGCAAGTTTCAGAATCAAACCCAGAGCGTGAGAGAATTACATAACAGGACTTCGAGGGGTTGAGAGACAGTGCATTCTCTTCAGACCATTTAGATATACTATTTAAGTCTCTGTTAAGTCTGTCAACGTATATATCGATCAAACAAGGTGGAGCGCTTATGTAGAGCTGGCAGTCGTCAGCATAGAGATGGATATGTGAGTGCTGCACTTGCGAAG